>OZ020616.1:35193495-36393495 GCA_963971575.1 Liopterus haemorrhoidalis
TTCATGCCACCCCAAAACACCAACTATCAGGACTACAAGCTAAACTTTATACCCCGGGATACAGCTTTCTAAGCTCGAACAAAAGATCCATATACTTGCAGAATGTACTTACTTATAAAATCCCAATTCCTTAATTTAGATTTTCTCAAACACTTTTTGATATTGCTAAAGGGAATTAAAGTAGGCGCATGGTCCATGCGCCTTCAAGTACCGACAATGTTTATACGTATTCGAATACATTTGAAAGAAAAGAGATATTCATTCTCGACGATAGTATCGATATTATCGATAGTCGCCGACAATCTTTCTACGTGATCGTACGCTTAGAAAACTTTGGGAATAATCTACGTTTCAACAATATAAAATTTCCTTGTATGGATTCAATGATTTTAATTATTCTAGATAGCCAATTAAATTGGGAACTGCACATTTATTTTCTTGCGTCTTCATTAAGGTAAAGCAATTTTGCGTTCAGGAAACTTAAATCGTGCATTTCATATATATTACGTATTTTTTACTTTGCCACTTTCCAGTCACGTATGTCTTATGGCATATTACACTTGAGTTGAAGCAGTTTTCTTGAGCGTATTCCTTAAAATACAGAAACAGGTCATACGTAAAATGATCAATGTGTGCTACAGGGCTCATTGCAGTTCATTGTTAACTAAATCGAATATAATGACTGTTTACAGTTTATTTGTATTTACTTGTTTGTTATATGTAAAGGAAAATCATAAATAGAGTGAAGAAAAGACGGGAAAAGTGACGCTGATATAAATACAAGAATAGCTTTAACAAAAACTGCGTTTGGTAAACTAAATTATTTGTCAACAAATAGAAATATCAGATTAAAAAATAAAAATCGTGTGATCGTGTAGAACGTACCTCATAAGTAACAAGGTACGTTATTATACGGAAGTGAATGTTGGACTCTAAATCAAAAAACCATAAATAAATTAAAAGCGTGAGAAAAGTAATTGGTTATTAAATGAAATGCTTGGTAAAGTTTCACAAACTGTTTTATTGAACATGCTGACTGCAGTTTCGGTAATATTTACAATTTCCAAGCATTTCATTTAAGGCTGCGTATAACCTCCAGAGGTTACCTATTTCTTATACAAAGCTAACAATCTGAACTAAAACTAGTGACAATGTATACATCAAAATTTGCACCGAATTTTTATCTATCTAATAGGATATTTTTAATTGTAGAAACATTTATTGTAAAAATATTATCGCTCAATAACTTAATAATTGACATTAGCAACATTGTTCTGTAATTTTTTAAATCTATTTATGGGTTTCAAATAAATTTTATATTTATGTAGTTTTGTGTAGAAATGTTCAAGTAATACGTCAACATTTTTTTCGACTTGATTACTTATAGTTTAGAACCCTCGTCGAAAAATATTATACTTGATGATAATGGAATGCTACTTGGTACACGTATTCTTCAAAAAAATTATATCATTTTTACCCGTAATACCTATTTTGAGAACCGCGGCAGATTCAAGATGGCCGCAAATATAGACTACCAAGTACAATAACCATAAGTCATTTTCACAATAGAACATAATACCTAAAAACCTTTTTGTAGAAGGAAGTTTTAGCTACAATTTGCCGCATCGTACGCAAATATGCGTCGATTGGTTTACAAGATGGCGTCTATAATGCAATTTGCTTATGTATAACTACATTACAGTTTTTTCTACAATTTAAAATTTTCTATTAGATAGATAAAAATTCGCTGCAAATTTTGATATATAGATTGTTATTAATTTTATATCCGTTTATTAGTTTTGTATAAGAAACTATTGAGAACTATAGGGTTGTGCGCCGCCTTAATAACCGATTACCTATATTCGAGTATCACCAAGTAAAACTATCAACTATTTAATACATTAAGCGTGTGAAATTTGGATTATTAGGAAGACTTTAAAAATATCATGGACCAAAAGAATGACAAATAGTGATGTGTTAAAAAAAAAAATTAAAACAAGCAGACAAATAATAAGCAGAATTAGTGTTTGTAGGTCATATTATACGTCAGAGGGATTTGGAATGGGATATTATTTGTGGAAAATGTGGCGAAAAAAGAGGCAGAGGTCGAAAAAGAAAAACATTAATCTCTAATATAATATGTGATACAAAGTTAAACCATTTTCAAACTCTTGTAAGGACTATTGCCGACAGATACTTATGGCATTCCGTGGTAGCCTAAGTTTGTAGCGGATACGGCACATGATTGGATTGGAAAGGAAAATCCCTCTTGCTTTACAAAAATGTATAATACTCATAATTACAATATCCAGAGCCATAGCAACGGTTTAGCATCGGGGCAAACGCCAGGGGTGCCATCGTGCCTTGTTTTTTTTTTAGTCATCACACTTGTACTTGTAATATTTTAGAAGTGAGGACTTTTTAGTTTTCGTCATTACTTGTAGTTTAGAAGTGAAGACCTTTTTTTGTCATCACTTATATTTTCACCTGTCTATTAAAATAATAAATATACCCTCCATAAATAAAATAAAAAGTGTCAACTTTAAGTACAAGGTGTCTCAAAAGAAATTTTATATTTAGTGGATCGATTAAAAAAAAAGTAAAAGCCGTATATAGAAAAAATGTTTATTAATTATTAAAATACACTTTTTGGGGATTTATTTCTTAAAAATAATATCGTCTAAATGTAGACCCTCGCGTTCTCGGCACTCATTTAATCGAGCAGTAAAATTACTTATGACGTCTCGGCAGGTGGACTCAGGGATGGCTGCCATTTCGTGACGGATATTTTCTTTCAAATGCGCCAGTGAAGTCGGTTTATTGGCGTAAACTTTAGATTTAAGATAACCCCATAGGAAAAAGTCCATAGGGGTTAAATCTGGACTGCGTGGAGGCCAATTTATGTCACCTTTCCGGGAGATCAATTTGCCTGAGAAAATTTCACGAACACGTGGCAGAGACATATTGGACGTGTGTGAAGTTGCTCCGTCCTGTTGGAACCATGTTCTTTGGTTATAGCCAGGAAAGTTTTGCAGTTCAGGTACCAAGAAGTTGTCTAACATCTCCACATAACGCTCTGAATTAACTGTAACTGCACGCCTCCTTTCGTCTTCAAAAAATTCAACAAAATGTTGGTAAACGTTGAAAATCGCTCAATCACCTGATTTACGAAATTAAGCCTCTGACTGGCATCTTGGGGCTTTAATTCTTGCACCAATTGTATTTTGTAGGGGTGCAGCTTTAGGTCTTTGTGCATAATGCGATGTAATGATGATCTATGCACATTTAAAGCACTTGCGCGCTTCCGAATTGAAAGGTTCGGGTCGTCACGAACAGACTGATTAACATTCTCCACGTTTTCTACCGTTCTTGATGACCTAGGTCGCCCGGATTTTGATTTATCCAGCGTTGTACAAGTCTCTTCAAACTTTTTAATCCAATGTCGAATGAGAGGAATGCTTGGCGCATCATTTAAGTGGCGGAAACCTCGAATATTGCAGAATTTTCTACGCGCTACAGTCGCCGAATCACCGTTTTTGTAAAAATCTCGCACGCATAACGCGCGGTCTGCTCCCGAGAAACGCTCCATAGCGACTCAATTCCCAAGAGCCAGGCTACCGATTGACATAACCCCCGCGCCCCTCGGATACGTTGCGTTCACGCAGTAAGCTAAATAAATATAAAATTTCTTTTGAGACACCTTGTATTTCCCGAGGACGCTATTTTAAGTATTTGTCAAGGGCGCCAAAAACATTGCTACGGCTCTGACAATATCCAGAGTGGTTAAATGGACTGTCGGCTGACTTCTACGACGAAGGGATTGTCACACTCATTACTCATTCGGAAAAATGCTTTGAGTGGAACCGGGATTACCTCGAAAAATAGCGAAAATATGTTGGTTATTGTAGGAATATATTTTGAAAAAACGTTAGTTGTGTTTGCTTTTAAACCAGAACAGTTTTTATTTAAAGAATGACCCTCATATAGGGTTTTGCGCCACTTTAAAGTCGAAACGCTCCACTGCAGGGAGATCACACTTTAGGTTAAGTTTCCATTAATGCGTCGAGCGTTTTGCGACGTTTCAGTGCTGCAAGAAAACAACGCATTTGTGTTTCTATACATTTTATGCACTGTGTTTTACGTAACATAGTTGGTCAAGTCGCTTTCCAAAACTCTGTTACGTACGCTAAGACTAACCAAAAGTCATTCCGATTCTTTCTAAACTGCCTTTTATAGTGTAATAAGTTCATAAATATTCAACTTTCTGCGTCGCTACAATTACATAGAAAACCAAAGGCTTCACTATGCGGACATGCAAATATAACCGTTTCTTAAAACTCTTGCCTTGTTTTTTTTTTTTTTTTGTCTTCACACTTGTACTTATATTATTTTAGAAGTGAGGACGTTTAGTTTTTGTCATCACTGGTATTTTAGACGTGAAGACCTTTTTTTGTCATTACTTGTATTTTCACCTGTCTATTAAAATAATAATGATGCCCTCTATAAATAAAATAAAAAGAGTCAACTTTAGTATTTCTCGAGAGCACCAAAAACATTGCTACGGCTCTGACAATATCCAGGGTGGAATGCAATCTAAGGCTACCGAAATAAGACTAAAGAAATCAAAAGATGGTGCCTATCTAGCCGCAGTCCTATATAAACATTTACCATACGAAATTGGGGTTTTAAACATAAAGAGTTTTAAACTTAGAATGAAATCAATACTGACCGAAAACTGTTTATATTGTGCAAGTGAATTTTATACTATCGACTTTTCAAAATATTTTACTAATAAAAAAGCTCATTTTAATATATTTTAATGTCATTGTAACCTGTTTTTATTGTAATTTTATCCAAATTGATATGTATGTACTTGACTTGTGTAAACATTTGTACGTAACGTTTATTATTTTAATCCTCTGAATACGAAAACTCCCACAAATTAACATTATAAATCCTTTGTCGGCATCTTAAATTAAACAATACATTTAATATTCAAATCACTGAATATATTCATGGCCAATTATTGGGTAAACAATTTCAGAAATATAGGTGGAATATTACCTTTCCGATGAAGGGTAGACCTGGTTTATAGCTCCTACGCATCTCTCTGCCGAATCTCAGTTCCACGTAATGCTCTTCAGCCGCTGCTATGTCAGGGAATCCAAACCCTGACCCAATGGCCGACACATCAATTTCAACTGTGAAATCGGTATTGTCGACCTCCACTTGCAATTTCCATCTGCCAAGGGCTGCACGCTCTGACAATTTTAAGTTAAAAGATTTCACTCCTGAAAAGAAAGAAAGAAAAATATATTAGGATACGGTAGATATAGTTGTTTTATAAACAGAATTAGTAGAGAAAAAGGTCCTAATATGGGCCCCTTTTGTTTTTCTCGATAATTTTTTAAGTTTTTGAAGAAATGATCTTAGAATTGGTATACGAGCCCTGTCCACTTTCAGTTGGCTCAACTATGAAATTTTCAGTTTCTTTAGAAATTCTTAAATAATAAGTAAAAGTAAATGCTGCTTTGTACATTTTTTGACAATATAATCATATTAGAAGCAAAGGGGTCAAAATTTATTCCGTAATATTTAATTTGTGATTATAAAAATAATATTCGTAAAACAAACGTATTTTTTGAGTTCTGTACTGTATATAAAATAACTGGGTTTTTGCGGTAGCTATGCGTAGTAGGCGTTGGAAAACAAATTTTGTTTATTGACTGTGATGTATTAAAAATGTTTAGTCTAAATCATTTTAAAACATGGGCAGAGGCAAAGCTATTGATGAAAAAAGTCGGTTAATCATTGTGAACTTTGTGGACTGACGGACAATGACAAACGTGCATTGAAAAGAATTATTAAGGATAACAGACGTGCTACAGTCAATTGAGTGTACTGTGGAGCGATGTTGTCGGAAGACGTGTTTCAAGGTCTACATGTCATAAGGATGCTAAAAAATTAGGATTTGGAACCTATAAGGTAATATTTTTTTAATCGGACTCCTAAATGTATATTTACAGAAATATATAAAACTTTCTTAGGCGAAGGAAAAACCATTGTTGACGTCTAAGCTAAAGAAAAACAGGTTGAAATGGGCAAGAGAACATAAACTATGGAATTGTGAAAAGTGGAACAGCGTGCAATGGAGCGATGAGTCTAGGTTTGAAGTCTGTGTAGGGGACAACCGGAGCAGAGTTGTTCGTCAGAAACATGAAGCATATCATCCCGATTGCTTGAAAAGGAAGGTGAAATTTCCTCATGGTGTGGGGTTCAATGTCTGCAAGAGATGTAGGAAAACTTTACTTTATCGATGGCATTGTTAACACAGCCAAATATTTAAGTATTTTAGAGGAGTCGCTGTTGCCAACTATGGAACATGCATTAATCTCTGGGGAAGATTTTATTTTTTAACAAGATGGAGCCGCTTGCCGTACGTCAAAAAAATCTTTGAAATGGTTCCGTGATCATTCTGTTCCACTTTAAGAGTGGGTTTCAAGTAGCCCAGACTTATCCCCCATCGATACACTTTGGCACGAAATGAAAAAACGATTGCGTATAACACCAGCCAGAACAATTCCAGAATTAAGACTAAAGCTTCAAGAAATATGGGATAATTTTACTCCTTGACAATGCCAAGACCTTGTAGATACTATGCCTAGAAGAATTAATGCCGTTATAAAAATGAAAGGTGAGGTTACCCAGTGGTAACTTCTGAAATAGGTTTCCAAGTTAATGCCTTTCCAATGGAAATATTATTTTTTTCTTATTAATTTACTTTAATAGTTGCAAATATTAATCGTAAATCTTTAAAATGTTTAATTGAAAATAAAATATTACCTAGATTTCATAAGCTATTCGCATTCTGTTATTTGAACACCAATAAGTAAAAATTTCGTAGCTGGGCCAACTGATAGTGGACAGGGCTCGTATATCTAGCCTAGAGACTTATATACAATATTCAAAATTGCATTGTTTCGAAAAATAGAAAAATAATTTGATTCAAAGTCAACTAAGAAAATTTGTAAAATGTTCGAATCAGGATTGAGTGTATGAAATATGGGCGCTCCCATTAAAAATTGAGTAGTCCAAAATAAATTTAATTTTTGTTTAAGATACAAATTCAAAGTAACAGTTTAACAATTGATTACTGACAAAAATCACATTCATGTAAATCTTTTTCTGTCCCGAAGCATTCATTATTCATGTACCCACATATTGCACATTAGGCACCGAACCCAAAGCTCGCCCCTTTGATCCTGTAAAAAACAACCGTGACAAAACATGAGGGCAGCAGCTTCATCATTCGGACTTTGTTGCCCTACTTCAGCAACGTCCATGTCATTGTCAGCTGGAATAAATTGTTGACTGTGCCCTGGCCCATATTTAGACCTCGCGGGGAGCCCATATTTCCAACATTGCACGTGGCAATCTAAATTAATGTTTGACTTTTTTGAAATTACGTGAAGCAGTAGCTCCTAGTACAGTGATGGCGAACCTTTTGAGCTAGGTGTGTCAAATTTCGGAAAAACCTAGCTTAACTCGGGTGCCGTGTCACGTCTAGAAATATCCATAATTTTAAATAATCCATAATGGTATGCAGCCGTAGTAATAAAATAGTTATATATTATTTTAAAGCAAAAACAAATAATTATTTACATTAGTGACTTTTTGTTGCTGATTTGCATTTGCCAAATCTTCTACTGAAGATTGGTATTTCGTGTACTTCAAGCCCAAGCAAGCACTACTAACTTCATCTGTCAGTCGGTTTCTTGGTTTTAATATTATTTGACGCCGAGAATAAGGTCTCATAAAAGTACATAGAGGGAAAAATGGTGAATACAGCCATCGATAGATTTTTCAAAGTGCTAAATGGTTCCGGTAATCGGTTCCAAGCGCTCCAAATTTTCTGTTCGTAATAGCACTCTTTTTCATTCTCCAAACGATTTCTTTCCAGATTCTCAAGCTTGGACTTCAATTCGAGAAACACTTGAGGCCAGATGCGGTCACTGGTCTTGGCCGAAGACCGTCCGTAAACAATGCGTGTCACCTAAAATGTCTTGGCTTGTCACTCGTGACACGCGTGTCATAGGTTCGCCATCACTGTCCTAGTAACACAATATACCTCGATCACAATACAACAGCTTCAAGTATAAAACACAAGCAGCTCGAATAAAAATCTTGCCCATTCTTATAGAAACAACTTACCTTAATAAAATAATCAAAATTAAGCAAACACATTTACTGTAATTTGTTTCTAACGGAACAAGAACACAACTGCACTAAATTTGTAAAATTGTTGAACGAAAGGTACGTGTGTTTTAACCTATTGCCGAAAGATGGTGTTAGCTATATTATTATATTTACTTTGGGGGCCCATATTAAATGCAGGGCCCATATTAGGACATTCTCCTCTACGACTGGTTGATCAAATGGCCATACATTTTTGCTTAAATAAATATACAGGGATTGTTCTATTGGATATTGAGAAGCCATTTGTCATTACTTAGTGGCCTGATTTATAAACTAATTAGCCATAATTTTCCCTCATATTTAATATGTCTTATCAAATCGCCAGTTCAAAGTTTACATAAATAACGTAGCTTCTTGCTTGAAAACAATCACTGCAGGGGTGCCTCAAGGGAACATATTGGGGCCAAAGCTGTTCAAAATATTTATAAATTATATTCCAAAAGAGCCATATGTCAAATTAAGTCATTACGCGGATGACAAAGCTCTGTTCATCAGCTTACTTCATCCTGGAGACTTGACACAATAACTAACCGATTAAATAAACACCAACATATAATACACAAACATTTTAATAAATGGCATATAAAATTAAAAACAGATAAAACAGAATTTATTGTATTAATCAAACGACATCCTAATTTAGTTAATACATTCATCTAAATTAATAACAGCAATTTTATCACAAATCTTAGAGTCGTACTTGACAAATCATTAACTTTCTCAGAACTAATGCAATTATTTAAAATATATAATCGTAGGTCCTTTGTTCACGTCTCTAGTGCGAACTTTTAGCATTTAAGTGGGGGGTTTCTTACTTCAACAATTTTTGTTAAACAGTAACAATCTAGCACTCGAACCAACAGTGTTTTGGGTTTTTATTTGTTCCCAGCTCTGCCTGTCCGCGATTGCCGTTACAGATTACCTGCATTGTTGCAGTTCACGAATGTATGTTGAATATACATGTGTCTCGTGTCTTAGTATTTTAGTTACTCATTTCAATCACTGCATCATCTGAGCTCTTAATATCGTGTTTCTTTATCAGAGGTAGAACTACAATGTCCTACTTCAATTCGTGTGTGTTAGTATATTTCGCGAATACAGTGTGGAAAAATTATAAAAGAATTAAACATAATGAATAAATAATATATTTATGCAAACTTGATAAAAAGTAACTGTCTACTACTTATTAGCTAAAGTATTTTCAAATTTATCCATTAAATTTCAAAATGTTGTATATTGATTTAATAATACTTTCTTGATAAGCTCTTGTTGAAAATCATGTCCAGAGGTGTATTCGGAACTCTGAATTTCTTTCGTATGTTGTAATTGTATTGGATTTTAACTACTGAATAACGAAAAATTTTATTTTACTATAGTTAGATGCATGATAATTGCAAATTAATTTCGTTAATCACATAGTTTAAATAAAATAAAAAGTTCATGTGTTCAGCAATTTAATATTTTATAATGAATTTCGAAAAATTAAATCGCTCTCTAACTGTTTTTAATTACCTGCGTAAATATCCCGTATCCATCTTTATTCATGTCCAGGGTGAGCGATATTTGAATAGCGACCATTATAGGGCATATAAATTCAAACGGATCACCAGCTCTTTTCAAAATCACATTTTAGATTGCACATTTTGAAATTTAATTAAATTAAAAATATAACATATCTATATTAAGGGCCATTTAAGAACATTAAGGGTCAAGGCTAATTTACTATAATCATTAGAAATATTTTGACAGAATAGTAACTTTAGCGAAAATCTCGCTAAAAGTAGTTAATAATCTTGATTAAATGAGTTACGTCCGTAAGTTAGTAATTATAGTTGAAGGTAATGGGATTCGGACCAGTCAGAAAATAAAAACAAATTTATTAACTTCGCTAACGTTTCGATTTATATTAAATCTTCATCAGAGCTACAAAGATATATAGAAATATAAAATTATTAAATTGGTAAGTTTACATGTATAAAATTATGATAGTGTTCAAATTTAACAAGTCAAGTAGTTAAAATAAGCTTTACAAAATTGTCGGAATTTAAAATATAACATAAAATAATTATTAAATAATAAAAACATATCAAATATGAGTTAAAGAATAAAAAACAATGTTAAATTTACATTACCTTAGTTAATAGTCACGATATAAAATAACAATTTTTAAAATTAATAGAGAATACATCATATTGTCCGGTTATTGAACTCAGAGATAAGCAAATGAATAAGCCACGTATGAATTTGAAAAAGGGTTTGAGATGGTTGAAACAAGTAAGTAACGCTATCTATTAATAAATTAGAATTTCAAATTCTAATTTATATAGTAAAGTTTCCCCAGTAAGTTCATAGATTTCGGATTATCAAAATTGTTTGCTTTTAGTGTTAAAAGAGTTTGTTGGGTCTTATTGAGGTTTAGGGAGAGTCGATTGGTGTGGAACCAGTACTTAGTTCTCTGCATTGCGATGTTATTAATAGTGATAACTTCAACAAGTGATGACGATCTTGCAATTAATACTGTGTCAACGGCGTATAAAATACTGGTTCCACCAATGTACGAAGGGAAGTCATTGACATAAATCAAGAAAAGGAGAGGACCGAGGATTGATCCTTGTGGAACGCCCGAGGTAATTGTTAAGGGATTTGATTAAACATTTTTAAATCAAACAATCTGTGTCTGTGTTGTTTTCTAAGTAGGATGTCATCAAGTTGATACTGTTCTCGTCGAATCCATATAAGGTCAACTTTTCTAATAGTATTTCATGGGTGACACAATCAAAAGCTTTTGAAAGATCTAATAATGTGGCCAAGCAGTATTCTCTAGATTCCATGGAACCCGATATTTCAGAAAGGAAAGACAATATGGCATCTGTTGTTGAATTACTGCTTCTAAAACCAAAATGTGCCTTATTGAACAACTTTTTACCCTCAAAGTATTTGAATATTTGAGTAGATAATATCTTTTCGAATATTTTGGAATATATTCGAAATATTCGGATATAAATTTATAGTAAATTTTAAAAAACTTGGACATCGCAACAGCCACAATACCTGAAAGAGATTGGAAATAGTGAGAAAAAGACGGTGATTGCACGTTTTAGATATGATAACGAAGAGAGAGAAAATGCATTTTGAATGAAGGAAGATGAAAAAATGTGCAGCATATGTAGAAAAGCAAGAGAGATAATTCAGTAAATGCTGGAGCAATGTGGAGAAATAAGAAGTACGAAAGGAACAATAGAGAAGGATCTGAGCGAAAGTGGAGGATATGCTTGGATGAAGGATATAATAGCAAGAAGGAAGCAGATCAAAGACATTGGAAAGAAAAGAGGAAAACGCTAAAATAATCTACAGAAACAAAATATTCAGAAACTGTTAAACAGATTTCAAGCCAATAGGCATAAATTTATTATTTTATTATAATTTATAGGATTAAGAAAATTGTCAATGTAAATATGGATTAAAATTTAATGTATTTAAAAATAAAAATTTAATTGAATTGAATTGACTGATACGGCTTGGATGGTGAACTTCATCCTCGTCAAATGTAGCCTGAATTTTATGCCTGTTAAAGAATAGTATATTCTGTAACAAGGTTGTAATGAAAAAATTCGATGTAAGTAGAACATTCAAAGGACGAGCCGCAGGCGAGCGTGTGGAACCACGAGCCTACTTTCCCCACGACCACCAGAAAGAAAAATAAAAATAAAATAAAATAAATATATTTAACAAATAATTATTTTAACAAACATTTTATTTCAACAAATAATTTATATTACATAACAAATTAATCAATTCATTAAACTTATTTTTTATTTATTATTTGTTTAATTTTAGTTTAATTTGCACACATAATTGGCCACTAATTTAGTTCTTTTTAGGAAGTTATGTTGCATTTATTTAATGTAAACATTGGATTTATTTAAATGTATCCCTACGCATATTCAGTGTTGAGCATTATCTAGATAATTTTATCTAGATAATGCATTTAGATGACACATTATTATCTATCATCTTTTTTAAATACTGTTTTACATTTTTATCTATTATCTCATTTAGATAGGTATTTTCATTATCTTTATCTGTAATTTTAGATAATTTTTATAGATAATAGACCATATTAGTGTGACGTCACATGCATCTGGTTTCCTTTGGATTTTTTTGGGAGATTTAAAATACATGTGTCATTACTTTTGTTACCTTAATTTTATAAATATTTTCAATTTTGGAGCAAAAAATTTATATCTTTAATAAGTATATACTAATAGTTCAGATACCTTATATTATAGAATAATGTTTTTATAAACATAATAATAAGGATTCGAAGATATATTTATAGATTACGTTTTTAAATAATATGAAAATCGAAATATCTTTAGTATTTATTTAATTAAAACTAAGTAAACATTAATATTTTGTTTCAGAATGCATAATAGTGTATTATTTTGCTCCAAATTGGAACCATTACAGTCACATTCTTAATTGCAAATTTTTTCGTTTTTTTGACAAGTGAAAATGAAAATTAATAAGGATAAAATAAGAACAATATATTGTTTCTTCAAACTAATTAGAAATGGCAAACAGAATTATTGCTATGCTTTTTGCCATAATAACAATTATTAACGTAAATTATTTAAAAATAATTCTGCAAAAATAATGACGTATTAAATTATAATGTATAAAATAAGAGTTTTAATTAATAAATATTGACTTGTAGTTTTCATGTGAAGCATTTTCTTACTTTGAATACTTAATTTATACTTCCAAAATACAATTTAAAAAAAAAATAACATGCTAAATTCAAATAAAAGGAAACCAACCGCGAGGTTGCAACTCTGAATCCCATTTTGTGACGTAGATACTAATATGGTCTATTTAAAACTTAATCTCAATATTCTGTGATGTTCTGCAAATGACAAAACTAGGTATAAGTATACATATATGTAAATATGAATCAACAATATTTATTAAACGAGATACTTTTAACTGATTCCCCCTTGGATGAAAGCGATATGATGGATAATTTGACCATCGATCGATCGATAACCACTCTGACTAAACGCACGGTCGAAATTGCAGAAAACTGCAAATAAACTAAAATTAAATAAAAATAAAACCCAGAACCTTCTTATAACAAATAAAAAATATTTACCTATAAAGAAAGCTAATGTCAAGTTTTTGGGCATATATCTCGATACAGAACTAAACTGGAAACACCATATTTTTCAAACTAGCACTAAACTATCTTCAGTGCTCTACGCTCTAAAAAGACTAATGCTATTAATAACCGAGGACACAGCAAAACAAGCGTATTTCGCACTTTTTCATAGTCGTTTACGGTACGGTATATTATTGTGGGGCTCAAGTCCACATAGCAAACGACTTTTTATAATTCAAAAATGAGCTATACGAATATTAACAAAAAGCGGGCTGACAGAACACTGCAAGCCTTTATTCAAAAAATTAAAAATATTACCATTGCCATGTCTATACATATATTACTGCCTAATCCACACAAAGAAACAAATTAATAAATTTTCCACCCATGCTAGCATACTCTCATAATACGCGACACAAATACCACCTAGTTACCAAACAAGTAAGACTAGCAGACTCCACGCACAGCCCCGACTACTGGGGACCAATATTTTATAACAAACTACCGCAGGACATCAAAGATCTTCCAGTTGTTAAGTTTCAAACTATTATTAGTAATCTCCTACATGAACACTGCTATTACGGTATGCAAGAATTTCTTTGTAGCAATGTATCTACTAGTTGTGTCAACTAAATATTGTAAATTATTATTTTTAATTAAATTAATGTTTTTACTGCTTTGTCAGTTTATGATTACGGTGATATGCATGTAAAAAAGTCTTACTCTAATAAAGATTATTATTATTATTTGAGTTTCGCGCCATCAAAATGTTGAGGGGTTTTATCTTATCTATTATCTGATTTTTTCTTAGATTATCTTATCTTTTCTAGATAATTATTTTTTGAATTATCTTTATCTTTGTTTAGATCACAAAAAGGTGGTCGTAACTTAAAATCTTATCTTTGACCAGATAACATTTTAAGTTATCTATGCTCAACACTGCTTATAGTGAATAATAACAAATGACAACAGGCATGGAATAAATATTCCATCCTTAGTGATGGAATGAAATACATGCAAAATGCGTAAGAGATAAGTGTTTTAGAATAAAATTCCAACTCTTGTGTTAGAATATTAACTTTCTGCAGACAAAATTGGTAAATTCTATAGTGGTCGTGAAGAAAATACTATTATCAAAGCGTTTTTAGCTTAAAATATCAGCTGTCACTATGACAAAAGTAAATGAATAGTATGATCATTTTTTTTCACTACGGTTGTTGTGGGTTAAACAGAAACATGAGAGAAGTTATACATAAATACATATTGTTTTATTTTTTGCTTTGTTGAATATCATTATATCCATTAATATTCTATTCTACAGACGCAACTCATATAATTCAAGGTTAATAATAATAATAAATCAAAAAAAAGTAAATAGGTAAGCCCACGCGGAATTGTTACTCTGTTTTTATCTTTGTATAGGATTAAACACAAAATATCTTGTAAATATAATATGTCTTACAATATTAATAACCGAAGCAAGTTCATAAACGACTAAAAAATCTAAATTTAACATCATAAATTCTCGTATATGAAATTTCCATTCTGATAACATTAAGCTGATGGATTTCAAAGCAACACCTATGAAAGAAATTCATAAATAAAACATGTGCAGGTAATCGATAATGTATTTTGGCAGTAAAAAGCTCTTTGAGAGTAAATTTTAAGTAGGGAGAGGGTAGTTAATTAAAATTTATGACACGGTGCTATTATATGGTTATTTGTGTCGCACGTGCTTCGTTATTAGCATGCCATGGCAAAGGTGGATTTAACAATGTGCATCACAGTACAGTGATCTATACACAGTCTGGACTATAATTAAACGTACTGCCTTTAAAACTCTCACTAATTATATAGACAGTATATTACGGAGGCGACTATAATTCTTTATTAACAAAAAAGGAATGGTAATTAAGATAAATTGGCAAACAGAAAAAGAACAAAATATTGTAATAGACATCATTAAAAGTGTTTTTACAAAAAAGAAGCCTGTTAGTACGGTAAACGAAAAATTGCTAGTAATTTAGTTATTATTAGCATAAATATGAAGAGCATAAAAATAATAGCAATACCTATTGCAGAGCCGTAACGGGTGTTTAATACCAAGTAGCACATGTCTAACATAGCCCGACTCACTCAAAAATGTTTTTAAAAAATCCAGGTTTATGTATTGAAATTGAAAGTTGAATAATCAGTGGGATTCTGAAAGCTGGCGTTAAGTTACGTGAAGGTTAAATAACTCGCACCATATTTACGATCAAATAAATGTCAAATAGGTATTCTCAAATTTCAGAGTGACCTGTCCGCAGTCAATTCATACAAACATTAATACGTTCTGTAGATCTTTGTATAGTTTGTTTCACAATAAGATGAAGTGACTATGTACTTATGGTCCTAAACACAGTGGGTGGTAATTACAAATAACTCTAATCCCTTGTTTGTACCCATAAAGTAGCCAGAGATGTACCAGGTATAAATTACATTACACCATGTAATGACACAATTGTAACAAGAAATAAACATAAGATATCATCAAAATAAACTTTATTTTTATTATAAATACAATTAATTTATAGAACTTCTAGTTAAATTTAAAACATTACAATTAGTATTGAAAACATTACAATAAAATAAATTATAAATTAAATAATGTTTAAGATAAAAAAAAATCTTACAAGTCCAAATCATTCTCTGAATCAGTCTCTAAATTAATGATTATAGTACGTTCTATTTGAATATAACTGTCCTCAGTTTTAATAACATGATTTACACAATTTTTCCAACTATCTACAGGGATATTTTCCACTTCGTTTTTTATAAGTAAGGTAAATCCTCGAAATTTTCTTCACCTAGAAAAAGTGTAAAAAAGGATCGTACGAAAAGAAATATAGACGATTTTGATAAAGGAGTTTTAAAGAGAACAATATTAGACCTGCATACAACAGAAAAAATAGTACCTATTCTATCTACAATTTTACCAAAATTTTAAGACGTCACGGGATATGATGGAGATCGGGAGACACTCCGATGAGAGAATTAGTATAGACATCTTTAAAACAGTTTGTGGCTTCCAGAAATATGACATTAAATTATTTGTGAACAAGCACATATTTATACAATGGTAGAGTAAAACAAAAAATATATAATTAGACCATACTAAAACTATTCGGACCAAATCTAATTTGAACCCATGCCGACATGGGTCCGGTCTAAACCGGCTACGGCTGTATTTTTTCCGGTAGCGAAGCATCGGGTGCACTGCCAGTAATTGTATAAATTTATATAATTGCTGTAATATATTTATACTCTATTGCAGTGATGTTCAACAGACCTATAGTGTCAGGCTCAAAAATAACTTTAAACGACCTACACTAAATTTTTGCCTACGAAATTTGATATTTTGAATTTCTCCCCTTGCCATCACTAAGTGATATTCTGAATTTTCCCCCAACCACCAGATGATCTTTTGTGTTCCTGCACTCGATTTTCAAGTGATTTGTTTTTAAGTTTTGCGATCTCTCCGGTTTTAACGATATTTAGAATTTTTGTCCCCCCTTCCTCAAGTAATTTTTTTTCGTGTACTTTTCTCTCCCTTAAAGTGATTTTTAAAATTATAGTCCCCCCTTGCCTCCAACTTATTTCTAAATTTTTACCTCCTCCACCCTCAAGTCTTTTTTTTGTACTTCTGCCCACCTATCATGTTTTTTTTAGGTAGGTCACAAAGGCTGTTTATTTTCCAAATTTTAAATTTTACCTATCCTGTTCCCAAGTAATTTTTTGAATTTTTGCTCAACGTGATTTTATTCGTCAATAAAATAATTTTTCTATAAGAATTTTTATTGCTTACTATTTTTTCGTATTTTGTAGTAGAATATACAGTCAGATGCGTTATTTGATAAAGATTGCTTCGAATCTAGAATTTTAGAGGTTAGAATGTGTTAATATTAGTACAAGCTACCTCTCAACGCTGCGTTTCATCTGGCGTCAAGTCACTCCAACTTTCAGCGTTAATGTGCACGTGACCTAAAGTTAACCCTTGTAGTGACGCAAACTTTCAGAAACCCACTGATTAACTATTTACCCGATTTTTAAAGAAAATTCACAGTTTGTCGTTATTTGTGTAGTAAAGTTGTACGGGTTGCGGACATAAATAATGCAACTAGATCTACCTGACCATTCATCATGTGGTTGTGTTTTTGTTGAAATAGAAGTAAGGATCTTTTTTTTTATCACATGTATTTTCGAAGTGAGGACCTTTTTAATAATTTAAATAATTTCGTATTCTGAATCCCCCTCAAGCAAAATTCCTGGGTGCACGCCTGCCTGGGCCACGCCAACGTATGAGTTTAGAGAACAGAATTATGCTACTATTTAACAAAAAGTATTGGCCTGCAACGGACTTCATAAACGACTTGGCTCATCGGATATTGTTTTAATTTAGTGTGCGACGAACGTATTAGCTTGTGACGGGCCAGTCACGTTAGCCAAATCCTGTTCATAATACTGTTAGTGTGTGGGCTGCTAATCAGACATTTTGCGTATATTTTCAGTTTTATATTTAAATCTCAAATCAAAGACCTGTCAAACTCGACATACTTCTGTATAAACAAAATTTCAAATTAAAAAGCGAAATAAATGTACTTACTTGATTTTCAGTACAATTCATGAAATTAATAATTTTTTGGGTTTCAAATTTAAAGAACCTTTTTCATATCAAAATTTAATAGAAAACTTGTATGATACACGTTAGAAAACGCGATTTTGTGGGATTTTTTTCTGCTTCTCTCGCAAACATTCCACTTGTTACATAAAATGAGACATTCCTAACTGGTTACATAAATAGCTTATATTTATAAGCTGGTTACATATCAAAGTAAACCTACTAAAATAATTAACCTCATAAAAGAATTATACCGTGAAGCAAGTTCGCAAGTTGTGCATAATGGGATGAGAAGTAAAAGTATTGCTTTCAAAAGCGGAGTTAAGCAAGGCTGCCTACTATCTCCTCTACTATTTAAAACCGTTTTGGACTGAATTCTTCGTAATGCTCTCACAGAACACAGAGGCATACAGTAGGACTTCCAAAAACCGTTTGGAAGATTTGAGCTATGCAGACGATATATGCTTTCTGTCACATAATTATGAAGCTAAACTTGAAATAGTAAATAGCAAATTTAGTTGGTTTATGCATAAATAAAGCGAAAACCAAAGTAATGCGGATTGGTACCAATAACATCAACAGTTTTTCCATTAACGGGGAAGACTTGGAAGATGTGGAAGAATTCTGCTTCCTCGGTAGTGCAATAACGAGAGATGGAGGAACTACAAGGGACGTGAACAATAGAATACTTAATGCTCAACAAGCATTCGGCTTGTTGAAAGAAGTCTGGAAATCCAATAAGATCTCTCGTAACACTAAGGTACGCATATTTAAAACCAATGTAAAATCAGTTCTGATGTATGGCTGTAAACTTGGAAAGTCACTAAAGAAATTACCCATAAACTCCAAGTTTTTATTAACAGATGTCTGCGCAGAATTTTTAGCATTACTTGGTCAGATCATATTCCCAATAGTCACCTTTGGGAATCGACAGCACAAAAACCTATCCACTTGAAAATACAGGCAAGAAAGTGGAACTGGATTGGGCATACCCTCCGGAAGGCAGTAAACGACATCTCCAGAATGGCATTAGAGTGGAACCCTCAGGGAATCCGTCATAGAGGTCGCCCTGTATCCGAATGGAGGAGAACAATACCAAAGAATTTAATGTCCATGGAACTACTTGGTGCCAGATGAAGAGCTTTGCTCTTCACAGACCCCGATGGCGCAAGTTTGTAAAGGCCCTATGCTACAGCGAGGAGAACTAGGACATAATATATATATACGAGGGACATTCAATAATTAAAGAGATAAATTGATGTAGGAAAAAATAAATAAAAAAATAACGATTTGTAGGACGAGTTTGAAAATTTCATGACTTTAGGTTGGCATCACTGGGTTGAGCTGAGAATACCTGACGGATAAAAATTATTTTGTTTATAGCCTCAAAATTGCATTTAACGATCGCGTGTCCGCTTGAAGTTTCCACATTAGTTGAACAACGTTCAGTGATCCGGTTTTTGCTTTCTGAAAAACCGGCTAATATCTATTCTCGAATGATTCTACAGTATGTGAAAGTTGTATGAATCGCGGAAATTTTTATAAGTGGGTAGAACAGTTCAATAATGGTCGAACCTCAGTGACTGATGAGCAACGTCCTGGCCGGCCAGTTATTCGTGAAGACAGACCTATTACTGTTGAATATATAGCAAAAAAAGTTGCAGTAAGTGTTGGCACAGTTCATCACGTTATCATTGACAAGCTCAAGTACAGCAAAACATGTGCAAGGTGGGTCCCGAAACAGTTAACACAAGAAAACAAGACTCAAAGAGTGTACAGACTTGAAAGAACGCTATGAAAGGGAAGGTGACCTTTTCTAAACAAGATTTTAACGTGTGATGAAACTTGGGTTCACCATTTTGAACCAGAATCCAAAAGACAAAGCATGGAATGGAAGCACACCAGCTCACCTGTCCGAAAGAATTTCAAAACGCAAGCATCAGCGGGAAAAGTCATGTTGACCGTGTTTTGGGCAGCCAAGATCAGCGTACAATAAACAGTGCCTACTACTCAGACATGCTGATGAACAAAGTAAAGACAGCAATGAGAGAAAAACGTCGCGGATCTCAAAGAAAAGGCTTGATATTGCTCAACGACAATGTTCGCCCTTATACCGCCAAGTTGACCCAAGAAACCATTGAAAAAATGGGTTGAGAGATATTACCTCATCCTCCCTACAGTCCAGATTCGGCTCCCTCTGATTTTCATTTGTTTGGTCCACTCAAGGAGGCATTACGTGGAAAAAAGTTCAGCGACAACGAGGAAGTCAAAGAATTTGTGGGAAACTGGCTTAAACAACAAGACAAATATTTCTTTGCATCAGGTATAAAAAAAACTAGTTCATCGTTAGGACAAGTGTATTAATATTCGTGAGGATTATGTTGAGAAATAATAAAAGTCGCATTTTGTAAAATTACAGTTTTTTTTTCTACATCAATTTGTCTCTTTAATTATTGAATATCCCTCGTATTTACATTTCAAAGTTCTTCTCTTCCCTTGATCATTACAGATATTTGTTTGAGCAATGTTTATATTGATAACAAAATACATTCAATACATTATACAAATAAAAACAAACCATAACATTCTACATATTTATACATAACAATGTTACATGGATGTGGGTTGAACGCTGACAGCATATCGCAGCTTCGTTGACATATACACCTACGCTTCGTCACATCTACATTAAAAGCAAGTAATCTACGAAATTGCATGATGAAAAAGTAAATTCACTTTTCTAAATACACTGGAGGATAGGACACACTTAAAAAATATTGGGCCATGTTTATAATATTTTGCTAAATATTGCAATGAAGCGTTATTTGTTAAAATAAGAAAGTGTGACGCTAACATTAGTAGTGTTCATAATCCCTTATAGTATTTCCAAAATGAAATGGCCACCCTCACTTATTGATTCCAATAATGACTGATAGTATAACCTAAAGACACTGGATTATACAAAGTACCGCAAGCCTTTGAAGAAGCCGACAGACCCCAGGGTTTGATTGGCAACATTGCTTCCCCTATTAAGCAAACTAAAGCAGCAATTTTTACGTTATTAAGTTTACGTCTGCGCTGTCACATCTCCCTCTCTTGCTCTCATTTAATAACCTTTTTTGTCAGCGGGTTGAATATTTAAGGTTAAGTTTAATTTAAATTTATATATTATATCCATTTTATTTAATAAAAATTAAAAAAATAATTGAAATTGTACCACAATTTTGTTATAGTGCATCTTTGATTAAAAAAATCGTGATTACAATGTTTAAAATAAAAACTAGTTTCTTATTTTTGTAATGTTGGAATCACTGAACATCATTTGTGTTGGCAACATTTTTAACCCCAGCATGGCCGCCGTTGCGGTACTTTGTATAATCCAGTGACTTTAGTATAACCATTATACCTGCTGCGTTTATGGTTCAGTTAATAAGAGTTGCCAGGACCGTAATAATTATTTAAAATAAACGTGTTTTCTTATATGTTATTTAGAATGACCTGTATATACTCACATGACATTCCTTCACATTTTTATCAGGCTTAAGACTGGCTATATTTGAATTATAAATATAGGCATGTTTAAAAAAGTTTGGTTTTAAAGTCTTAATCTTTATATATAAAAATGGATATTTGTGGCTATGTCCGGAAATTCTAACCCACTTCCAGATACGCTACCGAGTTGAAATTTTGCATACAGGTAGCAAATGGCTTCATCATAACTAGAAAAATCGAAAATCTCAAAAAAGTCCCATCAGAAACGAGAAATTAATAATTTTGTTTTTAATTACATTCGACCATTGGTATATCTATCACATATGCAGTGACCGGATAGGAATTTTCATTCAATAGTTGACTGTCTAACTGTATGAACATCGTGAGTGTTCGCTAAATATCGGAAGTGTTCGGCCCGAGAATAACCTTTATCAAGAGGTAAACATTGTAGAAAATAAAACCGGTGTTTGGTTATAGCTGATAATAAATTGTTATTGTTATTTAGCAAAACTTATGGTTCGTGTATGTAGAGCGAGACATAAGCTGAATATCTGTTTTCTGGATAATTATTTTTAACGGAGTTTTCTTAACTTATTTTTATTATAATTATTTTTTTTTTCTATCTTTTTTTTACGAATATTGATTTAAATGCGATTGATAGCCATATTTTTTCAGTGTGGGCTACTTGCTCATTCTTCTATTTTTGTTTAAAAACATCTATTTTCTGTATCTATAAAATAGAAAATATTCGGAAATTGTAACCCACATATGGTACTGAGTTTTTATGCAAATTTGATGAGTGTGGAAATTGGGTTTACAGGTAGAAAATGCCGTCTGTATACCGATAAAAAAAATCGCATTAGAAACGATATTCATGAATTTTGTTTTTATTTATAATGGGTGTTTTTTTTAGAGGTATAGAACTTTAAATTGCAATAAAACAACGATGGATTATTCGATTGACATGATTTTTTTTTTATTCGAAAGATAATCTTGTGGCATTACATTTTAAATATGATTTCTGGCATATGACCGCCACGGCTGGCTCGGATGTAGTCCAATCTGGACGTCCAATTTTCGATGACTTTTTCCAACATTTGTGGCCGTATATCGGCAATAACACGGCGAATGTTGTCTTCCAAATGGTCAAGCGTTTGTGGCTTATCCGCATAGACCAATGACTTTACATAGCCCCACAGAAAGTAGTCCAGCGGTGTTAAATCACAAGATCTTGGAGGCCAATTCACAGGTCCAAAACGTGAAATTAGGCGGTCACCAAACGTGTCTTTCAATAAATCGATTGTGGCACGAGCTGTGTGACATGTTGCGCCGTCTTGTTGGTATGATTTAATGTAATGCCACAAGAATATCTTTCGAATAAAAAAAAATTCATGTCAATCGAATAATCCATCGTTGTTTTATTGCAATTTAAAGTTCTATACCTCTAAAAAAAACACCCGTTATTTGGGCATTAACATAGTTTTGAGAAATATTTAGTTGGATGGCTTTAGTGCAGCTTCGGACATCGTGCATTTTCGTGCGTAATTGTTATAACCCGAAGCCTGAGGTTGCATTTAGTTTACAGTCAGTCTAACCTAAACAACTGTTGCGAATGGATGTATGTTTATTATCTATCTATCTATCTATCTATCTTCTATATATATAAAAGCAAGTGTCCTGACTGACTGACTCATTCACTCATCACCGCCCAGCCCGAACCGCTGGGCCTAGGAACTTGAAATTTGGAGAGTATATTCGCTCCGTGACGTAAGCACCCACTAAGAAGGGATTTTTCGAAATTTCACTCCTAAGGGATGAAAAGGGGTGAAATGTGATTTCACGAATTCCTTAATATCTCTTAGGGCCGATGGGATATCGACTTAGTTTTTGCTTACAAGTATTACCCATATAAATGCCGAAAAACCAATTTCGGTTTTTTGCCCTAATCAACCCCTAAAGGGCTGAATCTACAATCGGGGTGAATTTTACAACCCGTCTTATTTCCTGTGTTTGTTGAGTTATATGGTTTCTTTTTGGCAAATAAGTGTCTTTTTATAATATCTCGAAATGGTTTTGACAGTTTTTTAAAATTTCACCCCTAAAGGGTGAAAAGGGGTGATATGTGATTTCACGAATTCCTTAATATCTCTTAGGGCCGATGGGATATCGACTTAGTTTTTGCTTACAAGTATTACCCATATAAATGCCGAAAAACCAATTTCGGTTTTTTGCCCTAATCAACCCCTAAAGGGGTGAATCTACAATCGGGGTGAATTTTACAACCCGTCTTATTTCCTGTGTTTGTTGAGTTATAAGGTTTCTTTTTGGCACATAAGTGTCTTTTTATAATATCTCGAAATGGTTTTGACAGTTTTTTAAAATTTCACCCCTAAAGGGTGAAAAGGGGTGATATGTGATTTCAAGGTTTCTTTAATATCTCTTAGGACCAATAAGATATCGACTTGCTTTTTGCTTACAAAAATTACCCATATAAATACCGAAAAACTAATTTCAGGATTTTGTTCTTATCAACCCTTACAGGGGTGACTCTACAATTGGAGTGAATTATACATCCCGTCGTATTTCCTGTGATTGTTGAGATGTGACATTACTTTTTGGCACATAGGTGTATTTTTAAAATATTTCGAAAAAGTTTTGACAGTTTTTTTTTAATTTCAGCCCCAAAGGGTGAAAAGGGGTGATATGTGATTTCAAGGTTTCTTTAATATCTCTTAGGACCAATAAGATATCGACTTGCTTTTTGCTTACAAAAATTACCCATATAAATACCGAAAAACTAATTTCAGGATTTTGTTCTTATCAACCCTTACAGGGGTGACTCTACAATTGGAGTGAATTATACATCCCGTCGTATTTCCTGTGATTGTTGAGATGTGACATTACTTTTTGGCACATAGGTGTATTTTTAAAATATTTCGAAAAAGTTTTGACAGTTTTTTTTTAATTTCAGCCCCAAAGGGTGAAAAGGGGTGACATGTGATTTCAAGGATTCCTTAATATTTCTTAGGATCAATAAGATATCGACTTGGTTTTTTCTTACAATAATAATCTTTATATATAAAAGACAATATTTGTGGCTATGTCCGGAAATTCTAACCCACTTCCAGATATGCTACCGAGTTGAAATTTTGCATACAGGTAGGGAATGCTTTCATCATAACTAGAAAAATCGAAAATTTCAAAAAAGTCCCATCAGAAACGAGAAATTAATAATTTTGTTTTTAATTATATTGGACCATCGAAGTATGTATGATGCGCTCAGCGAGATCGCGGGAATTTCGTTTCAATGGTTGTTTGGACAACTATAGTAAGTTCGTGAAACATCGTTCAATGTCGTTCGGCGCGATTCATCATTACTCTGCTCTAGCTGATAAGATTTATATATTGTTATTTAGTAAAATTTTTGATTAGTGTATGCAGAGCGAGACTAAAGTGGAGCACCTGTTTTCTGGTTTTTTATTTTAGGGCATTTTTATGAACTTTGTTATTTTTATTTATTTTTTTTTTTCTATTCTTTTATTTAAATCTTTTATATATATAAAACAGAAAATCTGTGTGTACCGAGTTGGAATTTGGTATATAGGTAGGAAATGCAGTCAATATAAGGAGGCAAATCGAAAATCAGAAGAAAAAAAATGGTATCACTTAAGACGTAGACTTAACAGAAAAATTGCTTATACAGTGAAACCTCTATCTATCGTTTTTGAAGGGACCTATTGAAATAAACTATGGATGCGGGAAAACAATGAATGCGGGAATATAGGAAAAAAACACATTAATACATATTTAAATGTTTAATATGTACGTACATATATATTCTAAATAAAATTTTAAATAAAAAATATCGTAACAAAATAAAAAAGGAAGCTGCATGCCGACAAAAAAAATTTATACTTTGTATTGTATATAATCTTTCATCGTCATTTGCTTTTTGGCTTTTTATATTGCCGTAAGAAATCAATATTCTTTCGGTGTTACAAATTAAATTTTTTTCGGCATCAGTTATCGAATGCGCATAAAAAAAGTTTTCAATTTGAAAAAACACGAAATTTGCTGCGTAATTTAAACGATGAATGCGGTAAAATGATACAGAGAGAAATGATCGATGCGATCTATTTTTGCGTGTTTTGTATGAAATTAATTCGGAACCGCAAGAAATAACGATATAGGTATACGGGAAAATTATTATTCGAGGAACGATAGATAGAGGTTTCACTGTAATAAGAAAACAAATATTTTTTTTTAATGATTTTTATTTTATTGGATTGATTTACGGGAGTTACGAAGGGACAACCTAAAACTAAACTTTTGAAATATCTCATTTACTTTTGACTTAACAGCAAAAACGCACATGAGAAAAGCTGTTTAAAATAAAAATACAAATACATGTTATCCTATAAATTTTTCAATTGGTTAAGAAGCAGGGGAAGGGAGATGGGGGAGATACTAAAACTAAAATACTGGAAATATCTCGCTTATTATTTACTTTACATCAACAATTTATAAAGATAATTTATAAAGACTTTGATTGAAGAACGATTATTTTCTGTTTAGTGTAGCTTCTGAATATTTAGGGGGACAGAAGGAGCGCTACTTATAAACTTGAAATATCTCTTAATATTGACTTAACATTAAACATGTGTATAACAGAAGTTGTTACAATATCAATAATATAAATAAATAAATAAACAAATCTTTTCTGTTTAATCTTCTTCTGTGGATAGGTATATCATTTATAAAATTTTCTTATATATGTATATAAATACATGACCTGACTGACTCATCAACGTTCACCCCAAATCACTAGACCTAGAAACATGAAATTCGAGAAGTATATTTCCTCCATGTCGTAAGCGATCACTAAGAAGAGAATTTTCGAAATGCGACCCCTAAGGGGCTGTTAAGTGATTTCAGGGATTCCTCAATATCTCTTAGGCCCAATGAGATATTGACTTAGTTTTTGCTTTCAAAGGTTACACATACAAATGTTAAGAACTAAATTCAGGATTTTGTTCTAATCAACCCTGAAAGGGATAAATTTATTATGTATTCGGAGTGAATTATAGAACCCTTCGTATTTCCTATGTATGTTGAGTTATAACATTGTGTTTTGGCATATAGATGTCTTTTTAAAATCTTAGAAACTTTTTGACAGTTTTCTTTTAAATTTTCACGCCTAAAAGGGTAAATTGGTATTTTTTATTCAATAGAACGCCCCCTGGACATAGAAACATGAAATTCGTGGAGGAAGGAATGTTCCTTCCATGATGTGAGCACCTATTAAGAAAGATTTTTTTAAATTCGACCCCTAATGTGGTGAAATGTTTCTTTCACGGATTCCTCAATATCTCAGACCTATAATGAGATATCGACTTGGTTTTTTGTTACAAAGATTACCCATACACATGTACAAAAACGAGGTTCAGTATTTTGCTCTGATCAACCCATACAAGGCAAATCTAGATTCAAGGATATTCATAAAACCCTTCAAGTGACCTGTTTCATTTCTTTTTGGCACATAGGCGTCTGTTTAAACTCGGTATATGTATTAAAACTCAAAAACGGATAAACCGATTTTAGTGCTATTTGCAACAGCGTATTCCAAATTTGTCTGGAAAGATTTTAAGCTATATATCATCGCGGTAAGACACCAGGTTTCCGATCAATTAAGAAATATTTAAACTATAAAAGATACACATATTCAAAATATACCTATATTAACGAATTTTGGGTTTAATATTGCAACAAAAATGTTCCCCAGGATATATATCACAATTTTCTTTATTTTCATTTTAGACGACAATTGTAACGTTAAATTCGCTATTGAACATTATTGTAACCCCCTAAAGCAATACGAAGAAAATTTACTTCGGTGGCAAGAATATTTACTAACGAAAAAAAGTGCTCTGATCTATATAGGTACGATTTATGATTCTCACATGGGCATTTTCCTAGGTTAGCACATCGGGATACTTATACGTGTTGATATTAAATGTCTGTGCTACCAATGTTTACAAAGAAATTCGTACTTAAATTATTTGTATAAGAAGCACATATTAATACAATTGTAGATTAAAACAAATAAATATATTTGAATATAAAACGATTCGTAGCAACCAGTCTTGAACCGATTTCGAAATGGGCCAGATCTAAGCGGACTACGACTACTTTATTTCGGTAGCGAAGCAGCGGGTACACTGCTAGTAGTCTATATTTTTCGAATTAAAGTCGTATATTTTATTTATTATTGTTTTAGACATAAAACTATCTATATTAAGAAAAAAAAATTTCTTATAAATCGGGTCGTTTTCGCTGCTGATTTTTTCACGACTTTGCTGATACGTTGAATTGTTCTGTATGGAACACTAATTAATTCTAAGGTTTGTCATTACCTTCCGAAACTAACTTTTTATAAACGTTCAGTATCAGAACTTTGCAATCTTCTAACAAATGAGATTTTTCTTTAGTAGTCACGTCCACATTTTCACATTCTACGTCAACTTCCACATTTTCGCACTTGAAATCACCTTGCCCAGATTCACTATTTTCACTTCAGAAATTAGGATTTTATTGAAAATGAAATGGTCGCCAAAGAGCCATGTTGTTAATGTATGTACGTTATGAACGTTGAAAATTAACTAACAAACAAGTATAACAACCCCTTACATTTAGAAACAATAGGATTATAAATTTGGAAAATATTCTTAATGGTTTTTAAGAAACTTCAATTGAAATAGTGTTACATCTATTCGATTTAAATTTAAAATTCCCTTAATACCTTTTATATTCTTTTTACTGCAATAAGTCTTGGGATTACTGCCATACACCCATTATTGCTTTATTAAGCTTCTTAACAAGAGTGGCCATTTCATTTTGGAAATACTATACTCTTAATTTTAAGTAATAATCGTACAGAAGTACGTTTGGCAAAATTTTCTATTGTCGATAGAAAGAGATAGACAAATGCACTGTACACGTTAAAAGAGATGGGTGACGCGTTACTAGCTTGTACTATTATCGCGGTAAAAACCAGGGATGGGGAGTCGACAGAAAAATTACTGACTCCCGACTCTCGACTTCGGAGTCGGTATTTTTCAAAACCGACTCCGACTCCGACTCCTGACTCCTTTCACTCGTAAATTGTTAAGTCTATTCCAAATGTTTAAGCGGAACTAAATGGAATTTTTATTTTCATTTTCAAGTTATCCCGAGTTAACTTTTTAACGATCAAAGTGGGCTTTTGTTTAACAAAATGATACAAAGCCTCATTCAATCCTTAAAAGTTAGTAGATTTCGATATCTAATTCCGCTTAAACCAAAGAAACAGACTATACTTACATTAAATATCTTGGGTTGGGGTGAGCTGTTTTTATAAAATGTCATTTACATTTCATCTTGACTATTGAGTCATTTTTAGGGTTTTGTAGGTATGACCAAAAAACCCTTATACCGTCATTTTGTCGTCTGTCTGTCTGTCTGTCTGTCTGTCTGTCTGTCTGTCTGTCTGTCTGTCTGTCTGTCTGTCTGTCTGTCTGTCTGTCGGTCTGTCTGTCTGTCTGTCTGTCTGTCTGTCTGTTCGGTTAAAATTGTAGCCTAACGGCTAAACCTAGAGAGTTGAAATTTGGCATGCTTATACAACTTTTTGACCCGCACATAGGAAAAATACTAAAACATCTAAAAAACATACCCCCCTAAAAATATAAACAAATAAGTGCTCATCGAAAACAAAAATATTTTTTTTTAATTCTGAGTAGGTTATCAAATGAAAGCCCTTGGTACGTGGATTAACGATCAAATTTTTATTTTTGCAAAATAAATTATTTTGATACGATTTTTGCCAAAATTGTGCAAAAAATTTTTTGTCCCACACCCTGTAGCCCAGATGGTTTAAACTAAAAATCTAAAAAAATTCTAAGTAATGTATATTGGTGTGAACCGAAATAGTACAACAGGAATTTTTGATCAGATTGTGTTTTTGGAAAATAACGCATTTTTTGTGGTTTTTGGTTCACAAAGTACAAAAGTTATACCAATGTAAGACACTCACATGCATGGCGTACGATGGCGTGATGGGTTAGAGCGCTGGTGTCGGAAGCTAAAATTCTCTGGAAAACGAAGGGTTTCGAGTTCGAGTACGGAGTGAACTTTATTTTTTCTGTTTTTTTTTGCATTTTTATTATGTTGAAATTATTTTGTAAAAATTCTAGTTATATTTTGACAAATGTTGTATTTAATTTTTAAGAGCGTAAATTTAATAACCAGTCTTATTATATGATTAACAGACGATAAATTATTTTAAAAATATCGTTCATTTTGCCGTGATTACTACAAAGTAAAATTTGTCCTACACACTCAGCATACCGCCTTCACTTATTATATACCTGCGAAACCCTGATATGTGTGAATATTCACACTTCACATCAATTTTTAATAAAAATTTTCGAATATATTAGTTTTAAAAAATTTTGTTTTGTATTTTATATACCTTATTTTTTATAACATCTCACTTTTTTCTTTTGTCATTTAGATTTTAGCTGCCAACATGAAACATGAAATAATCACAAAGTTCGTTACAACTTGAGAAAATAAAAATCCAGTTTAGTGCCGTTTAAACATAATTAGATATGACTAAAAACAAAAATATTTATTCTACATCATTAATCTGTTAATACTAATAATATTAATTACATTTTTAACTAGAAAGCATGAAGTAAACCGTGTAAAACCGGTATTGAATATTTTTAATTTCATTTTCGTTCATGAACAGAGAACAGAATGTCGTTTACGTGCTTTAAAAAATTCTGGTAATATGGTATTTTGCTTTCGTTTTCGGATTGTTCTCATCCTTGATAAAAATTTAATGAAAGAGTCGGGAGTCGATAACTTTTTCCTACTCCCGACTCCGACTTAGACTAAAAACACAAACATAACCTTGTTTCTTGGACAGCGCTGGGTGACGATTTTACTATCGATTATTTTTAACAATAAATATGAACATTTTAAAAGAATTAAAAAAAAATGTAATGGTACATAACTAATTATTCATGTTATTAACTAGTTATCTATATCTGGTTGATATGAAAAAAATAAAATAAATAAATCAGGTAAAATATAATAAAGCAATACATATTTGAAATTCAGTTAAAATATTTCCTTCTTTTGAAGATACCGGTTTTGTATCGTCATTTGAGGTTTTAATTAATATTCTAACTTTTTTGTAAATTTAATTCTTCATTTATGGATTCTAATAAATTTTTTCCTTTATTATAAAATTTTCTTAGCAATTGATTTCGTAATTTACGCATTTCACGAACATCCCGCAAATCTCTCATACATATGATTAAAATCAGTCAGTATTATGGGCACATCACTATTTTGATGTCATTTAATACAGCCTCTCCGAGTTTATAAATCTGTACTACTAAACTACAATTTATTAGACACTATTAAGCACTACTAACAACAATTCTGTATTATGAACATCAATTTTTAATAACGCTACTTGTCTTGGTAGTGCTACTAAGATTTAGTAAAAGATTATGAACATGGCCCATTGTTTTTTAAAATATATAAACTTGAATATCAGACAATAATAATACCAGCTTTAACTTCAGGTACGCACATACTGGTAATACATATAATGTTGAGATTTCTATTCATGTAGAAACACGTTTATTGGATCTTGAATATTCCTGGACATTCAAACATCTAAGCTTAGATAAGGCTCTGGCGCTGTAGCATTTAACGGGATAGTTGGTAAATACAAAGTTTACAGACAAATTTATCTTAATGTTACGACTAAATCTCCCTAAATGACGAGACATCTATCTTCATTAACATCTATTAATTATTCTAATTGTTAACTTATTCAGTACTACATCAATAATTTCGAATATATAAAGACAAGCATGGATTATACGGCAGTGTATGTTCGTTTTGACCAGAAGTTCTCAGGTTCGAATTCTCTTACTACCAGTGGGAAATTTCCATACTAGCCTTACTATGCTTTATCAGGGGACATTTTATTCTTCAGCACTAGCTTGTTTGTGCAGTTCTAAATTCCAAATATGCAGCTCCAATTTTTATTTTGAACAGTGTTATATAGATATTTTACGATTAAAAATTAAAAGAAATATATAATAAATTAATGAGTATAGCCACTTGCTGTTCGCTTAGTTTTAATACAATAGAGTACAAGCATATTTGTTCCCCCAACCACAGGTATTCCGTACCTAAGGATCTTTTTTGCCACCAAGCTAAAAGAACTAAATCAACATTCATGCAACTTGGTTTTATCATGCATTCTTGTAAGCATTTTACAAAGCCAAAAAGCATTATAATATTATATAAATCCTTGGTCTGTAGTAAATTGGTATATAATTGTATAATCTGGAACCCACAATATGCCACATACATATATTAACAAGATTGAAAATATCCAAAGACGTTTTGTAAGGTATTTGGATTACAAATTTCATACAAATGATATGAATTATTCGTATCTTTGTCGTTTAAATAGATATAATCTAAATACCCTGGAAAAACGAAGAACTAAATTAGAGATGAACTTTGTTTATAAAATTGTAAATGGTATGATTGATTCAACAGACCTTCTGGTTAATTTTATTGTACCAGTATTAAATCTGAGGCAAGTAAATATCTTTTATACACCCAACTCTCAAACCAACATTCGACAAAATTCAAATATAAATTTCAATTCAATTCAATTCAAATTATAAACTTATTTCCCATATTCAAAAATATATAGATACATATATACATAAACAATGTTTCCTATAGTTACGAAAAACAAACATGTATAACAGTATCTCTAAAAAAAGCAAAAATTTATAAATTATAAGATGGGCAGCTAAACGATTACAAAATTGGCAAAATTCACTTGAGAATGTGCCTGATTATCTAGACATCTTGGGGAAAATAGAAGCTGTCGCATCTGACAGTGACGTCACAAATGTTTTAATCGCTGGCGACTTTAATTCTGATCCAGATTCTATATTCGTGAATGAACTGTTAGAATATTGCCATGAGTTCGACTACGCAGTGGCGGACTTGGAAATGTTGCCGCCCGACAGTTATACGTATGTTAGCGACGCATTTCATACAACATCTTGGCTGGATCACTGCGTGGTTTCAAGATCTTTTGCGAATAGCATCTCAAACGTAAAGATTGATTATCTATGTCCTTACTCAGATCATCTACTCTTATACTTCGAGGTGGATGCTTCGGTACGAGAATCTGCGAATCGTCATCATGCCTCGACAGACTGCAGTAAGGTGCCGTGGAGTGATAGTAAGAGTGAGTGTTATAGCAGAGTAATTGTGAACGAGTTAGAGAAAATTAAGATTCCGCGTGAACTAGTTATGTGTGACAGAACAAACTGTGTGAATGTGCGCCATCTAACATTAATTGATGACTTTTATGGTCGAATAGTCAGTACCATCACTAGTGCTGCTACGTCGGTGTGTAGAAGAAACAAGAAACGTGTTGGACAGCGCAGAATAAGAGGATGGAATGAGAACGGAGAATTATTATCAGCGAAAAAAGCGGCCAAGTTAGCACTACGTAACTGGTTTGACGCCGGTAGACCGAGGGAAGTTAGTATCAACCAGAAGAGAATTGTCACTCGTGCCCGCTTTAAGCTAAGTCTCAAAAATCATCTGCGGTCCCAAGAACAAGTCAAGGCTGATGAGCTTGCCTATAGGTATCAGTCAAGAGATTTTTTAAAATTTTGGCAACATACCAATACGAAAATTAGGGCTGGGAAGCCAGCTCATATTGATGGGATTACAGAAGATCAAGAGATCGTCGAACATTGGAGACAGACATTTCTAAATGGCTCGGTAGGGGGTGTCAGCACTGCCTTTGCTGATGACTCCGACCTAGTTCCTACGGAAGATTGTCTTATCACATGTGTGGACGTGCAGGAAGCTGTGAATATGCTGAAACATGGTAAATCCGCGGGTCCAGACGGTTTGAGGGGGGAACACATCTTATATGCCCCTCCTCAGGTACACATTCTACTCGCGGTTTGCTTCACATTCATGATGGTTCATCGTCATCTACCGCCGAAACTGATCGAGACGGATGTTGTTCCAGTTCCGAAGGGCAAAAGCGGCACAGTGACATCAAGTGCGAATTACCGCCCCGTAGCCATTGCCACAGTACTGTCAAAAATCTTAGAACAAATTTTAATGTCAAAATATGCTCATAGATTAAACTGTGCTGATAATCAGTATGGCTTTAAAAAGGCACATGGTACTGATATGGCAATATTCACTCTGAAGTCAACCATTAATCAGTATATTGGGAAAGAGACGCCTGTATACGCATGCTTGCTCGACCTTAGCCGTGCTTTTGAAAGAGTAGATCGTGGAAGGCTGTTAAATATACTGGAAAGAAGAGAAGTCAAGCCTCGAATTATCTCAATATTATCCGAATGGTTTGACAAAGAACAAAAAAGAGTGCGCTGGGGGTCGGTGAAATCCAGTACGTATATGCAGGACACTGGACTAAGGCAGGGTGGGCTTCTATCTCCACTTTTGTTCAACTTATATATGGATGATCTTAGTACACTGTTGAACAAAGAACGCGTCGGCTGTGTGATTGGCTCTACACTTATAAATCACATAAGCTACGCGGACGACATGGTAGTTCTTGCCCCATCAGTATCCGGTTTGAGAAAACTATTGGGAATTTGTGAATCCTATGGTATGGAACATGGTATGGTATACAACGTCAACAAAACCGAGTACATCGTATTCCAGCCCAGATCTAAGAGACATGAAGTGCCTGGTATTAAGCTCAACCGTGAAAATGTGAAAAAAGTGTCCCATGTGTGTTACCTTGGTCATGTGATTAGCGATAATCTCTCTGATTGTTTAGATGTCGATCGACAATGTCGCTCTTTGTGTGTCAGAGCAAATATGTTAAACCGGCGATTCTCTAAATGCAGTAAAGATATACGCAGATACTTGTTTAATACATTTTGCGGAAGTTTTTATACGTCTGCACTATGGATTAATACAACCCGATCTAGCGTACGTAAATTAACAACATGTTACAATAATGCATTTAGACTTATCAATGGATTATATAAATATTGTAGCGCTAGTGAAATGTTTGTAATGAATGATGTATGTACTTGTATGACTGTCCTCAGGAAATACGTTTTTAACCTGCGTGACAGATTAATGAAGTCTGTGAACAAGCTTGTTCATAGACAAATTTAGTCTGTCACCACATTATTTTACAATAATGTGTTAAAACGTTATTTCTTATAATGTAATTGTATAATAGTATTATTGAGGACAATTTCTAACTTTATATGTCTTTATTTTTGTTCTTTCTTTATTTTTGTTCATTATTTATTTATTTTTTTTTGCATAGTTTATCTTGTTTGTTTAATTTGTATGTATTTGTCTTTTTATTGGCCGCAAGGCTATTAATAAATAAATATATATATATATATATATATATATATATATATATATATATATATAAATATAAGCACACTAAGCAAACAAAACTTGTACTGTACTCAGCTGATTCCTCTAGATTATGCGAATCATTAGAACTTGCAAAAGAAAATAAGAAATCAGTATAATTAGGCAACAGTCTGACTGATCGAGCGCCGTCGTGTAAAGTAGCGCCGAGTCGTGTAGTGTCATTTAAAAATTTAAAAGCTGGTCTGACTGATCAAGTACTGTCGAGTATTATCGATCATTCAGTGTCAAGCAAATTTGTTTCTCACTTGTCAAATAGTGCATATTCCAACCTAAAATAATACTATCAAACAGTTAATACTAATTAGCGAGTCCATTTTACCCTATATTGTAATTTTGTTTTTTTTTTTGACGTTCCAACTGTCAAATAATATATGGTTATGAACTGTATATGCTTAAATGCGCATGTGCTATTGCGTCGAGCGTCGTGTGAAATTCAAACCGGTTTGAAATACAAACAACTTGATGCTACTTGATAGCAAACGATGGTTCAGTGCGACTCATGCCCTTAGTTAACGTGTGTTTGAAATTTGCTCGACAGCAAACGATCGACAGCACTCGATCAGTCAGACCGCGGCCTTAAACATGCATTAACATATTATGTACTGAATGTGTTAAAAAACATTCTTTGTGTAAAACAAACATTTCCATGTGAAAAAACAAAATAGAACAATGTTCACATTCAAAACAGTAAAAATTGATGTGAAGTGTGAATTTTCACACATTTCAGGTTTCCGCAGGTATTTAGTAAGTGAATGATGATTATTTGGGATGCCAAAACAAATTTTAATGTTAAAATATATTTTTTTGTTAATTTTAATTCGAATGCCTAATACCATTATTTAGGTTTCTAAATATGTGCAGTATTTTTTTTATATAGTAAGGTTCATTAAGATTTTGAAAATTGCGCCTATGGCTTCCATTGGTTGTTTTAGATTTTTTGTTTACACCATCTGGGATATAGGATGTGGGACAAATTTTTTTTTGCACAATTTTGGCAAAAGTCACGTCAAAATAATTTATTTTGCAAAAATAAAAGTTTGATTGTTAATCCTCGTACTAAGGGCTTTCATTTGATACCCTACTCAGAATTTTAGAAAAACATATTTTGTTTTTTCGATGAGCAGATATTTGTTTATTAAAAGGATATGATTTTTAGATGTTTTAGTATTTTTCCTATATGCGGGTCAAAGAGTTGTATAAGCATGCCAAATTTCAACTCTCTAGGTTTAGCCGTTTGGCTACAATTTTTACCGAATATACAGACAGAGAGACAGACAGACGACAAAATGACGGTATAAAAGTTTTTTGGTCATATCTACAAAATCATTAAAATGATAACATTAATAAAAAGTTAATATCTCTTTTACTATAAAACTTTTACTAAAGTGTTTTAGGTTTAGGAAAGGTTTTCGCCTTCTTTTGACCTGTAGTATCACCCATTAAAAAAGAAATAAGAAGACCGTAAACACCCTATATATTATAAAAAAAATTATAATAAATAATATCTAAATGTTTATGTAAAATGGATTGGGAATAAAGGCTAATAATAATAATAATGATAATAGTTGCATAACAACTCCTTAAAAGACCACAGAAAAGTTCAACACTCTAAAATAATATGAACACTTTTGCGCAAGGAATAACGATTTTTTCACGTCAATTGCCTATTGTCCACATTTCGTGTTACACCCTGTATGTATGTATATACATACAGTAGAGACAACATTGGAATATCTGTAATTCAATATCAATAACTACTGTAAACAGTACATTTTGGTTGGTTCGCGGTATCCGCTGCCTTCATCAAGTAAGCTAACAACGTAATTATAATGTAGTATGCTAACATTGAGCTATTTTGCATATAATAATGGCACACAAAATCGACTACCTCTCTCCTAGGAATAATTATATTTTGTGAAATTCAGCAGTCTTACCAACTGACTCACTGGTTTTAGGGCTGAGAATCTAAAACTTATTTTAAAAGCTACAAAGAGTTACTTTTCGAAAGCTAAAAGCTCATTTCTCTAAAGGGCCATAACTTCTATTGAAATGCTTTTAGGCTGTGTCTCAATAACTTTCTGATGTATGCTACTTTTTGTTAACATGTAAAAAATTTAACATGAGAAAAGAGCAATGAGGAGAAAGGACGAACAAATAAAATTATTTTAATAGATAAAAAATAAATAAATAAATATAGCATAAAATGGAAAACTAGTCACAATATAAATAAATAAATTAAAATAAATAAATAAAATACAATACTAGGAAAATAAAAAAAAAAATTAAAAATCGTGGAGCGTAAAATTGTAGTGTACTAGACTGATATGTAAGATCGAATCGTATATAGTATTGTATTTTATTTATTTATTTTAATTTATTTATTTATATTGTGACCAGTTTTGCATTTTATACTATATTTATTTATTTATTTTTTATCAATTTTAACTTATTATTTCCACATGCACTCCTACACATCTGTCTATGTATTTTAATACTCTTATCAGGTACGCATACATTGTATTTATGGTTTATTTATTTTTATTCTATTTGTTTGTATTTATTTTATTTTATTTTATCTGTATCGACTTATTGAATTTAATTTAATTTATTTTTTAATACGTTTATGTTTATTTTTTACTCATTTGTTTTACAATTTCTATATTTTTACTATTTCATTTGACTTGTATTTTTTATTTTATTTTAAGTATATATTTTAAAGTCTATATTTTATAATTTTATATATTATGTATTATTTATTTATTTATTTTATTTCACGTTATACTAACTCAGATTCTACATTCTACATTATACATTATACTCTCATTTATGCTGTTATATATTATATATTTATTATAGTTACACTACATTCTATTGTTATACACTTATATTAATTATCCTATTGTAGCTCCGATGAAGAATAAAACTTATTCGAAACTTGTCAGCTGATTTGATTAGTTTTCATTGCTGTCCGCAACCCGTACAAACTCCTTCTTCCATTAAAAAATAGCAATCAGAAAATATTATGAAGCAAAAAAATCTTATTCCATAATAAATGTATTAATTATTAAATATTATATAAAAATTATATAAATATTAAATATTAATATAAACAGTTTCTATTGCCGCCCTTTAGTGACGTACTGTCTGGGTAATATAAGCTGGCCGATTACGCAGTAGCGAAATAAATATAAGGGGGTCTATTTATTCGTGTAGCATCGTGAGGTACAGTTACACAAAAGTTAATCTTCAGAGCAAATTGGGAAGTGCTCGTGCTTATACAATGTATAAATGCGTTTTTTCCCGATTCTACTCTGGTGGCTCAATCACTTATAATACTGTCGGACTCTGCGCAGTACAGTGTTCCATCGGCCGGCTTAAGATAGCCCGACAGTAGCTATAACGACTTAGAAGTGAAATATTTTCTATTATTATTAATTTTATCATCCTCCGAGCTACAGATAGCTCAAGAGTAAGGATGCGAAAGTGTATAAATCAAAATATAAGGCACTTTGTACTTTTGTAAACAAACATATTTTACTTTTAAGTCACATAGGGCCGAGAGTTCCAGTTGCTAATAAATTTATTAGCAACATAACTTTTTTTCCGAGAGTTCCACCCCGAAATAGTTATTAGGTTGCCAATAAATAGGCTTATTTGTCTAATAACTTATAGGCAACATGAAGAGCTTAATAAAGTGACATATAACCAAAAACAAGTTCACAAAATGTGTTAATATTTCAATTTTAATTGAAAAACAGTATAATTTTAAAAGAATATACAAATGTGTAGTTTTTATACATCCATATTTTTTCTATAATGGTGATTTTAGTGTTTTATATACATTTTAGTTGAATTTGGACAAATACGACGATCTGTTTGGATGAATTTATAAATTATAGAAAACCGTTTTAAGAATATTTTGGGCATTTATTGTAAATGTGGTATATAAATAACAATATATAAATATATATTTTTAAATAAACATTGTCTTTTATTTTCACATATGTATTTCTTTTAATTACGATTACAATACATTACAAATAATACTTTAAGTATTACTATTTATATAAAAATGATAGAAAATAAGAAGACAGACGCAATTATTGGCAAAATAATAAAGTTGTGTGGCTGAAAATTGCTGATAAGTTTAATTCATATTGTTTAAGGAATGTAAAATAAAGCAAAATATTGCTGTCTTCTTATTTTCAATTACTTTTGTATTATAAAATGTTATTTTTACTAACTCCTCTTCTATCTATATTATCCTCGTTTTCTCTGGTAAAATTTGTTGAACGCCGTTTAATTGTTATTTTAACAATAACAAAAAAAATATACATAACGTCATTGAATGTAGAGTCAAACTATTTAATGTCAAAATATTTAATGTCAAAATATTCAATGTCAAAATTTCATCTCACTTTCGCTCTACAAATTTACGTATAGCTCTATCCCTCTTACACCGTGTTACTATCTTCATAAGAAATACCAATACAAAAACAAATGGAAATCACCAATAAATTTATTAGACACATAATATATTTATGAAGCTAATAACTATTAGGGAGTTTATTAGAAACTGGAACTGTCGGCCCATAGAATACAATTTTTCGTAAACCGTAAAATATATTTAAAAAAAATGTTTTAATAAAAATTGTTTCTTTTTATAAGTTCTATGTAAACCAGCGCTGGGCAAACTTTTTTTGAAAAGCCGCTTCTCACAGACCTATGATTGATGTGAGTTTCATATTTCCAGATGACGCAAAGAGTCATCTGAAACATCTGGTTTTAACCATGTGGCAGAATAAGTTGAGCAGCATACAGAACGTTAAGCTGAGGCATATTAAGGAAGACGTTAAACCATGGGGTTCTTCCTGCAGGATTAACCGCAGGGAGGAAACCGACATCACACACCTCCGTATAGGCCACTGTTGGTGGACACATGGACACCTCCTTCGAGGTGAAGAGTCCCCTATATGTGAAAGGTGTAACACAGATTTGTCTGTGTTACACAGATTTGTCTGTGTTACACATTTTAACTGAGTGTATACAGTTCGAGGATGTTAGAGAGAGGTTAGGCCTGTGCTATGACCTGTCAGTTGCTTTAGGTGAGGACAGAGTGCTCATGGACAGGCTGATACTCTTCCTGAGAGAATCGAACTTACTGTTTTATTTGTGAAGTCTTTCACCTTATTTTAATGTGTTTTATTATTAACTTGTGATATTAGATTAGGGCTGTTCAACTTTTTACTTGCCCGACCTTAATATATAAGTGGCAAGTATTGTAATCGCGAAAAATCAACACTAGAAAATATGTAATAATTTCAAACAGTGCTACAGTCGCGTAGTACAATATTTGACCACCAGACTGCGTATCCGAGCGTGTCAGTTCTCAATATAGACCGGGAGCTCATGACATTTTTGGTCTCCGATTTCATACAGCATGCCTTTTGGAGGAGAGAATATTTACCCTGTAAGAACAAAAAAGGGATGGTACTAAACCCCTGCACGCTTTCCGGTCATAGGGAAAATTGCATTTCCACTTGCACAAAATTTTTGTGTTTTTCTCTGATTTAATATTGCTTGCCCTTATGTCAAAAGAAAGTTATAACACATTTAAAGTCTTTTAATTATAGGCATGCTGTATGAAAACGCGGAAAATCATATTTTTTTATTATAAGATCACATGACCGTTTGAGCCCGTTGGGACCCTCCGAATCGCATGCATATGTTTAAAAGACTTTAAATTTGTTATAATTTTCTTTTGACAAAAAGGCAAGCAATATTAAAACAGAGAAAAGCACAAAAATTTTGTGTTTAAGTGGAAATACAATTTTCCCTATGACCGGAAAGCGTGCAGGGGTTTAGTACCATCCCTTTTTTGTTGTCACAGGGTAAATATTCTCTCCTCCAAAAGGCATGCTGTATGAAATCGGAGACCAAAAACTGTCATGAGCTCCCGGTCTAATAGCTTTTGAAAAGAAACAACTTTTTGTTAAACATTGTTTTAATATCTTTTACGGTTTAAGAAAAAATGTATAATGACTTGAAAGTAAAATATTTTTATTTACAATAGTTCAAAGTGTCTTCCATTTCGATTAAACACTTTCGCATCCTTACTCTTGAGATATCTGTAGCTCTGAGCATAATGATTAAAAATATTTCACTTTTCCTACCTAAATTACAACTTGAAAGGACGACTTGAAAATATTTTTAATTATTATTTTTTTGTTGTTCACAAAGTTCTAAAAGTTTTAAAGTAATTAAATATTTAATATAAAGCTCTGAAACAGAACGGTACAATCTTTTATGGTTAAGTCTTTTTTAAGTAGGGACGTATAAAGTTGTAACAAAAACCTTACAGGTACCCTAAACCGCAAATATGTCCCGTGAGGGAATATTTACCTTTCTCCAAAAACAATCTTTTTCAATGGAGCCATTAGCGTCAAGTTAAAGTATTAAAATGTAATCAGTATTTGCAGTAAGCTGTGTGTAATGGCGATAGAAGAATGTTGATATTACCTTCGTCGAGTGGAATCTGGTCCCAGAGCGCAACCTTGGTGCCAGCAGGATCTTTCATGCTGACTGTGCCAATAACTCCGGAGGCGATCTGGAGGTCGTGGTCTACGGCCAGCACCCAGAACGACACTAAAACAAGCAGTGGATATAAATTTAAGCTTTATTGCACAATGCGGTATCGTTTTGTATGTCTCGAGGAAAATAACGACTCACCGAGACTAGCTATAGTAAACATTACTATTTTATCTTTTTAATATTAAACTTCAAACTTAATTCAAGCTGGGAATATTTACTCGTTAAATGAAAATTACACTGAAGGAAACCATTAATTGCATAGAAAAAGGATCTTAAGGAAAGAAGAACCGCTGGGATTTAGTTTTTTCCGGTAAAGATAAAAGTAGATTCCGGTGGTTGATTTAGATAAAAAGCAGAAGGTTTTGATATTTATTAATTTGTTTTATTTTACATTATATATTTTTTATAATTTAACGATAAACACTACCCAAGAGAAGAGGAAATGCATAAATTATTTATATATATATATATATATATATATTCTGTTTGAGCGAATATTTAAGCGAAACTTGAAACGGAAATTTTATTTTATTAAATTTAATGAGGCTTTTGTTAAATAAAACGTCTATAGACTCATTCCATTAAAAATATTTAATATTCGCCTATTCGGTTAAAGTACTATTATTAATAAAATTGGAGGCTATCAGATCAATTCTGTAAAAATTTACTGTGTACTAACGTTACTACAAGAAAAAATATTATAAAAAGTATAATGACTTTCATTCATGATATTAACTGACCTTGCTCATAATGACAATTTTAATTACTATGATCATAGTAACTGAGTTACATAATTGGTCTGTATATCTATTTATTTTTATTTTTTGCCTCATATTTGGTTTCTACAAGTTTCAGATGGTTACGAAGGCAACCTTAATTTTTCAAAATATTCGCCTTAAGATTTATACACTTTTGCATGCGTTCAAACCAATTCTGGAAACATTTTTTCCACTCTGAAATACGGGCAATGTGACATTAATTCGATGATTTTCTCCTTCAAATAATCAATTGTTTGACGTGCTGCGTAGGAGCTAGCATTGTCATGATGAAGAATGATGCGAAATTTTTGGTTGTTTTTCCTGATTTTGTCGATGACTTCTGGCAAACAAATTGTTGTATACCATTCAGCATTAACTGTCCTCTGATCCTCTAAAGAAATGGTTGCGACATGTCCAGTACAACCGAAGAAACAAGCGATCATTTTCTTGGTGCTTAGTGAACAAACAACTTTTGTGGGTTTCGGTTCATGTTGGAAGACCCAAACAGTGGATTGTTGCTTAGTTTCCGGTTCATATGAATAATGAAGTGAAGTAATGGTAATGAAGCACTATCAGAAAAGACTGGTTATAATGGGTTTTCAGAATTTCGTCGTGGTCGTGCGTCCGTTAGTGATGAATCTCGTGAAAGTCGACCAAAATCGGTCGTGATTCAAAATCGATGCTGTGCGCAAAATGAAGAAGATCGGCATGTGACTTGCCGTGAGATAGAGGCATCTTTGCCATATCGCAGACTGCAATACATCATGAACATTTTGCATGAACATTTAGCTGTGAAAAAGATCTGTTCCCGATTGATTCCGCATAATTTGACCGAAGCTCAAAAAAAGGCTCGTGTTGATTGTGTAAGGGAATGCTAAAAAAATTCAACCTAGGCACTGCAAAATCCGTATACAACATAGCTATAGGTGACGAAACTTAGATTTATTCACATGAACCGGAAACTAAGCAACAATTCACTGTTTGGGTCTTCCAAGATGAACCGAAATCCACAAAAGTTGTTCGTTCACGAAGCACTTCCAAGAAAATTATCGCTTGTTTCTTCGGTTGTACTGGACATGTCGCAACCATTCTTTTAGAGCAGCGGTTCTTAACCTTTTTATACTCGGAACCCCCCAACTAGTCTAAAATATTTTCTGGACCCTCCAAGATAATTTTTGAAATAGTATTTTAAATGTTCTTAATTATTTATTGTTTAATAATTAAGTTTATTGTAATTTTAAAAGCAAAAACTGGTAAAAATTATTTTTTTTCTTTTAATTTCAAGACTCTCTAAGGTTTTTTCGGGACCCTCCGGTTAAGAACCGCTGCTTTAGATGATCGGAAAACAATTAATGTTGAATGGTATACAACAATTTGTTTGCCAGAAGTTATCGACAAAATCGAGAAAAACAAACAAAAACTTCGCATCATTCTTCATCATGACAATGCAGCTCCCACACAGCACATCAAACAATTGATTATTTGAAGCAGAAAAACATCGAATTTATGTCTCTTTGCCAGTATTCACCTGATTTATTCCCTAACGACTTTTTGTTCCCCAATGTCGAACAAAAAATGCGTGGACAGCAATTTTTATCACCTCAAGAAGCTGTTGAAGCCTTCGAAAACCATCTTTTTGAGATACCAACTTCAGAGTGGAAAAAATGTTTCGAGAATTGGTTTGAACGCATGCAAAATTATATAAATCTTAAAGGCGAGTATTTTGAAAAGCAATAAAACAGTTTGTTCCAAAAAAAATGTCTTTCTTAGTTTTTGTAAAAACTTAAAAGGTAACCCTCGTAACTGCAAAATTTTATTCCAACTGAAACAATGTAACACGTGATGCTAATAAGATTAAAAACACATCCAATTTGCTTAAATGTTCCATTCAACAAAAACTTTGTTTTGAAAACTTGGTCACTCGTAACACAATCAATAACCATACCCTTAAAAAGTTTCGTGAAACTGGACTATAACTTCTAAAAAGTTTTAGCAGTGGCCCAAAAAAATAACGTTACTAAAGTTTATAAAATCATTGGGAATAGAAGTTTAAAAGAACGATTATAAAGATTTGTTAGAGACATTTGGAGTGGATAACTGCACATACATAGGAAACGGTAAACTTAAAGTGGGATACACATATTTAGTTTTATGCAGCAGTGGGATGTTTGCCAGGTTCGTGTAAAGAACTTTTTTAATGCCACTGTGCTCACACAATACGGTTTTCTTCTCTTTCAAAAAGTGCTGTTTGGTTTATCAATTTGTAAACGGGGGACATTGTAAAATATATTGAGTTTCAGAGACATTTTTCCTTTGATTTGGCGAGTTCTTGTTAAAGTTTTTATGCAAGAGATTTTATGTTGATTTTTCATCGAATAAGTTGCTGTATTTTTGTTCTGATTGGTGTATTTAAAGAATTAATAATTTGACTGTTATTTATTTGTCTCGGATGTAAAATAATGGCAAATATACTGATGAAATAGTTTGTTTAAGCAAACAAAAGCTATGAGTGGGTATGTTATTATGCAAGTGCACTCAAATTCATAAATTCTTTCTCTAAGGGCCGAGAGTTCCAGTTGCTAATAAACTGTCCAATAAATTTATTAGCAACATAATTTTTTTTTCGGAGAGTTCCACCCCGAAATAGTTATTAGGTTGCTAATAAATAGGCTTATTTGTCTAATAAATTATAGGCAACATGAAGTGCTTAATAAAGTGACACATAACCAAAAACAAGTTCGCAAAATGTGTTATTATTTCAATTTTAATTGAATCTTTGAAAATCGGAAAAGAATATACGAATGTGTAGTTTTTAAACATGCCTATAATGGTGATTTTAATGTTTTATATACATTTTAGTTGTATTTTGACGAAATCGACGATCTGTTTGGATGAATTTATAAATTATGGACAACCGTTTTTAGAATATTTTGGGCATTTATTGTAAATGTGATATATAAAGAACAATATATAAATATATATTTTTAAATAAACATTGTCTTTTATTTTTATATATGTATTTATTTCAATTACGATTACAACACATTACAAAAAATACTTTAAGCATTAGTATTTATATAAAAATTATAGAAAATAAGAAGACAGACGCAATTATTGGCAAAATAATAAAGATGTATGGCTGAAAATTGCTGATAAGTTTATTGTTTAAGGAATGTAAAATAAAGGAAAATATGGCTGTCTTCTTATTTTCAGTCACTTTTGTATTATTAAATGCTATTTTTATTAACTTCTCCTCTATCTATATTACCCTCTTTTTCTGGGATAAAATTTGTTGAACGCCGTTTAATTGTAATTTTAACAGTAACACAAAAAATATACGTAATGTCATTGAATGTAAAGTCAAACTATTTATTGTCAAAATATTTAATGTCAAAATATTCAGTGTCAAAATTTCATCTCACTTTAACTCTACAAATTTACGTATAGCTCTATCTCTTTTGCACCGTGTTACTATCTTAATAAGAAATACCAATACAAAAACAAAAAATTATGTTGCTCTAAACTATTAGAAGGAAATTATTACCGGAAGTTGGAAATCACCAATAAATTTATTAGCTTCATAAATATATTATGTGTCTAATAACTATTAGGGAGTTTATTAGGAACTGGAACTCTCGGCACTTATTTATTATAAAACAAAAATTATTTAGAATAAAAACACTTATCTGTATAAGCAGTTCACTTTTGTAAGAACAAACTAAGATTGAATTTTGTTTTCAATAGTTTGCACCTTTGAAGCTGTATGTCATGTTGGTATTAAAAAATGTCACTTTTTTAAAATGTCGATCCATTTAACATATGTCATAATGAAAAATGATATAAGCTGTTCACTTTTGTAAGAACACACTAGATCTGGTTATTTTGGTTACTTTTATGGCGTGTTACTGACTTTAAATATCAATTAAAAATATTCCTTACGCTGTAAAACCGACTTTAGGTTGATAAGGTTATGATCATTATAATTAAGATATCATTTTTCATTATGACATATGTCAAATGGATCGACATTTTAAAAAAGTGACATTTTTTAATACCAACATGACATACAGCTTCAAAGGTGCAAACTATTGAAAACAAAATTCCCTCTTAGTTTGTTCTTACAAAAGTGAACTGCTTATATCTTACAATAATTATAATGATCATAACCTTATCAACCTAAAGTCGGTTTTACAGCGTAAGGAATATTTTTAATTGACATTTAAAGTCAGTAACACACCATAAAAATAACCAAAATAACCAGATCTAGGGTGTTCTTACAAAAGTGAACAACTTATATTATGTATTTTCCAATAAATGTTTGAAAGGCTTTTTTGGAAGAAGGTTTTAAACAAAAAAAAAAAAAAAACATATTCTTTCTTTTTTATTCATGCAGTGGGATCAATATTTGGGGGCTAAGAGAGATCACGTATGCTAGACTTTTTTAAATTTGTACGAAATATAAGTTTTTCATCCCACGGTTCGGTATTTTCTTTTCGCTGATCACTACTGGTCTCGGACCACACATTGGGAAATTCTGAAATATAACATTTGTGAATGAACAAATACAACCTTTCCTTGATAGACGTACAGTGGTGTATTTGACCTGGTTGGTGGTTTTGCGTTAAATTTTAATTAACCATGATAAGTCTTAATATGTAAAATAGATACTGTCGTTAATACATGTTACGTGTTTATATTTAAAATTTATTTATGTCAAACGGTATTCATTTTGTAGGTTATAAAATATGTTATGACGAGTTTGGGTATCAGCGCTCATTCGATCGAAAGGCAACTAAATTCACCAGGGCTATACAAAAGTATAAACTACGGCAAACAGTGGCGCAGCCAAGGGGGGGCCCGAAGGGCCTGGGACCCTCCCACGACCAGCAGATTACACGGCGCTGCCCGGGCAGTTGAAGATAAAATTTAACCACAACAGTAGTTAATTACTTCATTGTAAACATAATTCGCATTTTTTTTTTTTCGTGTAAATAAACATTTTTTTAAGATTGCCTACGCTTGATAAAGCGACATAATTATTGTTCAAGTGAAAATACAACACTTTCCAAATATGCTCCAACGAATTATATGAAGGGGAGCGTTGATCCTTTTCCCTCCTGACACATCGACTAAAATATTCGCCCAGTCAAATGATAAAACTGTTTTAAACAACTAATTACTCGATTCAGATAAGATCTGAAATCTGACTTCGGTATAACCTTCAGAATGTAATTTTAAAATGACACCTCAAACATGAAATAGAGTAAAAATAGTAGAAATATAATAAAGAGAGTAGTTTTGGAGACAATCGCGCTCTTAAAATCGGTATTTGGTTTTATTTTGTAGATAAATGTGAATATCAATAGCTTCTTAGGTATTATTGAAATTATGATGTTTTACACACAAAAAGGACTGATATAAGTTGTACTGAATAACAGTGGCGTATTCAGAGGGGGCCCCTCTGAAGGTCCTCTCTGAAGGTCCAATGAAATGAAAATTTAACAAATTTATCACGATCGTACAGCAAAATAACTTATGTATTTTACAATAATAATATTAAGATATATTTTATTATGATTAGTATTTAAATTAACAGAAAATGCATATTTACATGATATTTTTAGGTTTTCGTAGGTATAATCAAAAAATCCTTATTCCGTCACATGAGTCTGTTCGTTCGGTACAAATTGTGACCAAGCGGCTGATTTAGAGAACTGAACATAAGTAAGAGAAATATTGAGCCTTCAAAAATATATCCCGCGAAAAATATAAATAAATATGTATTTATCGAAGAAAAAAAAAAGTGGAAGTTTTTGATACATGGATTAACAATTACATTTTTTTTATCAACAAATAATGAAATTATTATTTGATATAAACATCAATATCCAACAGCAGGGGTGTCGAACTGATTTGGTTCGCAGTCTATTTTACATACAAAATGATAAGCAGTGACGGAACTTTAAATATTCCGAAGGGTTTCTTGACATTTTTTTATAAACAGAAAAGGGGAAGAGAGTATATTTTACATTTTTTAAAATATTTTTCTCCTAAATAAGCTCAAGTGATTTTGACTACCGCTTCAGGGGCCACAAAAAATGAGGTTGAGGGCCGTATGCAGCCCGCGTGCCCTCTTAATTTCATTCCGCCCTCCCCAAGACAAAATTCTGGCTGCGCCACTGGCGGCAAAGAAAAAGAAGAGATCAAAAGTGTTAAACGAAATATACATATAGAGCGATCATAAGAAAGTGAAGATGCCAAATACATGTGCAATGATAATCAATTTGCTGATTTTGATCTAAGCGTATCCTATATCTGAACAATAACAAGTGAACGTTTAGGCCCGGTCTTTCCACCTTCAGATAAAGTCCCAGGTAACTATCTGACAGATAAGGTTATTTTTAACTTTATCTGCTGAGTAAATGTCATCCCTTCTTTCTATGCAAATGTATCTATCGGATAGTTATCTAACGGATAATGAGACTGACGTATTGGATTCACTGACTGGTATTGACATTTACTCAGCGGATGAAGTTACAAATAACCTTATCTGTCAGATAGTTACCTGGGACTTTATCTGAAGGTGGAAAGACCGGGCCTTAAAAAAATAAAACCTAAATAAGCTAAGTGCAGAAATGGGTATGTCTTTTATTATATACTGCAAACAATGAAAATCTAAATTTATGCTCTGAGTGCGATTTACACTGTCCAAATACAGAATAGTCAATAATTTAAAAAAGGTTAACAACTAGGGTATGGGCGTTATAACTGGATTAGCTATGGTATTTTTTAATATAAAAAAAGAATTGGCTGATAAAGTATTTAAATAACCAAGACAAATAATGCACTTAATTTATTTATGCAACAAAACACCTCGTAAACTTTTTAATACCTTCTAGGTCCATAAAGACATAATAAATATCTAATTTATATTCAGTAATTTTCCTCGAGACACTACAAAATTTTATGTTAATTTTAAGAGCAGTGTTAAAGATTCTTACCAATATCTCCTGGTCTGTAAGCATGTCGAGCTGGTCTGATAATGATATCTCTAACCGGCCCTACGAGCTTCATCTGAGAGGAACTCTGCAAACTGCAGTCGTCACTTCCGGAACAGTTGACGAGTGTTTGCAGGATGTAGCTGCCTGCTGCGTCCGCCGGGATCTCCAACGGCAGGATACCATGACCTGAGGACAAGAGAGAGAGAGAGGGTGAGAAAATTCAGTTGCTCAGTTACCAGTACCGCAACTTAATTATTAATTAGAAGACGTAGACAGAAACGCCTCCCTAGTACATGGTTTTGTTGAGAAATAAAGTTTCTTACTTGTTTGCTGTGTTTTATTAATTTATATTATAAATTTTGGTTTTATACTTTGGTATTTATATTTAAAATTCTTGATGTAGTATGAAATTGATGAAATATTGTGTATTTAATAACTTTTCTTTGTTTATTTAATTAATTTTAGATGTTAATTAAGAACTTTAGTTCAAGATTAATAAATTACAGTCGCTAAAATGAAGGATTTACGCAACTTTTAACATTATCCCCTTAGAGGATAAATTTCGATGTTTGTTGGGTTAAATTATCAAAACTTGTTAGATGTTAGATATAGTACGGGATATGTGAAAAAATAACAAGTACGGGGGTTACCTTTTATGTTTTTACAAACGACCATTAGATGGCAATATTGAAATGTGTCATTACTATATTAGTAAAATTTGACATTTGTTATTGTGAAATGAGTGGCAGTTTATAAATTGAACGAGTAGTTTGTTGACAGTGAGCGTTTAAAAAAAAAAACAAGTATGTGTATACAACATCGTTACAGGTGACGAAGCTTGGACTTATTCACATGACCCGGAAACTAAGCAAAAATTCACTGTTTGGGTCTTCCAAGATGAACCGAAACCCACAAAAGTCGTTAGTTCACGAAGCAATTCCAAGAAAATGATGGCTTGTTTCTTCGGTTGTACTGGACATGTCGCGACCATTCCTTTAAAGGATTGGAGAACAGTTAATGATGAATGGTATACAACAATTTGTTTGCCAGAAGTCATAGACAAAATCAGGAAAAACAACCAAAAACCTCGCATCATTTTTCATCATGACAATGCAAGCTCCTACGCAGCACGTCAAACAATTGATTACTTGATGGAGAAAAACATCAACTTAATGTCTCATTGACCGTATTCACCTGATTTATCCCGTAACGACTTTTTTTGTTCGCCAGTGTCAAACAAAAAATGCGTGGACAGTGATTTTCATTACCTCAAAAAGCTGCTTCAGAGTGGAAAAAATGTTCCGAGAATTGGTTTGAACGCATGCAAAAGTATATAAATCTTAAAGGCTTAAAAGCAATAAGGCAATTTGTTCAAAAAAAAAAAAAATCTTTCTTAGTTTTTGTTAAATCTTTTCAGCGCATCGAGTACTGCTCATCTTTCTAGGCAAAATATGCAACTGCCTAGGGCCCGTAATTTTTTTGGAGCCCGCAAGACCGTTTTATTGTACAATTTTTCTATTATTTTGTGTGTTTTTTTTTTAACTAGTAAGGCCCGCAATGAGAACTTTGCCTAGGGTCCCGATTTTCCTTAGTTCGTCACTGTCAACCCTATATATTATATTTGTAAAAAATGTAACTATAATCGGATTGCTGATAGGTGAGTTACATGTATGTATCAAGTATTGTATTGATATAATAATCTAGTTACCATTTTTCAGCGATTTTAAAAATGTTTTTTGTTATTTGTCTTAGCTGTCAGTGTTAGTTAATAATACTCCTATTAATTAATAGACCTTGCGGCCAATTATTAAATTCACAAACTTTAATTTTAAATCTGCTGGAATATTTTAATTCCGAAAAAGAGAACAATGGGCCACTTATTTCTCTATCTTGTGTCCATCAAAGAGTAGCAGCTGCCGAGATCAGATTTCGGAATCAACAATTTGTAGAATTATAAAATATAATAAATCTGAACTTCCCACTAACAAAATCAAGAGAAAACGAAGGAAATTAAAATCTGAACCAGTTTATTTTATTGATACATTGGCACAAACGTATGGTCATGAAGTACTAAGATTACCTCCTTTTCACTGCCAATTTAACAACATTGAACTAATTTGGGGTATAACAAAAAATTATTATGATAGACATATTGGTCAAAACGGATATAGTGATAACGAAGTTTTGGAAATGTAGCAAGTAGCCTGTGATCAAATTAGTTGTGAAACTTCTGCAAAATCTGTTAAAAAAATCGAAAATTTAATAAATGAATGGTGGGAAAGGGAAAGGATTGTTGATGCTATTAATCCAATAATAATAAATACAAGAAATGACAGCGATAGTTCAGATGACGACGATATCATGCATTACAGTGACTAATTTTTTAAATAAAAATAAACATTTAAATACAACTTGTAGCAATATCTTATATGAATAAATATGTTTTTACTTAATATTTTATTACTTTGTACTTAGAGGAAACAAAAATTTAATTTAATTAAACAACAAATTATAATCCAAAATTTACGTATGAGTATAAGTTTTTCCTTATTTATAATTATTACCTTAAAATTAATAATTTTGTTTGTTTGAGTACTGCTGTGAATTTATTTTTGTGGTCTAATTAGTAAAGATATCTCCGAATCATGCCGTTTCTTTCTATTGTTTTGTTTTTTATTAAAATAATTTGGAAGGTTAGTTGTCAACTTGCGTCACTATACGTTACTATGGGTATGCAAATAATTATAATGATATAGACAGAGAAAGCATATAGTATTGTAAATCGATACTTGTAGCAACGAACAGTCACTGATCAGCAATTCGACTATAAGTGTTATTTTCCTCATAATATTTCATAATTTCGTGGAACATTTGTAACACATTCTTGGAACACTAGTGTTCCGCGAAGCACTGGTTAAGAACTACTGGATTATAGAATAGTGATATTGATTCATTATCATTATCAGGTGTGTGTAAATTATTTGATATTTTCTATCGCGGTGTTAAAAGACTAATAGGCTGAAAGTTATAAAGAATATTACACGTAGTTAAAAATAAAACAATACTTTGCAGCAGGGCCGGCGCGAGGCATGTGCAGCATATGCGGCGGCACATGGCCCCGCGGTCAACAGTAGGCCCCGTGGTTCAACAACAAGCCCCGCGCATGGTCTTCACTTGGAGATGAGGACTTTTTTTTTTTGCTCTTCTCGCACATATCCCGCAAATCTTAGCGCCGGCCCTGCTTTGCAGTTTAAAAGCTGAACTGAATATATTTTTAACCTAATAAAATTATCAATAAAACATAACATTATAAATTTAACAGCATTATATTTAATAGTATTTTTATTCGACCATTAAATTATTTCAAAATAACTGCATATCATAAAGCAACTTTATTACTTTCATCCCGCTTTTTATGTCATGTAACAGAGACTTAAATATGTAGTTTTATGTAAAGGACGTTATGTAGACATGGCCATAAAAAATCAACGTTATCGTTTGGATGTTAGCTAAGCGATGGGTCTTATGGGAGAACACAAACATTAGCTAACATGCATATTTACAGAGGTTGAACAAATGGTAAATGTAAAAATAATTATAAAACCATTAGTAGTAGAGATGGAGCAGGACTGTGGTATCTTTGCAAATACTGCAACCCACATAACGTGTATGTAAAGCGGAAAGGGATACCGCTAGATTAGATAAATAGTAGTTAAATTTAATTTACAGTCTACAGCAATTATTAAATGTATGTTAATTAAAATTTGCATTGTGTTGGTTATACTCTCTTTTTCATGTCAGTTTACCTCACTGCTGACGAGTCGTGAATTTGTGTATGATGGAACACCATTTCTTACGATCTTCAGTATTACACAGGGTTTCTTCCAGGGTATTTTTTCTTTATTTGTAAATAAAATTGGCCGTAAAGCCAACTACAAAAATTCTGGTAATACAGTGATTATAATTCAGTGGGATTCTGAAAGCTGGCGTTAACGTGCTTGTCCACTTGATAGTAAATAGTGGCGAGATAGCAATTACTCGCCAATGGACACATCTCTGAGAGTAACTCACGGAAAGCGGCGAGTTACTCTCTGAGAGCTAACTACTCTCAACGTACTCGCTAGTGGACACGTGCTCCCTACCCTCTCCGACAGTAGCTCGCCTAATACGAACTGTGTTCGAATTCTGAGAGTGCTATCGAGAGTTGTCTGTTTACAATATGTTCAAAAATTGGTCACCAGAGGAAATAAATAAATTAATCGGCTTCTACGAACTCCGGGAAATTTTGCGGAACGTGAAATGTGTCGATTACCGTGACATAATAAAAAATCATAAAGTCTTGTAGGAAATTTTATACCCCCAAATTTAGTAAATTACCAATATATTAACCATATTTTTTTAATTTTATTAAAAATAATTAATTAATTTAAATTTAATTCAATTTAAAAATAACAATGTATATGTTTTTTTATTAAAATAAAGTTTATAACATTATGTGCCTAAAAGAATTATTTTGATAGAATAAATTATGTAAATTTTTACCTTTATTAATAAGCAATGGATCCTAATTTTATGATCTATTAATAATTCAAATATTACCTTTTTTAAAAATTTTTTGTATATTTTTACCTATAGAAAAATCAATCATTTACCTATAGATAATTAAAAAATGATCTATAGTAAATTAATAGTTGACCTATAGAAAATTATCAATTGATCTATAATAAACTACTTATAGACAGTAGTGCCATCTGCTTACTAACCTAACCTAAGATAGTGTTTTGTCATTAAACTAAAAGATGGGTAGCTCGCTTCGCTCGGCTTCTTCTAGCCAAACCCTTACTAACCTAACATAACCTAAGATAGTGTTTTGACATTAAACTAGAAGATGGGTAGCTCGCTTCGCTCGGTTTCTTCTAACCAAACCCTTACTAACCTAACCTAAGATAGTGTATTGTTATTAAACTAGAAGATGGGTAGCTCGCTTCGCTCGGCTTCTTCTAACCAAACCCTTACTAACCTAACCTAAGATAGTGTTTTGACATTAAACTAGAAGATGGGTAGCTCGCTTCGCGATAGAGTGCAAGAGTACTTATAGGTCAAGTATTAATTTTATAGATCAATAATTATATCAGTAGGTATATGATTATTTCCATAGATCTGTTAAATATTTACATAGGTTGATAATTATTTTCATAGGTCGATAAATATTTCTATAGCTCAATAATTAATTCCATAGGTCAAAAATTAAAACCATAGATCAATTATTTAATACATAGGTAAACTATTATTTTCATAGGTACTATTCTGTAGATCATATATTTTTTTCATAGGTCAAATATTTTTATCCATAAGCAATTATCCCAAATAATTAAGTAGAGCCTAAAATAAACTTATTAAATTATTTTAGTAATTACATTTAATAGAATTAAACTATTTTTTAAAGTATCAAAAAACTTTAAGGCCCAGTTGCACAGTTACCGCTTAAGTATTAGTTTAGCTAAACCTTAAGCTTCAGCTTAAACCAAATACTTAAGTGTCAGATGTTGCACAGTCAAAAATAAAAAAATACTTAGCTAAGCCAACTGATATGGTAAATTAATCAAGTTCAAATTATCAAACCGATGCCTATAGACGGGAGTGCGGCGAGGGCGAATAAATAAATTAATGTATAACATTTCCTCCTCATAATCATCATCATATTCCTCATTCACTTCAACCAAATTAATTTTATCCATTTTAATATGACAGATAACCAAAAATTTGCAGCAATCTGACAGCTTATTTTGGTTAAACAAAACAAATCTACCACTTAAGTATTTTCCTATTTAAGCTTAAGTTTAAACCAAAAACTGAAACTGTGCAACAACTAAACCATAAACTAAAACTTAAGCCTAAATAAAAACTTAAGCGGTTACTGTGCAACCGGGCCTAAGCCACTCAGCCAATCTTAAGCCTATCAAAGCCAATTAAGCTTTTAGGTACATACCCCAAATATAAAGGTAATAACCTTTTTCTTTTTAATTTTTAATATCCATTTTTTATCAACTTAATTTTTTATATAATTATACATTTTATAAGAGAGTTATTAAAAGTAAATAATTTTTTAATAATATTAATCAATTCAACTTTATTATTAAAAATAGGTGCTGCACCATTTCATTTTTGATTTCCATTAATTATTGAAGGCACCAAAAACACTTCTTCTATCAATCCATGACTTAATCCAGCAGATTTTTTTTATTCAACTTTTTTCTTTTTTTCAAATAATTGCTGCGACCTTTCTATAGTATGACGCCATCGTGACTACTCTCCACAACTGATCAAGTGGACACAGGATTGAGAGTTCTCGCGAGATTGTTCTCGGCGAGCAGCTCGCCGGGTGCTCTCGATAGTACATCCGGTCGAAATCAGCTCTCTAGTGGACCATCCCGTGAGAGTTGCTATAGAGAGTTACTCTCGCGAGTATTCTCAAGTGGACAGGCATCTTTTTAAGTTACGTGGATGCCGGTCGCTATGTAGTACTGGTCGAATCCCGGTAATGGCATGCATGTTTGTATTTGTTGTAAAATGACTAATGTTTTCAAAAATAAATATAATTAACATATACTGGTTAATCTCCGACAGTAGCGAAAAACTTAAAAACATGTTACGTGGATAATGGTACATAACGCGCACAATAGTTACGATCGAATGGCAAATCGGTTATTTCAAATCTCAAAAGTGACTTGTCCACAGTTAATTCATACCAACATTAATACATTCTGTAGATCGTTGTACATGTTTTACATTTAAGGAATCAAATAAGAATATTTCCTGACAATTGAAATAATTACATCTGTCTGTTTATTATTTTACGTACAATCCAGTTACTCCATACTACATTTATGATTATTATAGAAAATATATAAATGAATTTTAATTATATAATTTATAATTATATTAATTTATATAATTGTAAACATATATTTATTACTCTATTGCAGTGGTGTTCATCATAAAACACATTAAATTTAGGCTTCCCGCGTCTCTAAGTGATATTTTTAATTCTGTCCCTCCCTATCACCACGTGATATTCTTAATTCCCCTCCCCCCAGGGGAATTTTTGAATTTCTGTACCCCATTTTCAAGTGATTTTTTCCGGTCCTCATCGAGGAATTTTTTCGGATTTTCTGATTTTTTACCTTCATAAGCAAAACCTAGTCGATATCTCAAATGCCTTAAGAGAAATTGAAGAATATGTGAACATACGTTTTATCTCTTTGCACTCCTTAGGGATCGAATTTCGAAAAATACTTTCTTAGTGGGTGCTTACATCATGGAAGTAATATGCTCCCCGAATTTCATGATTCTAGATCCAGTAATTTGGGCTGGGCGTTGATAAGTCAGTCAGGACTTTGGTTTTTTATATATAAGTTACCTCAACAGTTCCCGCTGATTTCACAGAATAGGACACCACCATTTTATACAAAATGTTGCCAAGATGTATTTGACACTTTTAATAATCAGCATTTTCTTTCAGTCTATATTTACATGTTTTGCTTATATTTTTTTCAGTCTAAATTAGAATCTTCGATTAGATCTGTAACTATTTAATTTTGTTAATGACGTAAATAAAACTTTTTTAAAAACTGACTTAGAACAATTGGACAGTTATTTTATATAGATTGGTCTAAGTTAGTTCCCCTTATGTGAGATAAGTTGTAGATGTCGTGTACTAAATTCAACTTGTTGATGCCATAACTCAAAAAGTAGAACTACACATCAGTAAGAAAAAAAACAAAATCAAGTTTCTCATTGTCAGTAGAATATGTATGAAAAATATCAAGTTAATGGTAACCCTTTTTAAAGAATTTATACCAACAAATAAGTAGCACTATATAAATAAGGTGAATCTGCTTTAACAAGAAACCAGAGACTTACTTAAAATTATTAGTTCATATATTTTGCATTTGTATAACCTGATCCTTGGTGTTTCTAGACAAGAATTTCGTTTTGAAGAGAGGACCAAGTGCGAAATACGATGCAATAGCAGCTTAAATTCTGTTAATAATTTCCTGTTGTATCAGATTCATCTGAGTTAGCATGATACCCAGGTATCTGGGGGTCTATTCTGTAAGCTTTTCGACAATCGTTTTTACAGTATCCTGTTGAAAGTTCAGATTTTTAACACCTCGTGCTAGTATTCTGTAACTCATTGATAGTGCACTTTTAATATGTCGCTCTTGAGAGGAGACCTACGAAAGTGTTTTCTTTGAAAAGTGATATTGTTTTTCGACATTTGTACTTGTTGTTTAGATTTGTTTGAATATATTTGTAGGTTAGTGTGATTTAAAATGTGTTTTTCATATGGAAAAATATGTTTGTGTTACTTTTTACGTAAAATGTTTTAGTTATGGCCCAGGGATATATGTTTTATGAATTTTTAGATGTACTTGAAGTGGGGAAGATAAGATAGCTCGGTAATTTAATGAAGAGAACATACAGGTATTTTTTATAATTTTTTGTGTTCTTTAACTAACTTATATTAGATATATAAGATACTTCTAATAACATTTAACTAATCTAAATAAGCTATTTTACGCAATTTATCCAATGGAATCTGCAATCCTCTCCATTGATCCCAGTGACAACGTTATCTTATAATCAACATTCCTGAAGGAATTCGATATATATATCCGTAATTATTATTAATATTTTGTAAGATTTTGGTGTTTCTATTCAAAATAACCCAATGTTTGAAATTTCTTCTGACTAGCACAATATGTCAAAATTCCAAAATGGCGCTATTTATTTTCGATAATGCCGAATACAAAACAACATCACCAAGGACAGTCTACGAAGACAGTGCAGTGTGCATAGGTGACATGATACTGTGCATGTGACTGTCGAGAAGTTACAGAATACACCCCCTGAAAGTACTATGTCAAAAGTGTTGAAATTAATTTTTAATTTGGTCATGTTCTCATGACTGCGTCTACTAACATTTAGATACTTGTATCAAATTATTGGATTAACATACTTCAAAAATTTTAATCACGTGTAGTTTTAAGTGCTGCACAATAACTGCAGTACTGTAAAACAGCAATTAATCAAATAGCATTAACGGACACATTTTGACATTACGTAAATAAATTATTATTTGTGTTAACCGATTTCTTATTGTTCTAAATATAGTATAAATGATTCGAGACAACAGCGCCGTAACTTCTCAATCAATTTCTTGGCCTTCTGAATGGTCACTGGGTCAAGTTCAAGAATGATATTTCAATTTTATTTATTTCTTTCTTTCTTGGTTATTAGAAGCAGTGATTTGTTCAAAACTTTCGTAAAATCCTAAAAATTTGAGGGTATTATCAAAGCATGAAGACATCATAAGGGCCTTTGCCAGAATTAAAGGGCTTCAAACTTTTTAATTAACGTCTGAAATTTAATTAGTTCGTAGTATGTACAATTGCCCCGGTTTTAATGAAATTATGACATAGAATAGTACATGTGATTATATAAAAAAAATATGTTATTTATTGTACATTTTAGTGCCCTAGTTTCTCCGGTCACTGCGTGGTTGCACGTCTTGATCGTGCATACATTCAATATTGTGCATGGATAGAATTTATATATGGCAGAATAACTAGACGGTAGCGCTATTATGCGAAATATGCAGAAGACTATTTTCTTCAAGTTTATTATTTATTTCGTATTTATTACTTACTAGCATTATACTTGCTACTTCGCTACCGAAAAAAGACAGTCGTAACCGCGTTAAACCTGGTCCATGTTGGGATGGGTTTAAGGCTGGTTTGGTGCGAATTCATTTAGGCCAGGCCCGTGCAACCCAAGGCCCGCGGGCCACATGCGGCCCACGGAGCGAAATTGAATATTAGAAGAAAAAAAACGCAAAGCAAATTGAGATATAAAATGTGTATTTCAAATATATTTCTAGCAAAAAAAAAAATATATATCTCTATTAACAAGCTACATATAAAATACACCGTTTCTTAGTCGAGTGCATATCGCAGACATGCATTTGCGACGAAAGTTAGCTCAGAATCCTGTTCTTACTGCATAATCAACAGCTGAAAAGTAATAATTTAGTAAATTTTCCTAATTTACTAGTCAGATCAATAACTTGTCATAAAAATTACGCGGATATAATAGAAAACTTGTCTTTAGAATTTGAGAAAAGATTTTCTGATTTTATTGCAAAAGAAGACATAATTAGAATATTCACTGCTCCATTTGCAATTGAAATAGAAACAATACCTGAAGAATTGCAAATGGGAATGATAGAACTGCAGTCAAATTCAGATCTGAAAGATGCATTCAAAGATAATACTATTCTAGAATTTTACAAATAAAATATTTGTCAAACTAAATACCCTCATATACTGCAACATGCGTGCCGTATACTATCATTTTTTGCGAATACATATACATGTGAACAATTCTTTTCTTTGATGAAATTGACAAATACAAAAAACAGAAATAGCTTGACTGATGATCATCTTAAAAATTCGCTTATATTAGCGTCAACCAATATCCGCCCAAATATTTCTCAAATTGCGGGCAAATACCAATGTCAGAAATCATATAAAAAAAAAAGTTTTTGGTTTATTATTAGATACTATTTTGTATAAGTTTCCTTTCACAACTATTTCAAGTATAAAATGATATATTTTGTCCAATATTTACGCAATAATTTGTGTTTTTCTAAATGATAAATATTTTTTTTATACTTCTGCATAAGCGGTTAATATTGATAATCTTGTGCAAAGTATCTTACCAAAGAGGTGTTTTTGTTAACTTTTTATATAATAAAGCTACAAATATCAAAATTATTTGTGTTTAATTATTCAAAATATCTTTGGACCCACCAAAGCCAGGGAACACCATAATCCTTGATAGAAAGTAAGGTGGCCCGCGAAGATTTCTCAAAACTTCCAAGTGGCCCTCCCGCTTAAAAGGTTGCACGGGCCTGATTTAAGCGGGCGACTCTCCCTTTATGAGCTCGTATTGACTTCCTTTTTCATTCTCATTCTCTTTTTTTTTTTTGTTATAAAGTGTTGTAATTGATTGTTCCACAGTTCTTTTGGACATTTTGATGAGCAAAGAGTGAAAAAGTAAAATTAAAATTCCTAACTAAAAATAAATACACCTACATATGTCTTTAAGAAACTAACAAAACATACTATTTGTCCTTCCAGTAGGATCATATTGCCCAAAATTAAAAAAAAAAGCTAATTAGACTTAAGTAAATGATTTTGAAAGAACTCTATGTTAAATTAAAGAGAAAAACTTGGAAAAGAAATGTAGCGAAAAGTAAAAATAATTGAAGTAAATGAATTTCTATGATTCCCGCGACATTAAAACTAGGAATGACGAGAATTAGAAATTTCTGGAACCGGGTACCCGCCACAATTACCCGGATATTACCCGCTACCCGTTAATTACCCACTACCCGTTAAGTACCCGTTACTCGTTAATTACCCGTTACCCGTTAATTACTCGTTATCAGTTAATTACCCGCTTCCCGTTAATTACTCGTTACCCGTTAATTACACACTACAACATTTGGAAATACAGTATTATATGTCTCATTTTGTAATACGTAACTAACAGGGGAAGTTCATTTTTTATGTTGTATATTGACAATACATTTATAATATTATCATAGTATTGGTTCACACGGATACGCCAAAGTCTGTTTACACCACAACAGTCATCAAAGTAACCAGATCTAGTTTCGTATTACAAATTGAGACGGATTATATATTTTTCAATTTTGTCATTTGTTAAGTTATCAACATTTCAATATATCTAAATATTAATTTAAAATGGGTAAAATGAAAATAATATATGTAATTATTATTATTTTTTATTAAAGATTTTCTTCTTTTTCAAAAGTAAATAATTGTGAGGGCATTGCCCCATTGCCCTCCCTGAACCAGCCGCCACTATTTCGAACAGACTTTAGTTTAGCATTCACAAGATCTAGATGTTAATAAAATCGATTAAACATAAGTTTTTCCTAGTATTTATCTCACCTTCCATCGATCTCGAACAAAAATCACAACCAAATTCGTCTTATATTTTATTGTAACTACGTAACAATATAATATTAAAATAAATTTAGAGAAATGGGCCACATCTGTATTCTACTTGGTCAATTAAGTTAAAGACAGTTATTTTATCAATGTAGAAAGACCTCTGGCGGTAGCGCAAGAGGATATAAGATGAATTACAGAACTGAATATATAACATCTCTGAACTCAGCGTAAACTCAATTTATCAATAGAAATTACTCTCATTTCATAAATGAGGTTGAAACTCTGGTAAATTCCCAACGAATCTTAAATTCCTGCTGCACATTGTTAAAACGAATGTTGATAAATGTCATTTTCTAATTAAAACAAATGAAGGATACATAATAAGCTATGACAATGATGAAATGACTTTATTTACGTGTAAGATTATACTGGATGTCGGCATTAATAAAAGTCTGTTCAGGACACATCTCGCTACTCAGTTGGGCTAAAATTGAACTTAATTTCCATATTCCATTTACGTCTGACAGAGACGAATGTTAAATGAATGTCTACCCCCAAAGCCACTATTCACTATGTAACGAATGCATGCAAATTACTTGTAATTCCTCAAAATTGCACATACTCTCGACTACTGTTTCTAAATGTAGTATACATCACAAAAGCGATGACGACATGTAAAACGAAGGTTTCGCGGAATTAAATAAATACGACATGCAGAACAAGATCGCCTACACAACTCTCAGTTCTCTCTAATTTTATTTCAATCTTAACTAAGTTATGTTGAAACAGAAATATTCCAAGCTGTATTAACTACTAAACTATTTTACATTAAGCTTTTGAAGTAAAGGCATTTGTAAATTTCATATATACATACGAAGAAATTTCAATGACTAATGAATATATACATATATATTTATTATACCTTTTATTTTGATATTATTATTTTAATTTACGTAATATGAGATCCTGTGGCAGCATATGCTTTGATTTGCAGCTTTTCCCAACCTCCAACTCAATTTTTTTCGTAATAATTATCAAACCAATATCTTCATTAAAATATTTGAGAAGGTAACATTCAAAACGCGATTTGTCACACAAAATTCAAAAGTGAGGTATTGGTTTCAATGTCTCCCTCTTTGTCAAATGCAGTGGTGTCCGAGACAGGGTGGCGCTGGGACAGCGACTTCCTAACATTTTTGAATAAAAAAACTGAATTTTGAAATCTCATTTATACTTTAAAATTGCATTAAATTAGCTAATTATATCTGCATATATTTATTTTTATTATAGCTAATGGTAGAATTAGGAAATAATTTCATTCATCTTTTTGGACAAGTAGCGTTTATTTTAAACAACACAACGTTTCACCAACAACATTGTTGGCTTCTTCAGGTGCTATAACAATAACATAACAGTAAAGTAACAATCTTATATAATTATAAATTAATTTACCTAAGTTAGTTAAACTAAACTCTAACAAACTGTACATCAGTCATCTCCAAGGATGGTGAAATTGCAGAATATCATATGACAAAATATATGAACTTGAAGTATACAGACAATAGGAAAAACAGGAGTTTAAATTTTAAATATAATACTATGATAACCAAAGGTAGTGACTATTAATTAAATTTTACATTTCAAACAAGACTAGAGATAAATATACTAATGTCCAAGATTAACAAAGATTCAATAAATAAAGAATGATAGTAAGACTGACCAACGCATCAATATTAAGTAGTATTCGTAGACCTATTAGTGATTGCGAGATAATTTCGCAAATACAAGAAGATGGTGGTTTAAAAAGAGGAGAATGTACCTACTAGCATTGGGAATAGAACTGACAAAAGAGAACGTATGGAGAAGACCTACAATGGTCAACCTCCCAAGAAAACTCAAAAGAAATATAAGAAACCACCTGAGTACACACGTAAGTACTGAAGACAGAAGCAATGAACCAAGCACAAGTTCCACAGCAAGCATAGGAGCTGAAAAATATGTCCAGCTAAAAAAAGGAGACAATCTAAGACACAATGCACATCTTAGCTAAGAAATATTTGCAGGGACCACACTACATTTGTTTGCAATGAATGTTACCATAGCAAAGAGACAGATGAGGAAGAAAGCTAAACTATAAGTAGTATATACTAGATTTTTGATTTTATAATTTTGATTTCTAATTATAAGGATTTATCTTGCCAAATTGATTTATAATCCAAAAATAATTATTGTAGAAGTTTCTTGTTTTTATAATTTTGAGCGCAAATACTCTTTGTTGCTGTGCGTCAAAAAAAATTTAACTAACTAACATTTATAATTTTGATTTTGTTTTATAATTAGGTATAAGGATTCATCTTACCAAATTGTTTTATAATCCAAAGGTTTTTGTGTTGGTTTTTAATTTTTTTTTTAAATTTGGATTTTATCCTTATGAAAAAGTAAGATTTATGTTGTCAAATTGTGATCTAAGCTAACTAAATAGTTTCCTAACCGAAAGATAATTGTTTAAATTATAAAAAAAAAGATTATTTAATTATTTGGTGTTTTAAATCCCTAAAATCTCCAATAGGTCTTTTAGGTTACGCGCGACCACGTTCCAAACGCCGTTCCAAATGACCACGCGCCTGCTTGAAGGTTAGTACCCAAATTAAAGAGTGGTTTAGTCTGTTTGAAAGTGATCGTACTTCAGTAAAAAAAAAGTTATTCTTATTCTTGTAGGCCTGCAACAACGAAAATGGGGAACGTATGCGATGTGCAATTAATTAAAATCGTTGTTTGACTGTGCGAGAGATAAAAGAAGATCTTGGAATACAAAAAACTATTGTTTCTGAAATTTTAATGCAAGATCTGGGAATGAATCACGTGGTTGCATAATTTCTTCCAAGGCTCTGACGAAAAACCAAAAGGATAATAGTTACAGAGACAACTTGGAATCGATTAAAAACCTACTTGCGATTTCTGGATGCTCGCTATATTGAAAAATCCAATAAAAAGAAAAATATTTGAGGACATAGATAACATAAAACAGAATGCGAGGAGGCAGCTGTTGGCTATTCCGAAAGCTGACTTCCAGGAGTTCTTCCATAAGTGGGAGGCTTGCTGGAAGAAGGTTGTAGCTTTCAAAGGGGGGACTTTGAGGGAGACATCATGGCTATTGACAAAGATTAGTTAAATACAAGTATAAGCAAATATATATTTATCGGAAAAACTATCGGAAAGAGTATCGAATGAAAGCTCTTTATACGTGAATTTACAAACGCGGAGAAAAAAATACGAATGAAAATTTATTTTTAAATATTTTTGAATTTTGACGTGCTTATGGCAAAAATGTTGTCAAACTTCCAGTCTTTTCCACTTACTAATAAATACGTATGGAGCTTTTCACATAGAATTTTTCCTATTTATTCAGTTTGATATGATGTGAAAAACATTTTATTGATGGCTTTTGTAGACGTAAGTCGATATAAAAACTATAAAATATAGTAATTGATTTCGATAGCATAAATTAAAACTGAAGTTCACTTTGACATTAATTTTAAGTTTTAATCAAAGGAACAAAATTTTAATTGTTAACGTACAGATATGCTTATCAAAGTGTTTATTGTTTTGAAAAATATTTAGAAAGTGAAGCTTAAATAAGTTTTTTCTTTTTCTTATAATGTCTTATAAAGTCATACAAATTTCTATAAAATTTAATTCCAGATTATAGAATTTGCTGCACTTTATTCTTTGCGTAACATAGAGGTCTCCAACCATAATGACATCACAAGCATTTTCAAAATGATAAAAAGCTCTTGCTATCTCTTTTATTGAAAATTCTTCTTCTTCTTTGTAAGAACGCTGTTCTTTAATCTCAGTAAGTATCTCATTATCAAATTTTTATCAATGCGAATCCAGTCAGTTTATAACAATAGTAGAATTAAAATTTGAAAATGATAAATTATTACATTACGCCATCGCGAAAAAATGAGTTGCCCAGTTACAAAACATACTAAATGCATGGGACGATGAACATTGAAATATTAACAACACCATTGGATTCTATGACTGATGGTATTTCTACATGACAATCTCTGACCATCAAAACCAGTCTAAAACCCTCGGAATGTGATAAAGAAATTTCAATACGGTTGCAAAACCAAAAGTCAAATGAGTGATTAAAGATGCAAAACATGTTATCTGTGTAATACCTCGTTTACTTATGCCCAACTAGCTATACCCTGTTCGAAATGCAGAAATAGTAATAAAATCACGTGAAAGATTGAAGTCGCTACCCTATTGGCACCTGCATATAATTTATGACTCAACAGCCAACGAATGACGGGAGTTCGACAAAATTATCACGTGAACATTGCATGATTACTACTTCTTGATTTTGAACAGAGTATAAGTTATAGAGCTAAAAGTTAGTTTTGCCCAAAGAGAGCCTTTCTATAATTTCTAGTTCTTTGAGCCTAACAGTATTAACAGAAGAGGACAAAATGTTACCAACGGCTATACACTAAACCTCATTCTAAAGGGGTTGCTTTAAAAAATTGATGTGAAGTGTGAATTTTCACACATTTCTGGGTTTTGCAGGTATTTAGTAACTGAATGATGATTATTTGGGATGCCAAAACAAATTTTATGTTAAAATGTTGTTTTATGAATTTTAATTCGAATGCCTATTACCATTATTTAGGTTTCTAAATATGTGCAGTATTTTTTTTTATATAGCAAGGTTCATTGAGATTTTGAAAATTGCGCCTATGGCTTCCATTGGTTGCTTAAATCATAAGCCCCGCCCTCTGATTTCGTCAAACATAGAATTAAATTATAATTTCAGCACTTCCCACTGGTTATTAAATTTACGCTTTTAAAAATTAAATGCAACATTTACCAAAATATAACTAGAATTTTGACAAAATAATTTAAACAAAATTAAAATGCAAAAAAAAAATTAAAAATAAAATTAACAGGATTCGAACTCTAGTTCTAGCAAATTACAAGGTGCATGACAAAACCAACTACGCTATTAGAGCTACTGATCTAGGGTGTTACATAGCGAATTAAATATTTAACATATTTTAGTTAAAAACACAAAAAATGCGTTATTTTCCGAAAACATAATCTGATCAAAAATTCCTGTTGTACTATTTCGGTTCACACCAACGTACATTACTTAGAATTTTTTCAGATTTTTAGTTTAAACCATCTGGGCTACAGGTGTGGGACAAAATTTTTGTTGCACAATTTTGGCAAAAATCGCATCAAAATAATTTATTTTGCAAAAATAAAATTTTGATCGTTAATCCAAATGAAAGCCCTTGGTAGGCTTTCATTTGACACCCTACTCAGAATTAAAAAAAAAAATATATTTTTTTGATGAGCATATATTTGTTTATATTTTTAGAGGGATATGTTTCTTAGATGTTTTAGTATTTTTCCCATGTGCGGGTCAAAGAGTTGTATAAGCATGCCAAATTTCAACTCTCTAAGTTTAGCCGTTTGGCTACAATTTTTACCGAACAGACAGACAGACAGACAGACGACAAAATGACGCAAAATGACCAAAAGGGTTTTTTGGTCATACCTACAAAACCCTAAAAAAAGGACGTGTTGAAGCTACTGGACTTAAATTTTGGAAATATATTTTTTAACCAGCGAGAAGATATTTTTACCAGCAGCAAGCTTGTAGCAGTTCGCTGGCAACCATGAATGATGAAGATTTTGAATTTATGTATGATGAGGATCAAGAAGTTATGTGTTACTTTTGATTTAATGATAACATTTAGCAAACTAATGAGATTTAAAAAAAAATGTACAAAAAAATTTACGTGAATTAATTTAATTATTTAATTAATTAAGTTTATTATGAATATGCGTTTTATTAAATTTTAAAAATAAATTCTTTGTGTTCGTATTTAATCCAGCCCTGGGAAATTTTCAACATTAATATATCAAATAGCAGATTTAGTAAACTAAAATATTTTAAAGATGGCCACCAATAAAGTTGCAGACCTTCTAATTCTTCTAAAAAATTATTTACTAAAGATCTGTTATTCCTTTAATCAAAGATTTCAGAGACCAGGTGTATGAAAAATATTTTTCTATAATTTAGCTCTTATATGGTTTCTTATGGGACCAACGGTTTCGCCGCTAGGGCGTCGCAAATTTGGAATTTTTTCGAATTCATGAAAAATGTGCATTGTTAATGCGGTGGTGAAGTGCTTTGACCAGGAGATCTGGCCAGTGACGTCACATTTAGCCAGTACTTTTTTATTATTTAGTGGAAACTGTAATATTTAATAAGTAAAAATCTGTTACAATATATATTTTTTTCCACGACTATATAGATATACGTTCATTACAGGCGTGTCAGTGATTAGTAAATGTAGCACGTTCCCCACTCCTTTTTATTACACACCGCTGGACTGTTATGTAATAAGCTCATTACATAACAGGTTCAAGGAGCAATGGCCGACCGTTGCTAGGCAACGCAATAAATAGGTTGAAAGCATGTGTTAAATTATTGTTAGTTGGAAAGGATACCGGATTAAAATTAAATAACACAGTTAAAATTGTCTAATTTTGCAAACATATTTTTTAATGGAGTTGATCTTGATCAGTCAATTAATCAGCTGACGCAAGTATTGTTATTTTAACTGAATATATATTCCATACGAGACGTACTTAACCGTTGCTAGGTGACGTAATAAATAGGTTGTAAGCAACTGTCAAATTATTGTTAGTTTTAAAACGGAACAGAATAAAAATTAAATAAGTAATAAAGTTATAGTCGTAGAAAAAGCATAGTATGAAATTTTCATGGAATAGTCATTTCTCACTCGTATGAATTAGGCTACTCTCCTGCGGCTCGTGGCGCAACGTTCATACTCGTGTGAAATGACCATCATTCCATGCTCCTTGCATAATATACTATTTCTTCTTGATACATATTTTGTCACGGTGTGATTTTAAAGTAACACTATTTTCCCTATATGCAGATCAAAGAACTGTACATGTCACATGACAAATTTCAATTCCTTAGGTCCAGCCGTTTGTCCATAATATTTATCGTACAGGAAAACACGAGTGCCGGTAAAAGAGTTTCTTGGTCATAGGAACGAAACCCTGAAAAAGTCAGACTTGTCAACAAAGCTATGATCAGCGATGTGAGAATATTCATAAATTTCTATAAACTATATATTAATATTCATATAAATGGAGATTGGTACAATTAATTATGGAAATAAAAACTTAATTAATTATTATTCAAATTTAAATTATACCAATACTTCAATTATTCGTGATAATGGAAAAAAATCTCGAACAACATAATCGATGAACCGAAATTTACGTTGATTTACATCACAAAAGGTGTTAACGACATTTGAAAAACGACTGCTTCCGCGTAGAATAAAATATAAACAGTATCGACAGAACAAGATCACGTATAACCAACCAGAAAATTATTCAAATTCAATGGATAGCATGTGAAAGGTAGACTGGAATAAAAATACAGGAAAGAAATACATGAAAAGAATTTCCTGTTAATGTTTTGAAATCAGGAATCAAATATAGGACCATTGTGAATTGGTATAAATTATTTTTTTCACCCGAAAATTGGGTTACTTTATAATTTTTGAATATATATATATATATATTTATATATGTTATATATGTTTCACACTAAACAGCTCTTCATCATAAGAACTGAAAGTGCAAATTGATTGGATGCGACATTGTGACGGATTGTCCAATGAAGAAATAAGTGCTATAGGGTAGTCGGCGAATCAGTGCAATTACGTCACTGGAAACATCACATGTTTTTGTGACGTCATATTTAGAACGTCTACAAAGCATCCATTTAACGAATGTAATATTCGTACGCTGTTACTTGTATCGAAATGAAATGAAAATATAAGAATAAGAACAGAATAGAAACAAATAAACTATTCTAATAGGGTAAATAGTCCTAAAAAGGGCTGATGTGATCCAAAAATATGATCAAAGAAAAGAAAAAAAAATACGTTGAATTTAACCTAAAATGCTGTGCACTACACATGACATCAAATGGAAATCTATAAGACATCTATAAGAAAATATATAACTAAGCAAAAAACTGCTAAATAAACAACAAACTAAATAAAAAAGGTTTTTAGAAATTACTATAAGTTAGATATGGGAACACAAGTATCAAAACACATCACAACGTATTATAAAATGTCAAATGTAAAAATCGTTTTATTAAGCGATACCAACACAAATGTCCCAATATTAAATAAACACTTTTAAAAATTGTAAATCTTCAAAATGACTATCGAACACAAACTAAATATGACTTCAAAAGGTATGTTTTAGTAAAATAAAAGAGTGAAGAGCAATATTAACCTATAATTTACATATATTTTAGCTACTAAGTTTGTCATTGAAGTTATGACGCAAAATGACCAACTACGTAGACTGAACGACTAACCTATGCAAAATACTAGGAAAAATTGTTGCTAGAACTGGCATACGAATACGCTACATAGAGAAGCATAGGCTCCGCAAAACAAAGCCAGCTATTTTCAGGGTTTAACTCTGTGACTTCTGATTAGTGTATAAATTGTATACCAACCTTGCCGCTGACAAAACGTATATTATCGCTGATAATTTCCAGAAAATGATTTAAATATGAACGGAAAATATTAATTTCGTTTCACCCGCACGCACAAAGTTCATTATAACTTTGGAAGTACTGAACCGATGTTAATAAAACGCTGCCGAAAACTTGAACATATGATATAGCTAAACAGAAAAAAAAAATAATAAGAAATAAAACAAACGCATGAAAAATCAGATCAGAAGTTCGCGAGCGAAATTATTAAAATATTATTTTATTATTTCTGTTGATATTGTTGTATTTGAACAATTTGGGGAGTGCACGTGACTTCAACCCCCCTCTTCGGTACGCCACTGCATATTTTAAGAAAAGGGCTCAATTTGACTGTTTTGTCCCGGATGCCAAAGTAGCTAGCGCCGGCTCTAAACGACACAAAAACTCAAGATGTAATGAAAACGACATTTTATAATGACAGCTCACCTTAACCTAAAACATTTAATGTAAGTACGATTTAAGAGTGAAAAGAGTCGGTAGTCGGTTTTCAAAATTACCAACTCAAGATTAGGGAGTCGTTTAATTTTCTGCTGCCTCTCCATTCCTGGTAAAAAATACAGTACAAAAGTGCAATACAGTGTACACATTGACAAGTGCAAAATGGCAATGTTTCGCTTTACGACAAAAATCCCAATCAAACATGTTATATCAGGGCCGAACTGTGTTTTAATTTTAATTGTGATAGTTTGTTATTAAAGTATTTAAACAAAATTGTTTATATCATTTTGGTAGCTATTACTTTAAAAAGGCGTATCACACTAGAACGCTATCCAAGTCTTATTTTTGTAGTTTTTTTTTCAGGATCCAAGTCTTCAGGTCTTGACATATCACACGGTATTTGAATATTAGTTAAGACTTGGAAATTGTTTGTTTACCCATGCGCACATCGTGAAATTATGACAGTTGACAGTTATATTTTGAAAGGTTATTTTAAAATTGGTTTTTAAAGTTTTTTTTATAATGAATGAGGAAGAAATAGTAATTTTGTCGGCGTCAATAATAATATTTAATATATTTTATATTTTTTGGGTTTTCTTCAACAAAATTTATCAACTCTTCTTCTACAGTCTGTTTCAAACGGTTAGGCGGAACAAAATGGGAATTTCGTTCTTTTAGGTTGTCACGAAAAGGGACCTTGCTTGGGTTATTTCATTTTTTTACGTTGGAATGTCAAAATTTTAAATTCCAACAATGAAACCATGGAAACGAATGACATATGTCAAAATTAAATTTTTCTTTCATATTTTAATGACAAAAACATAAAAACATGGGATATTTGTATTAAGAATGACACAAAAAATCAAAATATAAAGAAAAGGACATTTTAAAATGATATTAACCTTAACCAAAAAATGTTTGTTGCAAGTATGATTTACAAAGCTTAAACAGAACGGCTGAAAAGCATGATTTAAACGATGAAAGTAACTAGATTGCAAAATCTAGTTCCGCCTAACCGTTTGGAACAGACTTTAATATCATTTTTTTAAATAAATAACTTTTCAAAAATACAAATTTAACAACACTAGACGTAAACTAAAGACAAAGATGCGTCAGCTGAGAGCGAGATAAAACCAGTTGGCGCATGCGCATTTTGTAAGACCTGGGTAAAGAGACCGAGAAATTGTATCCTGTTTCATTTGCCTGGTCTTCAAAACCTAGGTTTTTTCTTCATACTATCACACGCACAAGACTTCGATTCGAATGCAAAGACTTTAATTTTCCAAGTTTAGACTTGATTAATAACTCTAGTGTGATAAGGCCTTAAAGTATGAAGATAATTGATATAAATATTGTCTTTATTATCGGACGTATTCTAGGTACAATATCTTTCACATTTTAGATGTAGGGTATGACAAATAACATATTCTGAATTAGGAGCTATTTTTAAAACAGTATCAGCATAACCAGTTCCAACATTTAATAAACTCCGATATTCAGTATTTTGCATATCAGGTATGGTTATAGCTTTCTCCAACCATGGATTCCATATTACAGTATCCGGCGAGCAACAATTTTCAATCACCATCCTACGGTCAAAATAAAGCTTATTAACCATAATATGATTTTTTTCTGTGTCTTGGTATACACGACTAATCCATTTATCAATATGAATAAACTTATCATTATCATCGTATTTATCATTGCCATGTCTTCTGTCAATGTATTTATAACCTTTAAGTCCAAATATTTGACAATTCTCAATGTCAGGTACTTTTAAGTAAGATTCTATCAAAGCATTACAACGTATTGTAAATATTTTACTTGTACTACATATTTTTAGTTTACAGTGCAATTTATTTTCGGTAAGGACAACTGTATATATTAATTTAAATGGATAATTCCACATTGATCTAGAAAAGTCATCATCTTCCAATGAGAAAATTGCTTCCATATCACCATCCTCTATTTTTTCTGGACATTTTTCTACTTTCCATTGCATAAACCTGACGAATCCATTACATGGACCGAATATCCAGTCTCTAAATTTTGGAAACACGATTTTAACACCTCCTCGAATGACTTGTTTTCGGTCTATATTGGCGAGTTTGGTAACGAATAGTTGTTCTTTTTGGCAAACACGCCAGGAGGTGATTGTTGCCCCATGCAGGTTAACACAGCATGTTGTGTAATTTCCTCTGTCAATGATAACTACATTACCTGACATTTTAAGGATTTATGGTTGTAGAATACGGTTTATATATAATTTCATTAAACCCAAAATATAAATAACCATGTACCCCAAAACTTGAAAATTTTAATAAAACATACTATGACATTTATATATGTGACATCTGTCAATTTTTGATTAGATTAGTATTGATAAAACATATAGGCTATTCCAAACGTTTAGGCGGGATTAGATTTTGAAATCTATACTCTATTTCAAATTAGAAAAAAGTAGATAGTACTGCGAACCGAGTATGATTTACACAGGACAAATACAGTATAGCGGGAAATTTAAAATAAGTTACAACTAGGGCATGGGCGTAGTAACACGGTTAGTAAGTGATTTTTTTTTTAATATAGAAAAGGAATTGGTTAATAAGATATTGAAATAAACAACCGATAGTACACTTACGTTATTTATACGACATAAATTCAGTATAATGGGAAATTTGAAAATGTTTGTTTAATGTTGTGAAAATTATATATTATATATAAAATGAGAGATTTGGCTAAAAGAGTTTAAATAAAGCAATAAAACAAACAATATATCTTTAGAGCTAAAGTTTCTTATTTAAATATTTATTGTAAATAAAAATATATGTATGTATATATGAAGGTCTAAAAATTATATCAATAATTTTTTTTGGGCACTATCAGCTGGGCTCACATTGGTCTTTTGGCCTCACATTAGTCCTATATCTTGTTCTGTTAATTGTCAAGTTGGTCATTTTGTTAAGGAAAAGCCCACTTTTAACCATAAAAAGTGAGACCATTCCAATAAGTATCGCCTAAACGTTTGGAATAGCCTATAGTAACTTTTAACGTTTAAATGAGCCTTTTGATAATTTTGTTTAGCAAAAGCCCACTTCAGTCGTTAATAATCAGCTCGTGACTACTTACAAAAATAAAAATTACATTTAGTTCTGCTTAAACGTTTGGAATAACCTATATATTTTAAAATATAGGGACCTTTTATGATTGAATGTTACTTTGAGATATGTTGTTTTAATTCAGTAAATCGGGCTTTATAAGACAATTTAGGCTACAAATTAGAACTTGATTTTTTAATAATAAATTATTCGACCGGCGTAGAATAGTGGTAACACATCTGCTCTGCGTTGCTAAGGTTTCGGGTACGAATCCCGTTCAGGCATGGAATTTTTCACAAAAAAGAATTGTCCTGTCTAATTGCCAAAGCAGCAAAAGCCATAAAAAAAATAATAATAATAATTTAAATATTACCTTGGCAACTTTATAACAATATGACATGACAATTCAAATAAAAATTTTACATTTGAAACATTAACTGACATGTAGGCTATTCCAAACGTTTAGGCAGAACTAAATGGGAATTTCGTTCTTTTAGTTTGTCACAAGAAGTTTGATTTGTTTGGTTTAAGCAGAACTAGATTTTCAATTCTAGTAACTTTTATCAATTAAGTGATGCGTTTGATCATTTTGTTTAGAAAAACTCACTTCGGTCCTTAAAAAGAAAGCTCTTAACAACAGAAAAATGAAAATTCCAGTTACTTTCACTTAAACATTTGGAATGGCCTATATAAATCTGGCTTTTCAATTTTTAGTTAAGTTTCATTATGTTAAAGTTATATTAATATAAAAATTAAAAGTGTCAGATTCGAAATTAACATGTCACAATTGACAATAATATTAATGTCAATTAATTGCCAAATAGTTTGATAGTTGCCATTTCAGAATTACGTCACCAAAATGATATTATAAATATACATAACTTGAATAAAATAAAAATCTAAGTTACCCTCTTAGTTACGTATATTCATGTTTCGTATTTAAGCGGAACAAGATTTTGTACTCTGTTTACTGTCACTAGCAAGTTTTTCATATGGTAAGACGTGAAACCGTTCAGACCTCTAAATTTAATACGTTGTTCGTTGTGGATTGTGGATAAATTTCTAAACTTATAGCTAGTGAGATGTTTTAATAAGACAGACATATAAACACATTGGCTATCTCAGTCTATCAGTGATACCGTAGTATTAACAAATCTTGCTCAAAACTACAAAGACGGACAGTAAATATGATCAATTTAGGTAATTAGGTTAGGTTTAGTTAGTTAAAAACTACGCCAGCAGAATTATAAAAACGATAATACATAGAAAACATTTTACAGAGCCATGTAGTTGATTTAAAGACACAGATGTCGGACTATTCGTAACACATTAATTTCTAACTTGTTGTGAACGGTACGTAGAACGTTAAAACAGTGCATAAAAATATAACTTACAGCGTAACAACGAACAGTCTACAACATGTTAATTTAAAGAGCTCTGAATGCGGTTTTCAACTTTAAGAATAGCCTGTATTACAAAATGAAATATTATTTACCAGTTCCTTCAACATTAAAGCAGTACTTATTACAACAATAATACAAATATAACGGGTGTTTTTTTTAGAGGTATAGAACTTTAAGTTGGCATTACTGTTCAAGATGGCGACCGATTTAACAGCTGTCAAGTGATTTATTCTCAGTTTGGTTTGGCAATTCATCATGAATAGACTCACGCCTGAACAACGCTTGCAAATAGTGCAATTTTATTATTTTTAATTGAAAGACACGTTTGGTGACCGCCTAATTTCACGTTTTGGACCTGTGAATTGGCCTCCAAGATCTTGTGATTTAACACCGCTGGACTACTTTCTGTGGGGCTATGTAAAGTCATTGGTCTATGCGGATAAGCCACAAACGCTTGACCATTTGGAAGACAACATTCGCCGTGTTATTGCCGATATACGGCCACAAATGTTGGAAAAAGTCATCGAAAATTGGACGTCCAGATTGGACTACATCCGAGCCAGCCGTGGCGGTCATATGCCAGAAATCATATTTAAAATGTAATGCCACAAGATTATCTTTCGAATAAAAAAAAATTCATGTCAATCGAATAATCCATCGTTGTTTTATTGCAATTTAAAGTTCTATACCTCTAAAAAAAACACCCATTATGTTTACGTAAAAAATATATAACAGCATTTCAATTTACACAACTTAAAATAGTAAAATTTGTTATCAACAGGGGAAGCAGTGTTGCCAATCAAACACTGTGGCACAAATCTGTCATCGGCTTCAACAAAGGTTTGCGTTACTTGCTTTATAAAGAAACCTTAATTAGCATAAGGTGCTGCCATAAGATTATACTAGGACTAAACTGGAAGATACACAATAAAAACGAGGAATACGGTTAATTTACGCAGCAGCCCTGCCTACACAACATTAACAAAATCTTTATAAAGAAAAAACAAACATTCGTTTTCCAACCTTATCAAATACATTATCAAACTTCCCGAGACCATTTTGATTGGTGTATATTGCTAAACACATTTGTTAAATCTGTAATAAAATCCATTCAATATCCGGTGCTAATCCTCAAATTACATTCTACGTATTGTTTTGGAAATTTATATCGGAACAATGTTGATAGTATCTGCTACAACTCGTGCGGAATAAAATCAAAACACTATCGAAACAACAAAATCGTGCACGTATCCCGCTGGAGCGCTATTCAAATTTAACGAATATCCTGCAAAAGGTACACGAGGATAAAAAACAAAAAAGAAAACCACATTTCCTACAGCACAAATCGAATTTCCTTTTATTGCTCTCATCTAAAACCAGATGAAAACAGAATTCAGGTATTTTTGTCATCTATTATAAATTTGATAAGATTAAATAACTATGTTAAAATTATTATTATTTATATTTACGCACGACTGGATCGAATCTGTTTGCTTACATAATAGTTATTAAGACCGATGTTACAACTTTAAGCCCACCTGACTTTTTACTATGGGGACAAATATCTCTAATGAAGAGCAGATTTGAGAGATACTCGAAAGGAATCATATCAAAAGGCTACCTGATAAATGGTAACAGTTAGTGAACTGTTGCAAAAGATGATTAATATGTGTATATAACAGATGAAATGTACCATTGTCATTTTTGACATGGAAAACGTTTTTGTCCAAACATGATATGGGAAGGGATGTGGGGAAATTAAACGTAACGAAATTAGGATAGGTTTGATGCTATTTCGCGCCACTTCAACAGTAATAACTCAGCCACCAGAGACGCAATACGCGTATCTTGTCGTTCAAATGATCCTTAATATCCAGCACTACGATACTAGATTACAAAAATAGCGAACTAATATCTGTAACACAATGCCAAAGTGGAAAAAGTGACAGAAATTTACACTTAAATTTCTAAATGTTTATCGCGGAGTCTGCGGTGGTTATGTAAAAATTGATGAAATTTATCGAAATAAATTAAGTTAATTTCTAGCCATTGTTTCATTACTAAACATAAATGACACTAGTACTAACAACATTAACATATTCAACGGAGCGCATGTGTCTCCGAAACTAGAGATGGCAACGATTAATCGAATGATATCTTTGGTTTCGATTAATTCATAATTAATCGATTAATTTATTATAAATCGATAACTTTAATTTATTTTCAAGATATTACTTAGTTGTATTGTTGAAACACTGGTCGGTAGATGACTTTGCTCTCTTCTTTTCAATAAAGTCTTTAGATTACTAGGCCTTCAAAACACTCGTTATCGTCCATCTGGAGAACTAAACTCAACCGCTACTAATTTCTGTACAATATACTGCTATAGATTCCGTCCAGTCAGTTCAACTGCACACGAGCGAAACACAATTTTTATTTTTTTATTTTATTTATTTTAATACACTTCAGCTGCTTGGTTATTAGTGTCTGAAATTACTGTGGTTTCATAATTGATACAAAATTAGTATATTGATTGACATTATTAATTTTGAACTTATATTAGGTGACGAATATTGGTTGCCTGCAAGAAGTTGAGTACGTTATTAGTCATTGTTGAGTCTAGTCTTAAGTTGTCTTTAAGGTCTTGTTGTAAATTGTAGTTTATGCGTAAGTTAGTGTAGAGTTGGCAGACAATTAGTAGGTGGTTAACGATGAGTTGTTCGTTACATACCTCACATAGTTTGTTGTCTATGTCATAGTTCTTGCCATGAGGTGTTCGTGTGTGTGTCTGGTGTGTCCGATTCTGAGTCTTGTCATTATTACTTGTTCTCATCTGTTGGTGTTTCAGTTCCAGTTTTGTATGTCGTCCTTAACTGTTCGTAGTTTTTTGTTGGTAGTTTCGCGCCACTTAGTCAGTCTGCAGTCTGTTCAGTATCTTCATGACAGGTGGAATCTCGGGCGGCTGTGTTGGCACGTTCGTTGCCTTCTAGGCCAATATGGGGAACCCAGATGAGGTGTACTGTTTTCGTTGGTTCCGCTGTCATCTGGTGTACTTGGTCTTGAATTTGTTGTATGACTATTTCTTTTGAGTAGGTGTTGTTGAGGGCTTGTAGTACACTCAGAGAGTCAGTGCAGAGGGCTATGTTGCCGTAGGTGGTATCTGATGCCATTACGAGTGCTGTCAGAATTGCTACCGCTTCTGCTTCGAACACATTACTGGTTGCTGGTAACTGGTACGTTTTACTCCCCTCGTTATGTACAGCAGTTATAGTACAGTTGTTGTCAGTTTTTGACGCGTCTGTGTAACAAAACTGACATTCGTACAGTTGGCGATGTAGTTCCGCGAACTTGGTTTTTAACATTGTTGATTCTGATTTTTTATATTTACTTAGACCTGTGTGGAAACACAATATTCCAACTCGATAATCTGCGAGAAAAGCCTGCCAAGTTTTTTCCTCCGTCGTCTTTGGATAGTTCGTGATGTAATTTATATATTCTTCGAATTGACGTGGAAGAAAAGTTAAGGATCAGTCACGATCGCGTAGAATAATTAAAGTAAGAAACCAGTCGTTTCGGGCGTTTGCAGCTCGTGGATGCTGTTCGCTGATGATGCTTTATAGCGTAATTAATAGAGTTTTTAGCAACATCCAAACACCAGCGATATTCCAATACTGCGACCATCTTCATATAATGTCACAGCTTGTACAACGCCTTTTGGTCACGTTTTAATTTTATTGCACAAACAAAGACTTTAGGACTAAAGTAGGAGTTTATAAATCTCTAAGATGAGTAATGGCAAAATTTTATTTTAACAATGAGTTATTTGTGTTAAAACTTACGTACTTAGTATGCGATATTATATAGTCTTCGTTCAAATGGGCATTATTTATTATTACAGCCTTTAGTTAGCAACAAAAAATATTTGTTTATGCAGACATTATATTACCTCCCATTACTTATAGTTTTCTAATAAAACAGTTAAATAATTTTTTATCACCCTCCAAAATATAACATTAAAACAGTCCCATTTTTTTTGTATATGGTATATGGAGCCAGCGTATATGGAGTTTTTATTTCATAATCAAATAATTGATTATTTTTTACCAATTTAATCGAAAACTATAACATTGATTTATCAAATGATCAATTAATCGATTAATAATTTTTTACTGTCATCTCTAGCCGACACTGTTCTGTCCGAATTCTTTATTGAAAAACATAATTAATATACGAAAACGGAACTTCTTTTACGATGCAACCCTACATTTCTAGGCCTTCGCTCAGCAGAGATTTTTGTTCATCGACCATAATTACTTCTAAATAATTCATTAAAGTAACTGTTTTGTAATAGTTCTTCTTATTTTAGAGAAAGTATGTTTTCTGTTTTTATATTTTATGCTTTATTTTTCAGAAACTCAGCGATTTTTTTAAGACAGACAATTTTTTATTAGTTACTCATGCCGAGGTTACTGATTTTTTTCATATTGAGTAATAAGTATATTCGTAGTCTGTTTGCTGAACACAATTGTCTAGCTTACCCTCAGTTAATCTTTTCGAAAGAACAAGAAATAAAGTTTGGTCTGAAACATGATGTCAGAATACAATTACTAACAAAATGAATAATTCATGTAAGTCGTAAAATAAAACATGACAGGACCATATTCATTTGGTTGATGACGTAAGCTTTGCTTTCATAAATGCGTGTCATGCGGTGGTTGGATAATTCTTTTTGTGTATTTTCATACATGTTTGTTCTTGACTGTGGACTACAGCAAATTAAATTAATATATGAGTTCTATGTTTAAATTAATATATGACCGGGACAGCGCGTACGCAGAAATAGAAATGAATAATATTCCAAGGTCTTAAAAGGGTACTCTTTAAAGATTATCCTAGAATTCACAAGGTCTGAATGTAATTAAAATTGAGAAAGGTATAAAGGCACAACAAAATATGTACATCGAACGACAAATGTTGAACGTATATGACTATAGGGAAATAAATTTAAGGTCGTAGTGCCGTGGTGGTCTTTTTTGAAACGAATGTAGAGAGTACTTAATGTTATTGTTACATAGATGTGAACGTAAAATTATAAGAATAAATATATTTTGCAATATTTTGTGAACTTGTTTTACTATTTTATCAACAAGTAAGTATATACAACTGTTAAGCCATATTTTTGTATGACACTTCTCTAAAAAAAATTAAAAACTATATTTTGTGATTATTTAAAATATCGGCATTTCCAGATTAGAGAGATTCTAAGTGGTGAACTTTTAATGACTTACTTCAAAGTAGAAGTCGTTGGCATTAGTCATACTGTTTAAGTTTGTTTATGTCCAATAAAATGGATAGATCTTATTGTTGTGTACCTATGTGCAAGTCAAGGAAAAAGAGGAACCCTGAATTATTGTTCCTCACATTTCCACCTACAATGTTAAATTAATAACAAAACTTGGAATCGAGGAAGTTGTAAATTGTCGTAAAGCTTGGATTAGAAAAGAAGAAAAGTGGGCCATTGGTTGAAAATTTGCTTACTCTTGCTCTCCTTCGTATACAACGCATGAATTTTTAATTCCATCTATGAATTTGAAATAATTCACTATAAAAAAATTTATCACCATAACTTACATCACAAAATATAATTTTTAATTTTTTTTATAACGTGTCATGCAAAAATACAGTTTTATAAACATTTGTATTAATTTACTTGTTGATAAAAAAGTAAAACACGTTCACAAAGTATTGTAAAACCTATTTATTCTTATAATTTCACTTTCACTACTATGTATAACATTAAGTACCCTCTAGTTACGTTCCAAAATTGAACACCGCGGCGCTATGATCTTAAATTTATTTCCCTATAACAATCGTGCCCTGCACGACAGAACGTGACATATGAACTACAATTAGGAACAATGGGGAAAATATAAAGACACGGCAAAATATGTACCTATATCGAATCACAAAAGAATGAGCTATGCTCGGTATAAAGCTGAGGACTAAAATATTGAAATTCATCAACAGACGAAACTGACCTACATCCTTGTAAAAGTTGCTGGAATTAAATGGAAACGGGCAAGCCATATAGTCTGGGTTTCTCGGGTGGACACAATGGGCAGATAAACGTAACCGACAAAGACCACCCACTCGCTGAACTGAGGACCTAAAGCGTATATTTACGAACTGGCTCCAAGAAGCTCAAGAAATTTTTGCGGGAGGCCTATATTTACAGTGGATTCAAACAGCTGAAGGATGATGATTGTACACATTTTGTTTTTGGCTGTAACTGCAGAAAAATGTACATCTATGAGAATAAAAAAGTATAAAAAAAGTATAATCTATATTTCATAAAAACAATAGTTCTAAGGGCGTGATCTGGCGCGATATAAGTCTTTGTTATACGGTCAAGAACCGATTGATATCTTTGGTAGACTTTATTGTTTGTGTATTGTCTAACGACTCAATTGGAATCTCGAATTGTTTGTCACTGTAGCACCTTCACTTTTATTTATTTTTTGTTTTATGTACAATACGATGTTTCTAGAAAATTTACGAACAAAGAAAAAGTCAGTCTACAATGAGAACAAAAAATAATATTTATTGTTTCAATATCTATTTAAAAGGATTTTATCAAATATATTTGCCAAAAAGTTTTACGTAAAAATTAAATTAAATTGTTGGAAGTGGTGTTAGAAATCACTGAACCCGGTTTTTTCCCTCAATTCGTCCTCTTTTTTTAGGATTTTGTAGGTATGACCAAAAACCCTTAACGTAACTCACAGGTCTGTATATCTGTACGGTATAAATTGTGGCCAAACGGTTGGATCAAATCAAAATTTGGCATGCTTGTACAAAAATAGGAAAACTATTAACGATTCAAAACAACACTTGGCGGGGAAAATATAAAAAAAAAAATTATTCAACGAAAAATAAATATTTTAAATGAAAGTTTTTAATGCGTGGGTAAATCAGCAAATTTTTATTTTTTAAATTTTTACATTCTAGCTCCCAGAGAGGTAAATCTACAAATAAGAGAAAAAAATCAATATTTTTTTTTATCTTATTAGTTTTTCTAAAAATATGGAATTTTTCGTGTCGTTGTAAAAAATAATTATTGTTTAAAATTTATTGTTTGGTATCAAAAGAAAGCTCTTAAGATGTAAATTGTATAATGAAAAGTATTTTTTTTTTATTTTAATGATTTATGCCAAAAAAATGCTAAAAAGGTCTTGTCCCACACCTTATAACCCAGAAGGGTTTATCTAATATTCTGAAAAAAGTCTGAGTAATGCACATTAATGTGAATCGGAATAGCAGGCGTTTCTGATAAGATTATATTTGCAAAAAATATTGCAGTTTTTGTTTTTGACAAAATTGATATATTTTTTTAATTCATAGCTAAATTATGGCTGATAATGATACTATGACTTTTGCATTTATGGCTAAGGTAGGTACGTTTTCTTTTGAAAGAAGAAATATAATTTTTTAAAAATTAACTGCTGAGTATCGATCTACACTTCCATACGTAATGCAGGTTGCGTAACTTTCATGAGTGAAAAAAATATATAAGGGCCGGTTTCCACCTTCTGATAAACTTGGTAACTATCTGATAGATAAAGTTATCTGATACTTTATCTGTTGGATAAATGTCATCCCGTCTTTCAATTTAAATTTATCCGTCAGATATTTATCTGACATAATACAAAATAAGTTATAATAAATTTGAAAATAAGAAATTAAATCACGGGGTATTCTTTCATATTCATTTTTTCTGAGTAATCAGTTTCTTCAGGTACGTCACCGATACAGGACTGATCTTTTGTTGGTGGTTCTTCATATCCACTCTTGTAACGTTAAAGTTGCGTAATACTGCAGTTGCTACTATACCAATTATAATCTTATTGCTCAAATTCGAAGCGAATATTAGAATTATTAAACATTGTATTGTACGGCGTGGAACTCGGCTAACGTTTAACATAAAATATCCTTCTCGACACCGTTTACTTCAGCCTTTTTTTAACAGAAGAAAGCAGTTTCACTAACATTTCATCCCAGGCTGCAACCACTCGTGGATAGCGGACAATTTCGTAAAATACTCGTTGAAATTTGTGTATTTAATTTTCCGTACAAGGCATACAAATGAAATCAAACATAAGCTGGATATTACACGAGATATGTTTTTCATATTTTTTCTCACCGTGGACTGGTGCACTGTTATTTTGGAGTTAAGGCATTATTTCTACAAATAATAAAATTCAAACAAATTATATTTTTTCAAGTTCATTTTGCAATTTATTGTTCCAAGAAATCATTTAATTTCTAACTTTTTGACAGTGACAGCACTTATTTGTTACTTATTCGCTACTTTGACTACCGAATAACATCTGCCAGATAGCATAGTTTATTCGTAGGAATAACTTTATCTGAAGGTGGAAAGACGCTTTATTGTTTTTATCCGTCAGATAACGTTACCAAATGGGCTGCGTTGGCGCAAATAGCCTTTGTTGCTGTGCGCTAAAAATTTTAACTAACTAACTAACAGATAACGTTACCAGCCACTTTATCTGAAGGTGGAAAGACCGGCCCTAAATGTAATAGATTAGTGTTCTTCAACCCGTTGTCCGCAGACTGGTGCCACCGGTTGCCAAAATATTTTGACCGAATCATGTAAATGCACACTTCTATTCACGAGTACACATTTTTTTAGGCGACGCAGAAGCTAACTTTTGTCCGAGCCATGATTTATTTAATATTTACTATCGCCAATACAACGTCTCTCGCGGCTGTTTTTCATACTTCTGATGAAGCTAGCTCTTTGGAATAGTCGCTTATAAGAGGAAGATATAGAAATGTTTCCCCATTTGGATGAATTTTTGATTTCTGCTGTTGTCAACCAGAAAGTCATATTCAACACTAAGTCAACATTTAAGAGCATTAGTTGAAAATTTGAATAATTATTTCCCTGAAAATGAGGGTCCTCGTAAAGGCAACCTATGGATTAATAATCCATTCTTGAAAGATATAAAGTCATGTCTACTTGATCCTCGTAAAAAAGAAAAGCTGATCGAGTTGTCTTGTGATGTCACTATGGTGTCCAGACATAAAATGCAATCATCGTCTCAATTTTGGAAATCGCTAGAAAAAGAATATCCATCTTTGAGTTATAAAGCTATCAAATTATTAGTAATTTTTTCGACTTTTGCGAAATGTGTGTGTGCCTATTTGTGCGAAAAGATTTGTTCAGCCATGTCAATTATAAAAACCAAACAGAGAAATCGAATGGATGCAACGCAGCGCTTCGTCTCTCAGAAACAACTCTTCAGCCACGTATATAAAATTTTCTAAGGCTACGGTTACAGTGGAAGCGTGTTCGCCCGAAGTACAGTTCGGGCGTATTAGCGCGTAAACGGGCATATTCGCGCGTATACGAGCGACTAGATAGGTGGTGTTTAGTTCTAGCAGTTATTTTAATGACAAAAAAAAAAAAATGGGATATTTGTATTAAGAATGCCGTAAAAAATGACATTTTAAAATAATATTAACCTTAACCAAAAAATGTTTATTGGAAGTATGAATTATAAACCTTAAACAAAACGGCCAAAAAGTACAATTCAAACGATGAAAGTAACTGGATTGCAAAATCTAGTTCCGCCTAAACGCTTGGAATAGCCTATAATGCTCCAATTTCTTAGTAATATAGAAAATATCAAGAATATTTGCATAATAAAGCAGGTTAATTTTAACACAATTCACCTTTGAGTAATTTTATATATAATTTTCTTCATTACATTAATTAAAAAAATACGTCTGTTATTCACGTACCACCAAGTCTTCTTTCAGGTACCACTAGTGATACGCGTACCACCGGTTGAAAACCACTGGTGTAAACCATTCATATGTTGTTTTGTTTTTTATTATGTTTAGAACATGGAATAAATTTAATATTTCTCCTTATCGCTAACTTTTAATTCAGTCGCCACTTCATCCCATAATTTACGTGATTGATCAATGGTAAGTTTTACATTTTTGATCCCATAACGATCTTCGATCAAAAACTAAAAATATTAATTTCTCAATATTCATTTTGCATACACAGACTGTACCACAAAGCAAGTAAAACAAGTGGACTGTACGGAGATAAGAACTGTAGGTAGAACGCATACTCGCGCGAACAAAACAAACAATTTTGAATTCAGCTATTCGGGCGATTTACAATACACAGATGTGTACTTCAACACGCTAGAATTAGTCGCTCGAATGTGAGCGAGTACGAGCGTAGTTCGCGCGATTGATAAGCTTCTACAGTACCTAAAAACCTGTGTATTTCTACACGCTTTAATCAGTCGCGCGAATGCGGGCGAGTACGCGTGACTTACTGTTCGCGCGAACACGCTTCCACTGTAACCGTAGCCTAACAAAGAAGCAGCAGCAGATGTGGCACTATATATTATATACGCACACTATACACATAATTAAATACTATATATATTGGTTTTTATTTGTGTCTTTCAGCCGGTCCACGAAATATTTATCCTGTTTTTACCGGTCCGCGGGGACAAAAAGGTTGAAGAATACTGTAATAGATCACCTGATATAGTCACCTGATTTGGCAATGTGCGACTTTTGATTATTTTTTGGGCGTAACATAAAATTACGTGGTAGAAGAGTTTCTTCTGAAAGATGTTTTTTTTTTTCAAAGGTTTTAAGAACTGGAAGAAAACAATGGCCAAGTGAATTACTGTTGAAGGAAACTACTTTAAAAACATTTAAAATTAAATCCTAAAAAATATGAGCCATGTTTTATTCTCAATAATTCTAGCGTAACGGTACTTACTTCTTTTTTTTTCTTGCTTAAAAAATAAAATTAATAGATAAAAAAGGTAGTAATTTATATTATGTAGCATAAAGTTCTGATTGTTTAAGAGAAAATTTAAAAAAGATTGTAATGAATTGTGACATAAATTTCCATAAGGATATACGTCTAAATAACATCGAGATGACAAATATCTCCAATTTAACTTAAAGCTTATAACGTGTCGTATCGAAATTCTGCAGGTGACAGATTCTACGACATTATGCATAAGTATGCATTTTCCACTACATTTCTCATTCTTTTTATTTGGTAGTTTAAAGAGATTATCGATTCATATTAACACGATCTTGAGATCTCATTTACATCCCGATCTGTCGCTACTAGGAGTGAGGATTTTTATTGAAGATATTAAGAAAATGATATTAGTGAGGTATTTGAATTGATGTATATCTGGGGTGTCATTATGACGACCACGCTCGTCAATGATGAAGTCAACTTTATAATGATTTTTGTTAAATAGCGTATTTAAAACAATTCAATTAGAGCAGTGGTCTCCAACTTATTTTGTCGCGGAACCCCCTTTTGTTGTTAAAAAAATTAAGGAACTCTATATATTTACATAAAAGGTACACAATATATAGGGTGGCCCCAAGAAATGGAAACAGCTAATTTTGGTTTTAAATGAAAGAGCAAATATTTTACAAAATTCTCGAAACAGCTTTTATTGGAAACATTTTTGATATAACTTGTAACAAAAAAAACAAAACAAATTGTAATACGCAAATAATTACAATACATTACTTCAAACTTTTTCCTTTTATAAATACGACAGAAAAGTAGATTTAATAAATTAATAGTCATTTTCATTGTACAAGGTGTCTCAAAAGAAATTTTATATTTATTTAGCTTACTGCGTGAACGCAAAGTATCCGAAGGGCGCGGGGGTTATGTCAATCGGTAGCCTGGCTCTTGGGAATTCAGTCGCTATGGAGCGTTTCTCGGGAGCAGACCGCGCGTTATGCGTGCGAGAGTTTTACAAAAACGGTGATTCGGTGACTGTAGCGCGTAGAAAATTCTGCAGTATTCGAGGTTTTCGCCACTTAAATGATGCGTCAAGCATTCCTCTCATTCGACATTGGGTTAAAAAGTTTGAAGAGACTGGTACAACGCTGGATAAATCAAAATCCGGGTGACCTAGGTCATTAAGAACGGTAGAAAACGTGGAGAATGTTACTCAGTCTGTTCGTGACGACCCGAACCTTTCAATTCGGAAGCGCGCAAGTGCTCTAAATGTGCATAGATCATCATTACATCGCATTATGCACAAAGACCTAAAGCTGCACCCCTACAAAATTCAATTGGTGCAAGAATTAAAGCCCCAAGATGCCAGTCAGAGGCTTAATTTCGTAAATCAGGTGATTGAGCGATTTTCAACGTTTACCAACATTTTGTTTTCGGATGAAGCTCATTTTCATCTTAATGGCCACGTAAATAAGCAGAACTGCCGCTACTGGAGTGCAACGAATCCGAAACGCAAACATCAGAAACCCCTACATTCGCCTAAAGTGACCGTATGGGCTGCGATGTCGGCGCGAGGAATTATCGGCCCTTACTTTTTTGAAGACGAAAGGGGGCGTGCAGTTACAGTGAATTCAGAGCGTTATGTGGAGATGTTAGACAACTTCTTGGTACCTGAACTGCAAAACTTTCCTGGCTATAACCAAAGAACATGGTTCCAACAGGACGGAGCAACTTCACACACGTCCAATATGTCTCTGCCACGTGTTCGTGAAATTTTCTCAGGCAAATTGATCTCCCGGAGAGGTGACATAAATTGGCCTCCACGCAGTCCAGATTTAACCCCTATGGACTTTTTCCAATGGGGTTATCTTAAATCTAAAGTTTACGCCAATAAACCGACTTCACTGGCGCATTTGAAAGAAAATATCCGTCACGAAATGGTAGCCATCCCTGAGTCCACCTGCCGAGACGTCATAAGTAATTTTACAGTTCGATTAAATGAGTGCCGAGAACGCGAGGGTCTACATTTAGACGATATTATTTTTAAGAAATAAATCCTCAAAAAGTGCATTTTAATAATTAATAAACATTTTTTCTATATACGGCTTACTTTTTTTTAATCGATCCACTAAATATAAAATTTCTTTTGAGACACCTTGTATATGTCTGGCAGTGAAATTCTATTTAAGTTTAACTATATCCTGAAATAATAAATAAATTGCAAGTTTAAGATCAAGCATTGGTATCTTTCATCTATGTTTATCCACTAAATTTAAAATTTCTTTTGAGACACTTTGTATTTCTAAAAACTAGAACATTAAAATTTCATGAAAATTCATTAAATTAGCGAGCTAGATTCTATTTTATATTTATATATTTCATATTAAGTGTGAGACTCTGATAAAATTGCTACGTTTAATGAAAAGCATGCTTTTGCTTTTTGGAATCTAACATTCTTTCTAAATTTGGTATAATGTTGTATAATCGAATTCGCATATCTGGTGCAGCATTTAGTTTGCTGCGATATTTCGTTTTTTCGTTAAATGGTAACAAAAACCGAATAGCCCTTTTTATTAAATGAAGATATTCGTCATATCTATCAGACCAGCAAGATGTTATTGAAACCTTTTCGAACTTAGATTTTAATTTAGAATCTGAGCTTATTTCAATTAAAACTTCATATTCTTCTGGAAGAAATCCTTCCAGTTTTTCTTTTACTCTGAAGGAGTTTTGTATCCAATAATTATTCGTATAGTTCTTCTTAATATCTGGAAAATATTGTATTTTCCTTGAATACATTTTTAACTATATTATATTATTTTTATTTTGTTTAAATATCCATTTTTATGAAACAAGAAAGATATAAAGAGCACTTTGTCCCGCGCAGGAACCCTGGGGTTCCGCGGAACACCCTTTGGGAAACTCCGAATTAGAGGGTGCAATTGAATACAAATATTACAAATTTCTTGATTTTGGAATTTGTTGGTTGCTCACATTGCATAAAAAGAGTAAAGGAAGGAGGCTTACAATATAATTGAACAAACCAAGATGGTGTTTCAAATTGGCGGACACTAATTTCCGGGTGTATAGTGGCGTAGAGAAATTTATTAAAATAATTGTTATCAGTACAAAAAGAAAAAATACCAATCTTGATATTTTCAAAAGAAGCTAAAGATAGGAGATACAAACAATCAATAAACACTATTAAACAGCTGTAATTTATTATTATAAAATTAATGATACACACAAGTAAATAAATACATATCTACAAAATTTCTAGTAGAAAATTATGACAGTACGCCATTGTCCATAAGTAACGTGTATGTCGAGATTCACTTACATAATATGAATGGAAAATACTTATGAATGAAAAGTTTTTCTTTTAGTCTTGGCATTTTGTGTTCTTGATCGTCTGCATGCAATAAAGATAACCATTTTGACCAAATGTCAGGTTAAATTCGAAATTTTATATTAAACTCAGGGCTGCAAACCGAACCGAACCGCGAACCGAAACCGAACCGAACCGGGCAGATTTTCCGAACCGCAAACCGGAACCGACTAGAACTTCTAAAACCGGTTTAGAGGAACCGAACCGGCTTTGTGAACATGTTTAAATTGGTTCGAACCTGTTCAAACCATTATTTTTGTTTTTGTTTTTTATACTATCTGAATAGTTAATTTTTGTGAATTGCTATTTTTTTTTTTGTATTTTTTTGTATTTGTATTTGTATTTGAATGAAATAAATATTACATCGATTATACAAATGTATGTAACACATTTCATGTAACATTGATACATTGAAGGTAAATTATAAAATAGACTTAACAATAAATAAAATGTATGCATACATATAATAATATAAAAAAATAAAAAAGTTAGAATAATAATATAAATGTAATTCTTCAGTAAATACACATGATAAAAATGCTGTCATAAAAGATACGAAGTATCTTGTGGTGACAATAATGAAATCATAAACAAGAAATTTAAAAAAGAATTGTATAATAAAATAAAAATTTAAATAAAAAATAAACTGACGTAGACAAGAGAAGAAGAAAATTACTACATAAATTAATGTATGATAAAGATAAATATATTAAAAATAAATAACAAAAAGTAAAATAAAATAAAAATTTAAATAAAAAAAATTAAAAAAACTGATGTAGACAAATTACTAAATAAATTAATATATGATGAAGATAAATATAATAAAAATAAATAACAAAAAGTAAAATAAAATAAAAATTTAAATAAAAAAAATTAAAAAAACTGATGTAGACAAATTATTAAATTAATTAATATATGATGAAGATAAATATAATAAAAATAAATAACAAAAAGTAAAGTAAAGTAAAATTTTTCCTTATTAGTTATAATTAATAAAAGTTTTATATTTAGACATGTATTATTATATAAATATAATATTATGCCTGCTTTAATATTATTTAATATTATTTTTGATATGCATAATTTTTATTTTTTATATTTTATTATTTGATCTATAATTTATTCTGAACGAAATAGTTAAATATGCTAAAAATAGCTTAATAATTGATTTATAAGTTATTAAGCTGAAAATAAAGTATTAAAAACATTTATTATACCCCAAGAAAAAATATAATAAGTTTACTATAAACAAAAGCGTGAAATATTGTATGATATTTAAAGTTAGTATAAAAAATAAAAACATTGTATATGGACAAGGCTAGAGAATACAAGAAAATTTAACTAGGTTATATATGAGATTGAAATTAACATAATTTATTGCAGAGTTATTCTGAAAGGCTTCTATAATATAAAAAAGATTCCTGAAAAAGCTTGATTAATTTTATTAGTTTTTAAATTTTATTAGTAAATTATACACCTAATTCTGTTTTTACACGATAGATAATTTCCTGAAGAATTCTCGGAGGTGTAAAACGTGGAGATTCATAAAAAAACTGGGGGGGGGGTCCAAAATCGACCGAATGCATGACCCTACCTTCATCCCATATGAGGAAGTAAAAATTCGTGTTAAAACAGAAACGGGTGTATTTTATTTTATGAACTGAACCTCGAACCGATGTTATGAACCGGTTTAAGACCGGTTAAATAAATAAAAATAGTGAATCGAATAAAAACCGAACCTTAAAAATTGTGTGAACCGTGAACCGGAACCGGTTCGGGTTTTCCTACCCTGTTCGCAGCCCTGATTAAACTATAAAATAACTAAAAACTATTTTAGTCTTGTCTTTTATTTATAATTTATAAATTATCAATATACTTTAAATTATCAAAATAAAGGTCAATAATCACTTTTTAATTCGAAAACAACAAAATGTTGGCAGCAGTAAAATTTGTATGTAAAAATTCGTATAGTCCTTCCTTTACTTTTTTTATTCAATGGGTGGTCAGAATAGATCATGGGTAATAAGGAACCTGTATTATATACGAGGTGCGATCAAAAAGTTCGTTCAATTTTTAAATTCTCACGCTACATTTGTCGGATTGATAAACTTTTTTGTTGGCATATTGGTTAACCTGTCTTTGACGACTGTCTTAATTGGCTGCCATATTGATGCGTATTTAAGATTTGTCAGTTAATTACAGTAGTTGTGTTTCTATATATTCGGACATTTTTTATTTTTCACAATGAGGGATCAAAGAACATGCGTTAAATTTTGCGTGAAAAATGAAATCAAGTGCTGTTAAGTAGTGGAAATGTTGCAGAAGTCATTTGGTGAGTCGAGTATGAATGAACGAGCGATTTACAAATGGTATAAACGCTTTCAAGATGGCCGTGAATCAGTTGAAGATGATGATAGAGTTGGGAGACCCAGCTCTTGAATAAAAGTGGAAGAAGTTAAGAAAAAAATTCTTGATAACCGTCAATTTACAATTAGAGAGGTTGGGGAAGAAGTATATACCAACTTCTTCAGCAACCTGTGGTTATTGCGAAGAAATTTTCACTAATGTTTTAGACATGAGGTGAGTGACAGCAAAATTTGTTCCGAAACTGTTAAATTTTGAACAAAAATTGTATCGTAAAGAAGTCGCTCAGGAAATGATAGATGAAGCCGTCAATGACTCAATATTGTTCCATCGCATTATAACGGGCAAAAGGACGTGAGTGTACGGTTATGACATCGAAACAAAGGGTCAATCATCTCAATGAAAGCTTCCAAATGAACCAAGAACCAAAAAAGCACGCCAAGTTTGATCGAATGTTTTAGTTCTTCGCACTAATTTTTTTCGGATATCGTGGTATTGTGTACCATGAATCTTTACCGCAATATGTTACAGTTTCGAAAGTATACTATTTCAGCATGTTGCGTTGGCTGCGTGAAGCAATTCGTAGAAAGCGGCAAGATTTATGGAACGACAATTCTTGAAATTTGCACCATGATAACGCTCCAGCTCATACTTCATTGCTTGTTCGAGATTTTCTTTACCAAAATAGCACCGTAATGAAATCGAAACTACCCTATTCACCAGATATGGCCCTATGTGACATTTTTCTCTTCCCAAAGATGAAAAAACCAAAAACAACTAAAAGGACAACGTTTTATGACCATCGAAGAAATAAAAGCAAAATCGCTGAAGGAGCTGAACGCTATATCAAAATCTACGTTTCAGAAGTGTTTTGAAGACTGGAAAAAAAACAGTAGCATAAGTGCATTATATCCAATGGGGACTATTTTGAAAGGGACATTATAAAAATTGATGAATAAATAAATGTTGCTTTGTAATTTTTTTTTTTTTTTTGCTCATATCAAGCAAAAAAAAACATTTGCTTAGTTAAATAAATACTTAACATATGGTATCGCAAATGGGATGTCCATCTTGCATTCCATCCATCATCTTGCATAATTCATCAGGTAACAATTAACTTGAAGTAACCATGTGGCCTTCTTTGTTACGTCCATTTGGTCGAAGTATATTGTTTATTTCCTTTGTTGTTTCCAATATACCTTCTTCAGTTTCAGAATGTATCAAAATGTCATCAATGGATCCTTCTACATTTTCAATGTTATCTAGTACTGAAGACATTCAATAATGGAAAAGTGCAGAATCATATGCCAAACCAAATGGTAAACACATATATGAATATCTTCCCCAAGGAGTAGAATTTTTACCTGCCAGAATTCATTTTTACAATCTTATATAGTGAAGCATTTTGAATTTCGTATTATAGAGGATATTTCTTCCATAGTTCTTAAAGTACTTCTATTGACGATATCATTAGATTAATTTTATAGGTTCGTAGCTTAGTTGTTGACAAAGCAATGAATTAATAACATAAATTTGCTATTGTTTATGGCTATTATTTACCAATGAAATGTAACGAATCGGTTAGTTCACCCGGACAAATTGTATATCTAAGATAAACTATGATCACAAACCACCCCTCACGAGAATTTCTTTAAAAGGGGCTGCAATCGTTTTTTTGGGAATTTTAAAGGATACTTTACAATCAAAATTTGTGAGAATTCAGATAATAAAATAAAATTAGAAACTGTACGTTTCAACACGTAACTTGGAAATATGTTTTTTATGGTTCATTGTTCAAGGAGACATTTGTTAAGAGTTATTGCTTAATAACTTTGAACACTAGCATCTCCTTGAACAATGCTTAAACACTTTTTTCTAGAAACGCTACTAACCCTCTTATATAAACCCGTCTCTCTGAAGACGAGGTCAGAAAGTATTCGGTCTGGTTAGCGTAAACATCTAAGTTGTTGAATTCTTAGAGGTACTGTGTCGGCATTCTGGTGGTCTATCCGATTTTATTTGTTTTAATCTTTGTCATTATTTTTACCTATATTTTAATCTTTCGAACTTACTCTTGTAAATAGTATATTATAATAAATCAAATTCTTTAATTTTAAACCGTCTTGCTTAACGTGTGTAAACCTTCCCCTTGAAGAACTTAAGTGAACATGTAAGATCCAGAACAATTACAAGATGTCTGTTCAGTCGGTTGGTAAGTACAAATACATATCATTTAATTCACATATCGTAATGATGAACCCTGGATAACACTCACGCCTAATACTCAAACTCTTTTAGTCAGGAATCTTACTTCAATTTGAGATCAGACTTTATATTATATCACAGGCTCGCTACATGTTTGATAATAAACGATACGATATTAAAGTAACGTATTAGTGGATCGCTACAGAAATAATGTACAAAAGTGGCGATAAAAATATACTATATACCTATTCTTTTTTGATAATAAATATACTGGGATTAAAATCCCATAGATAAGGGCTAAAATATTTATTCCAAAACCATCACTTACCTAAAATTTATATATATATAGATATATTTTCTATTGTTTATATGGATATATTTTTTTTGGTTACCAATTAAATATGTACAGAAATGGCGTAAATAATCAACAAATATCAAATAAACGTCAACGTCAAACAATATCCGCTTGCTTATGTTTAAATGTGTCAGGTACAGTTAGGGTACATACATTATTAGATGAAAATTATTCAAACCCCTTTCAATCATTTATGAATGCTCTACATTTATTATTATTTATTATAAAATAAAATTAGCAAATTTTATAAAATTAAAATAAATGTGTTCTGAATAAAAACCGGTTTATTAAATTTTATTTACAGTGACGAGTTTTTAATTTTTATTAATATAAAATATATATATACATTATATTTGTAAATTTACATTTAAAATGTTGTTTTCGGTTTTTATGCAATTTGGACGTGATTTTGAAATGAATGGATTTTACAATTACATGATTGTCAATGAACGAGTGCCCAGCTTTTATTTTATTAAAACTAGTTAATCGAGAACGAATTTTTAAACCAGTAAATCGAGTTTTCATAATCAAGTTAATCAGTGTTTTAAATTCGCTATTTTAAACAATTTCGGGATGATAAATTGCCTGAAATAAATTTATTCAGCTTCTATTTTTTATTTAGTGCTATTGTTTTATTTACACAATTGTTTCATATTTTAAATAAAATTGAATATGGAATTTTTATTCATATTTTAAAATTAACAAATATTTAATTTTCAAACATGAAATACTAAAATTTCAATTGTAACAAAATATTTAAAATCGCACTGTACTTTTTACAAATCACCGCTTGATATTTTTTATTTAGTCCGGTCAAAAATAAATATTTGTGGTAATACTGTAAGTCAGGAAGAACTTGGCATCTCCGGTAAACTTATCTAGATCAGTGTTTCTCAACAGGTGGTCCGCGCACCACCAGTGGTCCCCAGAAAAATTTTAGTGGTCTGCGAAAATTTTTATATGTGTTTTTTGCAGTTTTTTTTAAATTTTTTTCGCACATTTTTTATGTAAATAATTCATATTTTGTTTATTTTCTGTAAACTTTCTGTAATTTTCTGCAAATAAAATAAATGTATTAAGTAGGACATTAAATATATTTGTTTTCTTGCAAAAAATTAACCAACATTATTATTAGTGGTCCGCGTTAGAAAATTATATATTATACTGGTCCGCGGTGCGTTTTTGGTTGAGAAACACTGATCTAGATAACAATGGTGTATGTGTCGGGATCCCCAAGCGGAGTAAAAGTAAGAAACTCAGCTTTTGTCACAGTCTTTTGAAATTTATACTGGAGTCAAACAAGGAGATGCCACTTCACCTTTGCTGTTTAACCTCGTGCTGGAGATGGTGTTACGAAAATCCCAGTATACCAACCACCGTGGTCTACAGCTCAATGGATACCGCAAGATTTTAGGGTATGCAGATTTTAGGGTATGACCTGTATATTATTTCAAATAAGGTTGAAGACGTAATATCCTTAACTGACTTTATGGTGTCGAAGCTTGTTTCATCAGTAATGAAAACACCAAGTATCTCATTGCTAGTAGACGCAATCATGAGAACATGACAAACTTAAAAATGAATGGCAACACTTTTGAGGGTATTTATTCAAGAAAGGATGCCATCCCTGACTAGATGTATTAATTATTTTTTACACTTTGCGTTCACAATAATATCATTGTTACAATGAAAACAGTTTAACAATAGAAACTATTGTTTATTCAACCTAGGCACTGCAAAATCCGTATACAACATCGTTACAGGCGACGAAACTTAAATTTATTTATATGAACCTGAAACTAAGCAACAATCCACTGTTTGGATCTTCCAAGATGAACCGAAACCCACAAAAGTTGTTCGTTCACGAAGCACTTGCAAGAAATTTATCGCTTGTTTCTTCGGTTATACTGGACATGTCGCAACCATTCCTTTAGAGGGTCGGAGAACAGTTAATGCTGAATGGTATACAACAATTTGCCAGAAGTCATCGACAAAATCAGGAAAAACAACCAAAAACGTTAAATCATTCTTCATCATGACAATGCAAGCTCCCACACAGCACGTCAAACAACTGATTATTTGACAAAGTAAAACATCGAATTAATCTCTCATTGCCCGTATTTACCTGGTTTATCCCATAACGATTTTTTTTTGTTCATCAATGCAAACAAAAAATGCGTGGACAGTGATTTTCATCACAAATATATATTGGCTCCTACAATTCTTCAAGAGGAGCAAAGGGCCTCAATAAAGCATCTCCATCTGGTGCGGTTCTGGGCTAAGATCTTGATTTCGCCCCACGACGTTCCCATGTCTCGCAGTTCTTTCTCCACTGTGCGTCTCCATGTGTTCTTCGTTCGTCCGATACTCCTTTTTCCTTGCGGATTCCAGTGAAGGGCCTGTCTGGTTATGTTGTCTGAGCCTCGCCTAAGTATGTGTCCCAACCATTTCCATTTGCGCAAGCGTATCTCATTTCCGATCTCTGACTGTTTTGTTATTCGCCATAGTTCTTCGTTGCTTATGGTGTCAGGCCAATGAATTCCCATTATCCTTCTTAAACATTTATTAACAAAGATTTGCAGTTTATCGGGAAATGTCTCGTTAACCAACCATGTCTCACAGGTATATAACAGTACAGACTTCACATTGCTATTAAATACTCGGATTTTCGTTTTCTTGGTTAGGTGGGCTGATGACCAGAATTTGTTCAAAGAAGCAAACACTAGCTTTGCTTTTTGAATTCTGGACATTATATCCACGTTACCTCCCCCGTCTTCGGTGACAATGCTGCCCAGGTAGCAGAATTTGGAGGTTCGGTCTATGGTCGCATCTTGAAGGTGAATATTCCGAGTATTTACGATGTTTACGCGCATATCTTTTGTTTTGCTCTTAAGCCCTGCTATACGAGCAAAGCTGTCCAGATCGTTCAGTTTACTGTTCATCACCTTAATAAGCTATTAAAGCCTTCGAAAACCATGTTTTTGAGATACCCATTTCAGAGTGGAAAATTTTTATAAATCTTAAAGGCGAATATTTTGAAAAGCAATTAAACAGTTTGTTCCAAAAACAAAATTCTTTCTTAGTTTTTATAAAAACTTAAAAGCTAGCCCTCGTATATCCAAACATAAGATAGCCTAAAAATGTGAACAGTCAATTCGAATTTATTTTAAGCAAAATAAGAAAAAATGTAATTGAAATTGACAGTAAATAACTTATAAATAGCGAAAATATTTTTGACAGATTAACAATTTTTTGCTAGCATCATATGAATATGTATATCCTACTGCTCCGTTATCGGTTCATTCTATCCAACATTTTAGGTCGCGACAGTAAAAACTGGCTGGTGTTCTGTATAGATTTAGATCTTGTTCTAAAGGTCTGTAGCACACGATTCAATAATACTTTACGATAAATCGTAAGAGATTCAAAACGAGAAATTGTAACCTGTACTGCAAGCATAATTGGTCCGAAAAATCTTTAAAAACAATTCACGTCTAGTAGAGTTACATAGAAAATTATAAAGGTTTATGTTTACCTGGTCTGATACCGATTAGTTACAATTCTACGACGACAGGGGCGAGTGCGAATTCATTATTTCATTTTTATCGTTGTAGTGAGATTATAAATAAATGTGTGGAAAAAGTTCGACATAATTCTTCATCAGAGCTACACAAAAATATATAATATGAAATACAGGGGCTGGTTATACAGTGTTACCCAATCATCAGTTTGGATTTCGTATAAATTTGTCAACAATTCAGCAAGCCCATAGAATAGTAAATCAAATAGCCAAGAGCCTTGAATAGAAGCAATATTGTGCTGCCGTATTTCTTGACGTTTCGCAAGCATTTGATAAAGTGTGGCATACAGATCTGCTTTATAAACTAAAAAATCTCCTATCCAGCAATTATTACTTTCTTTTTAAGTCCTACTTGACAGATAGAAACTTCTGAGTTAAATACAATGATGCCCTATCAATTTACTATCCCATAACATCTGGTTTTCCCCAAGGTAGTGTACTTGAGCCATTCCTTTACCTACTTTATACTGCAGATATACCAGAGATAGACGACACTATGATAGCTGCATTTACAGATGACGTTGCTATACTATCAACAAACGATGATCCTAACGAAACTTCTGCAATTTTTCAAAGTCATTTAAATCTTATAAACGATTGGTAAAATAAATGACGAACTAAATTTAATCAGTCGAAATCTGTCCAAGTCACGTTAACAACCAGACTCAGTACTTGCCCACAAGTAACAATCAACGACATTCCAGTTCCCATAAAAACTGAAGTAAAATACCGTGGATTGCATTTGGACTAACGATTGACCTGGAGTAAACCTATACAAGCCAAACGTAAGCAGTTAGATCTAAAATTTCGCCAAATGTACTGGCTTCTTGGTAGAAAATCAAAATTATCAGTTTCAAATAAACTTTTGCTCTATAAGACCATACTCAAGCTCATATGGTCGTATGGACTTCAATTATGGGGATGTGTCAAGCCGGCCAGATTAAAAATAATGCAGAGATTCCAATCAAAAGCGTTTCGAGCTTTAGTGAATTCATCTTGGTACGTCTCAAATAGAATGTGCAATAAGACCTCAAAATCTCTTTCATTACGGAAGAAATTTATAAAGTTGCCAATAAATACCATGACCGACTAATTGGACATGAGAATGAACTTGTGGAAAATTTAATAAATGACCTTGACAACAGAAGGTTAAATAGACTTTGGTCAAACGACCTACCGCAACACTGAAGACAGTGATATATAAGGAGAAACGTCACTGGATGTTTCCCTTACATGCCGACTACTTTCAACTAATTTACTTAATACTCGCAATGAAGTACATAGTAAATAAAAATTATAAAAACAGTGTTTAAAGACATACATGTTATAAATAAATAAATAAAATGAAAATGGTTTAATAAAAGATATTTCTTATGGTCCGTTGTAATACCAGTCCACTGTAAGTTTTAGGTTGAAATGCACTGATGTGTAGTATTTTGTTATTCCCGCGCTCTTGTCAAGTCGAGAAAGTATCGTTTGGTGGCTTGATAAGCGTACGAAGAGCAGAAAACGAAGAGGCGAAGTGCTACGCAAACAAGCCGATTTGATGGATGAACCTACTCGGTCTCTAAATTCAGTGAAGGTTCGCCTCTGAGATCAACCGGAACAAGATTAAGGATCAGGTAGAAGCAGCATTCACACTTCAATGCAGTACATTAAACTTTTCAAATTCCGAGTTATATTTTTAGTAAGTCTTAAAGTCGTTAAATGCTTTAAGGGGGATTAAGACATTTAGGTATTTGTATAAATTTTTGATGCCTTTGAAGTCTTCAGCTTAGTCTTTGAATTTGATTTTTTAATATTTAATTTATAATTGTGTTGAAAACAGTGCTCTTTTGGTAATTTATATTTCATTTATAATTTAACCTAATTTTCATTAGTATACCTTAAAGAGATCATAAACAGGACTGATCTGTCAGAAAATTGAACCACAAAAGTCATAGGGAACGTATTACAATAAACCATACAATTAATCGTACATCAGCGATTTAGACCATATCCGTAAATGTTTACAGAAGTAGCCACATTGTGACTAATTGTCTACGTTTTGTAGAACAATGTTTAATTGTAATTCTTCTTCTTCTTCAGCTTGTAGAAGTCCATTTTCGACGTAGATCTTTATTAATTTTTTCCTATTCTTTCTATCTTTGGCTAACAGGTACCGTATTTTCCGGTCACTTTCTTAAAATCGTCTAACCAACTATTCTGAAGCCTACCCACGCTGCGCTGGAACAGCCTTGGTCGCCAGTTAACTATGAGCCCATCGACTTGCGTCTTGCCTGGCTATATGCCCTGTTCAACTCCACTTGGGGTTTACCACCTACTCTACTATATCAAATACACTTGTGATATTTCGCAAATCTTCGTTCCTGCGTGTTTCTCTCAATCTTACATCTAACATAGCACGTTCCATAGCTCTTTGGGTAAATCTTAATCTACTCGCCGATTTTATTGTTAGAGCAGTAGTTTCTAGACTGTATGTAGCAACAAGGAGAATACATGTGTTATATACCTTGGCCTTTAAACCTATGAAAATCTTCGAATTTTTAGTACAAAACTAAATTTTCCAAAGAGAATCCAACTTGCTCTTATTCTAGAATAGAATTTATGATTATATAACGTAGTTATATTAAGTAGATCATCAGCATCAGCTATCAGTCGTATTCGAATAGGATTGTCTCCTTAATGAATCTGTGTTGGTGGATAAGTTGTCAAATCCTTAGTTTACAATTTTTTCCGCTGTGTGGACAGTGTGTTATAGATGTAGCCGTCCCCTTCGTTCCCGTTCCCGTCCCCGTCGATGTTATATGATGTGTAGTTCATATTTCCGTGACGTGTTCTAAGGTTCGCCATATAATGCCCATCATATAAGAAACTTGGTACTATTCTACTTTAGCAAACCCACCTATTGCGCATGCGTGCAGTGTAGCCAATAGTAAAATGTAATATGTCAATTTTAATAACTTAAATTTAATATAAATTTATTAAATGAGTTTATTTATAAGATATAAATAAATAAGTAATATTCATTTAAATTCTACTGTAATTATAGTTTTAGCATATAAATGAAGTTTAAATCTAATATAATATTATTTATTTCCATTTTTTTCTGTTGTAGTTATTATCTGTCTCATTTTGTAATACGAAACTATGAGGGAAATTTAATTTTTTATGTTGTAGGGGAGATGTGGGGACGGTGGCACAATTGGTACAGTGGAACATTTGAAATATCTTTGAAATATAGAATATTTTCATGTCTGTTTGGGTATATATAGGCCCCTCTGGTACTGAGAAATTATACTATCCACATTTTGAGTCTATAAATTTAAGTCCTGCCATTTATAATGAAAATGTTGATTTGAGATTGACAAACTAAAGTTTATCGTAACAAGAAATTTTTTATTTGAACGACACAAAACCAAATTAGTAAGAAAATTTGTATTACATGTTGTAAATTGGTCATTTGTCTACAGTGTAAAGCAATTACTAATGTTCTAAACTATATCATTTATTATATTTGATAAAATGTTCGTGAAAATAGGGTTAGGCTAACAGTGGCATACGTGTTATGTGGATACAGTGGTACAGTGAGCCACTGTACCCACGTACGTAGGTACGAGTTAGAAGAACAATTCCAAGCTGCGCAAAATAAAAAAGATCAGAAAATTAAAAGATATTCTTGTAAGTTCAGACACGTCTGATACTGATGTCAATATTGATGAGAATTTAAACTCAGATGATTGACTCTGAATGTGATACAGATTCGACAGATTACGTAAACAAGGATATTAAAGTAAGGCAATATGCCTTAATATTTGAAGGATACGGAAAGAATAAAATGAAGAGCCACTCTATTCGCGACTGAAACTAACGTTGACGGCGCTGCATACAACAGCTGATGGCGGACGAGAAGCGTATATGTCAGAAGTTTTTTTTTTATATTTATCTGTTCAAACAATATTTCGGCAAAAGAGCACTGTATTTAAGTCACTATATTTTAAAATACTTCTTAATTCATATAAACTGCAGCATAACACGCTACAAATATTATCCAAATATACGCTTCTGTTTAATTTAGCCAGTCACCACCAGATGTCTCACTGTTATTTGCAGTCGCGAATAGGGGAAATCATAGAAATAACGACTGACGATATTGTTGTAACATATCTCCGACGGCTGACTATACTCTTTAAATTTATTAAAAAAATAAAAATGACACATTTAAAAAATCAGAGCTGATAAAAGTTTTACCATCTCCTGCTCCGTCTGATAGCACAAAACACCGTTTAGACGCTTTGATTTTTACAGTAAATTTAATGAAATATAATTAACATTAAAATAAAAACTATCAAAACTTACTGCTTCCAAGGAACTTACCAAAGTTTATTTTTTTTATATTAATAATAAATTTACATTTATATATTCATTTTTATATTGTTCCAAAAAATTAGATTTTTTATTAATTTTTCAGTACCTTCAGATGATTTATTTTGAAAGACATTGAATTGAAGTTTCAATAAAAATTATTAATACATATACAGATTTTTTTGGATACCTATTATATGTACTGTTCCACTGTATCCCTAATGCTGTTTCACTGTACCCTCACGTATAGGTACAGTGGCACAATTACACAGGTCAACAAAAATATTAATTATAAATGGCACGTGATAAGGACATTAATTTTTAACAGGTTGTTTAAACAACGACATTATAAGTATTAAGTGGCGAAAAGATTTATTTAAAAAATTCAAAATTGAAATTGTTATGTACAGAAAACCAAAATGTGTGCTACCGTCCCCACATCTCCCCTATATTTAAAATATCATCTTAGGGTGGTAATTCTGAAGTGGCACCTTTTAAAATATTTGACATGTCTATCACAATTTTGACATGTCAATCGCAATTTTGACGTGTGAATTTGTTATCTGACATACATAATTTTTGAGTGAATATAACCTTGATATAATAAAACTTAACCAAATATTTAAAAGCCAGGTTTACAAGTTCACATGTTTCCATAAAAGTCTATTTACTCCACAACAGTCACCAAAGTAACCAGATCTAGTTTCGTATTACAAAATGAGACAGATTATATCATACATTGAATGAATATTTTTTTAAATTTTAAGTTGTGTGGACAATGAACTGGCACCTTACACCACCATGTTATAAACGCATGCACAATGATTCACAATTTTAATTGGACTAATTTGAGAGAAAATAAAGTACTGTGCACCTAAATACAAATACATTTTCGAAGCTCCAATGAAATTGTTTGAATGTGTTTAATTTAAGAACATATTATCGATACTCGAGTTTCACCAAATAAAATTACCAATAATTCAATATACCTAGATACTCTGCTATAAACTGAGCAACCGACAACCAGCCTCTCAAATATCTAACCCTGTGAATAATGGAAAACGCTCCGGGCGTTTCTGTGGGAACCCTATCTTATATTATATATAAAAATGAAAGCCAAGGTTGGCTGATTAATTTCGAATATAGTATAAATATACTTCAATTGTACTTGTTTTGTACATTCCTCAGACTCGAGGTTTCTCATATTATAGGAAATTCATAGTTCAATATCCGAAGATATGAAGTCGAGTTTTCTAGCTGGTTGCAATGGTTCTTAGTGTTGATATAAGGATTGATAAAATAAACTCTTCATTTTAACTAACCTTATTTAATTATTTAGTTTGATATGCACATAGTTTCTCAATTAAATTATTTAAGTGTTTTTCGCGTTCCCAACGAAACCCAACACTACAACGACAAAAAGAAAATTACAAAAATATACATATACTAATAATTATTTGATACTTTTGTAACAATAATATAGAACTTACGATTTCTTATTTTTGTTCATGATATTAGGGTTTCTTTTATTCTTCGGTACAATCAGTCGGGTTATCTTTCGACTTTTTTTCCCCGTCACTTGGATTTTAGGAGGTGAAGACCATTTTATTTTTTTTGCTCATTACTTGAATTTTGAGAGATGAGGAGAACCTTGTTTTTATTTGCTAAGGGTGCCAAAACACGGCTTTGCCCCTAGCGCAAGTTTTCCTTACTGCGGCTCTGAACATGATGAGTTTTCCAATAAACATAAAATTTAGTTACAATTTCAATACGGTGGTGTCACTTTAAAATGCAACAATATTATACTATTATTAGAGCGTTTAGATCAAGACCACTGTTTTCAAATTACTTGTTTTGTATTTTAGTATTTTAAATAAATTGCCTACACTTTAGTTGTGTTAGACAGTCGACTTTCTTGATTGTGTTAAATGACTTATTAGGAATCAAGATGACTTAATAGATACTCAATTTGTTTGACAGCTCCAGTGAGAAGGGACGCAGGCTTCATTGGGGATTGAAGTAAATCTCTGGTCAAGCAAGAGATTTACGTCTGCGATTGCTTTCTGTCGAATATTTCTCGTTTTCAAAATATCTCCTTTAAAAATAATTTTCACTCTCACAATTAAATATATGAATTCCAAGTATTCTTGAGTTTCTACTTGAGTATGAAACGGACTTAGTCACTTGCAGAAATTTACTTAAGAAGGTATTATTATATAAGGTTTAATTAAGGTCCTATTATTATTTAAATAATAGGACCCGTGTTTTACAGCGTTATGCTTTTTGACGTTCCTCTTCAACTACGGTTTTCATTTATCCTTTATGCTTTCGATGTTTTTTTTGCTTGACGTACTTATCAGTTGTCATGAAATGTCGTAGGGTGTCATTTTATTGTCAATGATATCCCTAGTGGTGATTTAGCAGACTAAATTTGATATCTGTATTTTACTCAATTTAAAGATTTGGAGTAGCTCACAAAGCAAACAGAAATAAGACAGGAAATTAAAAACCGCAAATAGTATTGACTGCTTATACACTTAAACAAGAACTTGACAACATTGCAAGAAGCGCATTGAATTGAAATCCACGCGGCAAGTTCAAGACAGATATGGCGATGAAACATAAAGAAAGAAATGAATGAGTACGGAAAAGCCAAATAAAAGTCCTATCGATGAATCAGATGATCGCATATTGTTACAGCTCTTTGTTTCACCTGAAGAGTTACATGATCTTTTCATACCGAATTAATCAATTTTTCTTTTAGTGCCAGCTTTCTTCTCCTCTTGGTAAATTCCTATTTGGATGTGGACTGTTAAGATTTAAATGTACAAAAATAATCATTTTTATAAGGGGGGAGGCATTTACCCTTACATAAAGGCCGCCCTTGATCACTTTCATCAATTTTCCTAATATTCGAAAGTCATTTAGAATTTTATACAGTTTTTTCTTTATATAAATGTATGCTTACTAGAAATTTGCAAGTCTGGGCAGATTATGGTCATAACTGTTTAACTGTCATAACTAACTTTATCGTTAAAACTTTTATAGTAAAGTATTTAATATCAAATATGTCATATAAAACATTGAATAAAACTAAATCAGTTTTAATATCTTGGTTATGTTTCATAAAGTCTCAATCAATAGTATTTGCACCTTCAGTTGCGATATAACAGTACTTTTACTGTTGAATTTTATCATTACCAATTAAAGTTGAAGTATTTCTTGACATTACGACAATTTACAGACAACTCATGATTCACGTGTTCAGAGCTAATAAATTTGCCCGCTTACTACAATAATTTATTAAGAATTTTGTCGCATGAAATAATTTAATCTTAAAGATGATTCAAAAGGAGACTACAAACAAATCGATCAGAATAACTGACAATACATTGAAAGATGTTGTGAAGTAGAAAGGAACAAAGGAATTAGTTGGAGTGATGAACAAATACTCGGATGAGTAGACAAATACTAAGAATTTAATACAATATTATTAAAGCTGTCTCGAGTACCTTGTCAAGAGTTAGTAGTTATAAGTGTTCTTTATAAAAGATGTTATTAGATGTCTTTGTTATCTCGCATTTTCTTCACAGAGGGATTTGATAAATAAAATGACATGGTACAAAACAATGAATATTGCTTGTTTACTGTGGTATTATGATATTTTTCAATTATAGATCAAGCTCACATACCATTCAACTTCCAAATATATAAATTTTGTCCCAATTTAAACGTTTTAGAACTGTCTAACTTATTAATTTGACATCTGTCAACTAGATCATTGATACTCAAAATGTAATACTCATGCCGCTGCGGCACGCAAGTCATCGACACCAATAAAGAAAGAAACAATAGAATAATATATGGCACAAATATGGTACTGGTACTTGGCACATTGGAAACCGGTATGGCACATAAGATAGTTTGAACAGCACTGATCTAGAGACCATACAAATAGATAATATTCATATTGACGTCAACAGCACTACCACTGGTGTGCTTTTGTCAAACTAGTCTTAAAAATATCTCATTTTTACCGACCATCAACATATATAAAGGTATTGTGATCATACCGATTTTGACATTTCGAGATTTCGATGGATCTCTACGAATTGAGGACCTTACATAACGTTTCGACTATTTTTAGCATGATGTCTGTCGGTCTGTGTACACGTGCAGAGCGAATTTGGATAAAAGGATTTTTATGAAACTTCATATTTAGGCTTTTGACATCAATGGCACGTGATGATCAACTTTTGGTAAAAATCGGTTAACTATAAATGGAAGTTTACTCGTGTCGGTTTTAAGATTTTTGCGAAATTTGTTTAACAAAAGTTGATATAAAAGCAATAACTAACAACTTTTATTTGTCTAAATGATCCATAATTCCAGAAATTTGTTAAAATTTTTTCGAAAATTTTTCCAAGCATCTATTTCCGACCGCCAACTGACATTTCGAGATTTCGATAGATCTCCATGAACTGAGGTCCCTTCCTACATAACGTTTTGAATATTTTTAGCATGACGTCTGTTGGTCTGTCTGTCTGTCTGTCTGTCTGTCTGTCTGTCTGTCTGTCTGTCTGTCTGTTTGTCTGTCTGTCTGTCTCTCCGTCCGTCTGTCTGTGTACACGTGCAGAGCAAATTCGGCTAAAAGGATTTTTATGAAACTTCATATTTAAGGCGGCGCACAACCCTATAGTTCTCAATACTTTTTTATACAAAACTAATAATCGGAAATAAAATTAATAACAATCTATATATCAAAATTTGCAGCGAATTTTTATCTTTCTAATAGGATGTTTTTAATTGTAGAAAAAACTGTTATGTAATTGTAATTAAGCAAATTGCGTTATAGACGCCATCTTGTAAACCAATCGACGCATATTTGCGTACGATGCGGCAAATTGTAGCTAAAGCTTCCTTCTACCTATATGTTTTAAGCTATTTCGCTCTATTGTGAAAACTACTTATAGTTATTGTACTTGGTAATCTATTTTTGTCGCCATCTTGAATTTGCCGCGGTTCTCAAAATAGGTGTTACGAGTAAAAATGATTTAATATTTGTGAAGAATACGTGTATCAAGTGACATTCCATTATAATCAAGAATAATATTTTTCGACGAAGGTTCTAAAATAGGAAGTAATCAAGTCGAAAAAAATGTTGACGTATTATTTGAACATTTCTACACAAAACTATGTAAATATAAAAATTATTCGAAACCCGCAAATAGATTTAAAAAATTACAGAACAATATCGCTGATGTTTATTTTTAAGTTATTGAGCGATAATATTTTTACAATAAATGTTTCTACAGTTAAAAATATCCTATTAGATAGATAAAACCTCGGTGCAAAATTTGATGTATAGATTGATACTAATTTTATTTCAGTTTGTTAGTTTTGTATAAGAAACTGGTAACCTCTGGGGGTTATACGCAGCCTTAAGCTTCTGACATCAATGGCAAATGAAAATCGGTTGACTAGAAATGGGAGTTTACTCATGTTGTGGGGGCATTTCTAGGATCGGTCGAAACGTCAAGGTTGGCTAAATTAATTAATTTAAATAATTTCATTTGTACTTCAAGGTACTAACTTTGAAGGGCCCTCCACATAGTGGATTCCAAGACTTGCCAGCGGTATCAAGTCTGAAAATCTAAAGGATCCGCCGGTTGTTTGCTTAGACTCTGTATGAGAGGAATAAGGGTGTTTGAATTAAAGTCTGCATTTTACTTAATCTAAGTTTAATGTTTAATTAGAATCGAAAGATTATGGATTACATTTGAAACTTACAATTTAATGCTGGTTTCCCACGACAAACTACCGGGTTTCTCTACCATAATACTTAGGAGGTTCATTCACGATGACGGTTTATTCATCACTGCATTTTGTCTCTCACAAGATTTTTCCAACTCTTTTCTTAAACTAATAATCTAATCTCTGACCCCATTTTTTTGTTGTTGTAAAAATAATCAGCTCTCCACATTAACAACAAACCCTTTTCTAAACTTATCTTCCTATGACCAGTAATTTATAAACCCACGTAATTAATTTTGACTCTAATTACTACGCGGTCCATATCACTGAAAATATATTGTCGCCTATCACCTACTGTGTAAACATTTGACCATGCTATTTGATCTAAACAATAACTTTCTTTCAAACTAATCATATAATATACAACCGTAACTAATTCTTCGTATCTGTCGATACTTAACTAGAAAAATATGTGAGCTCAACTAATCCTTGAGGATGTTTACCTTAAAATAGATCAGTTTTTATATTTGAATAATTTGAATACTTTTTAACTAATTGAATAATTTTATTTTAAATAATAATGAAATTTTATTTCTGAAATTACCAGTCCCATAATGTCGATTTTAAGATTTTTGCGAATATTTATATTTATATTTTATAGCAACAGAAAAATATTTCGAAAAAATGTATTTAACAAAAGTTGCTATAAAAACAATAACTGACAACTTTATTTTAAAACATATAAAATAGATACTTACAATTTTTTGTAAGTATCTATTTTTTCATACTTATATGTAACGTTTCCATGGTTATGATAAATAATATCTCTGTTAGAAAATATTAGGCCAAGTTATTTCTACTCTGCTGCTAGAATGTATTTTATACAAGTACTTTGTGATGGCGGTCGGTCCTGTGGTGGCCACAGCTGATTTTTTTAAAACTTATATGTAACCTTTCCATCCCAGCAAAAAAATTTATACGGGCCAGTGCTGGTAAAGCACATACTCCCCGGCATTGAAAGTAATGGGCCAGTGCTGGTAAAGCACATACTCCCCGGCGTTGAAAGTAATGGGCCAGTGCTGGAATTTCGCAATGGGCCAGTGCTGGCATTTTGCACTGGGTTAGTACCCACGTTAGCTGGCCCATTGATGTATCAGTTGCTGGCAACGGTAAAGTGCAAAATAATTATATTAAATTAAATAATCGCATTAGTTGCAAGATTTATTTCTGACGGACCAGTGCATATATTATACCCACTCTCTAGTGTTTCAAATGTAACATATGTGTACTTACCCAGTATTAAAATAAATTAATGGTTACGTGCAAAATAAATACTCATTTGGCCATTGTCACCATCGTTGAATAAATTTATTTAACAAATAAAGTTGACAATATCGCATCGGTTTTAAACTATTAATGAAGAAATTAACAATTTATTCAACGATGGTAAAACTGGCCGATTGTAAATTGTATTAACAGTTATAATTTATTGATTTATTTATAAATATTAAATAAATATAATTTCAGGAAAAACAGGAATTAGTTTATTTAATTTATTAATTTAATGAAGAATTTTAAGAAAATAGTTTTCTGCCATTTCTGCCAAAAAATTGCATCCTAACGATAAGTGGTGACTAATAATTTTCGCCAATGTTCGGCTTGTATTATCTACCACATATTTTCCCCCTGACTTGAAGAGTGCAAACCTAAAGAAATCATACTTGTTAAAATAAATTCAATAATCAAATTTTATAAGCATTAATGCTATAAGCTGTTCACTTTTGTAAGAACAAACTAGATCTAGTTATTTTTGTGATTTTTACAGTATATTACTGGCTTTTAGAAACTTGGTTATACTGTAAAAAAAGCTTTACAGTTTTGGATTAAGTTTGTATTATTTCAGGTTAGTATTATATTTACAAAATATTTAAGATGTCACTATTCAAAATAAAAAATGACAAATTATATTTTTAAATGACATATTTATAATCTTGTAACAGATTTATTAATAATTGAAAATTTTATTACATGAAAAAAACTATGATTGAACTAAACTAAAAATTAAACAATTTAACATGAAACAGTTTGTGTAAACTACGTCCTTAAATCTAAAAAAACACACACAAATCACAATAAAAAACTGTATAATGTTCTGAACTATTTAAATACACATCTTGACAAACTGTCCACCAACACGTATCAACTTGTACTGGCCCTCGAAGGTCACGCGGTTAGGGCATTTTATGACTAAGAACAATCAGACTTTTCAAATTATTACATTCAAAAAAAGTTTTGTTTTAAGTAAAAAGTATAAGTGAAGAAGAGACGATAGCCCGTATAAAAATGTTTGCTTGGATTAATACAAATAAGGAGTGCTTATAAAATGCTGATAAAGTACTTCATATAGGCGGAAAGCGAAATACAAATGTGAAGTACATTATTAATACTGGCGTTGCACTTACTTTTGGTGCCAGCAATTTACCAGCAGTAAAAGCAGTTTGCCGGCATTCGGCCGTTAGTTGAATGTTTGCTGGGTGTCATGATAAATAATATCTCTGTTAGAAAATATTAGGCTAATATAGTTAATATAAGAAATATAAGTTATTTCTGCTCTGCTGCTAGAATGTATTTTATACAAATACTTTATGGTGGCCACAGATGATTTTTTAAATATTATTTTAAAATTACTCAAAATTAATTTATGAATATTTTAAATTACAAAACATGTAAATTTCATTATCAAATTACACTCTATACGTCATTCGCTAATTATTCGTTATTAAAAATTATTGTTCATCGCTTATATTTAATTAAAAAATTAATCAAATCGATATCATTAAGGGCTAATAATGTTAAATTTTTACTACGCAAAAATGTTTAATTTAAATTAAATTTTAACCTTCGAAGCAAGCTTCAAATGGCTTGCTAATTTGTACTAATAAAAAATTACTCTAAACAAATTAGGTTAAAAATATAAAGGTCAAATGACGTCAGGTATGAGATATTTTACGTGACATGATATTAAATTACATAAACAGAAATTAAATTCTTTTTACTTTTGTATTAGGTATGTTTCAGCATAATATGAAACGGGTAATTAAATTACCTTTTGTAGGAATTTAATTTAAAACACTAATTATTCATTTAGATATGCATTCAGAAAATTTAACTATTTATTTATTTTCTCAGTTGCCGTATATGTTTGTGTAGATAATGGTTTAATTAAGTAAATAAATATTCATTCAGATTTTTTGAGCAGTTTTCTATTATTTTTATAAACGCCCAACGTTTTACCAATGGATATTCTTCCTCAGGACCTAAAATAATAATAAACTCACTAAATCTATACTAATATATAAATTACAGTCTGTTCCAAACGGTTAAGCGGAACTAAATTTTGCAATCTAGTTACTTTCATCGTTTAAATCGTGCTTTTAGACCGTTTTGTTTAAGCTTTGTAAATCATACTTACAATAAACATTTTTTGGTTAAGGTTAATATCATTTTAAATTGTCATTTTCTTTATATTTTGATTTTTTGTGTCATTCTTAATACAAATTTCCCATTTATTAATTTTTTGTCATTAAAATATATTAAAAAACATAATTTAATTTTGGCATAGGTCATTCGTTTCCATGGTTTCATTGTTGTAATTTTAAATTTTGACATTCCAACGTGAAAAAAGAAATATCCCAAGCAAGGTCCCTTGTCGTGACAATCTAAAAGAACGAAATTCCCATTTAGTTCCACCTAAGCGTTTGAAACAGACTGTAGTTCGTTTGTGTTTATGTGTGTATGTATGTACGTTCCTCAAAACTTAAGAACCAGTACTGCACCCATTTAAATAAAAAATACACGAGCGTGTTCTTGGCACCGTTTATGGCAGGGGTGTCAAACTTATTTCAGCCTCGGGCTATTTTTAGGGTTTTATAGGTATGACCAAAAAACCCTTATACCGTCATTTTGTTGTCTGTCTGTCTGTCTGTCTGTTCGGTAAAAATTGTAGTCAAACGGCGAAACCTAGAGAGTTGAAATTTGATATGCTTATACAACACTTTGACCCGCACATAGGAAAAATACTAAGGGCCGGTCTTTCCACCTTCGATAAACTTCTGGGTAACTATCTGATAGATAAAGTTATCTGATACTTTATCTGTTGGATAAATGCCATCCCGTCTTTCAGTTCATATTTATCTGTCAGATAGTTATAAGCGGTTCACTTTTGTAAGAACAAACTAAAAGGAAATTTTGATTTCAATAGTTTGCACCTTTGAAACTGTATGTCACGTTGGTATTAAAAAATGTCACTTTTTTAAAATGTTGATCCATTTGACATATGTCATAATCAAAAATGATATCATAATTATAATGATTATAACCTTTAATCCTAAAGTCGGTTTTACAGCGTAAGGAATATTTTTAATTGACATTTAAAGTCAGTAATACACTATAAAAGTAACCAAAATAACCATATCTAGTTTGTTCTTACAAAAGTGAACAGCTTATATCTGACGGATAATGAGACTGACATATTGAATCCTCAGATTGGTAACACTGAATGTGTAACTGAAATAGGCGTTGAGAAAGATTTTTTTTGTTTCTCTATGGAAATAAATAAATAAATTGGTAAACTGACAGCTGTCGAGCCGTTTTTTTGGTTATTGTCATTGACAAAATTAAATTTATGTATAAGCTGTTCACTTTTGTATGAACACACTAGATCTGGTTATTTTGGTTACTTTTATGGTGTGTTACTGACTTTAAATGTCAATTAAAAATATTCCTTACGCTGTAAAACCGACTTTAGGTTGATAAGGTTATGATCATTATAATTAAGATATTATCTGTCTCATTTTGTAATACGAAACTAACAGGAAAACTTCATTTTTTATGTTGTATATTTAAAATATCATCTTAGGGTGGTAATTCTGAAGTAACACCTTTCAAAATATTTGACAATTCATAATTGACATTAAATTACGTATATGTCAACTTACTAACACAAATTGTATAAAACACAAATTGACAAGTATTTGAAATATATTTTATACAACCAGAACAGAAATTATGAATAAGCGAAATAAGATGAAATAAATATTTGTATATAATTCAAAATATTAGACATGTCAATCACAAATTTGACATGTCAATTTGGTATCTGACATGTAGTTTTTGAGTGAATATAACCTCAGTATAATGAAACTTGATCAAAAATGTAAAAGCCAGATTTACAAGTTTACATGGTTTCAAAAAAGTCTATTTACACCACAACAGTCACCAAAGTAACCAGATTTAGTTTCGTATTACAAATTGAGACAGATTATATCATTTTTCATTATGACATATGTCAAATTGATCGACATTTTAAAAAAGTGACATTTTTTAATACCAACATGACATACAGCTTCAAAGGTGCAAAATATTGAAAACAAAATTCCGTCTTAGTTTGTTCTTACAAAAGTGAACTGCTTATATGCGTTATACAAGATTTTAGCAATTATTAATGTCGTAAGCATGTAATAAAATTGGGGGAATGAAAAATAGACAGTAGATATTAATAATAATTGTTCTATAATCTGTCTCATTTTGTAATACGAAACTAGATCTGGTTACTTTGGTGACTGTTGTGGTGTAAATAGACTTTTATGGAAACATGTGAACTTGTAAATCTGGCTTCAAATATTTGGTTAAGTTTTATTATATCGAGGTTATATTCACTCAAAAACTATGTATGTCAGATAACAAATTGACATGTCAAAATTACGATTGACATGTCAAAATTATGATAGATATGTCAAATATTTTGAAAGGTGCCACTTCAGAATTACCACCCTAAGATGATATTTTAAATATACAACATAAAAAATGAAATTTTCCTCTTAGTTTTGTATTACAAAATGAGACAGATACAGTCTGTTCCAAACGGTTAAGCGGAACTAAATGGGAATTTAGTTCTTTTAGGTTGTCACGAGAAGGGACCTTGCTTGGGTTATTTCATTTTTCACGTTGGGATGTCAAAATTTAAAATTCCAACAATGAAACCATGGAAACGAATGACATATGTCAAAATTAAATATTTTTTTTAGATATTTTAATGACAAAAAAATAAATAAATGGGAAATTTGTATTAAGAATGACACAAAAAATCAAAATATAAAGAAAATGACATTTTAAAATGATATTAACCTTAATCAAAAAATTTTTATTGTAAGTATGATTTACAAAGCTTAAACAAAACGGCCGAAAGGCACGATTTAAACGATGAAAGTAACTAGATTGCAAAATCTAGTTCTGCTTAACCGTTTGGAACAGACTGTAATACGTTTATTTAATTTTTTAATTTTATTATGATTGATGTAAATACAAAATAAGTTATAATAAATTTGAAAATAAGAAATTAAATCACGGAGTATTCTTTCATTTTCATTTTTTCTGAGTAATCAGTTTCTTCAGGTACGTCACCGACACAGTACTGATCTTTTGTGGGTGGTTCTTCACATCTACTCTTGTAACGTTAAAGTTGCTTAATACTGCAGTTGCTACTATGCCAATTATAATCTTATTGCTCAAATTCGAAGCGAATATTAGAATTATTAAACATTGTATTTTAGAAAAAAGCTATTTGAAAGCTCTGCTTACGAGTATATGATTTGAAATAACGGGGAATCAAAGATCTACCGACTATCGCACGGCCTTGGCTATCTGCAATAGTTACTGCCTGACTACTGGCTTTCCGCCATTTGCCGAAATCTTGACGCCGCGGCCCGAACAGATTCTGGCACAAGGCATTCTCGTCTAAATAATTGTTTATAGTATATCAGACATATAATATAAAAATGTATTATATTAAGTATAACAAGTCGTTGCGGGCCGCAAAAATGCGATATTTGGGCCGCCAGTTTGACACCCCTGGTTTATGGTAACATGAGAATGATTTTATAACGCCTAGGGTACTTGGATTTTGTTAATGATGATTTAAAATAAAGCCAAAAATTTAATCTTATTCTTCTTCTTAGTGATTTTTATTATTATTATTATTTTTTTTTTTTTTTGTCGGCCAGCATTCAGCTCCATATATTGTAACCGGACGGACTATTGTCTTTTAAATTTTTTAAAGTAGATGGGTACACGCTTGTTGCTTTTGACTTTTCTCAATCTTAACCAATACGAAACTTTAATACTGTATGGAAATAAATTCTCAAAAACATGAATGGTAAGAACTTTGCTCCCAATAATCGTACAACAGTACGGTTTACGCCAATGTGTTTAGAAATTCTTTCCACAAGCTGACACATCTTTTATATGCCTTAAAACTTTATATTACGTTTAACAAACAAAAACACACAGGCCCTGAAAGCAGAGAGATGATTCATTTGTGGTGAAGATAACATGCGCCGTTGATCCATAGATTTCTATATAGTGGGCATGAATTATTATTATTATTATATTTATTTTACATCGGCCTATTTCTGCAACGAGGCTAATCGCCGATGACAGGGGGCGAGCTCCTACATCTGGATGAGGGGTGAATGATTGTGAAAATGGGAATAATGTAAAAATATTATTCTCGCCTGAACAATATCTCCAACGGAGAATCGAGTCCAAAACTGTCCAAAAAAGCTAAATTATTTACCTTATTTACTACACTGTGCGTTAATTTTTCTACAGTAATGGTTTAAGTTGGGTATTTTTTACGAACATAATTCCTAAAAGTATAATTTCAGAAAATATGTTCGTCTTGGGACCAGAACAGTTTAGATAAAAAAATGCGAGTAATTACGTATCTTGCAAAATTATAAATTTAATAATAATTCATGTGTAAATGACGAAATACAATGGTTCATTTAGTGCTGGCGTCAGTCGTTTTTTCGCGCTATACAGCATGTTCCGCTGTCCCGGCATGAATAATGTAAGCTGGAAATCCGCGGAATTTATTTGGGTCCATGTTCAGCGTGTCCAGTAAATCCGAACGTGTCGGTACGTGCCAGCATCAAGCAGAGAACACGGGGGATTGATCCCATCTCGCGTACGAGATTCAACCTGCCAGCAAAGCCTTCCCGCACTCCCAGTTATTCCAACGGGAATTCCGAACATCGAATTAACTTTACTGCTGTCTGTAAAGTTCCACAGATCACCGGTTGAGCATAATGAAACGAAATGTACGCGGGTTTTGGGTTCAACTAAATCGATGTTAAGACCATCAAGCTTGTTATGACACATTGCTTCTGCTCGACTCCCGATGGTTAGGTTAGTGATAGTTAGTTCTAGTTTAACGCGACTTCAAACTTAATCTACGTTAAATACATTCACGGTTCAACGGTGCGGATATATTCCTGCCATTAAATCAAACTTAGATTTTGAATCAGTGCTTCCGGTGGGATGCGAAATGGAGGAAAGTTCATTTGATAGATACGTTTGCTCGCTTCCTCTTGGAATTACGTATCTAACTTTCAAACTGTTAATTTCGTGATGAATTAGTGCTGCACTTTATGAGCATTTCATTTTGACATTTATTTTAAATTTGTTTACATTGGGGAATACTTTGACCGCAGATCATAACCATCAAACGAATGCCAGCTATAACCAATGGAGTGCTGTTGGTTACTAATTACCTTTAAAATGTTATGAGAGACTATCAAAATAAATTTGTAATAAATATTACACAGCATCAACGTGTGTAACCTAGAAATATTATTCTATTTTTTTCTATGTAACAATTTTGTTTTGCTGGTGTTTATAAACAAGCCAACTGTGTCAGCAGTGGAAACTATGTTATTTAAGTTTCTTCGTCTTCCACACCGTCTCTTTTCGAATGTTTTTCAAATAAGATTAAAAGTATAAAAAATTACTTTTTACTTTAAGTAGACTTTAGAATTAAATAAATATGATTATATCATTCCTTTTTAGAACAGCACTCTCGATTGATGCGACAAGTGCGTGCGCGCCGTGTGTACGGTAGTGACATACATATGCAAGCCTGCAACAACGTTCGTTAAAGCCCTTTGACGTGTGTTAAGAATACCACCTCGGAAGCGAACGTCGGCCAATGCCAAGCCCAACGTACGTTATCTGTGAATTGTGATGTATTGTCCGTACACACGCTACGCAGAGCTATATAAATGTAAACATTGGCCATCACTTGCCACACCATATGTAGGCGCCTTTAGACAAAAAGTAACATTCAACAGTATACTTCGTATCAAAGTTCATTTCTGACTGAAAATTTTATAGAGTATTTTCTAATATCTTTTAAAAAAGATTGTTTGTTTAATACGTTAAGTTTAAGTATGTATAAGGATGATCAATTTTTTCGGAATCCTTTAAATTATGTTCTTCAATATTAACAGTCCCAGCTACTAACATTTACAATATTTGAGTAATATTAGGTTGTACATGAGATTTTTAGCAATGTTTCTTTATTTATAAAAGATAAATAGTACATTGTATTAAATTAAAATATTGGCTATCTGAATCTATGAACTTTTGCCATCTGTTAGACAGCAAAAGGATTACGCGTTGAATGAAAGTGTCATCTTTGGACGAAATCCAAACTTCCACCCATTTTCGCAAATCTTCGTCATTCAAGAAACGCTCATCAGACAACACACGCTGCATCGATCTGACTAGGTAGGAATCAGAAGGGGATATGTCTAGTGACTAAGCAGGGTGATGAAGGCCTTTCCATTTCATAGTATAACACAACCTTCTTGAACTCTTTGGTAACATGCGGCCTGGCGTTGTCTTGGAGAAAGGAAATTTTGCGCCGATTTGTGGCTAATTGAAGACGCTTTTTGATTGGTTCTCTGTTCAGTTGCTCTAGTTTTTTAGTGTAGAGATCTCCTGTCACCGCTGGTTGTAGCAATTCATAGTTCCACTCCTTCTTGATATAGAGCAGAATCTTATGGCCGTGTATCTTGTGTCGTGGCATCGATGTAGTGGGTTGGTTGGGGTCCACCCAGTGTTTTAACCTTTTAGGATTATCGTAATAAATAATGGGTGTTTTTTTTTAGAGGTATAGAACTTTAAATTGCAATAAAACAACGATGGATTATTCGATTGACATGAATTTTTTTTTATTCGAAAGATAATCTTGTGGCATTACATTTTAAATATGATTTCTGGCATATGACCGCCACGGCTGGCTCGGATGTAGTCCAATCTGGACGTCCAATTTTCGATGACTTTTTCCAACATTTGTGGCCGTATATCGGCAATAACACGGCGAATGTTGTCTTCCAAATGGTCAAGCGTTTGTGGCTTATCCGCATAGACCAATGACTTTACATAGCCCCACAGAAAGTAGTCCAGCTGTGTTAAATCACAAGATCTTGGAGGCCAATTCACAGGTCCAAAACGTGAAATTAGGCGGTCACCAAACGTGTCTTTCAATAAATCGATTGTGGCACGAGCTGTGTGACATGTTGCGCCGTCTTGTTGGTATGATTTAATGTAATTCCACAAGATTATCTTTCGAATAAAAAAAAATTCATGTCAATCGAATAATCCATCGTTGTTTTATTGCAATTTAAAGTTCTATACCTCTAAAAAAAACACCCGTTACATATTAAACCACGAATATAAAAAAACGTATGTTTCTTTTTATACCTTAATATAAGGAATTCTGCTATATGGCTCGGAAATATAGGGATGGAAAGAGTAGGAAGAAGTAGAACGAATACAAGAAAAGTATATTAAATGGACATTGGGATTAGACAGGCAAACACCGACCTATATATTATGATCGGAGAGACAAAATAAAACTAAAAACCGGAACAAGAGCTGTAAAAAATGAACAAAAAATTCAAGCCTGCAATTATGAAATCCTGAAGGAAATCTGGAAAGAAAGGGAAAATAATGCACAAACAAATTGGAAAACCGAAAGAAGAAAATATTACGAGAGAAACGGCTACAGTACAGACGAGATAAGAAGAAAGCAGGAGGAAGGAGTTGCAATTGAACATTTAACAACAGAAAGAGATAGAGATGTACAGAGAATACAAACGCAATGGCTGCCACAATATCTGCAAAACAGCAACAAATCCCAAAAAAACTTAGCAAGATTGGAAATATTGGAGAGAAGAAAATGAGAGATTATGTAGTACATGCGGCGAAGCAGAAGAAACAATAGAACACCTACAAAATTGTACAGAAATAGGAAGAGAGCCAAGGACAATTCAAGAACTGTTGGACGAGTCGGGAGCCGAGATGACCTGGTTGAAAAGGGTGCTATAGAAAAGAAGAAAAAAAGTGAGAGCAATAGCAATATAAAATTAAAAAGGGCATATTTTAGTTATAAGTTTATGTATAAATGTATATATTTTTTCTTATTTTCTTTTTGTAAATAGTGCCAAATACTTATTTTTGTTTTTTTTTTTTCTTTTTGTTAAATATATCAAATAGTTAATTATGGGTTATTAATGTAAAAACTGTACTCCATTTAAATCCGCAAGGCACGAATAAAGACTATATCTATCTTCTATCTACATATTTCATCGCCCGTAACAATGCGCTACAAAAAAACTCTTCTTTTTCTGCTTGGTCAACCTAATTAGATCGGGCTAATCTTGTACAGATTTTGAATCGAAACTTCACACAATTCGTGAGGAACCCCTTACATTTATTGCTTGTCATATATTTTTTTAAATGCAAAATAGTCAATAAAAACTAACAACTTTTCGGCTCAAACAGTTATTATAAAGCGTACGTATAGCCATCTATATGCGAGCACATGAACTCTTCAAGAACCTAATACAATGGGTTGGGAACGGTTACCTACATTGGGAACTTTGCCGATCGAAAAAGATTTAATGACAAAATTATGTGAAGAAGGTAATTTCTATACCATAATAGAAAATTTTACAAATCTGAAGGACAGGCTAATAAATTTAGTGTAGCTTCAAATTTTGACACCCCCCCCTTGCGAATATCATACTGCGCCATACAAATATACATACGAGCCCTAACAACTGTATGTTCGGACACTTCATAATTTCTCTCTAAATATTTTTCTTGTACACCGTTATTCCCTAAATATATTTTTGATAAATTTTCTGAATTCGATTTTAGATTTAACTCTGTTTTAACTACTCTATAATGATAAAATAGAATTAAAAATATATTTTAATTAGGCTTTAACGTTTATTTAAACTAAACTCAGTTGACAATTAAATGTTCGGACAAAACTATATGCATATTCAATATGCCTAAATAAAATTGTATTTAGGGTTGTATTTTGTTTTTAATTCTGAAAAAATTTCTGCTGGGTCATCTTTAACTTAATATTTTGTTAAAGTTTGTTAATTTTGTGTGAACTGTTGTTTTAAAATGGCTCGAGTTGTGACAACTCCGCAGAAAGTGAGAGAATTATATATAAGCATGTTTTGTGAAGGGAACAAAATAAGTGTAATTGCTAGAGATATGAAAATGTCAAAATCTACAGTTTTTGACATAATAAAATCGTATGGTGAAAACGGTACCATTGATACAAAGGGGAAAAGTCCTGGACGTCCGACTTTAGTATCAAATCGACAGAGAAGAGAACTTGTAAAAACGTGTAAAAAGACCAGAAGGGCTACTGTTAGGAAAATAGCGGCAGAGGGGATTGAGGCTGGAAGATCTAAATTTTCCAAAGAAACATGCAGAAAGTGGATTCATAAAAGTGGTATTAGTTTTTATACGGTAATCATACCAATGTAATTTTTTCAGTATTTTATTAAAATTTAAATTCTACATTTTAGGCAAAAGTAAAACCGTTCTTGACTTAATGGCAGAAACAAAACGCTTAAGTTGGTGTAAAGAGCGAAGGGCATGAACACAAGAACAGTGGAATTCGATTATTTTCAGCGACGAGTTTAAATTTGATATAAGTGTAGGTGACAACAAAAACGAGTGATCCGTAGCCAAAATGAAGAGTTTAATAAAGATTGCTTGAAACGCACTGTCAAGTTTCCTGCTGGGGTTATACATTGGAGCTGTATGTCCGCAAGAGGTGTGGGATGTATGCGATTTGTTAATGGAATGATCTACGCAGTTAAATACCAAGAGATACTGGAAAATAATTTAAAGCCCAGTGTCGAAAAATTGTATCCTGGGGCACAATTTATTTTCAACAGGACGGCGCCTCCTCCCACACGGCCAAATGTACTCAAAACTGGTTCGAGAAGAATCACATGATCGTACTTGATTGGCCATCCAGTAGTCCTGATTTAAATATTATCGAAAGTCTTTGGCATAAGATGAAACAAAAAATTAGAAACAGCCCACAAAGAACGCTGGAAGGTTTGAAGGCCAAAATTAAGGAAGTATGGGATTCAGTGACCATAGAAGAGTGTCAGGTCCTATTAGAATCAATGCCTAAAAGAACAGAGGCAGTAATTAATGCAAAAGGGGATGCAACGCCATATTAAACACCTAAAGGATTTATAATTTTTATTAAATATTAATTTGTCCAAACCTTTAATTGTCAACTGAGTTCAGTTTAAATAAATGTTAAAGCCTAATTAAAATATATTTTTAATTCTATTGTATCATCATAGAGTAGTCAAAACAGGGTTAAATCTTAAATCGAATTCAAAAAATTAATCAAAATTATATTTAGCGAGTAAAGGTGTACAAGAAAAATATTTAGATATAAATTATGAAATGTCCGAACATATAGTTGTCAGGGCTCGTATATTTTTATAACTTGGTCCCCGAAACTCTCCAATTCCCCGCACCACAACCTAAGCTAAGTCAATTGTTTGGCGCCTCACCACCTACAAACCCCGTGAGCTGTGATTGCTTTAGTGAGGTAATAATATTTCCTACATTCTGTGTATTATTCCATAAATATAACATATAACAAACAACTAATTGATAATTCACTTAACCTTATTTCCTACTTATGTACTTGTAATTTTCTATTTTCATTAAAGCCGGAGGAAAATAGTTATTGAGTTATACAACATGGTAATATTGAACTTTGATCTCTTTGTTACAGCTAAAATCCATATTGAAGCACTTTATTTTTATGGAACGGAAGCTTTTATTAATTTATAAACTATAATGAAACAAATAATGCATTAGCAGTGATGTAGATTTCAATAATTCAGTACTGTATTCGAATCTATATTTTATTTAAAATATAGCAACTGAGGTAGCATATTAGCTAGCTTCGACCAGATTTGCCAATGTATTATACAGTGCCATCATTAATTCCTGAGCGTTATGTAATACTTAATAGAAACTTTTAGTTATTAAACTTATTTTCAAGTGTGGGACTGGTAATATCAGAAATAAAATTTCATTACTATTTAAAATAAAATTATTCAATTAGTTAAAAAGTATTCAAATTATTGAAATATAAAAACTAATCTATATTAAGATAAACATCCTCAAAGATTAGTTGAGCTATCATATATTTTTCTAGTTAAGCGTTAAAAAGATACGCAGTGATTTACCGTCGTATATTATATGATTAGTTTGAAAGAACGTTATTGTTTAGATCAAAATAGCAATGGTCAAATGTGTACACAGAAGGTGATAGGCGACAATATATTTTCAGTGATATATTTTCATGGACCGCGTAGTAATTAGAGTCAAAATTAATTATTTGAGTTTATAATTTATTGGTCATAGAAAGATAAGTTTATAAAAGGGTTTGTTGTTAATGTGGAGAGCTGATTATTTTTACAACGACAAAAAAATGGGGTCAGAGATCAGATTATTAGTTTTTTCTAGGGGATATGAGAATACTTTTTTGTTTTTTTTTTATGTTTCTATAAGTCAAAATTATCTTTTATATTAGAACATGTCGAAAAAAACGTGAAGGGGTTGATGGGGGTAGTGGTACATATAAGTACCATTAGTCTTTTGTTGTGGTACTTTTATGTACCATCAGTACTATACAAAAACGTTCTTCGAAAAATGTTGAACATTTTTATTGTATATAATACAAAATATTTCAAAAATGATACATTGCAAAACATTTAGAGCACAGCGGAATGTCACACTCTTGACAAATTTTCTTTGTGCGTTTTTAGGTTTTGTTTCCCGAGCACTTTTTGCATCTTCATCTCGTTGTACCCTCCACTGAAAGATGTAAAGCAGAGCCGCAGTAAGGAAAACTTACGCTAGGGGTAGAGCCGTGTTTTTGTGCCCTTGGTAAATAAAAACAAGGATCTTACGTCTCAAAATCCAAGTGACGAGCAAAAAAAAAAGGTCCTCATTTTCGCAATGGCGCCCCTTAGCAAGCCCGTCAGCGCCCTTTTCCTTAGTGCGCTAGGGACCGTCGCCCCCTCCGCCCCCCCTTACTGCGGCTCTGATGTAAAGATAAATTTTCGAGTCGCTCTCTTTTCCTAGATGGTTAAATTTCAAACTAATCGTTAATATTTTCACACTAATTTTAATGAAAACACTCACTATGCTGCGTCACTCAAAGTGAACAAAAGTAACGTTATCAAAATATTTTGTGTCGGCACAGATGAGGACACTACGCTAACGTATAAGAAAACTAAGTGGTACACATATAAACCAAATATAACCCAAGTAAAAGCGTTTAGTCCTGACATAAAACTTAGTGGTACATAGTTGTACCAGGAGTCGCGAAAGGGTTAAGAAAAGAGTTGGAAAAATCTTGTGAGAGACAAAGGCAGTGATGAGCAAACCGTTTCTGTGTACAAATGAACCTCCCAATGCATTTTTGGTAGAGAAACCCGATAGTTTGTAGTGGGTAAACCAGAAGTAATCTGGAAGTGTTGAGGACAGTTAAATGAAATAAACGAACTTCGTTAACGGGTTAGACACCGTGAGTGTTGTGAGGTGTTTAGCGGCTTGTGAGGTGAATACGGTGATAGTGAGGTTTTGTGTTGAGTGTCTCTTATGGGATTTTATAGCCAGCATTAAATTGTAAGTTCTAATGTAATTAATAACCTTCGATTCTAACTAAACATTAAACGTAGATTAAGTAAAATGCAGACTTTAATTCAATCACCCTTATTCCTCTCATAAAGAGTCTAAGCAACCGACCGGCAGATCCTTTAGATTTTCAGACTTGGTACCGCTCGCAAGTCTTGGAATCCACTATGTGGAGGGCTCTTCAAAGTAAGTACCATGAAGTACAAACGAAATTATTTAAATTCATTTAGCCAACCTTGACATTTCGACCGATCCTAGAAATGCCCCCACACAAGAACATGTACACATAGGCATAGTTTAGATTTTTATTACCTTATTCGAATTAATTATGATTAAATGAACACTGTTTTTCTCTACACGCCAATGAATTATCAACAAATATGAAGTTCACAATGGATTATCGTTGTTACTCGGGTGAGTTCGGGCCAACGAATTAATCTGATTGGTTCTTTGTAAAATTATGACTTTCATCTGTGAATTGGAATACATTTTTGATATTTCTAAACTCATTGTTTACTATTATGTAACACTCAGGAATTCATTTCTAAAAATAAAATTTGCTACCATAGGATTGCTACATAGGACTTGAAATGAGAACAGGACCATTGTTGAATCCACGGCGTTGAGTCTTTTGGGCGTAAAACACGTCACGTGGCTGTTGGGTTGGTGTTAGAAATGAGTGAATACGTATAGTTTAGGTTTAGAGAGCTTTATTTTTTATTTATTTATTTTTTATTGGCTGTGTTATCAAGTTTTCCCACTCATTTAATTACAGATATCGATAGATCCTGCGTAGATAAATCGACTGACACCTCGTTGTACCCATCATGTCGCGGTCTCAAGTTATACTAATTTATCAGCCGAGCGCCGATTTCACCACGAACAACGATTGGACGACTGGAACAATTGCCTAGGGTTCCACGTTTCTGGGGCCCCGCGTTCATACTATACACAATATAAATCGTAAATAGTGTAAATAATAAATTTTCAGATTCCTCCTTTTGGGAACGTTGTGGTATTAATTAAATGTTTTTGCATTGAAACTAATGAAAAATCGTGATTCGACTAACGAGTAATTTGTACCATGAATCAGTTTGTGGAATGAATAAAATTCTTTAGCCGAAGTATTACTGAAATTGTATATACTGTAGGACTATCCTAAGCTGACCGGTTGGACACTGTACTGCGCAGAGTGTGACAGCATTATGAGTGAGTGAGACATAAGTCGTGCCACCCGAGTAAAGTCGAGGAAAAACGCATTTATACATTGTATACACACGAGCGCTTTCCAATATGCTTTGAAAAATCATTTTTGTGACTGTACCGCACGACTGCTACACGAATACTTACACGCTCACTTCTGTTTTTCGCTACTGCCCAAGCGGACAGCATAAATTAGCCAGATAGTACCTACATATAATAATTTAATAAATTACATTATTATTAAATAAGTATTATTTACTATATAGTTTACAATCCCAAGATTAGTTGGCAGCAGTTCTTCATTCCTCCCTGACTTCTGCCTTTCTCTTTAGATCAACATATTTCTGACAGTTAAACTGCTCCTTCAACTGACTCATATAGTTTAAGGGGGGTCTTCCTTGAGGATTTGTTCCTTCGACCATACCTTCCACGATTATTTTTAGCAAACCCTCATGTCTCAAAACATCAGGCTAACTCGTCTTTTATTTATAATTTGAAGCAGAAATCTTCTTGCTTCAGCTCTTTGAAACACCTCTTTGTTCGAGACTTTGTCAACCCATTTCACTTTTAACACGCGTCGATAACACAAGATCTCGAAGGCTTCCAATCTTCTTTTTTCTGTAATCGCTATGGTTCACGTTTCACACCCATAGAGTGCCATACTCCATACATATGTTTTTAGAAGCTTCTTCCTGAGTGTTATTGTGATGTTATTCGAGGTGAATAGATTTAGTCTCTGGTTAAAAGTGCCTAAGCAATTCTACTTGTGACGTCCCTCTTTGATCTCTTATCATTCGTGATAACAGATCCTAGGTATGTGGATTCTTTGACTTGTGATAACGTCTGGGCGTATATAACCATAAAAAATTGTTTTATTATTAAGTCTTACAAAAGAAATATGCAGATGGTCTACTGCAGCAGAAAGTTAATTATTTTATTTATTCTACCAGTACAACAAATATTTTTAAGAGCAGGTTCTAACTTATAAATTGTTGTTGCTGTACCAATATAATTCAATATTCATTTAGTCAATAATCGGGATTTATGAAAATGATTTAATGTTTCTATATTGTCCATAGAAGCACATTCTACATAACAATGACTTACATTATAAAATTAATAAAAATTTCTACAAATACCTTTCCAGTCGCTCCAATTTTGGTCTGCGTGGAGTACAAACACTAAAGTCTACACTATAACACACTATTTCAAGTATTTTCTGCACTTTTATCACTTAAAAATAACTAAAAACGTCAGAAAAAAATGAAGACGCCACTTGCAAAAATCACGTATCACTACATATCAAGATGGTTAATCATGATAAAGCTCATTAAGGAAGATAGTCATTAACAATTAATACATAAGGAACAGAATTGCTTAAAATAATTCTTTATGAGAATAAACACATATATTAATATTTTATCAATAGCATACAGGTGGTTGAAATTGAACTACCGGGCCCAATACACTATTTTTTTTATTATTGAAGATGAGGTATAACGTTAAATTTGGAAGTTACTTGGTACTACATGATCTAAAATAGTTTATATTTTGTTACTTTGTATCTTTATATAAATAGTTATACATTTTGATTGAGGATTTATTAAAATGTCCGAGCTAGAGCGTTGGAGACACGGCCTAATAAGATGACTTTTGGGCTATCAATGATAATTCTGAGATCTCAGTAAGGGATGAAAATTACTATTGGAAGTATAATGGAGTTATGTCTCGAGAATTTTATACAGGTTAATTTTTTTATTTACGGGTTCATTTGGAGGGCTAAGGTGTCCCTCCCCCCGGGTATTATAACCTTAAGGCCCGGTCTTTCCACCTTCATTTAAACCACTAGGTAACTATCCGACAGATAATGTTATCTGGAACTTTATCTTCTGAATAAATGTCATTACCAAGCAGTGAATTCAATACATCAGTCTCATTATCCGTTAGATAACTATCCGATAGATACATTTGTATTGAAAGACGGGATGACATTTATTCAGCACAGAAAGTATCATATAACCTTATCTGTCAGATAGTTACCTGGAGCAGTGTTTCCCAACCGCCGGTCCTGTATATATATATATATATATATATAGGGGGAGCGAGGGAGGGATCTCAAGGTGTATCAAGATAGAGGAAACACGATTTTTCTCGAAAAGACGATGTGTGAGCAAGTTGGGAAAAAAATTTGGTGACCAGAGTTTACCCAAATAATTGGATGGTAGTATTTAAATTTTCGGAATAAACTGGAAGTACAGGATATCAAGGACAACTTCGATTTTTTATATAGGAACGTATGGCGTGTTGGGTATAATTGGATAAAACTTTTGAAAAAAAAAAACATCTTTTACATAAACATGTTTTTAATATCTGTTACGATTACCTATAATGGCTTGCAAGTATTTTTATTTACAAGTGTTCCATTGTTCCAAGTTGTTTTCCATTTTGAACACTTTCGCATCCTTACTCTTACAGTACAGTACAGTACCTTAGCTAACAGTAGCTCGGAGCATAACAAAAAATATTGCAAGTTCAAGTCGTACCTACTTGAAAATACTAGAAGTACCTCCAACGCGAACCGTTTTAAGTAGTTTAAATTAGTTGTCAAAATAAGTATAATTTATTTTATTTTAGTTTAAAAGGTATAAATTAATGAATATAAATGTCATATATTTATGAATATATCGTGCAAAATTGAGCGATTTTCTATTATAATTTCATGCTTCGATTTTATATGACTTTGCGGCCCTCCGACGAAGCTTTCATGGCCCCCCGGTTGAGAAACGCTGTTCTACACTATCTTCCAACATAGTGATATCGTCAGCACATGATGTTATGTCAATGGATTTTGATGTCGACGTTTATTTATATAGTTATATAATTATAATTTAATAACGCTTTCCTAATAATTACCGCGACCGTTTTGAATTTCCAATCCGCCTTTGGATATAAATAAACATTTAATTATAATTTAAATTTGTTTTCCTTTAAAATAGTATCAATATTTAAAAAATCATGATTTCACAATTTCTTTCAGTATCTAGCATTTCTCGAGAAATGAAAAATGTCGAGGACAGAGAAATACTATTCCGAATATACTTGAATAGGCATATGATTGGAATTCCAATGGCATTAACCTATAGTTTATGCCAGCTTTATTGGGTAGAATGAGAATAATGTAAAGATGTAATAACATCTCGTTAATTTGTAACGTGCAAATATAGCCAACTCTATTACATGCTGGCGTTCAGCCGCCAGCTTTTACACTGCCAAATATTTTTTACACTGCCTAATTTAACTTGAAATTACTTTTTCAATCAATATGAAAGTAACTATTACTTAGTTTCTAGAAAAGGTTAATGAATGAAGTTTTAGCCAATAAAAAGAAAACAATAAAAGCAATAAAAGTGTCTAAGATTAATTCTTTTTGTTAGATCGAAAACTGATAAGTGATTTCGCAGCTGAAGTTTATTAAGGTCGTCTATTCTGTAGGGATGGCGTTGTCGATAGCTTTGGCTGATCGCGGAATAGGTAAAGAGATTGAACCGATTGAATTGACGAGGTCATGAAAGGTTACCGGTTCTTTGAGCGCATTTACAATGAATGAAATGTTTTTACAATGAACTTCAGCCAGTCTATATCATGGAAACTTTTAAACTTTTAAAGACAAAAGATATAAGTGAATATTGAAAAATTCTAAAAATTGTTTTACATTACTAAATTTTAAATTTTGTTTCCTTTACGGAATCTTTCAAACTAAGGAACAGGGGATAAGGAAGTCGTATGCAAACTGCAGGCTGACTGAGGAAATGTTTCTAGCTTGAAATCTAATGTTCTCCATAGAATATAGTCTAGGAAATTGGTGCACAAATCAGTAGTTTTGGAGAAAGTTTTGCGGGAGTTTTAGAACTTGGTGCGATGAATAGTTCTTGAGGTGCTGTTTTCATAGTAAAAAATGTTTATTTTTTGCAGAAAATTGTTTTTTACATAATATATTTCAATTTCATTGCAAAATTTGAAAAAAAATAATTATATTGAGTTAAAAAGAAATTCAAATTCATGAAAAATGTACTTTTCACTTCAATTAACGCGAAAATATTATAATAACTTCAATTCTGCTAATTTACCAAAATATATGATTATTGTTAATGTTCTTTTTTTGTTGCTTTAATTTGTGGAATTATAACATAATATGGTGTTTTATTTCGGTAAGGTTATTACGAGGGTTGGCTTTTATGTTTTTACAAACGACCACTAGATGGCAATATTGAAATGTGTCATTACTATAATCGTAAAATTTGATATTGTGCAATCAGTGGCAGCAGAAAAAATGGATATTACTCGTGAAGGTTTTCGTTGGATGATTTTTTACGATTTTAGTAAAGGCCTAACTCAACAACAATGCATAGATTCGCTTCGTTCAACTTTTGGTAATGAAGCACTATCAGAAAAGACCGTTTACAATTGGCTTGCAGAATTTCGTCGTGGTCGTGTGCCCGTCAGTGATGAATCTCGTGAAGGTCGGCCAAAATCGGTTGTGATTCAAAAAAACATCGATGCTGTGCGCAAAATGATTGAAGAAGATCTGCATGTGACTTACCATGAGATAGAGGCATCCTTTGGCATATCGCAGACTGCAATACATTTGATTTTGCATGAACATTTAGCTGTGAAAAAGATCCGTTCCCGATGAATTCCGTATAATTTGACCGCAGCTCAAAAAAGGCTCGTGTTGATTGGTATAAGGGAATGCTAAATAAATCAACCTAGGCACTGCAAAATCCATATACAACATCGCTACAGGTGACTAAACTTGGATTTATTCATATAACCCGGAAACTAAGCAACAATCCACTGTTTGGGTCTTCCAAGATGAACCGAAACCCACAAAAGTTGTTCGTTTACGAAGTACTTCCAAAAAAATGATCGCTTGTTTATTCGGTTGTACTGGGAATATTGCAACCATTCCTTTAGAGGATCAGGGAACAGTTAATGCTGAATGGTATACAACAATTTGTCTGCCAGAAGTCATCGACAAAATCAGGAAAAATAATCAAAAACATCGCATCATATTTCATCATGACAATGAAAGCTCCCCCACAGCACGTCAAACAATTGACTATTTGAATGAGAAAAACATCGAATTAATATTTCATTGCCCGTATTCACCTGATGTATTCCCTAACAGTTTTTGTAAAAACGTCGGGTTTGGGCCAGGAGATATAAACACTGTTTTTTCAAACTATTATTGCGTATTACAATTACCGACAAAGAAATTAAAAACATTATGAAACAAAATAACAAATAAAAAAATTGAATATTGATTTTTAAAACCCATAAAACAAATAGTCTAGTCCCGGGCTCCTTAGTTTGCCAGGTTCCTGGTAATTTCTACCAGCTTCCTACATCTCTCTACGCCACCGATGACACTATGTGCTGCCAACTTTCGTAAAATAAGTTGCCTATACGACGTTAAAAAATTGAGTCATGTTACTTCGAAACTTTTTCACTGACACTGTAGTTTACCCTAAAAAAATTAAGGACTAAGAAGATTGGGCACTGCTTTCTCTTCTTCTTCTTTGAGCAATGTCAGTCGGCCTCACTCACATCAGTCCTCCATCCTGTTCTGTGAATTGTTTTACGACCCAACTAAAATAATTTTCTGTTTCAGAAAGGCTTTTTAATATTTATTTTTAATTATAATCCATATTTATAGAAATGTAAATAATAACCAACGCTTAGATAGGCGTATAAGAGGCAGAGAAGGTAAGTTCTCCGTTTCTAAAAACCTGACAAAAAGAATTAATATTAGACACTCTCATTGCTTTTATTGTTTCCTATTTATAGGCTAAAACTTCATTCACTAACCTTTCTAGAAACTAAGTAATAGTTACTTTCATATTGATTGAAAAAAGTAATTTCAAGTTAAGTTAGGCAGTGTAAAGCATATTTAGCCAATGAAAAACTGGCCGCTGATTGCCAGCATGTAACAGACTTGTCTATATTTATACGTTACAAATTAACGAGATGTTAATTACATTATTTTCATTGTATCCAAATGTTCTTAATAAAGCTGGCATAAACCTTAGGTAAATGCCATTGGAATGCCAATTGATCATATGCCTATTCAAGTATATTCGGAATAATATTTCTCTGTTACCAACATTTTTCAATTCTCGAGAAATAAGCAATCAGAATCTTGATACTATTTTAAAGGAAAACAAATTTAAATTATAATTAAATGTTTATTTATATCCAAGGGCGAAATTTAAAACAGTCGCGGAAATAATTAGGAAAGCGTTATTAAATTATAATTATGTAACTATATAAATAAACGTCGGCATCAAAATACATGGACATAACATCGACATGTTGAGATATGCGTACGATATCGCTATTCTGGAAAATAGTGCAGAAGAACTGCAATCTGCTTTGAAATTAATGTCGTCGACCCTAAATGATGAATTCTTTATGAGACTGAATACAGCCAAAACCAAAATAATGGTATGTGGCAGAAATACTGGTGATGTAACAACTTCACTTAAAATAGACGACCAGTGGTTATCACAAGTCAAATAATTCACATACCTAGGAGCTGTTATCACGAACGATAACAGATCAAAGAGGGACATCACAAGTAGAATTGCTCAGGCTAAGCTCGCTTTTAACAAGAAACGAAATCTATTCACCCCGAATAACATCACAATAACACTGAGGAAGAAGCTTCTAAAAACATATGTATGGTTTCTAGACCGCCCGTCATAGATATGAAAACCACACGGTCAGTGCTACGTTTTGACCGGTCCTGTTATGTATGAACAGTTACTCAATTATAAGTATTAAATACTTTAGGCTGAGTCTACCCCAAAGCTGTCTGCACAATATTAGAAGATAAAAATCCTAAGGAGGTGGAAGGTATCGAACCAGCATCCCCTGTGCTGCAAAGGCAACCGTCTTACCACGGAGCCACAACAAGTCTTTATAGAAATGTATCTAAGGATTTTAAAACCATCTCATAAGCATAATTCATATTGAAAATACTCGTATAAAAATAATTCCAACAATTCCGTTAATAAATGAGACAATTCCTCCCCCAAATCAATTCTGCGTTCTTTAAGTACTTGACAAGGCAGTAAATCACTGAAACCTTCCGCGACTTCTGCATCTAAGCCCTTCATCGTGCTCCTTCTTCAACACATCTTTCTTGAAGTTAAATCGATGTGTCTTCACTGGCATATTCATTTATATCAGTCAGATTTCTCTTTCGATTAATTTTTAGTAATTTTTCATTCATTTCATAATGGAACAGCCCATAAACTTAAGTTGACACATTTTAATCTAGATTTCTGATCTAGAATTATTTTCAGTGTTAATAAAATGTTTGTAATCTGTTAAACTGTCTGAAAGTACTCGTAGTTTAGAGTGTTTATTTTAGATTGAAAATGTGTCAAATGTTTTTTACGGTCTTTTTCAGAGTTTATTAACTAATTACTTGAGTGGTTTCTGACATTTTTATTAGAATTAACTATAAAATATATAGTATAGACTATTTTACTTCTATTTGTAACAGCAGTTTTTGATTTATTTGAAACAGTTTAACGAGAATTTTGCTACGAAATTGTAAGGTATAAAATTTTGGTAATGGTTAACACTAAAAATATACTCTCTCCCTCCGAAAATATGATATACATTTTCGTTTCCTTTTTCTCCGAAAATATGATATACATTTACAAAAAGTTTTAATTTAACAAGGACGTGGTTGCCTCCGCAGCAACATTATCATGTATGAAACATGATAATGTTGTTTGTAATCGTCCCTAACGATGAAGTTTTGCCTTATTACTATGCGGAATCTTATAGGAGTTTCCTCCTTTTGCTAACATGGTTGCTTCTAGATAAGTTTGCAATGTTAGGAAAACATTATCAAGGGTTTGTAGGTTTAATGCATTAAATACATTTTGTACGCATTCAATTGATTTTATTCGGTGAAGCTGAATGTTGTAAGGATTGCATAGAATTGAAACAGCCAAGATCCAATACATTAAAATTTATGATTATGATTTAAGTCGATTTGAAACTTCTTCCTTGCAATTCAAGACAATTTTGATCAAAATTCGCTATTTTGTTAGAACGGGTTATTCACTTTAACTTGTCTAAAATACTTTTTTTTTTCGTGAATTATTTTTGACATATAAAAAACTATTTGCACGTCATTTGTTTATTAGTTGCCTACCAACCATTTATTTAGAATTAAAAACTAAAAAAGATCAAGATAATATTACTTTCGTATCTTGAAACACTGAATCTTTTTTTCACTTATTTTATTAATTACTAGATGCACATCTATTTACTAGATGTAATTAATAAAATAAATTAAGAAAATAAACAGTGTTTTTTATTTTATAATTATTACATCTTCACGTTAACATACCTATAAAGTAATTACTTTCGTTAATCCCACACTTTTTTAAGTAATAACCATATTTTCGGAAGGAAGAAGTAATAATTTTGATAAATAAAAATACTGAAACTTAAAGAGAACGAGTTAAATGTTAAAAATAAGAACACTAAATTGAAAAAACAACTGAACATCAAATAAATTAGTTATTTCAAAAAAATACCTTTCATTCAACTCTATATTTTTTAGTCTATCGCATAGAAAATGCTTTTTTTAAATAATTCTTACGGGCACAATGGGTCTACGCCCAATATATATATATATATATATTTTAATGGAACCTCCTGTATTTTATCTGATAAAAAATGTATTTTTCTTTAATAAATAACACAATTCGACAAATTTTGTTTTATTTTTTTGCCAGAAATTGAAAATAGCTGAAATAAGTAAACTGACATATGCTGATTTCTAATATTTATTTAGTTTTTCTGTATCACCCTCCATTTTTCCAGGAAAATGAAATAACATTTTCAGATAAAACACATTTTATTATAATATTACAAACTACATATGGGTATAATGTATGTACGTTTTGCAGTATTTGTTAGCGATTGCATTTGTAACTTATCTTGGAAGTCTCGAGTATTAAAGAACAGTAATCTGCTAGCATGGTGGGATTCCAACGTCTTTGATATTGTTTTCCCATCCTTGAAATATTCTGATGAAACCATTCTTCGTGCTCGTCACTAACGTCACCAAAATTAGGCGGAAAAAATCTAAATGCGAATGTAAGAAATGAATCTTGAGAGACATGTTGCAGCCCAGGTCTTCATATGCCTTCAACATATTCTCTACAATGGTTACTAATTATCTGACTTAGATTTTCCTAGAAAGTTATATCTTGAAAACATAACCAAGCTGTATTTTCTTTTTAATTTAGCTTCTCATCGAATACTCCATCTTGCATTAAATGTCTTATTTCAGGCCCTATAAATATTCTTTCTTTAATTTTTGCCTCACTTATGGTTGGAAATGTAGTCTGCAAATATACAAAACTGTCACCATTTTTATCCATACCCTAGACAAAAATTTTCATCAACCCTAGTTTGATATGTAGGGGTGGCAAAATAACTTTTTCAGTGTCCACTTAAGGTGGATATAAAACACTTTTCCTTCTTGGTTGTAAACTTTTTCTTTTTGACCAGTTTTAAATTTTTTGTAACGCACCAAAATACAACTGAACTTGAACCAAAACACTGGATATTGAAGAGACAGGTTATGACATGTAATTTCTATCAGTAATGACTCATGTAGTGAACTCATAGGACATTCACAAGAATTGAAAAAATGGAATAAAGAATTATGATTTTTCATCAAGCATTCAGTAATAGTAGCTACTTAAACCGTTAACTGTTGATATTTTTTTTATTTTAGGTGATTAATGAAGTTCAAGTATGTTTTCATGTTAAGGTAATTATAACACACAATAATCAGTAAAAAAAATTATCCTGGCAAAAAATCATATCGAGTAGTGATAATTGTAGAGGAGAGTAGTGTACCTTGGGGCCCTCTTGACATTTTTGTCAATAACTTTTATTCGAATTATTATTTAAAAAAAACACACACACACAATCTTGAAAGATCTTTTACTGTTAATGTATCTTTTAAATGTTTTTTATAAAGGAGAGCTAAGGTATCTTTGGGTAACTAAATTTGTACCAAGGGGTATTGTTATAAATCATCAAGCCTATTGTGAAACGTTATATCCTATGAAGCTGCTAAAGACAATTTCTGAGACTGCTTTTTATTCCAACAATTAATTTTAGCTCAGATAAAACCATAATTAAGTCATTCTTGCTTATTTTATATGTAATTTTTCCCGAAAGAACGTGTTTCCTTCTTTTTACCCCAAGTATTGTACTCGATGCTGTTACTATAAAATTTACCTAGAATTGTTTATTGAAAAATATAAGGAATTCCGTTTAGAAAATGAATTAAAAAAAAAACTTTTCCATTTTACTTAATATACATTTTTGTAGAGTAGAATACTTAATCTTCCCTAATTTAATTCCCTTAGTATCTTTTATAATAAAGAAGCTAACAATACTAAAAAAACCTGTATTTCGAGCTGCTGTATCCAAAATTAGAGCCGCAGGCAAGTGGCGCATATCATCTGAGTGAATAATGGCCAAAATCGCGAGTGTAATACTATACTTTTTCCACACCTATTAACACGTTGACTGCCAAGGTAAGGTATTATTACATTATTAAGTCAATGTATTACAAGTGATCTTGTAGTCGGCGTCCTGGGCAAGAACGCTAACTACGAGAAAACTCGTAATTGGCAGTCAACGTGTCAAACAAATAAATTAGTTCAAAATTGATAATTTTAATGGAAGCAAAAGCGTCATCCATGTTGCTTCCTACCAGTGCAGTTTTGGCCCCTCCCATTGCTATTGTCAACTATGATTGGATCAGCGAGAGTGAATTATGGAAATGTAGGTTTATGATTGGCCGTAAACAGTAAATTATGAAATCATAATTCACTGTAGTAATTTATGAATACTATTTTTCACGAAAAAAGTGCTAATAATTGCAATATAATTAAACAGGTGTGGAAAAAATTATTTACTACATCTGATTTGTTATCCTATCAATTTTGTGTTTTATTTTTGTTTGGTATATTATTTGGTATTAGAGATAAAGTTTTAGTGCATAAAGTCAAAGTAAAATTTCTCTTTTAAAATGTAAAAAAAAACAAGATACATAAATTTAAATGTAACGTTTGTTTTATTTAATTCACATTAAAATAAATTTTCCTCTTTGCTTTACAGCGTTCCAAGAGATAAAAAAGTAATTTGTTGCTTAATAAAATACAATATATTTACGTTTCTCTGTTCTGTCCTTAATTTCATTTTATTCTCTCAAGTAACAGTATATTTATAGAAGGGTGGTTGGCTCAGAATGCTAAGGATCTTAACGAGAGACGCCCCAGATTCAGTCGAGAATGCAAGAGTAAGAAGCACATCAGAGTATAACGGTCTAGGATAATCCGAGCTCGAAAGAACAGTTTAATAAAGCATTTTTATAAATGTCCTCAGCCGATACGCATCCCAAGCGGCACATTGTACGCTGCTTCCGTCCAGGGCGTCGCGGCGTGCGGCGTACGAACAGATTTATGCAAACCCACTCTCGCTTCCTTCCTTCGAACTTTGCAGGACCGTTTGTCGTAACCCGACGCAAAATAAATGTGTCGGTCTAGATAGGCACCTTGAAAAATGGCAGCAAAAACTGAATCCGAAATGGTCAGGGTGTCTTACTGAAAACGTAAAGCGGTTCAGATTGAATATAAAACCATCTAAAATACAGACGGATCTGTCGGACTGAAATATTTTTATATATCTCAAATGTAGTTGAGGTCTAACTCAATTTTTCTCTGCTGGGAATTGACGGGGGACTGGTGTTGATTTCCAGGGGACATATATGCAGATGACGTATGCGGGATGAGGGCTGAAACTCCAGCTCTGATATAAATGAACTGAATACAAAGGGGACGATTTAAAACTGCACATTTGACAAAAATTGGAAAGGAAATAAAAGAAGTCAGTGAAAGATATGTATATGATATTAAATAATAATCCTTAGCCCTGCAGCTTTTATTATGTTGTTCGTCTGAAACTTTTTTATTCTTTAATTTTAAGTTTGCTATTTAGATTATTTCAATTTCAATTTGTGTATACTATTGCAAGGCTGACCAATTGTCTTGAGAGACCCTAGGCGGGACGAAATTTTTCCCTATTTCTCACAAAACGTAAAATAAATTATATAAACTATAAAAATAGAACGTAATATAATTCACTAACTTCAAAAATGTGAATGAATATAGAAAGTTTAAATACTTTTGCATAAATGATGCTTTTTTAAAATTTGACAAAATGTACTTATATATGTGTAATAACCAAGTAGGAATATGCTACGAAATACAAATGGACCGAGTCATACATATTTACCCTTACTATTAAATACTGGACGCTCCCAGATTGTTCGGGAAGGAACTTGGCGTATATATACGGAAATCATACGTGCATTATTATAGAGGACATTTCTTTATTTTAAATACTCACTTTTGTCCTTTATTATTTGTTGCTTAAATCAAAAAACAACACTTGACAAGCGGTAGCCAGATATTTGGAAAATCGCTTGATGAGCTGGAGAGCAGAAATTTAGATAATCACTTTAGGAATGGAGCAAAAAATTCAGAGAATTATTAAAAGAGCAAGTATGATTTTCAAGTATGATGTAAAGACACAGGTTTAAACAAAATGACCAATTAAATTCAATCCTTAAAAGTTACTAAATTTTAAAATATAGGTCAACTTAAATGTTTGGAATAGACTATATGTTATAAATGTGTGTACAAATAATAAAGAAGAGCCAAGAAAATAAAAATGAGGTCATAAAAAACTACAGCATAAAGATCATCTTCATATGGATTCCATCACACGTGAGAATCAGGAGCAAAAAGCAAGCAGACAAGTGCTACAAAGCTAGCAATCCAGGAAGAAATTCAAAACACCCCAGTACTAGCAGATGACGTAAAAAGCTCCATTAAATTAAAGGTGGCGACGAATGGAACATAGAATGGACCAACATAGACACAACAAACAAACTGAGGTCAGTCAAGGAAACTACCCAAAAAAGGATCCACTGCATAGGAAGACAAAGTCAAGTTATCTTAACAAGACTAAGAATAGGACATACAGCCCTAACATATGCATACCTATTCCACAACATGGAACCACCGATATGCGAAACATTCAACACCATGGTAACCGTAGAGCACATCATACTACACTGCCAAAAGTACCTACCTAAACGATGAAGTCATATCATCCAAAACCCAATCAAACATGTCCTATCTAATGCCACAGACTCAACCACAAACATAATCAATTACCTAAAACAAATAAATATATACAACAATATATGAAAATCCACTGTAAATGCCATATATTAACATGTATGTAGAGTATTGTAATGTATACATCTATGTAAACAAATTGTAAAAATATGCAATGTATCAGATGCTATTAGTCAAGTAGCCGAAGATCCATAATATTTTAAATAAAAAATAAAAATAATAAATTTAGTAACCTGTATTAATAACAATTTGTTATTTGACACATTTTAAAATGCCAGCTTAATGAAACAAAGACAAAAATGCCATTGCTACTGACTCATTTTTAATTAGTGAATAGAGTATATTTAAGAACTAGATCCCTCCTACAAGCGAAACAGACGAAATCTGACAAGATTCTTTTGAATTTTTAAGTAATATTTTAAACACCGTTTAGTTTAAAAATAGTTTAGATATTAAAAAACTACTGGTTTAATGCTGGTAGTATTATATTATTTAACTAGACGGCAAAAATAATATAGCAAGAACATGGCATTAAAACATCAAAGCACAATTTAAACATATTTTAGTTTCATGAATTTAAGTTTAATTACATGCCTAGTTTAAATTTTTTTGTAATTAGTGTAGAATGGAAAAAAAAAATTGGTAAATCTGGTTTTCAGTTACTTGAATGAAAAAAGTGCCGCAAATGCAATATTCGGTACAGTTTTCTATACACAAGGTGAATGCAAATGCTTTAGTCTTTTTTCAGCGCTCTAGTAGAATTATTTAAAATTCAAATATAACCACCATTTTATAAGGGTTGGCATCGATGTTTGTGGAACATCACAAGTTATTATTTAATAATAAACATGGGCTCACAAATAGAATTGAACATGATGTGTAACGAAAAGCAGCATATTCGACAATGCATTCTGGACGAAAATGGCAGCTAAAGTATGCGAATTAATTTGCTCTTTCCTTCGTGAAGATTTTGTGGCACAATACTTGCAAATGTTGGTTTCGAAGTTTTAAAGCTGTCAGTTTTGATTTCAATGACTGATCATGCTCTGGAATGCCTCGTAGATTGAAGACTGATGAGTTGCAAGCATTATTGAATAAAATCTCATCGGAGATGCAAGAGAAACTCGCTGAACAGCTGGAAGCTGAGCGAACAACAATTTTGAAACGGTTGTCTAAGGTGCGGGTTCCAATGAGATCTCTCAGTACAGTAGTGCCAACCGATTCAATTTAATTCGAACATTTCGTAGTTGAGATGGCAATATAAAAAGTTTTTTTTTATGGCTAATTGTTACCGGCAATGAAAAATAAATTACGTATATCAATTCTAGACACACACATTCATTCCCCGTCAGCAGTTAACCAAGCATCCAAACCAAAAAAATCCGTCTGTGTATTTTGTAGTACTTGCAGTGCAATGTTAGTTATCAAATGAAACATTTGGTCGTAGTAATGAAACAGAAAAGACCATTTACTGGACGAGGTAAGATACTGGTAGTTTACTGGATAAACATTTCAGTTTTTCTTCGATTTTTATACCGAGTATTGTAAGATTGGGAGCAAGTTATAGGTGCGTTGCTATTGGTTCGGTGGTTAGGATCAAGTATGGGTAGGGACAGGACTACCTGCGGAGGATTAACGACAGGATTAAGGTTGTTTCTCACATTATTGTGTAATGAGTTGTTTGTTACCGGATTAGTGACTTGAGGATTAAAAGGATTGTTTTGAATAATGGAAAGCCAGAGTTGAGGAAATTCTATGCTAGCTTGGCTGACAGCATCTCCAGAGTTTTCACTGCCTCTAAATGATCTTTTTTCTTACAGAAATTAGAAAAATACCCGAGAAACAAAGTCACAGAAAGAGAAGACAAATATTTTGATGATATAATTGTATTTAATATGCACCAACCTAATACTCTCTCTCGTATTTATTTGTCTTATTTGTCAAGTAATTTTCTCTATGTTACAAATAATAATACATATACTCCCTGCACCACTTATACATAAATAAATATGTGAACTGCAAATATCATCACGTATGTTTTAGAACCGGGCACACTAGTTAATGGAGATATGAATGCAATGCAGATAGAGGGGCAGTGAGCATGAAGAGAAATGTATATTTATGCTTACAGAGAGGAAGCTAGATAAGCCTGACCTCTTTATAAATACCAACTCAAATGCAAGCGACCGCTATTGAAATGAAACTCGAACTGCACTTGAAAAAGAACCTTTAGAAATGTTAAAGTAGATATACAAACGACATTTTAATTTTAACTGTTACAAAATAAATAAGTTACAAGAATAATATCCAACTTTTTTCTTCCTACGGGTTCAAAGTTGAAACATATATATATTATTTGTAATTACAGAATAAGAAAATCTTTGTAAAGGTAAAATAACGAGAGAGTTTATCACGTTTTTAGATATGAACTACAGGGTTGAGCAACACAATCTTACCACTCAAATGGCGAGTAAGAGCTTTTTATACGCACACGGAAAAAAGCGCACATGAAAAAATAGCGCACGAAAAAAACGCACTTCAAAAAAACGTAAACTATATTTCAAATCAGTTTGAAATAAATCGTGAGAAACTATACTATTACACAGTAAATTTTAATTGTTTGCCCGATTTAATATATTGCGTTCACTTTAGTAAAATCTAACCAGATCTGGTTATTTTGGTTACTTTTATAGTGTAGTACTGACTTTTAAATGTAAATTTCTCATTTCAAAATATTCCGTACGCTGTTAAATCTACTTCAGATTTGTTGGTTATGATCATTATAACTATGATATCATTTATCTTTATGACATATGTCAAATGGAATGACATTTTAAGTGAAAATTTTTACCATGTTTTAATACCAACATGACATACAATTTCAAAGGTGCAAACTATTGAATGTATCAATTTGTAATTTTTACCAAAATATTTTAAATATTTCTAACCAATTTTAAATTCACACAAATAAGTTGTCAGATATAAATGACCAAACTCAGCCGGTAATTCTTGGTAAAAATTATAATTTTTACCAAGGCGAGTTTTACTCAGTGCATTACATTTACATTTTTGAAAATTTAAGACGTTAGATAATTTAAAACGTTAATCGTAGAAATAAAAAAATAGTAAAGCATTGGAAAATTATAATAAAGAAAAGTTACATTTTACTTACTTTCATAAAAACCAAATATTTTTTAAAATAATTATTTTTCTGCTACTAATAATTTTAATTTATATTATTTTTGTGTAAACATATCAATTAACAACTATTATTATCACGCATTATATATGTCAATATATACTTCGGAAGCTTCGGAATATTTCGTTACATTTCGGAATCTCGCTTCAATTGTTTTAGATTTTAGACGACAGACACGCACACGCACCCACGCAAGGACACACGTTGGCGTAATATATTATAGATATTTGTTTTTCGTGTTTTTATATTAAAAACATAGGAAGCTCTTATATTGTCAAAAAATTATTTTATTTAAATTTAATTATTTATATTTTAAATATTCAACAATAAATAATTTATAGTGGTCCATCATTGATTGATATTAAAATAGTACTATCTGTAACTTTAGCTGCAAAAATTTATTAATATTGTATACTAATTACAATATTTTAATATTATAGAATGCTTTTACAATAATGTCAATTTTGCTATTAATAAACGAACATTAATTAATTGACCTAATAAATTTAATCTGTCAAAATTAAACGTTAAATTGAAATTATTAGTTTGGTAATTAAATAATAAATATGCGAGCAAATTTTTTTAAATATTAAATATACTGTTATCCCTTTGTTAATTTTAAAAATCTTTAATATTTTCATCATTTCTTTTCCATATACATATATAAATACTCATATATGTATTTGAGAAGTGTTTGATGACGCTCAGATCGCAAATTTGATAATGTTTCTGATTTTTGACATTCTTTGTAGACCTACACACTAAGTTTCAAGTAAATCTGTGGAATAGTACATGTTTAACAACGTACGGAAGCGGTAAGTTTGTGTTTTTTTTTTTTTGCTTTAATGGAAACAGGTGAATTTCGTTGGTTGATAAAGCAGTACTTTTGGCGTGGAAGCACCACTAAAGAAACTGAAATAAACCTAAAAGCTAAAAAGTATCATGAGTACTCTCTATCCTTGTTCGCGAGTGGTTCAGTTAATTTGGTATTGATCGTATAAGCACGAATAATGCTAAGCGCCCGGGACGTTCGAATGAGGTCACACGTCAAGAGTTGGTCAATAATATTCATTATATCGTGTTGGACTAGCGTTGAAAACTAAAATGGTACACATCTCAGACGATCGTGTGTTGCATATCCTGTATAAATATTTGGACATGAAAAAGCTATCAAGTTGGGTGCTACGCCTGCTCTCAATAGATCAAAAACGGAATCGCATAACCATTTCGAAGCAATGTTGGAACATGTACAAGCGCAATCTAAGTGAGCGTTTGCGGTGTTTCATAACCGTTGATGAAACATGGATAATTACACACTTGAAATGAAAGAACAGTCAAAACTATGTATTTCTCCTAGCGAATGTGCTCCAAAGAAGTCATTAAGAAGGGTTCCCTTGGCCGGAGAGTTCATAGCCACGATTTTCTGGGATTCTCGAGGCATAATCTTGATCAACCATCCAAAAAAGAAAAAATTATCACAGGAAAATATTATGCCGCGTTATTGAATCGATCACGCGCTAAATTGATGAAAAAGTGGTACCATTTGACTAAAACAATTCTCTTCCACCACGACAAAGAAGAAGCTCACTCGTCCTCAATCGCAACAGCCAAATTGGTTGAATTGCTCTATGAACTGTTCCTTTATTCACTCAATTACCCAGATTTGACTCCCTGAGACTTCTTTCTCTTCCCAAACATGAAGAAATAGCACATTAGAAAAAGATTGGCATCGAACGAGGAGGTCGTCGCTAAAACATACGCCTATATATATATATATATATATGTTAGGGTCAAAACTAGTTCTTGGACCTCCTTTGTAATATGTTGCGTTAGTAACCATAACATTATGACATATATGTGACAGATTGTACATAGAAGTAGTAATAAATGCTGATATGTGCTTGGATTTGTGTGTTTTAATTGATATTATCATGAACGCTATAAAGTGTTCTAACATCAGAAGTGGGATGCCTACACCTACAACTAATTTTGGCCAGTTTTTGTTGTTCCATACATAAAATATTTTGAAAATGATTAAAATGAAAAAAAAAAAAAAACAAAAAAATGACAGAAAGAAAAACACAAAAATTTTGTGCAAGTGGAAATGCAATTTTCCCTATGACCGGAAAGCGTGCAGGGGTTTAGTACCATCCCTTTTTTGTTGTCACAGGGTAAATATTCTCTCCTCCAAAAGGCATGCTGTATGAAATCGGAGACCAAAAATATCATGAGCTCCCGGTCTATAAGAGCTGAAGCCAAATGGCTTGTTAAGCTCAAAATATATATGAAACAAACACAAATACAAAGTATACAGTGTAAAGTATTAATATTACAGAGACAAACAAACAAATAAAAAATACCAAATATAAATATTGCAGAGTGAAAATATATTACTATAAAGTTTTTATTCGAACATGGGCGAAATCTAGGCCTTGAAAGAATTAATAGTCGGAGCCGAAATAGTATCTGCAGAGAGAGAGAGAGAGAGAGTTCCATAACTCAAAGACACGGTTGGACAAGAAGTTATCCCTATTTTGCTTCTTGTAGATCTCGTGTTTTAGTTTCAGTCTATGTCCACGCGTTGCGCTGTTGAGACTGAGTGAATATAGTGTGGACATATCTGTTGAGAATTTGCCAGTGGTGATGCGATACATCTGGATAAGGTCTCCACGAGATCTGCGCTGGGTAAGGGTCGGCAAGTTCAAAACTTCAAGGCGTTCTTCATAGCGGAGATGTCGAAGTTCTGAAGGCATACGCGTAGCTCGTCGTTGAACTCCTTCAAGAAGTACGTCACGCTGCAAATACGGCGACCAAACAACAAAAGCATATTCCAAGTGTGGGCGAATGTATATGGTATAAATTTTACGGAAAAGAACATGAGAAAGTGTGGAGAAGGATTTATGCACTATGTAAAGGAGAGTATTAGCTTTCTTCACTATTTTTGTAATGTGCAAAAAATAAATGTTAAAAAAAATAAATCTTTTTTAATAAAAAAAAACACGATATTTTTCGAAATAATAGCCTGATATAAAATTCGTATTGACATATTTTTGTTCCCATCAATGTGCATTATTGACAATGTTTTCAAATTTTTAGACCAAACCATCTGTGAAATAGGGTGGGGAAGGAAACTTATGGCGAAAATTCCATAAAAATATTTGATTTTCAAAAATAAAATCTTGTTGGATTATCTATGTATTAAGGGGCTTTATTTAATACCCCATTCAAAGTTTAATATATACGTTTAATATATATTTATTTATATTTTTCCCGCTGTGTGTTTTTTTGAACAAGCATACAAAATTTCAACTTTATTCAGAGGTCTGGCCACTATTTTTACCGTACAGACATACAGACAGACATGGGTGAACTAAAAAACAAGCTCTAATTGCAAATGTATAATGAAACATTCTAGATAAAGAAAATTTAACATACAAGGGAAGATATAAGGTAAAAGAGGATTTGGAGGAAGAAAAACTTGGTGGCAAATCCTCGAGATTGACTTGAAGAAAGCACTATTTGTCTGCTTCGTTAAACTGCATTAAAGGTCAAGATATCCCTTACGATAGCCAACATCCAGTTGGATACCAAAACAAGAAGAAATAAATTCAATACATATTTTAATTTTAATTTCCCTAACATTTTAATTAACATTTTTGCAAACTTTGAAATATATTTTGTTTATCCATTATTTAAGTTTCAACAAAATTAGTTTCATTAAAATTTAAAGCAGATTTCAAAGGTACGGAAAAGAACACGCGATTAAAAGTTTAATGACGAGATAAAATATGTTATCGTAAATTCTTCTCAATACAGCCGCATAGAACGTCGTCACTGGACCGTAATGTGTTAACTAGTCATTAATCTTAAAGTCGTTGTCATTTTATACAACTATTTTACAAGACTAAAGCCCCAGAATCCCAAGACAAGAACTTAGGAGTTCTACCACGTCCATCACGAAGAAGAAAAATAAAAATTTTATGCGAAACTCGTTCATGTCTTATGTGTTTATTTTATGCTGGTGCTATGTTATGAATAATAAAATGAAAGACCAGAGTAAACCTTACAGAAAGCAACGAGAAACACGAAGGAAAATATTGTTTTAAAAATATATAGGACAAGCATGTAGAGCAAGAATTTGTAGCAATTTGCTTTGAGCCAAATATTCGTTTATCAAAATCAAGGCTAGTGCATGCGTATGTGTGTGTGTGCGATGTACGATTCGCTTTTCTCGGAATGGAAAATGTATGGAAATAATATTTTCGCTTGGGAAAATTTTTATGATGCTCGTATTTCATATTTGTATTCATGGGTCGACTCAAATTTCCGGGATATATTCAGATAGTTTTACTACTCTCTAAGATCTGCTTGTAACTTTATATACTTAATATGGGGGTGGAGCACTATAAATATTGCAATTTGGAACAGTATTAAAAAGTAAAAATATTTTATAACATAGAAGCAGCAAAGATGGTTTTATTATTAAAGATGGTGATTTAAATACGGGAGATAGTAACAGTGGTGTCACAAAAGCTTTTTAATTTTTTTTTCACAAATACAGGGTGATTTTAAAGTCTTGTTACTATGCAATATATGAGTAATCGAATGTCTCGCTACAAAATAACATGAATTTCCTGTTTCCAGATTTCATGACCATATTTTTAATTTGCGTATATTCAGAAGTAATATGGTTTCAGCTGGATTTGGTTTAATACGAGGGTTGCCTTTTATAGTTCGGGATTTGAGATCAAAATCAATTATTTATTAATAAAAGTGACTTTATTATTTTTCAAACTATTCTCCATGAAGCACTTTTTCACGTTGATTGAGGCACCAATACTGCAATAGGCAGAAATTATGTGGGATTCAACGCGAATAAATCTTTTTGAAAGCCAAATGTTCATGCAATGAATGTATGCTGGTCCCACTAATGCCCAAGGATTGCTCAATGTCACGATATGTCACATGACGATCTTGCAGTATCAGTTCACGCACAGCATCAATGTTTTCCGGAACAACGACCTATTTTGGACGACCTTCACGAAATTCGTCCATAAGCGAACTACGGTCACGATTAAGGTTGGCAAACCATCGATAAACAGTAGTCCTTGATGGTGCTTCATCGCCAAAAGTCGAATTAAGTTCATCGATGCACTGTTGTTGGGTTAATCCACGTCGAAAAATGTAAAAAATAATCGCCCTAAAATGTTCACGATTTAATTCCATTGTTATGAGTACGTATACCATCAAAAATGTCAAACTTTACGATAGAAACGTCAGTTGCCAGATGGCAGCAATACTTTCGCGCTATCCCGAAATATAAGAGGCAACTCTCGTATGAGGAAAATAAGTAAATATATTAAATTTAACATTTTAATTATAATAATAATGATAATTAACATGTATTATTTTTCAGGCAAAGAAACATATTACAAAGGCGAATACTTCGAAATCGATCTGATCCATTCAGATTACCAAATCAAAATTTCAAAAAAGTATTTAGACTTTCTAAACCATTAGTTCGAGATCTGCTACAAGAAATAAATAATTTTAATGTCTAGTAGTTTCTAATTGTCTAGTTGTCTAGCGTTAACCACTGCCGGTTATTTTTAGGGTAAATAATTAAAATTTATAATAAATGGGAAATTTGTATTAAGAATGACACAAAAATCAAAATATAAAGAATAGACATTTTAAAATGATATTAACCTTAATCAAAAAATGTTTATTGTAAGTATGATTTACAAAGCTTAAACAAAACGGCCGAAAAGCACGATTTACACGATGAAAGTAACTAGATTGCAAAATCTAGTTCCGCTTAACCGTTTGGAACAGACTTTAGTTAAGTTACATGTCAACTAAACTAAAAACGATTTAAAAAAAAATAGAAGTACCGTAATTTCTAATTGAAGTTATAATTGTAAAAGATAGAGCTATTTAATTTTTTTTTATAAGATTATAATAAATTTTGCTTAAATTATTAAGTCAGTTTTAGCATTAATATTGTGATTGTTTTTTTTTTTTTATATAAATCACTTCTAATAATAATCGTTTAGTTAGATTTGGTTCAATATTCAGTATTGTTGCATGCTGGAAGGCTAGAAATTTATTATAATATTATATCTAAGTGGAAATAGTACTACCGCTTAAAGATGATATATTGATACTACTAAACCACATCAGCTGTTTAAAACAATATCCATATAGAAAATATCGTATCTGTCACTTGTCAATTCTATCTGTCAATTATATTTGAGTTATCGTGTTTAGATATTCACTTTGTAGAAGTCTACAGCACGGATAAATGGGTAAAAGAATAGACAAATGCATAGAATAGCAAAAAAATAAAAGATATTGCATAGAGCTAAAAAATTAAAATTTCTATTAAGAACGTGGTTGTACGTATCAGTTTACTTAACCTCACTTAACAACCTGGAGGTCTATTCGGTAACTTCTCGACAGTCACATGCACAGTATCATGTCACTTATGCACACTGAACTGCCTCCGTAGACTGTCGTCTGTGATGTTGATGTTGTATTGGCATTATAGAAAATAAGTGGCGTCATTTTGATATTGTGACATGTGATAGTCAGAATAGATTTCTAACAAGGGGGTGGGGTTATTTTGAATAGAAATACCAAAAGTCTTACAATGAAAGATTCGTAGAAAGTACATAATCCGTATCCGTATCCGCGGATCTGGCTTTTATGTGATCCGGAACATCACTAATGTATCGGTCAATCCGCCAGAACAATGAACCAACTTTAACAAATCACCCGTCGCGAGAATTTCTTTGAAAGGCGTTTTTTAGTGAAAAATCACCTATTAAAATACCTCTTGTTTTTTGTAAAAACAAGAGGTATTTTAATGTAAAGTTTTATAAGAAATCAGATATTAAAATAAAATTAGAAACCTTACGTTTCAGCACGTAACTTTAGAAATATATTTTTTTATGGTTCATTGTTCAAGGAGACATTTGTTTAGAGGTATTGCTTAACAACTTTGAACACTAGCATCTTCTTGAACTATGCTTAAACCCTTTTTCCTAGAAACACGACTAGACTGCTTATTTAAACTCCCATCTCTCTGAAGACGAGAGCAGACAGTATTCGGTCCGGTTAGCGTTCTTCTAATTTGTTGAATTCTTAGAGGCACTGTGTCGGCATTCTGGTGGTCTACCCGATACTATTTGTTTTAAAAGTTTCATTATTTTTGTACCTATTTTACTTTTTCAAACTAATTATAAATATTACTTTTAATAAATCAAATTCATTAATTTTAAACCGTCTTATTTAACGTGTGTAAACCTTTAGAAATTAAGTGAACAGCTAAGATCCAGACTATTAACAAGATGCCTGATCAGTCGGTTGGTGAGTACACTAATACAGGGATTCTTAAACTGTAGGTCCCGACCCCCCGGGGGGTCGCGAGACTACTGAAGGGGGGTCGCAAAGATCTGCTACTTTTGGGAGATAATAAAGAAATCTTTAGAATCTGCAAGGTAGATTCTACAATGTCGCGATATTACATCTACATCTACGGTCAATATTAATTTCATTACATGGTGGGTCGTTTAAAATTTCCTAGGCTTGAAGGGGGTCGCTATATGAAAAAGTTTAAGAAGCCCTGCATTAATACAAATCATTTAATTCACATATCGTAATGATGAAACCTGCATAACACTCACGCCTAGTACCCGAACTCCTTTAGTCAGGAATCTCATTTCAGTTTGAGATTAGACTTTATATAATATCACAGGCTCGCTAAAGTAGTATCATGCAGAAATTGTGTTAAAATTGTCCGCTAGATAATCGTAGAAACTATAAAATGCCTTGTGCATTAGAAAGATTTTTATTTTTATGTTGAATTTTTTATTCACAAAACCTTTATTTCACAAGGGAGAACGTTTTAAAATTTAGTGGCATAATAGTTCAATGAGTATCTAGTTAAGGACTTGTATAATCTAGCCTAATTAGTTCTTTGCCGTGTAAATTGTAGCTGTGAAAATTTTTTGCAACTTTTTGTCCTTGTCAAAAAAATTTCAACTTCAACATTTGCATTATTACATTGTTAGTGGTGGTAAAAACATGTTATCACATGGTATATATTACATGGAGCAGAAACTAACTTCTAACATGATACTAGTTGAGGCGAACTGTTGTTGACAAGATGTGTGCGAACATGAATGATGTAGCTGTACAATGTCAAACAAGTGACACGAGATGTCGCTTTGAACATTGTATGTTGTGACCAGTAATCTCTGTTTATTTTGCTAGTAATTGGTACCGACAATATATGATCTTACTATTTATACGACAGAATTAGCAGACAGGTACAAACAACTGAATAATATAGAATTGTTTACAAATGCAAAACTTTGATTATAAATATTGCGTTGCTTTTAGCTGAAACATGAATATAGATTATTAATTTCTATCGTTGGATTGTTAAGTGAGGTAGTGTAGTTTAAAGAGTGATGACAAGATTATTGGTCAATAAGTACATATTTATACTGCCTCCAGTGAAGTAGTGAAGATTACTTGACCAAGATACAAGCTAAATGAAGATTTATCTTTGGTCAAATATTGCAACAATTATTATAGTCAGGAACTTTAATATAGGATAAACTTAAGTAATAAGTGTTATTATGGTTTTAACACTTGATAATTATAACAACAATGACATATTTTATTTAAAAAAATAAAATTCATACACATATTTAAGAGTTCCCATAATAGATAATTTTAGGCTTGGTGTTTGCAACTAGTTACAATTCTGATGAAAGTAAAACATATTAGATTATACGTGTGGAGTTGGTCGTGTCCGTAATAGAGTAAAAAGTGGAAAGGTTGTACGGGTATCGGACATAAAATAAAGCACAATTATCTACAGCTGACCAGTTTCGGAATAATTTATTCCTTCATCAGAGCTGCTACATAGAAGAAAATCGAAATTATTATAAAAGTGTATAGTTGATAAATAAATAATTATAAGTACAATATTTATTTATTTATTTATTTATTTATTTATTTATTAATTACTGCTGCCCAACAGTATTACCCAAAACGGGCAGGTACATAAATATATACATTAAATTTGAACAACAAAAGTAATACTTAAATTTACTAACAAAATTTTACTAACAAAAATAATAATTAAAGAAACAAACTTTTCAAATAGCATATAAATAATATTGTTACAAATACATATTAAATAGTATAATACAAAATAACAAAATCCTCTAATATTTACAATTTTCAATAATTTTGTAAACACAAAATTATATATAAAAAAAAAGAAATCGATAAAAATGCTCTAAAAAAGTTCGAAAATTGTATCATCACGTGTATAGTATGAACACATACGATTTACAGGAGATTTGAGATGAAGGTTGGTATGAGCCTGTGGAAGGTAGAATAATAGTGGATGTGGTAGTGGATGTGGTAGAATAATGAATATTGATAGACATACCTGATATTATTTGTGAATGATATAATAAAAAAGATAAAAATGAAATTAAAATAAACAATACAACCAATTAAAAATAACAAAATTAATATAAGAACACAGGTGTATCGTGAAGCGATTATACGAACAATGATCGCATGTTGTAAAAAAACACATATTTGTGGAATTCATGCAGAAACCCTTGCTTACCCCCTTATCAGGGCCATTTAAACATACATAATGCCATTAAAAACTACAAACATACAGCAATTCTTATGTGAAATCCTACCCACATGGGTATGAAGAGGAACGAAAAAGTAGACGAAAACACAAGAAAAGCAATACAAGAGTAAGAACTCAAAATACCAATACATCTTGAAGTCCAAAAAAACATAATCAAAACAAGACGCAAAGAAGAGTGGAACAATGAATGGACCAACACAAGTATTACCAATAAATTAAGAAACATAAAAGGGAGTTCCCAAAAAATTGGACATATAGACACAGAAGGAAAGACCAGGTCACACTAACAAGACTCAGAATAGGGCACACCCTATTAACACATGAACACGTATTTACAAAAAACACAACCGACATGCGACACATTCAACATACCACACCGTTGAACTCATTCTACTATACTGCACAAAATACCAACAAGAAAACTAAGAAACAGCATCCCTAGCTCAATGAAACAAGCACTCGCAAACGACACAAACGCAATAACAAACACACTCAAACTTTTGGACTAAAAGTCCAAATAAAATTTAAATATCTGAAATATCTTTATGGTATAATCTAGGTATGTAAAATAAAATAAATACTGTACAAATTTATGAAAACACAGACGCTAATTGTTACAGTAGCTGAAGCGTCTTAAAATATTCTAATAAAAAAAAAAAAAAAAAAAACACGACAACCTTAAGTTATTCACATTAGACACCTTAGTTGTCGAGATTTTGCACAAAAGACGTCTCTACCAGCTTATCCCATCTCTTTCCAACATTTTTGCTTCGGAAGCACAACAGTATCACGTGATAGATCATAGATGTTCAAATGATACTTACTGCGACTTATCGCGATCTTGAGTTTTAGATAGCGCTGGTACGTATAAGCAAGCACACAAGACCAAATATAATCTTTATCAGTGCCCTCCGGGGAGTCATAATTCCGGCGAAAATAGCCTTTGTTGCTGTGCGCCAATTTTTTGTTAACTAACTGAGTCATAATTCAGCAACTGGAGAGGCTACACGCGTATTTGTATTTATATTATTTATATAGAAAATATACGAAAATAACGATATAAGATTCGGTTGTTGGAAGAAAGATGACAAAAACATTTTCACCGCAGAGCCATCGGTGTCTATGAACGGCGACTAGGCGGAATCAGCTGACCACAGTTGTCATTTTGTAAAAACGAATGAAATTGTCGAAATAAATTAAATTCATTGCCAACCATTGTTTCATTATTAGGAGAGACTGTTGTACTTTGGAACACTTTTTACATTTTATAATAATTTTTGTACTGTAGATATTTATTTTTTAAATTTAACACTACAGTCTGTTTCAAACGGTTAGGCGGAACTAAATGGGAATTTCGTTCTTTTAGGTTGTCACGAGAAGGGACCTTGCTAGGGTTATTTAATTTTTCATGTTGGAATGTCAAAATTTAAAATTCCGACAATGAAACCATGGAAACGAATAATATATGTCAATGTCAATTATTTTTTTTATATATTTTAATGACAAAAATATAAATAATTGGGAAATTTGTAATAAGAATGACACAAAAAATTAACATGTAAAGAAAATGACATTTTAAAATGATGAAAAAAATTACCAAAAAATGTTAGTTGTAAGTATGATTTACAAAGCTTAAACAAAACGGCCGAAAAGCACGATTTAAACGATGAAAGTAACTAGATTGCAAAATCTATGGTCTATTTCTAAGTAGAAAAATGTGTGTAAGAAGATAGGAGCTGTTTGTCCTTGCTTCGGATTGGTTTAGATCGTCATCCCTATTACACTGTAAAAATATTGTTTTTAGTCCAAGTTGACAGATGTTCAGTGTCGTACATTGGAAATATATATTATTTAATTTTTCTCATATATTTTGTTATTATTTACATATTTAGACTTTTATTTATATTCCTGGCGTAGATTTTATGGAGAAAATTCTCCATGTAATTTGTTTTTACGCAATTATATATTTTTTAGGTTATCTGACATATATATATTTTTTGACAGTTGACAATTAACAGATCAAGAGAGAGGACTAATGTGAGGCCAAAAGACAGCCCAGCTGATTGTGCCCAAAGAAGAAGTTATTGATATCATTTTTAGACCTTAATATATACATATATTTTTAATTTTTATTTACAATAATTATTTAAATAAGAAACTTTAGCTCTGAAGATATATTGTTTGTTTTATTGCTTTGTTTAAACTCTTTTAGCCAAATCTCTCTTTATATATAGTACATAATTTTTAAAATTAATATTTTTTTAACTTTTTCAAATTTCCCATTAAACTGAATTTATGTCGTATAAATAACGTAAGTGTATTATCTGCCTTGTTTATTTCAATACCTTATTAACCTTTTTTATATTAAAAAAAAATCACTTGCTAACCCAGTTGCTACGCCCATGCCCTAGTTGTGACTTATTTTAAATTTCCCGCTATACTGTATTTGATCAGTGTAAATCGTACTCGGTTCGCAGCGCTATCTACTTTTTTCTACTTTAAAATAGACCATAGTTCCGCTTAACCGTTTGGAACAGACCATAATGTAAAATCAACTTTGATTTTTCCTCTATCAACTGGTGCACTTTTTATATTATTATTTCTATTATAAGTAAGTAAGTATTTTTATTTTATATTATTTTTTTAAATTATTTTCTAAGCCCTTGCAAAATATTCCATGGTATAGTCTGTTCCAAACGGTTAAGCGGAACTAGATTTTGCAATCTAGTTACTTTCATCGCTTAAATCGTGCTTTTCGGTCGTTTTGTTTAAGCTTTGTAAATCATACTTACAATTAACATTTTTTGGTTAAGGTTAATATCATTTTAAAATGTCATTTTCTTTATATTTTGATATTTTGTGCATTCTTAATACAAATTTCCCATTTATTTATTTTTTTGTCATTAAAATTTGTAAAAAAAAATAATTTAATTTTGACATGTCATTCGTTTCTATGGTTTCATTGTTGGAATTTTAAATTTTGACATTCCAACGTGAAAAATGAAATAACCCCAGCAAGGTCCCTTCTCGTGACAACCTAAAAGAACGAAAATCCCATTTAGTTCCGCTTAACCGTTTGGAAAAGACTGTATAAGCAGTTCACTTTTGTAAGAACAAACTAAGAGGGAATTTTGTTTTCAATAGTTTGCACCTTTAAAGCTGTATGTCATGTTGGTATTAAAAAATGTCACTTTTTAAAAATGTCGATCCATTTGACATATGTCATAGTGAAAAATGATATCTTAATTATAATGATCATAACCTTATCAACCTAAAGTCGGTTTTATTGCGCAAGGAATATTTTTAATTGACATTTAAAGTCAGTAACACAGCATAAAAGTAACCAAAATAACCAGATCTAGTGTGTTCTTACAAAAGTGAACTGCTTATACCAATGGTGGTGTACCTTGGAACATGCCCTTTTGCACATGGAAACATTAAATCATATTAATTACTATTGCTAATAAATAATTAGTATTCATAATTTATAACAGAGTAGAAGGATTAAATAACTCTTAATAAAGAAATTATAAATGTATTTCAAAAAAGTAATATTTTCATGAGAACTCATTTTCATTAAATAATTGCTAAGAAAACAAGTTCGGAAACAGAAGTCTTACAGTAGTTTACAAAAGTTTGATAAACATAATTATTTTAAATTGTAGCAATTGAAATCCAGGTAAAAGACTTGTTGTTGTTTCAAGGTACAAGAGGGTGCGTAAAATCGTGAAAATTGCGAAAAACTGAACAGGTAACGTTTGGAATAGAAAATAAGGTTATAGAAATATTCACTAAAGCCTGTTGAATATGATGGTTATTTCAGATAATAGACAATAACTATATAGGATACAAGAATATCAAAATGTTAAAATATTTAGTTTAACACTAAAATGCCTCCTTTTTTTCAAATAACTTAATAGCAAGCGAACTGATAACAAAAAAACCGACAGGTCTAACGAAATATATACACTACCTATATTACATAGAGTTATTACATTAGTTCCTGACTATAATAATTGTTGCAATATTTGACTGAAGATAAATCTTCATTTATCTTGCATGTTGGTCAAATATTCTTCACTAATTCTCTGGAGGCAGTATAAATATGTGCTCATGAACCAATAATCTCATCACTCTTTCAACTACACTATCACCTAGATCAGCCTTTCTCAACCGGGGGGCCGTGAAAGCTTCGTCGGGGGGCCGCGAAGTCATATAAGATCGAAGCATGAAATTATAATAGAAAAACGCTCAATTTTTTAAGATATATTCATAAATATATGACATTTATATTCATTAGAATATACCTTTTAAACATAAATAAAATAAATATACTTATTTTAACAAATAATTTAAACTAATTAAAACAGTTCGCGTTTGAGGTACTTTTAAGTAGGTACGACTTGGACGTGCAAAATGGAAAGCAACTTTGAACACTTGTAAATAAAAATACTTGCAAGCCATTATAGGTAACCGTGTAACCGTAACAGATATTAAAAACATGTTTATGTAAAAGTTATTTCTTTTCAAAAGCTTTATTCAAATATACCTTTTCTTTTATCCTTTCAACGGTTCTTCCTAACACTATTGTTTGCTTCTTTAGCTAGATATTGGTGTCCAAGATTCAGAACTATTAGTATAGGTAAGAAAATAGCTTTGTTATTTAAGAAACTTGGCTTTATTGAATTAATTTAATAAAGCCAATATAATACAATATAAATGAAAAAAAATCAGCTGTGGCCACCACAGGACCGACCGCCATCATAAAGTACTTATATAAATTACATTCTAGCAGCAGAGTAGAAAAACTTGACCTAATATTTTCTAACAGAGATATTATTTATCATGACCATGGAAACGTTACAAATAAATATGAAAAAATTGAGAATTGGAAAAAATTTCGAAAAATTTTACAGAAATTCTTCGAAATTTTTCGTTTTATCAAAAAACGTCTCAAATAAAAGTTATTAGTTATTACTTTTATAGCAACTTTTGTTTAATAATTTTTTTCGAGATATTTTTCTGTTGTGAAATATTCGCAAAAATCTTAAAATCGACACGAGTAAATTCCCATTTTTAGTCAACCGATTTTTACCAAAAGTTGATCAACTCGTGCCATTGATGGCAGAAGCTTAAATATTAAGTTTCATAAAAATCCTTTCAGCCGAATTTGCTCTGCACGTGTACACAGACAGACGGACAGACAGACAGACAGACGGACAGACGGACAGACGGACAGATAGACAGACAGACGGACGGACAGACAAACAGACAGAAATCATGCTAAAAATAGTCAAAACGTTATGTAGGGACCTCAATTCGTGGAGGTCCATCGAAATCTTGAAACGTCAAAATTGGTATGATCACAATACCTCCCTTATATATGTTGACGGTCGGTAAAAATGTGTCTATAAAGGCCTTGAATTTTATTTTTTAAAATATTAAATTGGAAATTCTGAGCTGTTTATTGTTTTCGATAATTATCATACAAATACATGTTTGTTTTGAATATAACTTCAAACTCGGACCACAAATGTCAGTTAAATGGTACTGGAGATTGATATTGTCAATCAAATTTAAATAATAAATCAACTTCATGGCTATCTAGACCAGTTTTTCTTAAACCTCGACAGTTGCGGACCACCAATTTCAAGAAAAACATTATTTTTGCATAACACTGATCTTGACGACTTTTAATTTCGATCATATTGTGGTATACATGGATAAACAGGTACTTATTTTTAGTAATAAATGCTTGCGGCTTAATCGACCATTGAGCCGACTGCATGTTATCGGAAGTAGTGTCCGGGATTTGAATTCGCATCCTTATGTTCCATAGGCAACCGTCTTACCACGGTAGCATGGCAACGCAATTTTAATCTCCTAATAAACCACAGCAACCCCAAATAAAGTTAAAAATTGGTGTGTGAAAATTTTCCAGGCATTATATTGCACGAATGGCAATTGTAATGAATAAGAATGTGGAGGAAGCAGTGATGCGGTAAAGTAGGGAAGAGCAGTGAGTAACTCCATTGATAAATTGCAATTTAGTTAATTTCCTTCCCTCGCTCTGTTCTTACGATCTTTGCACATTCAGCATTATTGTAATTTCCTGTCCATTAAGTCTAAATTCCCGGACCCCACTAAAATTCCGAATGGTTTCTCTAGATGTAGCGTCCACTGTCCCAAATAACTCGTTATTGTCATCAGTAAGGAGGACACGAACTTAACTTCCGTAGACATGTGTCGTTGAGAGTTCCTTGAATAGATGTGACGGATGTTTCATAAGTTTTGCACACAATCGCACTTCTGTCCAACGCACGAAAAGGACTGTCGTAAATAACAGAAGTAGGGTTGTTGGGAACAACGTATATTGAAAGAGCTTGTGGTTGCACATATCTCAAACACAGGAAATAAACTGGCAACTGTTAGAGAAACTGTGTCAGCTGCTACTGCGGATGCCAGGCTAAGCTATTATTTAACTGTTTGCGCAACGAATATTTTCCTTATTCCTTCGAAGAGATTCCGCTGTTTTTATCGCACCAAATACGTGTTAAATTGAGCGATATAAATGTATTCTATATATCGTATAGTGTTATTCCAATTCTTGACATAGTAGCAATGTTGTTTTAATAGAACTAGTACGAAAGAGGATTGTATTTTTATTTAAAATATTTCTGTGTAAATATTATTTTTAATATTCGAACATTTTAACCTGTTGGGTGGTATGGTAATGTACAGTATATTGTTTTAATAAAGAAATAAAGCAAATGGAGATACATGGCCTGTCACAGACAAACTAAGAAGCAGTGCACGAAATATTGAGATGGTTTTTTTGAGAGGAAGTTTGAAATACACTTGCCAAAATACGACAATTTAAAGAATCGGTTAGCCACCCGGACAAGTTTCAGAAACAACCCGTCGCGAGAGTTTTTTTAAAAATCATTTTTTTAGGGATTTTAAAGGGTACTTTACAGTTATTATATGTGTGAAATCAGATAATAAAATAAAATTAGAAACCTTACGTTTACAACACGTAACTTTAAAATATTTTTTAAAAGTTTATTTTCAAGGAGACTTTCGTTCAAAGTTATTATCTAATAACTTTGACAATTCATTGAACAATCTTTTTACCCTTCTTCCTAGAAATGCCCTATAAAAAAACTTGTCTCTCTGAAGACGGGGTCAGAAAATATTCGACCCGGTTAGCATAAATATCTAAGTTGTTGAATTCTTAGAGGCACTGTGTCGACATTCTGGTGGTCTATCCAGATCTGTTTGTTTTATTTTTACATTATTTTAAAATACATATATTTTAAATCTTTCAAACTTACTCTTGTATATATAATAGTATATTATAATAAATTAAATTCATTCATTTTAAAACGTCTTGCTTAACGTGTGTAAATCTTTACCTTTAAGAACTTAAGTGAATAGCTAAGATCCAGACTAATTACAAGATGCCTGATCAGTCAGTTGGTAAGTACGAATACATATCATTTAATTCACATATCGTAATGATGAACCCTGGATAACACTCACGCCTAGTACCCAAACTCCTTTAGCCAGGAATCTCATTTCAAAATGAGATCAGATAATTTATTTAATCATAGGCTCTCTACCTAGTTGATAATAAATGGTACGATATTAAAGTAAGGTATCAGGGTTGGTTTCAACAAGATACAATATACATATTTGGCAACACATGAAAAATACATGAATTAGTTTTAACATGGACTAAAATATAGTAAGTTACGCAGCATCTCACATTTTTGAAAATGATGTTTAATTGATCTTTTGCTAAAGCACATGAATTAAAAAACAGATAAGCCGCAAGAATGAAAATAGCCGAGTATTGCATCACAAAGCATCCTACATTAATCCTTTTAGGGCAAGTGATTATTTCTGCTAACCACATATCTAAAAATTATTTCTTAAGTTCTTATTAGTTTTTGGGAGTAACCATAGCTCAAGATGTGTTGCCGCAATACGGAATTTAGTCCTTGTACAGTTTCCAAGTTGTTTACACCTGAAGATTGTAAATAATTTTTAGCAATAAAAATGTAATTAGAAATTGATTCTTAATTCTTTTCTCAAAGGGTTAAAGGCAGACAATTACACTGAGTATTAGAAGGAGGACAGAATGAGCAAAAAGATCCGGAAATCAAGTTTATACAATTTTCGAAAAAAAAAACATTCATATTGTCGGAACTATATTTTTAAAACATTTTTATTAAGCAAAAGCCCACTTCAATCATTAAAAAGTCAACCCGCGATAACTTAAATAAAAATTCCGTTTAGTTCCGCCTAAACGTTTGGAATAGCTTATAGCATTATTGTACATAAAAGGTAATGTTTTTACAAACGATGACTAGATGGCAATATTGAAATGTGTCATTAGTATATTCGTAAAATTGTTGACAGTGAGCGTTTACAAAAAACAAGTTTGTGGAAAAATTGATATTATTCGTGAAGGTTTTCGTTGGATGATTTTTTACGATTTTAGTAAAGACCTAATTCAACAACAATTCACAGATTCGCTTCGTTCAACTTTTGGTAATGAAGCACCATCAGAAAAGACTATTTACAATTGGTTTGCAGAATTTCGTCGTGGTCGTGCTTCCGTCAGTGATGAATCTCGTGAAGGTCGACCAAATTCGGTTGTAATTCAAAAAAACATCGCTGCTGTGCGCAAAATGATTGAAGAAGATCGGCATGTGAGTTACCATGAGATAGAGGTATCTTTTGGCATATCACAGACTGAAATACATACGATTTTTCATGAACATTTAGCTGTGAAAAAGATCTGGTCCCGATGGACTCTGCATAATTTTATTCAAGCTCAAAAAAAGGCGTGTTGATTGGTGTAAGGGAATGCTAAAAATAATCAACCTAGGCACTGCAAAATCCGTATACAACATCGTTACAGGTGACGAAACTTGAATTTATTCATATGAACCGGAAACTAAGCAACAATCCACCGTTTGGTTCTTCCAAGATGAACCGAAACCCACAAAAATAGTTCGTTCACGAAGCACTTTCTAGAAAATGATCGATTGTTTTTTTGGTTGTACTAGACATGTCTCAACCATCAAGAACAGTTAATGCTGAATGGTATACAACAATTTTTTTGCCAGAAGTCATCGACATCATCAGGAAAAATAACTAAAAACGTCGTATCATTCTTCATCATGACGATGCAAGCTCCCACACAGCACGTCAAACAATTGATTATTTGAAAGAAAAAAACATCGAATTAATGTCACATTAAAAAATACGTGGATAGCAATTTTCATCTCCTGAAAAAGCTGTTGAAGACTTCGAAAACTATGTTTTTAAGGTACCAACTTGAGAGTGGAAAAAATGTTTCCAGAATTGATTTAAAGGCATGCAAAAGTATATAAATCTTAAAAGCGAATATTTTGGAAAGCAATAAAACAGTTTGTACAAAAAAAAATAAATAAATAATAATAATAATAGTTTTCTTTCTTAGTTTTTATAAAAACTTAAGAGGTAGCCCTCGTAACAACGAGATTTCAAATTAATAAAATTTGTTCAATTGATTCAATAAAATATAAATTTAAATTGCATTTTTCTTAATTATTTTGCGATGCATGTGACTTGTTGATATCGTTGGATTTAGATTTTTTTTTTTTTTTTCAAATAAGCGAAAAACAACTGTGTGTTGTTATTTAAAATAAGAAAGTTGCACAACGTATTTTGAGAACCATCAGTAGAAAGAAAAACTGTTTGGCTCGTTAATATAATCTTTTAAAATGGCAGTTGTTGTCTAATTTAACCAACCTCGTAGATTTTATTGTTTTCGAGATAGCAATAGTAGACAAATTAAAATGAAAGACCTGTATACATATTTCATATAGTGTTGTCTACCATGTTTTTTACTCAACGATGACGTGTTTCATTTGACTGAAAGGACTAACTATAAAAAAGGGTCCCAAATGAGATACGTTATTGAAAACCTTGTTTTCTAATTGACAATTAACCGTTGTGCTTTGTGTTGCTTTGTGCTTCTAGATGTAATTGAGTATGTACTCTTTTCTGCCATGTATGTGTGGTTGTCTCTGTATGCTTTGCATTGTTCATTGATTCATTGAAGTGGTTAGTGATTTTTTACTATTTGCTTGATTATACGACAATGAGTACTTTGATCAGGCTTCAACATGATTGTGAACCATTCCGTGTAAAATTTTATAGTTTTTTACCAAAGTGTAAATGCAAATTTATTGGTAGCATGTAGTTAAAATATATATAGCCTCTTATTTAAGTTTTAACAAAAACTAAGAATGAATAAAATTTTTTTGAAACAAACTATTTTATTACTTATGAAAATATTCGCCTCTAAGATTTATATACTTTTGCTTGCGTTCAAATCAATTCTCGTTTATTCACTCTGAAGTTGGTATCTCAAAAACATGGTTTACGAAGGCTTCAACAGCGTCGTGAGGTGATGAAAATCGCCGTCCACGCATTTTTTGTTTGACATTGGGAACAAGAAAAGTCGTTAGAGGATAAATCAGGAGAATACGGACAATGAGACATTAATTTCATGTTTTCTCCTTCAAATAATCAATTTTTTGACGTGCTGTGTGGGAGCTTGCATTTTCATGATGAAGTATGATGCGACGTTTTTAGTTGTTTTTCCGGATTTTGTCGATGACTTCTGGCAAACAAATTGCTATATACCATTCAGCATTAACTGTTCTCCGATCCTCTAAAGGAATTGTTGCGACATATCCAGTGAAACCGAATAATCAAGCAATCATTTTCTTGGAAGTGATTCGTGAACGAAGAACTTTTGTGGGTTTCGGTTCATCTTGGAAGACCCAAACAGTGGATTTTTGGTGATTTTGTTTTATATGAATAAATCCAAGTTTCGTCACCCGTAACGATGTTGTATACGGAGATGCAGTGCCTAGGTTGATTTTTTTTAGCATTCCCTTACACCAATCAACACGAGCCTTTTTTTGAGTTTCGGTAAAATTATGCGGAATCCATCGGAAACAGTTCTTTTTCACAGCTAAATGTTCAAGCAAAAACGAATGTATTGCAGTCTGATATGTCAAAGAATGCCTCTATCTTACGGTAAGTCACATGCCTATCTTCTTCAATTATTTTGCGCACAGCATTGATGTTTTTTTGAATCACAACAGATTTTGGTAGACCTTCACGAGATTAATCACTTATGGACGCACGACCACGACGAAATTCTGCAAACCAATTGTAAACAGTCTTTACTGATGGTGCTTCATAACCAAAAGTTGAACGAAGCGAATCTTTGCATTGTTGTTGTGTTGGGCCTTTACTAAAATCGTAAAAAAATCATCCAACGAAAATCTTCACGAGTAATATCCATTTTTTCAGAAACTTTGTCAACAAACTACTCGGTCAATTTATAAGCTGCCACTGTTTTCATAATAACAAATGTCAAATCTTACAAATATAGTAATGACACATTTCAATATTGCCATCTAATGGTCATTTGTAAAAACATGAAAGGTAACCCTCATACTTTTTTATATATTTTGAAGAAAAAAATAAATAAATAAATGGTAAATTTTTATTAAGAATGACAAAAATTAAAATGCAGTGAATAGGAAACTTTATAATGACAATCAACTTAATATAGAATTTGCAATGTGAGTTTGATTTATAAAAGCTTAAACAAAAAGACCAAAAGTTCGAATTAATAGATAAAAATTACTAGATTTCAAAATCTAGTTCCGCCTGAACGTTTGGAATAGCCTATAGTATACGTTTAAATTCTCTAATAAATTGTCATTTATTAACATGTTTTCTATATTTAGTGACAAATTCCAGAAAAAAGAAAAGAATGTTTGTCAGTTCCTTGGCTGTTATTTAAGAGGAAGATAGGACAGGTGTCTTGTCTTCTGTTTTACCATCTTGTTATTTCATAATTGCATTGCTACTAGGACGGTTACTATGCTACCGACGTTCACTTCGATCGATATGAATTTTACATACAACGATCATACCATTTAACTGCCATCATAACTATAATAGAAAGAAATGGAGCTATCATCTGCACGAAATCGAATTAAACTATGCAGTGAAATGTGCAGTGACCACTGGAACAAGTGAAGTGCTTATCAAACACCGTTAAGCGAGTTTATAATTAAATTATGTTTGCACCGTTCATGATAACTTAATAATGGAAATGGAAACAGTAAATTATCGATAAAACTGGAGAGTATTTGCTAAGATAGACCAAAAACACATGTTACAAATAAAAAGAATAAATAATGAGAAAAAGTGAATTATATGCGAGATAATGAAAAACATAGACGAGAAAAAAAGTTGGATAAACAGCAGACAGTGAGATAATATTTGAAAAAATATGTAAGTAAGCGTGAATGAGTTTTCATCTGGATGTGCTGCGAAATGAAACATTAGGAAAGTGAAATATAAAAGAAATTACATGAAAATACCAGTATTTGTGTTTTGAATAAATTAGTAAAAGAAAAAGCTTTTGAAGAAAATGAAGACAGCTTGGGATTAAAAAAAAAAGAATAATATAAATCTAAATGTATTAACTGTACAAAGCGTCCCACGAGGAAAGGCCAATATTCTGAAGGGTTTTTGGTCATTTTAAGAGAAAAAAAAAAATATATATATATAAGGACATGTTCCTATTCCAAATGACTTGTTTTTATTTAAAGAATTTAATTATGCCTCAGCTTACGATGGCTATTGGCAACCGGGTACATTTAGTTACAGTATTTAACATAGTAAATAAATTATATTAATTTACAACCGATATCTTAATTAATAATATATTGATTGTATTTGATGTATGTTCTAGATTATGTCTTTCTGGAATTGTATTATTTTGGATTCAGTATTACGATTGTTGCGTAGCAAGTCTTCTATATTCTTTGGTAGGTTGTTTTGAACGCATTCTGTATGATATTGTGTATAGTGCAGTAGAATATGTTTGACTGTAATTGTTGTGCCACATGTATTTCATTGCGGTGGGTCTAGGTGATGGAAGATGTACTGATGTGTGTAGAGTGCGTGTCCTAGTCTAAGTTTTGTTATAAAAACTTGTTCTCTTCTTTGTTCCCTTGATTCTCAGTGGGTCGTTTCTTGTTCGATACAATTGAAGTGGTTGGTATTAGTGTTTCTGATTTCTCGGCATTTCACATTTCTTGAGAAATGAAAAATTAGACTTATTTTCTCGGGAATTCTCGAGAAAAATAATTATTAGAATATCTATTTTTTTTAATGTTGAAAATATTGTAGAGGATAAAAACATGTTAAAATTATAGTCAACTTTTAAAGTACTAAAGTATTCATTTAAATAACATAACAAATGGTTTAAAAATGATGACGAAAACGGCACCTAATTGCATAATAATTGAAAATACATATGTATAGAGAAATTTTCAAAAAATTAAGAAATTAATAATAACAGTAATAATTATTTTATTTAGCTTGTAGGTAATCTTTTACATAACAGTTTTAAACTGAACAAAAAATGAAATGTAATTGATTATAATACACTAAATTAAAATAAAATATTGTAACAATAAATGCTAATTAGCTAAATATTATAAATCGCTTCTTATCTGTTACCACAGTTACCACAGTTTAATGTGGCGTCGAGAAAAATTTACATTCCTCGAGAATTTTTTTTTTACATTTCTCGAGAAATGAAAAATGCGAATTATAACTTTTTTTCGAGAAATTTTTGAGAAAGAATTTTCGAGAAGAAACACTAGTTGGTATTTGGTATGGTCTTCCAGTGGTTGTCCCATGTTTCTTTAACCTTCCGTTTGATTAAAGATTTAACATCGCTGACTGGTATTGCTATCTCAATTAGTTCTTCGTGGATAACGTCTTTGGCCTCTATTCCTATATAGCAGGGGCGGCCAACCCCGCGCCCGCGGGCGCAACTGCGCCCGCGATACGATTCCCGGTAAATTAAAATATTTGTTTTAATTTTAATTTCAATCAATTTCATTTTCCAACTTTTAAGCAAAATTTTCTTGGAATTAATTACTTATTTATTAATTGAAATTTTCAAGTAATTTTTTATTATGCCATATTAAATACCTCCCCATATAATAAAATATAAGTAGTTCCACTACAAAAAATATTATTTTAGCGAATTCTATCGAATTTTAGCGCCATTTTTTATGTTTCATTTTATTAAAACTGATCATTGGATGACAGTTTAAGAGTAGCAGTATCAAATTACTGTCCTGATTTTGAAAACTTATGTCAAGAAAAAGTCTCAACCTTCTCATTAACGAATAATAATTTATCATATATTATGTAATTATATGTAATAAATGTCGTTCAATAAAATTATTATTATTATTTTGTTGTATTATGTTGTGTTAAAAATGAAGAAGAGCATTTTTTCAAAAAATAATGGGATTTTAACTTATAAGTAAAATCAAATAAAAATATTCAAAATTAAAAATGACAAAAATTAACAAAACATAACAAATTAATTAAATATTAACAAATTAACATTTTTTTAAAGAAATTAAAATTGAGAAATGAAAAAAATAAATAAAATTAACTTTAACAATAAAAAACAAAACATATATGATGTCATTACACATCATTGCGCCTGCAACGTCTCTGAAAATTCTTAATTGCGCCCGCACTGTCTCTGAAAATTCTTAATTGCGCCCTTGCTTCCAAAAAGCAGGGGTTGCTATATAGGATGGTTTCCATATAATTTTTAGTTTCATTTTTTTTTATCGGTTTAAGGAAATTATCTTGAATTTGAATGATTATTGAGTTATTTGAATGTTGCTACTGTATGGTCTGGATTACGGTGAGAGCGTCAGAGTGGATAATGCATTTGTTTGGCTCTTGTTGATTTTATCTTATTTCTTCTGTAGCTTTGAGCATAAAGAAAGCGTCGGTGGTAAATACACTCGCTTCGTTTGGTAGTTAGAATTTGAATTTATTGTTATCAAATATAAGTCCATCGCCAGTTTGATTGTCAATTTTAGACCCATCAGTGTATATGGCATGGAATGGTTTATGTTTATGAATGGTTTCGTAGAGGGTATTCTTAAATATGCTTGGATTGGCGGTGCTTTTTGCATATTGAGTGAGAGTGAGGTTGAAAATAGGTTCCAAATGGCTTCCGATGTAGATCTATTTGAGTATATATGATATATGATATATATGATATATTTTTAGTTCGAAACAAGTTTTTCTATTAAAATTCAAGATTTTAACAGATAAATAACAGGTTTAACAGGTAATGAAATAGCGTTAATCTTAGTGTTATTTTTATGCTTAAATGACAACATGAAATAATTAACAATTAAACATTACAAAAAAAAAAAACTTATATATTTAATAACTTTCAAATTTAACGTTATAGCCACGACAATAAAATAGTTGTGCATTTTGTAATTTAAATTTAACCATTCTGTATATTAACAGAACCGTGTTTATTGATGAATTTTTTGATAACATATTTCCTTATTTATCATTTTTATCAGGTATTTGAATGTACAAACTCTCTCAAATATTTTACGATTTCACTACAAGTTGTCTTCATTTGACATCTACTGACAATGAAATATATAATTATTTCCTAACTTTTAGTTATATTCTAAAAATGTTCTAATTTGTTTATTAATTGTTTTTATTCCTAAATAAATTATTTCCTCTAATTTTTCATTTTACGTAAAATTTTCTTTTCGGAATAAATTATAAATAAAAAAATCTATCAGATAATTCAATTATCTTGGCGAATTATGCAAATCGTACCTCTGTATATTAGCCAATGCTGTTGAAATTTGGCAGGAAGCTGAGGAATTATTTAAGATAATTTGTTGTGCAGGAAGTTCTCGAAGGCAAGATCTCGCCTGACCCAGGCTAAGTGGGCTTCGCCCTTCTTAATGTATTCATATAAGCATTATGTTCACCATGAGCTTAACATTTCCGGGAGATACTAATGAAGGAACTATGTTTTGACGCAGCAAATGTTTTCATTAAAATTTTAATATTACTTACAAAGTACACACAAAACAAAAAAGTCTATTAAAACTTTTTTACATTTTAACCTATAAAACAAAATTAGAATTTTAGATGTTTATTTATATATATATTTTTTTTTTCTAAGGATAGAGAGACATTGTAACTTCGTTATACAATAATTAAAATCAATTACTGAATTAATGTCTTTATTTTAATTTGTCCATCAGTGTTATCTCGAAAACTATATACAGCTACGAAGTTGGTTACATTAGACATTTTTGTTTCTATATCTCTTTACTTTTAACTGTACCCAGAGAACGTAGAAAGATTGTCGGCACTTGTAGGTGTACGCACCAAGCGCCTGTAAGTAAACAGTAATCTTTGAAACATTATTTACCCGCTTAAAATAAGCTGGTATTCACTTTTTTTGATATTTTGTTGGTTACTCCTATTTTTTATTTAATTTGTAGCGAACCACTTACATTTCATAGATATTAAAAAAACAAATTGATGTACAGACTAACTAGACATTTACAATTACTTATTAGTAGAATAAATTTTAATATTTTGTTATGAATTTGTTTTAAAACATCTAGTCTTTTAGTAGATATATAACACCCCAAAGCAGGTACAGGAACATTAATACTAAACAAGGTTATTCTTTAATGAAGAAATTTCAATAAACCGAAGCCATCTTGCAATGTGTACACTAACCGACATCAAGGTTTGACAGAAAGTATAGGCGTCGATAAATCGGCGCTGTAAACAATATTTCTTCGTGTTCAAAATATTTCAATGTTTTAGGATAACTACCCTAATATTCATCAAATTGAAAAAATACATAGAACAAATAAGATTTGTTTTTTTATAAACAATTTTGATTGTATAGTTTTTTCTGTTAAGATAGTTCTGTTTATAAATGAAACATTTTAAGTTTTTTAGTACCAGTTTTAACCCAGAAACACCCCCTAAGAAAGAAAATTTTGAGATATTATGCTTATATTTGATCCTGGTTCTACTCCAAAATACGTTCAGCCGTTTTTAAAAACAGATATAACCTCCAATTTTATTAATTACTATATTATTATAGCAATTTTTTTTTCTATTTTTATTTAAATATACCTAAAATTATATTTATATTCGATTTTATTGTTATTTATTAACTATAATATAAATAACCATCACTTTAAATTTTATATAAATCAGTAGAAAATATCCTTTTATAATATATATATATATTTTTTTATAATTTATTCAGTAGAACTGTTTTGAAATAAATATCTATTATGAATACAGTCAATAAAAATATTTAAAAACATGCACCTTTTGTATTCTAGTTTGAATTAATCCGTACTATGACGTATTCCCTCTCACGCTCTGATTGGACAGAACGTTACGAGACAACCTTTACTGTAATAATCTTGGGCCAGGTTGACCAGCAAGCTGGGTTCAAAATGTACGGGAGGTCTTTACACGTGCGATTATCTAAACAGGATTGCCTGGCGAAGAGTAAACTAGAAACGATGTATATATAGCTTGATCCAGATAAGCGAGCCGATCCTGTAACGTACCGCGGAACATAATGCTCGATTGAAAACTACGTGTCTCGAACAGTGGCGGCGCTAGCTCTTAAAATATGGGGGGCCAGGAAATTTTTTATTAAGGTTTGGGGGGCTAAATAGAAGTGATGACCTAAAAAAAAGGTCCTCACTTATAAAATACATTTTTCTCCAAACAATTCTGAGGGGGGGGGGATTGAGGCCCAGAACAATTTTTGGGGAAAACAAGTTTGTGAAAAAATTTATATTACTCGTGAAGGTTTTCATTGGATGATTTTTTACGATTTTAGTAAAGGCCTAATTCAACAACAATGCATAGATTCGCTTCGTTCAACTTTTGCTAATGAAGCACCATCAGAAAAGACTGTTTACAGTTGGTTTGCAGAATTTCGTCGTGGTCGTGCGTCCGGCAGTGATGGATCTCGTGAAGGTCGACCAAAATAGGTTGTGATTCAAAAAAACACCGATGCTGTGCGTAAAATTATTGAATAAGATCGGCATGTGACTTACCGTGAGATAGAGGCACCCTTTGGCATATCGCAGACTGCAATACATTCGATTTTGCATGAACATTTAGCTGTGATAAAGATCTGTTCCCGATAAATTCCTCATAATTTGACTGAAGCTCAAAAAAGGCTCGTGTTGATTGGTGTAAGTAAATGCTAAAAATATTCAACCTTGGCACTGCAAAATCCGTAAACAACATCGTTACAGGTGACGAAACTTGTATTTATTCATATGAATCGGAAACTAAGCAACAATCCATTGTTTGGGTCTTCCAAAATGAACGGTGAAAAGTTGTTCGTTCACGAAGCACTTCCAAGAAAATGATCGCTTGTTTCTTCAGTTGTACTGGACATGTCGCAACCATTCCTTTAGAGGATCAGAGAACAGTTAATGCTGAATGGTATACAACAATTTGTCTGCAGAAGTCATCGACAAAATCAGGAAAAACAACTAAAAACGTCGCATCATTCTTCCTCATGATATTGCAAGCTCCCACACAGCACGTCAAACAATTGATTATTTGAAGGAGAAAAACATCGAATTAATGTCTCATTGGCCGTATTCACCTGATTTATCCCCTAACGATTTATTTTTGTTCTCCAATGTCAAACAAAAAATGCGTGGCCAGCGATTTTCTTTACCTCAAGAAGCAATTGAAGCCTTCGAAAACCATATTTTTAATATACCAAATTCAGAGTGGAAATTTTTTTTCGAGAATTGGTTTGAACGCATGTAAAAGTGTATAAATCTTAAAGGCGAATATTTTGAAAAGCAATAAAAGAGTTTGTTCCAAAAAGAAAAATTTCTTTATTAGTTTTTGGAAAAACTTAAAAGGTAGCCCTCGTAAACAAAGTTTTTTATTTTATTTTAAAATAAAAAAAAATTCTGTTACTTTTAAAATCTGTTATTTTGAAATGTTAAGTTGGTAGTGGAAAGTAACAAAAGACAGGAGTTGAATGTCTATTTCGGTTACTTTTTACTTCAGAAGGTAGTTTGACGTCGGAAGTTTGAAAGTGTAGTGAAAAATATAATGTTAAAGAGTCTTTACACAGCGTGTTACATTACGCGGTACATTTTAGGATCAGCTGGCTGGTCTGGACCCAGCTTAACTAACCATTTTAGTAAAACGTGTGAAATTGCAATAAAAATATAAAATACATAGCTTTAATAATAAACAAATTAAAACTTCAATATAGTTTCTGTTTTCGTCAGTTGTAAGCTATTAAGTTTATGTTTCATTAGCACAAATGTATATTTGCTAACATTATATACACAAATATAAACATAATTTGTGTTAATCGATTATTGCTGGTGAATTTCCTTCCCCAGTCAATTAACGTTTTGGAATTTTTAGCTCCAATTACCCACTCCAAAGTTTATAGTTCGAATTCCAGTCTAATCGAATTCCCTTTATAGTCGTTCAACCGAAACAGAAACATCTTCAATGTTGTACGACTCCGTTAGTTTCAAACTAAACTAAATTCCTTTGAATCAGAAATCTTGCAAACTCAGTGCGCCTACTAAATCTCAATAGTCCCTCACTCAACCTTCATTCAATGAGGAATTCAAAGAATCAGACAGACATAAAATGACTAGACGTTTAGAATAAGTTTGAATAGTTCCAATTTATTTCACACTGACCTGTTCTGTAAGCCAGGATTTTTTTCACTGTGTCACATTTTTTCTTTAGGTATTATCCAATTTCAATATAAAAAACAGACTATGATGGCTGGGGTAAGTTTGAAAAGATATAAAGTTTTTGACAGGCCGTAACATATTCTGGAGAGTACAAAAAATATATATGTTTCTGTAGTTTTACTTTTACACAGTATCCATCAAAAGTCTAGGCACAGTTATATTTGAAATTAGTTAAAAATGCGAAAGGCCAAAAAATGATACACAGGGCACTGTTTGGGAACTATTCAAGCGTTCATAACTTTTTATAAAAGATACGAAGAAGTTTAACAGGCTTAGTCTGTAAAAAAAAGTCATAACGATTAGATAATATAAAGTTTTTCGACGACATAACTTTTATCGAACGTATGTAACGAAATGAGATAAAATGGCATTTTCTAAACATGATCGTTACATCCTGATCTTGGCTTTCTGGTGTAACGAAAATCAGCATTCACATTTGAAAGTAGACAATACTGCATTGCTAGTAAGTAGACAAATAACAGTAAATTGTTGTTTATTGTTATTCGTTATTCATCTATGGTAAAGTCCGTACCATCAGTGGCGGATCTAGCTTTTTGGGGGCCCAGGGCTTATAAATGCCAAGGGGCCCTACACATGCTCTTCACTTATGAATGAATATTTTTTATAAGTGAAGAGCAAAAAAAGGTCCTCACCTCCCAAATGTAAGTGAGGAGCAAAAAAAAGGTCCTCACTTCCCAAATCTAAGTGAAAAGCAAAAAAAAGTCCTCACCTCCCAAATCCAAAGTAATAGAATATAATAGGTATCTGTCCGAGAGGTTGGGGGCCCCTTGCGGATCCGGGGCCCAGGGCTTAAGCCCTATTAGCCCGTATGTAGGTCCGCCACTGCGTACCATATTAGTTTTGAAGATAGCAATAAAATAATAAAAGTTAGGGAACTCGTAAAATTACAATAGAAGTGATATAACTAAGCGTATTAACCCATAGCCGTAGGGATTAGTTTTTCACATTACGCATCTTACTTAAAGGATTAACAAAAACAAACATCCCTGCGCCACTGACCGTTGACTATTTACAACGTTGTTGTAAACATAAACCCTAGTTCTTTTGTAGTTTAACAATGTGATTATAGTTATACGGGATAATTGTTTTATGCCGATTTTCAAAAGTAATATGGTATGTTCTATAACTATATTATCTTTTAAATATATCTTGCATTTAATGCAAGCATATGTTTGTAAATCCTTTTATTATCCTCTTTTATCCTTAATGGGCTGGATGGAGTGACAGCTTATACTCAGAGCCGGCGCTAGCTCTTCTGGCGCCCGGAAAAAAAACCGCCAAACTGCGCCCTTTTTTAGAATATGCCCTGGCGTACCGAAAAGGGAAGTTTAGGTGCTCGCAATCTTATTTCAAACATATTCTTTTGATTTAGATGGTTGCAATATAAATATTTTAACATTTTAACAGAATACTAGTTATGGCTAAGTAAATTTGCTAATACAGTGGTACCTCGACTTACAAATCTCTCGATATACGAACTTTTCGAGGTACAAACTATTTTCATAACCTATTTTGACCTCTAGATACGAACCGTGATATTTTTATTTTCAAATGAATTAAAGATGGTTTACATTATAGTTTTTTAATTTTTTTTCTTCAGTACTAGAAACACGCTACTAACAGGCTACTACTACAGGCAACATATCGAAAACTCCTGCGCGACAAAACCAGACAAGAAAATTACCATTTTTTATACAATTTAATGGAAGTTGATTTTCATGCTAAGCATGTAAAACAGAAAATTTTATAAATAAAAATGAATATGTAATGGTCTTTTCACTCATTCTCCATTTCTTTGCATTTTCTTCATTTAGATGAGAATAGTTTTTTTTTGTTAATTTTATGGTTTTTCTTTATGATTTTTTAATCTGGGAAAGGATTTACTGATTTCCCATAAGATATAATGGAAAATTGGGTTTCTAGATACATACTTTTTAAGATACGAACTGCGGTCAGGAACAAATTAAGTTTGTAAACATAATTTTATGTCTAAATGTGCCACCAAAATCAGTTATAAATGTGTTCAGATGTGTAAGAGAGTTAATACAGTCCAAAAGAAGACTGAATAGTATTATATAATCAATAAATGTGTACTTCTTGAAACTCAATTTTATAGCTGATATGTGCAAGACTGATATAGAAATGAAAATTTACAATTTTGATCTAAATAAAAATAGAAAAACTTCATAAAAACTTAGAATATATAAATATATATATATATATATATATATATATATATATATATATATATATATATATATATATATATATACCAGGTCTACAAGTAGGAAATGCGGATTTTTTTCAAACGTGCCGCGCAAACAGCGTGTATAGTTCAAAGTTTCAACACATATGGCGTTTTGTTAAGTTATCATTAAGTGTCAAATGCGTATAGGTTATAATTTGAAAAGTGATCATACAGTTTTGTTTTACTGTGTTAAAAATGTCAAATTTTCTGCCAAATAAAGAGCATTCGCGGACAGTACTACTGTTTTGTTTTCATTTGAAAAAAACTGCTGCTGAATCATACCGACTGCTTCGAGAAGCTTATGGTGAATATGCTCCATCGCAAGATACGTGTGAACGATGGTTTCGGCGTTTCAAAAGTGGTGACTTTGATCTTACAGACAAAGAACATTGAAACCCTCCAAAAAAATATGAAGATACAAAATTGGAAACATTGCTACAGGAAGACGATAGTCAATCACAAAAACAACTAGCAGAACAGTTAGGCGTTAGTCAGCAAGCTGTTTCCAATCGCCTACGAGAGATGGGTAAGATCCAGAAAGTCGGCAGATGGGTTCCACATGCATTGAATGAGAGGCAGATGGAAAAACGCAAAAACACTTGTGAAATTTTGCTTGCACGATACAAAAGAAAGTCTTTTTTGCTTCGTATCATTACTGGCGATGAAAAATGGATTTATTTTGAAAATCCCAAACGCAAAAAATCATGGGTGAACCCAGGCTCACCATCCACATCAACTGCAAGACCGAATCGCTTTGGCAAAAAGACAATGCTCTGTACTTGGTGGGACCAAAAGGGTGTGGTCTATTATGAATTGTTAAAACCTGGTGAAACAGTTAATACCCAACGCTACCAACAACAACTGATCGAATTGAACTATTCGCTACTCATAAAACGACTAAAATACGAAAGAAGACAGCACAAGGTAATCTTTCTTCACGATAACGCTCCATCACATAAGGCAAAAGCAGTTTGCAACACATTAGAGGCACTCAAGTGGGAAGTGCTACCCCATGTCGCTTACTCATCAGACTTGGCCCCTTTAGATTACCACTTGTTCGCATCTATGGGTCACGCACTTGCCGAGCAGCACTTTTGTTCATATGAAAATGTGAAAGAATGGTTAGATGAAAGGTTTGCGGGGAAAGGGGAACAGTTCTACTGGCGAGGTATTCACAAATTGTCTGAAAGTTGGGAAAAATGTATAACTTCTAATGGAGCATACTTTGAATAAATAAACTTTTACTGTTCTTTTGAGTTTAAAGCGTTTTATTAAGAAAAAAAATCCGCATTTCATACTTGTAGACCTGGTATATATATAAGCGTTTGTTTTGGCGCTCCTAAGAGCTGGCACCCTGGGCCTGTGTCCCTGTAGCCTCTACCTTTCACCGCCGCTGCTTATACTGCACAAGGAACATTGAACCATCTGCGGCAGTTTTTCGGTAACAGATTAATAAGTAAAGACAGAATTTCTCATTCGCCAAATGTAACCCCGCTGTATATTTTTATGTTTGGCTTTTAGAAAAAAATAAAAATTAATAATAATAAATAAATAAAGTATTCTCAGAGTGTATCCATAAATTAGAAGAACTACGCAATGGAATAACAGAAGCTATACACAGCATCACTCATCACTGCAACATGTGGTAGGCATAGAGTAAATTTGTCTGAATTTAAATGGGCAATTCATTTATAAAATCATTGTTTTATTGATAATACTAAGATGTAATTTATGCACGTCAGGTATATAAGGTAGACACTAAGATTAAAAAAGCAACGCCTAATTACATTTTATTAGAAGAAATAAATGTTCACAGAGGCGACAAAACGTGCAGTAAAGTATGAAGAGAAAATAAGAAACACCCATCAAGAGGTAGTAAAAAGGGAAGATAGAATATCTAGAATGGGGACTAAAAATTCTACGAAATTCTAACCATGGGGTTAGAATTTGTAGAATTTGTTAAAATACCTGGATATAAAAGAATAATGACTACAAATACCACAATATTTCTGTGCCAACAAGTAGTACTATAAGTGGATTCAGACCAGGAAACGAAGAAGGACGACATGAGAACTGGATGGAAATCGGATATAAAAATTGAAGAATTTGCAAAAGCTCAGAAGAGACACTATATCATCTTGAGAGATTATATGGAAGAACTGAGGAATAACAAGCCGACTACAAGCAAGTGCACGAAGCCAGATCAAATGTAGCATGGATGAAGTAAATCAACTGAGAAGAAACTATGAGACCTGAGAAATCTTTATTAAACTACTTTAATATTGGACTTATGCATAAATCAATAGACAACAACAACACTTAAACAATAAATACCACTATTCACTACACTTATAATACAGTTAATTTACAGTAAACTGTTCCAGGTATATCATCATGCAGTCTAGACTAGTCCAGGTATTCATTTAATAAAACACTCAGTCACCGTTTTGAATTCCACTAACTCAGTATCTCCACTGGAGTTTATCACTTGTACTCTGATGTATGCTTATTTACGACCTTAACTGCCCCAATAAACTGACTCAACCGGTTAAATAAGACTGATTTAACTGTTCATAAAGACTCGCTGAGCTTCACTGTTTGAATACTACTGCCCCTTAAGCTGTAGGTCGCGCACCTTATAAGCAGTATCCAAAACGTTCCATAGATTTCTAGAACCTTCGGGTAACTCGATGTTCAAAGTTCGTTGCCCGTTTCAAGGCTACTGTTTCTTTGGCAGGGTTGTATTCATAACAATAACATTGTATATCATAATATATTATGTGAAATACAATATGTACACTATTTTAAACCGCAAATATTTACTACTATAGTCCGTCAAACCGAAGAACCCATCAAGGCCATCTAGAAACTGTCTGGAGTTAGTTTAAGAATAAACCATTGGCGGGGGCAAGGCTGTCTGATAGGGACCTATTTTATTAATGTTTTAAACTTAAGATTCTCATTTAAGTTGGAAATTTGAAAGGTTATATAAAATACCAAATTATTAAATATAACAAAATATTATTAAAATTATACATTATTCGGTGTTTTATTATATTACAATTAAAAATGATAGATGAGTAAACACAAAAAACACGACAACTTCAAACATACAAAAGCCAGACTTTTACCAATACGACGCCTATGAAATAGCTAGTTAGCGATGTCGTTGGTAGAGTATGAAATTTAAGCTAGCAACAACGACATACGTATCGAGAAATTGTAGCAAGAATAGAAAATTAGCTAAGCTTAGGTATGTCTGTTCTTTTTTCCTCTTAATTTGTTAGATTACGACTTACGTTTAATGTTCTGTTTCTTTCTAACAAATTGTATGTGTATGACATATGTAAAATCATCATTTGAATTATCTCTGCATACATTCGTCCTTGATGGGAAATCTTTGATTTGACGGAGTTTACTAAGATGTAATTTAATTTAAAATATTGTTTTATATCTAAATTTCAGAATAAAATAATTAAAATAATTTAGTTTTTAGTTGAAATAGTTTAGTTTAAATCAGTGTTGATAAATAATAGCTTTATGACTCATTAATTTGCCTTTGTAAGTATCTCCATGTCCGCCACTGGTAAGTACCAACCTCTAAAAGTAATGAGCGGGAAATTCAAACATTTCATACGCCTTTTAATAATTAATAAACGCTCTGCATAAGGGGAAATTATTTTCTACCATTGGATAAAATCTGCGTCGACGTTTCATTTTTTGTACAGGCTGGATGTTTGTCTCTTTATTCAATATTGTTAGTCAAATAGTTAATGTATGTTTGTCTGCCTCACTACAGGGGATTTTGCTGAAACTTTAACGAAGTTTAGTGTCGCAAGTAGGCATCGGAGTCAAGGGTTCCAAAATTAGTTATAATCCTCCTCTCTACACGTTCTAGACATTTATCACCCTTAATCATTTACATCCTGTATACATAACGAAAATGCAAAATAGAAATCACTGAAATAAATCATAAAGAAAATCTACCAATATTTCAAACAGAAATAAAATTGAATTTGCAACCTGCCCTAAAATTATTGAAAAACAATTTGTGTGCATATTTCAGAAAAATGGTGTTACGTCTGATGCACCCCAGGCAATGGCAAATTGATGGGGTAAAAGATGCATTTCCTTCCACCTAACGCGTAGGGGATGCACGAATTTGCTTTGACTTCCCCCTATTTCGCACTTTAGTAAAATAACTAAAGTAAGGTTTCCGTGTGTATGTTAGGAAAATTTAGTTACAAGTTTTATTTCATTGGTTAGGGTCCATTGAATAGGGGTTCTAAGACAAATTGCATTTAATTTTACATTCTCTATCTATTGGTGGGGATCACGAATAAGAATACGGAATATTTTAGCACAATAATTTACTCTCGTATGTTGTGGATAAAACTGGACAAAATATACACAAATAACACAGAAGGCTTTATTTTATTTTATTTCTTGTACTGGCATTTTCTGAGCATAAGCTGGGGAAAAAATCACCTATCCCAATAAGGAATGTAAGATGTAAATATCGATCGCAGTTATAGATACTTTGAAAAAAATATTGATACTGGGAGGTATAGATTAATTTATTAGTAAAAAAAGTATTGTGTAGTCAGCGCTACGGTATCGATACTTTGTATTGTTCACTAATAAAATAAATAATAGGTTCCCAACACCTAGATAGGTGTGTATAAGTGGCAGAGAAGGTAAGTTCTTTGTTTCTAGACCGGCTAGATATGACCGGATATATATGAAAGCCACGTAGTCAGGGTGACATTTCAGCCGATCCTATTATCACTGTATGAATCCAGGTACTCATTTTAAGTATTGAATATTTGAGGCTGAGTCGACCCCAGAGCTCACTGCACAACTTCGGAAGATACTAATCCGTAGGAGGTGAGAGGATATCACTATTGTTTCGTAATATCGGAATCGAATTAATATTTTATGCTATCGATTAATAATAGTGGTATCGAGTATAAAAAAGTCTTTATTAACAAGCAAATATGTTTAAACTATAACGTCATTCTTTTTAAGAACGATGTGTGGGCAAGATAGGAGCTATTTCGATCTTGTTGTAATTGGGTAAGAACGTGGAAACGTTTACACTGTAGAAAAATAGATTTCTGTCTTAACTTATTCTATATGTCTCTGTTATTTTAACCCGAATTTGTAAACATAGGCGTACAAACTAAGTTTACAGTGAATATATTACTATACTAGCGTCTGCGAATCAACGCAGTTACGTCACACGACGTAACAAATGATTGCATTGTTCCAGACAATACAGTCTTTTGTTACTAAAAAGACCTGGCTCAAAACCAGTTAATAAATAACCGAAATAGTGAAAATGTCTTTTACCTAAATGTGCAAAATTTGAGAAACAAAGTTGATTCTCTAGAAGCATTTTTAAGTGACAGTAAATACCTTAACTTAAGGCTGCGTATAACCCCCAGAGGTTACTAGTTTCTTATACAAAACTAACAATCTGAAGTAAAATTAGTATTAAGCTATACATCAAAATTTGCACCGAATTTTTATCTATCTAATAGGATATTTTTAATTTTAGAAACAGTTATTGTAAAAATATTATCGCCCAATAACTTAAAAATAGACATCAGCGATATTGTTCTTTAATTTTTTAAATCTATTTGTGGGTTTCGAATAACTTGTATATTTATATAGTTTTGTGTAGAAATGTTCAAATAATACGTCAACATTTTTTTCGACTTGATTACTCATAGTTTCGAGCCTTCGTCGAAAAATATTATACTTGAGGATAATGGAATACAACTTGGTACACGTATTCTTTACGAAAAATAAATCATTTTTATCCGTAACACCGGTTTTGAAAATCGCGCCAGATTCAAGATGGCGGCAAAAATAGACTACCAAGTACAATATCTATAAGTAGTTTTCACAATAGAGCAAAATAGCTCCAAACATATTTGTAGAATTAAGCTTTAGCTACAATTTGCCGCATCGTACGCAAATATGTGTTGATTGGTTTACAAGATGGCGTCTATAATGTAATTTGCTTATTTACAATTACACAACAGTTTTTTCTACAATTAAAAATATCCTATTAGATAGGTAAAAATTGGCTGCAAATTTTGATATATAGATTGTTATTAATTTTATTTCCGATTATTAGTTTTGTATAAGAAACTATTGAGAACTATAGGGTTGTGCGCCGCCTTAATGTGTTTAAGTGAGCATTGGCTTAAAGAAAATGAAATCGCATTCTATAGTAACATTAGTTTTTACTCATTATGTGATTATATTGCAGAAAACAAATTTCTCATGGCGGAGTTTGTATTTATATTAGAAACGATGTTCCCTACACTGTTTTAGACTTTGTTAAAAAAAATGTCAGTTGATGTTCACTTTGAAATAATTGCTACAGTCATTAATGTTTACAGAATAATTGTTATTAACTTATACAGATCACCTATTGAAGATATGAGTTTATTTCTAAATAAACTTTATACTGCTTTAATAGATATTGGTAATAAGTACAAAAATTATAATTTAGTAATAAGTGGTGATTTTAATATAAATTTCAGAATTAAAGATAAGATATTTGATAGTTTACTTTCGAAGTAACCAGATACTCCTACCTAGGTAATGGATCTTGTATTGATAACGTACTTATTAATATTGATCAATCTGTTTATGATACGAACGTGTTTGATAAACATGTTTCTGATAATCGTTTCTTAATTTTTATCTTTGAAGTTTTGATTAAAAATCATGTGACAGTTAAACGTCTCCACAGGGATTTTTCACAAGCCGATGATCAAAACTTCACTGAATGACTGAGTAATGTAGATTGGGTACAAGTTTATAGTAGTCTAAATGTTGACTTAAAAATGGAAAATTTTCTTCAGAATTTTCTATACGTCTTCAACATATTTTTTCCTTTACGAGAAAAACATATATGCTTGAGTATTTCCAAAACCCGTTCTGACTGGTATAACCATGAGCTCAAAAATCAAAAATGTAAACTTGACTTTGTATAAACAATTAGAAAAAGGTTATAAATTTCATATAAACCAGTGGCGAAGGGAAACCTCCGCTAGACTTGCCCTCCCATAAAAAAAAATATTTAAAAAAAAATGTAAATTTAAAAAAAAAAAGTTAAATATTTAGATAAATCTTCAAAAATACATCAAATTATGTATTTTTGTACTATACAAATTTTTGTCCAAGGCTTGCTTTACTAGTTACGAATTAATTATTATGACCATGGAAACGTTACATATAAGTATGAAAAAATTGAGACTTGGAAAAATTTTAAATAATTTTACAAAATTTTTTCGAAATTTTTCGTTTTATCAAAAAACGTCTCAAATAAAAGTTATTAGTTATTGCATTTATAGTAACTTTTGTTCAGTTTTGTTCAGTAAATATTTTTCTGTTGCTAAATATTCGCAAAAATCTTAAAATCGACAGGAGTAAACTCCCATTTCTAGTCAACCGATTTTCATAAAAAACAATAGGGTTCTTCCCATTTAATAGGAGAATTTTTAGTACCAGAACGAACTCTTTAAGTTAAACCGTTTTTGAGTTATCGTGTATACACACAGACACAAAGACAGACACACACACACACACACACACACACACATACGGACGGCACTTCGAAATGAGGTTTTTTGGATTCCCTGGACCATGAAACGTGGTCATCCGTCAAAATCTCGACATCGAAAATTTTCGCGATTACAATACTTGCCCCTTATATATTAAGGTCGGGCAAGTAAAAATGCTAAAAAATCATATTATGATAATATGATAAAGACATCTGATAACAAATTCAAAACCACTTGGAACATTATAAGACAGGAGACTTTCAAAATCTAATAAAAAGTAGTAAGTAATTTAACATCAAATGATTTCAACAAGTTTATTCCACAGTAACGGTATAGACCAGCGGTTCCCAAACTTTTTTGACCGCGAACCGGTACGAGGTTTTAAAATTTTTCGCGACCCACCTTTATTAAAAAAACATTTATTTACAAAACAAATTTTATTTTAAAGCAGTAGCTTTATAGTAATAAAGAGTAATAAATAGTAATAAAGAGTATAGTATAGCAATAAAGAATATAGAATAGTAATAAAGAGCACAAATACACACTATTCTAGTGATTAACTGACGTAAAAAAATAATATGTACAAAAAAAAACCTTTTTTGTGTTTTTACGATTTTTTTCGCGACCCGGCAAAATTTTTCTGCGACCCGGTGCCGGGTCGCGACCCACACTTTGGGAAACGCTGGTATAGACTATATCAACCATACTAAGTTCCACAGTTCTAAATAAATCTTCAAAACCAACGCATACCAAATCTTATTTCTCTCTCCTGTCAACTCGAAAGAAATATTATCAATTATTAAAAATTTGAAAAATAGTTATAGTACAGATATTTATAACACCAGCATCATTAAAGCATTAGCTGACTATATAGTGGATCCATTAGTTAATATTATAAATAGTGCATTTGATAGTGGGATATTTCCTTCCATACTTAAACTGTCTAAAATTGTCCCTATATTTAAAAAAGGAGACATCAATAATACTTTTGGACTCTTAGTGTTATATTAGTAAAAACTTATCTTTACTGTGTGCAATAAAACCAGTGGCGAAGGAAGACCTCCGCTAGACTTGTCCTCCCATAAAAAATAAAAATAATAAAAAAAAAAAAATACATATATTTTTTTTTAAATTTAAAAAAAGATTTAGGTAAATATTCAAAAATACATCAAATTATGTCCAATACAATTTTTTTGTCCAAGGCTTGGTTTACTAGTTACGAATTTTTTTAAATTTTAATGTTTTATAACTTCCGTTCCCGGTTTCGGATTTTAATAAAAAACAATCGGGTTCTTTCCAGTTATTAAGAGAATTTTTAAGTACCAGAACGAACTCTTTAAGTTAAACAGTTTTTGAGTTATCGTGTATACACACAGACACACACACAAACACACACACACACAGACACACACACATACGGACGGCACTTCGAAAATAGGTTTTTTGGATTCCCTGGACCATGAAACGTGGTCATCAGTCAAAATCACGACATCGAAAATTTTCGCGATTACAATACTTGCCCCTTATATATTAAGGCCAGGCAAGTAAAAACATTCTACGTTATTACGGGCTTATATCCAAATAAAAGATTGTGATAACTTTCTTTTTTTTAATTTAATTTACTGATTTTTATTTACTATTTAGTGATATGTAAATTGTTATATATGCGATTTTTAATATATTATGCAATATAAAAAATATATATTATAAGTTATCATATATCCAGGAGAGAAGACGGCATGGAAAAGTTAATCTTGCAAGGGATAGTAAATAGACGTCGATCGAGTAAGATACCAAATCTCAAATCCTGGGCCGACCAAATGAAGCTATAAGTCAACCACATACTACAAGAAACATTTACAATACACATTTGGTAAAAAATCGAGTAGCGTAAGCTCCGAAAACGAAATCTGTTGTGCGAACAAGACACCATCAAATCCCTCTATTAGACAATGGATCAGAAAATAAAAAAGAAAGAAAATGAGAGAGAGAAAGAGAGAAATTTTCTTCTAACATAAATATTTTCTATGGAAAAACTATTTTTGATAGTCGGGCCAATTTCACTGAGACGGGGCTCGTATACTGTTTTATTTTACTGTGTTCCTCAATTTTTTTGTAAAATTGTAAGTGTTCCGTGATTCTGAAAAGGTTAAAAACCACTGCCTTAAACTATGAAAACTAGATCTTAAACCATGCACTATAAAAATACAAAGTCCAAATATCACATACAATATTAACACACAAAATGTCTATAAAATGTTTATAAGCAAAAAAAAAAAACACTCGTATGTACAAAATATATATGTGAACCATATAGAAACACGTCAAAACACATTTTGACTAATCAAAATCCTGGGATTCTTGATCCTGGACCAAAATGGCGCTCAGTTAAAAAATTGCAACCCATACAACATACTTAGGAGACAAGGCCGTGCTATGATAATTCTCTCTATTATCTCTATGATTCCTTCCCACTTTTAATTTTATAATGATTGATTATTATGAACTTTAGATCATTAATTTTTATAACAGCACTAATATTGTCAGGTGACCTTAAAATAAATCTATTATAATTTTACTATCTTTGGAACGTCATAAAATATAACTATGAAATCTAGCATTACCTATGGGATGAACTAGTATCACAACTCCATTTTCCAGGGAATCATAAAGCAGGATAGTTTGCACATTATATCAAACATGAGCACCAACACAATCTGAACACAAAGGAATATCTCGTAATCCATTCCCAGATATAATTAATGAAAACTAAGCTACATTGTATACAACCCTGAATGGAGGCTAGTTTGTTGTATAGGTCACCCAACATGTGTGATAATAGGTATAGAGTTAACGCTTCAATTCATATCCTGGCAACTGATGTGAAAACATTTGTTGGTGGCCAATAGCTTTGAGCATATTTCGTCTCTTCATCATTAAACTGGTAGAGATAGAGGCGTCTGTGATGAGTGTCTCTGCTTGCATCTCCCGCAGGCAAATACTGTGATAAAACGAACGTCCGGGGCTTGGCGGAGACCAAATTAAATCTTGCTCGATTAGAAAGCAGTCGGGTGTAGGCAACAGTTCGTCTGTTTACACGATTCACCGAACAGGAAGATTATGCCCGATTTTACACAAGGTAACTCTACCCTCGTATACATTTTTCCTGGTGATGAAGAACATGCTTACGTGCACGAAAGTTCAATGTGTTTTATAAAGCAAAATTCACATGAAATGGATGCGAAATGAAATGGTTATTTGAAATATTTCAATATTTCAAACGATTATTATTTTACTAATAGCTATGCTACTAATAAAGTAGATACTAGTTAATTGTGGTATTCACTACTAAAATATTCAAGGATTCAACTGTTTTCCAAACAAATCTTGAATACAAACGACAACTACTTTGAATGAAAGGCAACTTGAGAATGATCGGCATCAGGAGAATCCTGATGCCAATCCATCAACAGAGAAATGATAAACAAGTATGAAAAAGTTGCATTAAAAACGTGATTCGTCAGAACAATGTAATTTTGAGATAATTGCAAAAAAAATTATAAATTGTTTGCAATAAGGTAACCTAATATTTCTACCCACTTATTTTAAGGTTCCAAACATTGAATTCAAACATGTCATTAAAATTTTAATGAGCAAAAATACGAAAAATCGATTATCTAAATTTGGACAAATCACGTTTTGTATGAACTTACAGGACAAATAAGGGTTTAAATGGACAAAACAAGAATAAAATATAATTTAAATGAGTGTTTTTTAACAAAAATATGTTTTTGTATCTCTTTTTAAATATTATAATTTATTTTATCATTTTTCAAATATGCAAATTAATTTAATTTTCCAAATAATCACATAAAACCTCTTATTGTTTCACAGGGGCAGGGATGGACTAGGACCTACATTTTTATCGGGAAAAAAACCCGACCAGCTTATTCTAACACAGTCTGCGCATATCTCTAAACACAACACGTGACGACAAAAAATTAAAAGGACCTTACTGCCAATATGCAAGTGACAAACAAAAAAAGGTCCTAGCGTCCAATATGCAAGCGATACAAAAAAAAAAAAAATTCTCGCTTCCAACATAAAACTGATGACTAAAGAAAGCTTAAAAGTAAAGAGTTAAAACTCAAATGTGTTCCTTAAGTACGCGTATTTTTTTTAGTGATTAGTGAGGGCTCAAATCCCTGAGCCCTCTTTCTAAGTGCGCGCCTACCATAGTTTCTATCTGCGCATGTTATATTTGAATATATTCAGATAAACTTATTTTTATCGACCTTCAACATATATAAGGGAGGTATTGTGATCATACGATTTTGACATTTCGAGATTTCGATGGATCTCCACGAATTGAGGTAACCTTCATAACGTTTTGACTATTTTTAGCATGATGTCTGTCGGTCTGTCTGTCTGTCTGTCGGTCCATGTACACGTGCAGAGCAAATTCGGCTAAAAGGATTTTTATTAAACTTCATATGTAAGTTTTTAACATCAATGGAACGAGTTGATCAACTTTTGGGAGTTTACTCGTGTCGGTTTTAAGATTTTTGCAAATATTTCACAACAGAGAAATATTTCGAAAAAATTTATTTAACAAAAGTTGCTTCAAAAGCAATAACTAACAACTTTTATTTGGACATTTTTTAACATCATAGCATCATAAATTAAAAGGGTACTTTGTGATGAAGGTCGGTCCTGTGGTGTCCACAGCTGATTTTTTGTATATGCAGCGCTGTTATGGTAGACGTTTACGGCCTTTTTACTCGCAACCAACCAACTAACTACTGCTCAAGTAAACCTCTACTTTTAGTAAAAAAGTAATTAATTAAGTAGTTTAACTATTGAGTTACTTAATCACTACCTAGATCTATTTATGCCTTTTTACTATGCATATATGCATAGTAAAAGTCTCTTCAAACTTTTTAACCCAATGTGGAATGAGAGGAATGCTTGGCGCAGCTTGGCGTGGTGAAAACCTCAAATACTGCAGAATTTTCTACGCGCTACAGTCGCCGAATCACCGTTTTTGTAAAGCTCTCGCACGCATAACGCGCGGTCTGCTCCCGAGAAACGCTCCATTGCGACTGAATTCCCAAGAGCCAGGCTACCGATTGACATAACCCCCGCGCCCCTCGGATACGTTGCGTTCACGCAGTAAGCTAAATAAATATAAAATTTCTTTTGAGACACCTTTACTTTTCCGCAGTATTGAGGAGTCATAACGAGAGTAGTTGCAGAGTCAGCCTGTATGTACAGTCTGGCACTTTTTCTGTCGGTCTTCTGCATTTTTGAGGTTGACTTCTAGTTTAGACTCAGTAGAGTCTTTTCTTTAGTCTAGCTATATTTTAGAAGGTTCCATCTCTTTGCGTCTTCTCCATCACTTGAGCGGGTATCTTCAGTTTTGCCGTGGATGCTTAACACACGTGGAAACCTGGTTAGAACTTAATTTTTTTTTTCTATAATTGAAATATTAGTATCCTTTGTGGTTCACGGTATTCGCAATGCGCGTTTCTAGCACCATACATCTAAGGAGTCTAGCTAACTGTAGTGTGTTACTTTCAATTCCGCAGCATAGATGGTAATTAGAAATGCTTCTATCATTTTAATATTACATAATCTCTAAATTAAATTAAGTGAAAATCAATAAATTAGTTTAAAAAATTGTGCAATTCAATTAAAAGTTTATTTCTTCCAGTCGACTAGAAGAATGTTTAATAGGTTTAAAACTTTGGTTCTTTAAGTTTAAAACTATTTTCGTTTGGAAGAAAAACCATTTTTCTTTATGGTTTAGACTTTTTATTTAGAACATTACTTTCAATAAAACTTTAGTAGCAATCTGTGCCAACAGATCAATAAATTAATATTATTAATTGCTTTTCTGTAGGTTGGGGCATTACTGCAATTGGTTGAAAGTTTAAATCGTTTCCAGGTTGTTATTTGATTGAAAATAATTTCACTATTTTAAAGTAATATGTCTGTGATTTAAAGTTTAACATGCTTCTCATACAAATTTGTTTCTGAAGTTTTCATAAGTTGACTCTACTTAATTTCATACAAATATGGAGCGAGAGAGAAATATCTTTACGATGAATGTTGAGTCAAATATATGTCCTTGAACAGATATCTTTTAAAAAATCAAATATAATCAGAATCATAAAGTACAAGGTTACTAAAATGCTTCAGGTTCAAAGAATCTATCCCCTTTAATAAAGATGGCTAGTTACCGTACTGAAAAATAATGTCCAGTCAAATACAATATTTTATGCACAAATATAAAGTTTAACAATTGGAAAAGTAGTTAATTTAATTTAAAAACACAAAAATTCTGATCGTCAATTGTAAAACTTCAGAACTAACGTCATCAAGATGGCAACGGACCATCAGCTGATTGTAGCCCACAATAAGGTTTAAAATATATTTATTTATTGATTTATTTATTTTAATATGATACGGAAATAATCATCGTTCCTGAGAGCCAAACATTTTAACAAACTGATTAGCTTGCGCGACCCATTATTCACGACGTGCAATACTCATATTGCACGTCGTTTTATGGATTTACAGTTGGACACAAAGAATTTATTATTTCATGGTCGCAGATAAAATATTTATTTGGATTTGGAATATATGGATTTATGGATATATGGATATATGGATTACACTTGTTCTTTTTTAGGAGTTCGTAGATATGATCAATACATTCTTATATGTAGATAACCCATGTCCATCTGTCGGAAGAAATTGTGGTTAATGGCAGGACCTTAAGAATTAAAATTTGGGATACATATTTGACCCTATTTTTGTGACCTCGGTAGATTTACAGAAACAATACTGGGACTGAAAAATTCATAGTCTTACATTACAAAATAATTGAGAAAAATACAATTAAATTTATAATATTTTTATTGAAAAGAATATCCCATCAAATGAAAGCTCTTTAAACGTAGATTAAGGATCATAAACTAATAAAAGAAAAAACTTTTTATTGTGATCTGTAACATAGAGAAACCTGAAAAAAATATAAAAAATTCAGAGCAATGAACAATGAAGTGAGTCAAAATAGTTTAAACAAAATTTTTGAGTATGGTTTTTGAAAGATTTTGACGTGATATTTTAGGGAAAATCAGTTACCAGATTTCCTGTCAAGCAGATGAGAAGTGGCTGACGCTATACATATTTTTGCCGTATAAGGTGTAAGTATTGTTTTGCAAGTTTCCTGCTAATCTCATTACCTCTCGTTGAGCCAGCGGGTTTTTATTTGGTATAAAAAATATATGGTAACTGAGTTGCTACCTCGCTATAATTATCATCATCGTAATTCTCCATAACCTGTATTACTGCACTCGCCTGGACCCAATCAAGTTTTAGAGGCAGCGCCGATTTATATGTCGAAGCAATTTGTCTAGTATGAATTTTCTTTTTTCTCCGGACACCGTAAGTTGGGTTGACTTTTGACCACACGCACATTTTGATCTGTTAATTGTTAGACCTTTCCATGTGACCTGTATACCAATACTTATTAGATCTTCGGTTAGCTAGTTTCTCCATCTTTTGCGATGAAATTCTTCTATCTTATATCATCTATACCTGTCCTCGCTTATCCTCATAACGTGTCCTATTCACTGTAATCGTTTACCTCTCTTTTCTTGTGTGAAACTCTGATTTAACTACTAAACAAATGTATATCCGGCATAACAGTGGTATTTAAGACTGGTCATTGTTTGTCTTCGTTTCAAGATTGCTGTCTTCTTCGTCTTCTTCTTCTTCTTCTTCTTCTTCTTCTTCTTTGGGCACTGTCAATCGGGTTAATGTTTGACCTCACTCAATAAGTCCTGCATCTTGATCTGTTAATTATCAGGACTACCCATGCGACCTGTATACCAATACTTATTTAATTTTTGGTAAGCTGATCTCTCCATCTCTTGCGAGGTCTTCACACTGGTTGACGGGTATTCAAGCTTCCCACACATTTCCTCCTAACCATTCTATCCTCCCTCATCCTGTTCTACCAACTGTAATCGTCTATCTCTCAGTTCTTGTGTGATACTCGACCTTGAGTATAGTTCTCGGATATCTTTGTTTTTGTGGAATCTCCATCCACCATTAATCTATATACGAGGGCTACCTTTTAAGTTTTTACAAAAACTAAGAAAATTTTTTTTTGGAACAAACTGTTTTATTACTTTTCAAAATTTTCGCCTTTAAGATTTATAAACCTTTCCATGCGTTCAAATCAATTCTCGAAACATTTTTTCCACTCTGAAGTTGTTATCTTAAAAACATGGTTTTCGAAGGCTTCAACTTGAGGTGACAAAAAAAAAGTCGTTAGGGGATAAATCAGGTGAATACGGGCAATAAGACATAAATTCGATGTTTTTCTCCTTCAAATAATAAAATGTTTGACGTGCTGTGTGGGAGTTTGCATTGTCATGATGAAGAATGATGCAAATGTTGCGACAAATTGTTGTATACCATTCAGCATTAATTGTTCTCCGATCCTCTAAATGAATGGTTGCGACATATCCAGTACAACCGAAGAAACAAGTGTTCATATTCTTAGGTGCTTCGTGAACGAACAACTTTTGTGGATTTCGGTTCATTTTGGAAGACCCAAACAGTAGATTGTTGCTTAGTTTCCGGTTCATATGATTAAATCCAAGTTTCGTTACCTGTAACGATGTTGTATACGGATTTTGCAGTGCCTAGGTTGATTTTTTTAACATTCTCTTACACCAATCATCTTTTTTTGAGCTTCGGTCAAATTATGCGGAATCCATCGGGAACAGATCTTTCTCACAGCTAAGTTCATGCAAAATCGAATGTATTGCAGTTTGCAATATGCCAAAGGATGCCTCTATCTCACGGTAAGTCAAATGCCGATCTTCTTTAAACATTTTGCACACAGCATCGATGTTTTTTTGTATCACAACCGATTTTGGTAGACTTTCACGAGAATCATCACTGACGGACGCACAACCACGACGAAATTCTGCAACCAATTGTAAACAGTCTTTTCTGATCGTGCTTCATTACCAAAAGTTGAACGAAGCGAATCTATGCATTTTTGTTGTGGTAGGCTTAACTAAAATCGTAAAAAATCATCCAACGAAAACCTTTACGAGTAATATCAATTTTTTCACAACCTGTTTTTTTTTTAGACGCTCACTGTTAACAAACTACTCGGTCTATTTATAAGCTGCCACTGATTTCACAATAACAAATTGTCAAATTTTACGAATATAGTAATGACAAATTTCAATATTGCCATCTAGTGGTCGTTTGTAAAAACACAAAAGGTAACCCTCGTATTACATTTAGGCCCGGTCTTTCCACCTTCAGATAAAGTCCCAGGTAACTATCTGACAGATAAGGTTATTTGTAACTTCATCTGCTGAGTAAATGTCATCCCTTCTTTCTATACAAATGTATCTATCGAATAGTTATCTAACGGATAATGAGACTGACGTGTTGGATTCACTGACTGGTATTGACATTTATTCAGCAGATGAAGTTACAAATAACCTTATTTGTCAGATAGTTACCTGGGACTTTAACTGAAGGTGGAAAGACCGGGCCTTAATATATTTTACTGTGAGAAATAAACCTGAGAATTGTTGTCACTTGTCGCTAGATATTTACGAAATCCTGAAACGCTTGATAATTTTTACCCCACAATAATTTTTACTTAAGTTATCAAAACATTTATACTAGTAAATAGTGTTTTTGAGCAACACTCTTTCTTCTGTAATGCTGTGTTAAAATTATGATGTGAAAATTTTTAACTAATATGTAAAATAGCGTAATAACGTTCAAATTTTGCGAATATATTAATATTCAAAAGTCATTGAAATGATCATTAATTGGACATCCGTGCTTTATATAATAGCCATTTTCTGAACTGCGTTACATTTAAACCCCCGCCTGTGAGATAATTAACTGGTGCTTTTAATTGCAAGCAGCTTGCTCTAATGGCAATCGATTATAATGGAAAAATGTCATTCAACAACCATTTACATCTCCTCTTATTTTCATTATTTTAGCGTTATTTTAATATCAACAAGATACTTAAACGGCCTCAATTAACAACCGGTGGCATTCAAAATGTAAAATTTAAGTTATTCAATATTATGGTTTATTCCATAATTATAAATCAAATACAATCGTTACTTGTTATTTATAGCTAGAGTAATATACCCAAGTATTATACCCGTCTACATTAGGCTAGTAAACAGGGGTAGACATAGTATACTACCGTCGGCGAATCAACGCAGTTACGTCACACGACGTAACAAACGATTGCATTGTTCCAGACACTACAGTCGTTTGTTACGTCGTTTGACGTAACTGCGTTGATTCGCCGACGCTAGTATAGCTAACATGTTCTTAAAATTATGCCGTTACTAGGATAGTAGGCGTTTTTACACAACACTACTATTTGGTTCCATCGACGCTACTGTCTCAAAACCAGCATAAAATGCAATTCACATAAAGTGACACTGTCCTTACACGGATTGACCGATTTTCCAAAATCGAACTGCCTAGGCAGCGGATCCACATTCCTCAGTGCTTAATTTTTATTTTCGGACATCGTAGATTTTTCACGATTTTCTTTTTTCATAATATTGTCCCGGTCGTGTTAGGAGATGAAGTGAGAGAACTTTTACTCTCGAGGGTAGTGGACGACCCGTCTGAAGATGGCTGACCACTTTTTTTCAGATTTTTTCTACCGCATAGGGATGGTTTTAGATTTCTAAAAAATCGCGATTTTTAAATTTTCGCGATTTTTAAGTTATCGCGATTTTTTAAGGGCGCAACGAGCAAAATCCATGTTCAAAGATAGATGGCCACCGAAGGTTGCAGAATTCTTTTTTCCTGATTTTCTCTAACGCTTTCCGGCTGTTTGGAATTTTCTGATACGCGATTTTTACAACATCACGTAAAAACGTTCAGATCTATCCTCAGGGATGGGATCCGCCAAAGGTGGCTGTCCACATCAAAATTTCCTTACCGCTTAAGGGTAGTTCTATTTTGCCTGGATTTCGCGATTTCCTTTTTTCGTCATTTTTTTTCATTCCGATGAATTTTTGCAAACCAAACCGCATATGTAGCGACTCGTGTTATATGTTTCACAAGGGTTGCCTTTAATATTTCGGGATTTGAGATCAAAAGCAATTATTTATCAACAAAAGTGGCTTTATTGTTTTTCAAAATATTCTCCATGAAGATCAATACACTTTTGAGTGCGTTTGAATAAATTTTCGAAGCACTTTTTCCACTCCAATTGAGCTACTCTTTTGTCAAATTATGTGGGATCCAACGCGAACAAATCTTTTTGACGGCCAAATGTTCATGCAATAGTAAATGTATGCTAGTCTCAGTAATGCCCAAGAATACCTCAATCCCACGATAAGTCACATGACGATCTTGCAATATCAGTTCACGGACAGAATCAATGATTTCCGGAACAACAACCGATTTTGCACTACTTTTACGAAATTCGTCCTTAAGTGAACTACGGCCACGATTGAAGCCGGCAAACCATCGAAAAACAGTAGTCCTTAATGGTGCTTCACCGCCAAAAGTCGAATTAAGTTCATCGATACACTGTTATAGGGTTAGTCCGCGTCGTAATTTGTAAAAAATAATCGCTCGAAAATGTTCACGATATAATTCCATTTTTAGCCGAGATGAATTTTTTCAAGTTATTGTAAACAACACAAATAGCGCTCGTACGTCAAAACGTTCTGAGTACGTATACCGTCAAAAATGTCATACTTTACGATAGAAGCGTCAGTTTCCAGATGGCAGCACTAGTTTAGCGCAATCCCGAAATATAAGAAGCAACCCTCGTATTTGCTTACAAATTTCAAAAAGGTTAGGTTATTTCCAACCACTTTTGAAAGGATACTAAAAACATTTCCTAGGGAGTAAAGGGGTTAGTGAATTATAATATAGTTATAAAAAAAGTCAAATGTAATATGCTGTTTAATAAGATCGTAATCGATTGTAGATCTGTTTAATAAGATCGTAATCGATCGTATCGATTGCAACGTAGGATCTTCTAAAAGGCTACCAACCTTTGAGTAACAAATATATCGACTGAGTAATGCTTGAATGTTAGTTAGATTACATTGTAACATGGGTAGCAAAAATCACAAAGTATGACGTCATTTTGTAGTTATCGTGGAAAAACTTTACGTGTCTCTACTAAGATAAGGTACAACGCGTACACAGAGAAACTGAAAGTGAAAAAAAAAAACAATATAGTATTCTATCAAACATAACATTGGTTGATTCACTGTGTACGCCTGATTTACTGTCACCGTAATGACCCTACATATTTTTTTATTAATATTTGTACACTGGTTTAATTGAACTAGTACAATAAAATTCTATTCTTAGTGAATTATATTTTTGAACAAGAAAGCCTTCGACAATTCTATAGGAATCTAAAAATTATTATCGAAACAAGTAGTGTTTGTGAGACTGATATAAGACTCCTATAAAGTTGTTTCGGGTTTGAGTACGGTCTAGTGTAGTAAAGTTTGAAAGTTTATCACGTCCTACCTGTGATCTCTTGTGTAGTTTCAACGAGCTGTTGGTTGAGTTCTTCAGCGCCATCTCCCAGGAGACGTAGAGTGATGTTGACCGGCCGCGTGGGTCCGTGAAGTGTGACCAAGATAGCAGTGGTCTTACCCGGGACAGCGAGCTCAGGGGCCACCACCGAGAAACCCCTGAAACAACATAAACAAGACGCGTTTACTAAACTTTCTTCTATTCAATGTGTGAGCAGAGTTTGTTGTAATTAAATTAGAACTTTTGTTTGGGGCCACTAGTGTATTTTTAAATTAATTTTCAACACTAACTTGTTGTTTATGATAAAGTTTAGTTTTTTGACCTCAGGTAAGGCTAAGAAAGATATATGGAACGAAATTTCCTGATTTGTTTTAGATCTTTAGAATCAATCTTTTATTAAACTAGGTAAATACAGTCATATTTACTTTATAACAAATCATCAAATAAGTAACTAGATTTCTTTTTGCGAAAAAATTGAATTTCGCAATAATAAACGTCAATAATGGTACAAAGAACTGATATTTTATTCAGGAAAACTTATAATATATTTTACTGACACAAATAAATATAATATTAAACTGACACAAGTAAACATAAATTTTTACCGACTGCCAACATATATAAGGAAGGTATTGTGATTATACCGATTTTGACATTTCGAGATTTCGATGGATCTCCACGAATTGAGGTCATTATATAACGTTTTGACTATTTTTAGCATGATGTCTGTCTGTCTGTGTACACGTGCAGAGCAAATTCGGTTAAAAGGATTTTTATGAAATTTCATATTTAAGCTTTTGACATCAATGGCACGAGTTGATCAACTTTTGGTAAAAATCGGTTGAAATGGTAATTTACTCGTGTCAATTTTAATATTTTTGCGAATATTTAACAACAGAAAAATATTTCGACAAAAATTATTTAACAAAAGTTTCTGTAAAAGCAATAACTAACAACTTTTATTTGAGACATTTATTAATAAAATGAAAAAATTTTGAAAAATTTTTCGAAATTTTTTGTATCTATTTTTTCATACTTATATGTAACGTTTCCAGGGTAATGATAAATAATATCTCAGTTAGAAAATATTGGGCCAAGTTATTTCTACTCTGCTGCTAGAATGAATTTTATGCAAGTACTTTGTGATGGCGGTCGGTCCTGTGGTGACCACAGCTGATTTTTACTCTATAATGTTTGTTATTTATTAACATATTCGCTCACTGAAGAGAATTCCAAAGCAAGAACGAAGTTTAATATTTATATCAAATTACAGAGTAAAAATGAAATATAACCAGTGGCGAAGGGAAACCTCCGCTAGACTTGCCCTCCCATAAAAAAATATTTAAAAAAAAAAAATGTAAATTTAAAAAAAAAAAAAATATTTAAAAAAAAAAAATAATATTTAGATAAATCTTCAAAAATACATCAAATTATGTTCTATACAAATTTTTGTCCAAGGCTTGCTTTACTAGTTACGAATTAATTATCATGACCATGGAAACGTTACATATAAGTATGAAAAAATTGAGACTTGGAAAAATTTTAAATAATTTTACAAAAGAATTCGAAATTTTTCGTTTTATCAAAAAACGTCTCAAATAAAAGTTATTAGTTATTGCATTTATAGTAACTTTTGTTCAATAAATTTTTTCGAAATATTTTTCTGTTGCTAAATATTCGCAAAAATCTTAAAATCGACACGAGTAAACTCCCATTTCTAGTCAACCGATTTTCATAAAAAACAATAGGGTTCTTTCCATTAAATAGGAGAATTTTTTAGTACCAGAACGAACTCTTTAAGTTAAACCGTTTTTGAGTTATCGTGTATACACAGAGACAGACAGACAGACACACACACACACACACACACACACATACGGACGGCACTTCGAAAATAGGTTTTTTGGATTCCCTGGACCATGAAACGTGGTCATCCGTCAAAATCTCGACATCGAAAATTTTCGCGATTACAATACTTGCCCCTTATATATTAAGGTCGGGCAAGTAAAAAAGTATAATAAATTAAATAAATTTGTTAGACCTAAGTTGGTTAACAAATGCGTTAAAAGACATGTCCAATAAATCCAGAGTATTACTATTATTATTATTATTATTTAATATTCAAATAATACTACAATTAAACAGTAACTGGAAAGAATAATCACACAGTTCTAAATTCTGTATAGAGAACACATATCGGTTAATGATATTCTAAGACGGAGCATTTATTAAACGGATAAATGATGCACTAGGATACACTCGATATGATGGATGATATGACAAGTAACTTACAAATGACGCATATAACATATGTTTAAAACCAATACAAGTAAATTATACGGCGCTCACTAAACTTGCAAATCACTTCCATCGTCACATCTGTGTTACTTGTTATATCTACAGTTTTATCATATCTACAATTCTAACATGAGAGACGACCACGATTTTAATGTTAATTTTGTTTCTTTATCTGCTATTAAAATTGCAGAAGAAACATCCATTATGTTTGCGGAATTAACAGCTGTACATAAAACTCTAGTCATTATCTCTAATCTTCCTCCACAAAAATATATTATTCTATCAAACTCTCAAAGTGCTCTTTAAGTCTTATCTATGAGCGGAATATTATCCGATTCAGACCACATAAGTTTGGAAATTAAAAAACAAATATCACCCTGGCCACTCAGGAATAAAAGGAAAATAACGCGCTGACGCTCTTGCTAGTTCTTGCTCAAATAACTCTGACTACCATTACAATGATATATCATACAAGTGCTTTTTACCATAATTCAGAACTAGATGTATTCGTAACTAGCAAGAGGAATGGGACCAGGCATGCATCATAAAAGGTTTATTTTATCGACCGTTTGTCCCCACAATACCAAGCATTGCCTGGTATAAGAAACTAAATTTAACTAAAAGAGAATCATCCTTGTTCATTAGGCTCAGACTCAACCATACTCTTGCTCTCGACCACTTTTACAGATTCAAAATAGTACAGTCGAGCCTGTGCAGCTGTGGTGAGGTAGCAGATCCTCATCACCTACTGTTTGCCTGCTCTTCCTATTAAGAAGATTCCCAACTGCTCTATCTAAAACTAGGAGAATCTATGCCACTTTTCCTCTCACTTGCTGACAGATTGGCTGCGCCTACAGGCACAACATGTAGGGTTTTAGCGGATTTTGTGTCAACAATGAAGATAGTAATACAATGCTTAATACAAGCTAATTCTGGTTGAATGGCGAAAGCCTAAACTAATAAATGAAGAAGAAGAATTTTGTTTCTTTAGTTGAGAAACAAAGATATTTATACGATTATACTTGTGTAATAAAAATGTGCCAAGAGCGAGCTTTGGAAAGTATTGCTAAAGAAGTTTCAGAATTGAATATGTTTTGTAGTTATTTAACTAACCGGTTATTTGTACAGATTAATTCTAACTAATAATGCAAAGTATTTATTTAGTAAATAGAACAATACACTTATTTTAAAGTCTTGTTCTTATACAATATATGAACCATCGTAAGTACCGCTACTTATATTTACAATATAAGTTAGGTAATGTTAGTATTATGATATGATCTTTTGAAATTGCTTAATTTTTCTCCCAGTAATAACTATTAACTTTCATTGAATATTAATAACCATACATTTAAAATTTTAATTCGGATGTTTTCTTTGTCCAAGAACATGATTGTTACTGATCTTAACCATAACAGTGAGGGCTGTTTTCAAATCACATTACTCCTAAGTTATATTTTCGTTAATTCACTGCAATATCACTATCAGCGTTACATCAATGAGCGCTTGAGGTTATGTCATGAAGATGTCATTAATATAATTTTGAAATTTTGCTAAGCACATATCATTTTTCGGTATCTACAATAAAATTTATTTAATATAAGGTACGACGCCAATTGTCTGGATCAATTACTGTGCAACCTTCTAGAGAACACTATAGTGACTGCGGGAATAGTCTGGAAAGAACTCCGTGACTGTATAAGACACGGTATTTGCGGTAGGGAGTCGGACAATTATTTGCAGTTACTGAGTTAGTTGAATTAAGTGTATTGTTGACCGCTCTATAGAAACGATCAACCAAATAGACGTTGCCAATGGTTACATCGAGTTCGAGTTCTACATCGCTGACAGCAAGTGTTATAGAACACTGATGACCAATGACCAAAGGATGTAAAAATTTAAAACCTTGTCAGATCATAGGCCACCAGGAAATTTCAGCCATCTTTATCTTAGGCAAGACAAGCTTTACAAATCTATCATTTATTTATTTACTTTCTATGTCAACATTTAAAATCTTGTTATTCCTTTGAAGAATAATTTTCTACTTTTGTTTATATTCTAAAGTTTTTATCTATTTGTGCATCTGCTCTGTGAGTTAAGAATTATGTAAATTTAAAACAAAACAAATTTTCATACTGGAAGCAGAAAAGAAAAACTTCCAGCAAATATAGAACAGAACGCGTCATAAGAAGTTACTAGAGTATCTTTTTATTTTCACTTAAAATTTATGTATACGTGTAAAAATAGAAAAAAGACACGTAAAATAATTTTATCAGTTTCAATAATAAGAAAAGCTTAAAGAAAATCAATAGGTAATGCTTGAAACTGAGTTTCCTTAAACTTATTTAATGCAAAAATAAAATAAAAACATTGCTTCAAGACTTGACGATATTTTAGTGCTTTCCTGTAGTCTTTTAAATTATGTACTTTTAAAAATTGAAACTCCGATATTGAATTTATAAAACAATTTTAAAATTTGCTGAATTGAATTTGTTATTAAATAATAGAAGAATTTGTATTAACTTGAACTAAGCTGCAGGAATAGATGACATTCCCAGCGAGTTTCTTCATCTTATCGGTGAAGAATTTCTCAAGAGACTACCTGATATTTTGATAGTATCGAGAAAAGAAGAGCTCCCCAAAGAATGAAAAAAAGCTATGATATGCCTAATAAATAGGGAGATAAACTGAATTGTGGAATATATCGTAGGGTCTTACTTCTATGTACATCATATAAGTTCGAATATTGTTCTGCATCGACTTGTACCATCTAAGGATTTATTGGTGACTACCAGGCGGGTTTTCGATCTAGCAGATCGACAACAGAATAAATTTTCTCATTAAGACAAATCCATGAAAAATGCTGTATGCATAACACCGACGTTCATAATGTTTTCATTAAGTTCAGGAAAGTTTATGACAGCATTATGCGTGACAACTCTGGGACATCATTGAAGAATTAAGTATCTTTAGTAAACTTATCAAGATGACAATGTTATGTGTGTCCATAAGCCTTTCGTCGTGTGTCAATAAGAAGATGATTTGGCTATTTACCCTCGTGCTGGAGTGCTCAATGGGTATCTTTTTTTTATGGCCTTTGCTGCTTTGGCAATTAGCCAGGACAATTTTTATTCTTTGAAAATTTCCATGCCTGAACAGGATTCAAACCCGAGACCTAACTGATCTTATTGTTGGCAAGAAATAACGCACAGAATTAAAGCTGCTAATGCATTGTACTTTTGCACTTGGTCCCCTCTTCAATACGAAACTCTTGTCTAGGAACACCAAGATCAGGTTATACCAAGTTACAGTACGTTCCAGAATTATGTATGGCTCCAAAACCTCGCGAGTTGAGGATGACAAAGGACAGAATGGTTACAGCTAGTCGAAGATCTAACAATTACTGGTAAAAACATGGAAAAAACTGACAATTAGCCGATCAAGATTGAGGACATAAGTGAGTGAAGCCAAACGCCAACTTGACTAACAGTGCTCAAAGAAAGAAATAAGAAAAAATTCGCATTACACGAAACGTTTTGCTAGAAATACCAATATCGAATAAACAACACAATGTCTCGTTCTTAGTGTTATTATTATTATCGTCTGGCACTTAGCTTAAGCTGGAAAACATTCACCTATCCAAGATATATAAATATCAAAAGAATTAAGCTCCGTGAGGTTATTGGTTCTGTAGCCCTGTTTAAATTGTGTATATACAGTTATTAACAGTGTACGAATACACATATACAGTTGTTAACAGTGTATATACACTTGTTCAGAATAGTGTATGAACACTTCAGTTCAGAATAGGGGTATACCGAGTCTAAATGGTGAACATAGGAATTTTACATGGGAAATTATTTCTTTTTCGAATGTTGCTCAACGCTCTTACCGAATTCAATAATTATGATATCAACCAAAACCGTACAATTTTTTGTAATTAAACGATATTAAATTACATGCAATTCTATACTGTTATGGTTGCGTAAATTAATTATTAAACTCAGAATTTTATCATTTTATTAAATTTTATCAAAAGTAAGTCATAAGCCATGACTACTGTTTTGTTTAAGTAGGAATTTCTTTTTACATTTCTTACGATATTGTTTTGATCCTGTACTGTTAATGAAAATTAATTGAATACTGGATGTTTATACCAATGAAGAACGTGTCAATAAAAAAGGTTTATGTGGGTAACTGTTACAGCAGAGGGCGAGTTTATTTCGGTGAGTTTTATAAATAGTTCAATTCCTAGTACAACTAGAACAGCTCGTTCGGTAGCAAAATTTGAAACAACAGCAAATATGTCAACAAATGCAACCTGTGATAGTAATATGAGAAAAGTAGAACGTGATTTGCTTGAAGAAAGACTATTAAGTATGATAAACGTGACGTACTACTGCAGTGCTAGATTTGTTGGGAGGGAGTTGGAAATACATCCTAGTATTGTACATAACATTTTAAAAAGAAAACTGTTGATTATTATTATTTTTTTCTTATAAAATACGACACATGGAACTTTTTCCATGGTTTCTCCTGGACAAAGAAAACAGAAGAGTATTTTGTGAAGATATGAATATTAAGACTATATTTTGTGAGGATATATAATATTAAGAATATTGTTTGAATGATGAATGCAGCTTCACTCTAGATAATGAACAAAATATACAAAACATGCGTTATTGAGCTATAGAAAACTCAAGAATATGTGTTTTAACAAGGACAATGAGTGCCGGAATTTTTGGAAAGACAGGGTGCGACAGCGAAAACTCATGTTTTTTAAATAACAATAGTAAAGTAGATTTTAGTTGATAATTTCAGAATTACCTATTAAAAATAACATTTGACAAGTTACGATCTTTTGTCAACTCCCGTTTTGGTGATATCCATTGGCTGCCTCGTTCACCTGATTTATCCATATACGATTATTTTTTGTTGAGTTATCTAAAAGCAAAGGTCTACATAAACAAACCTGGCAATATCCAGGAAGTGAAAGATTCTATTCGCCTGGAAATCGCTAATGTAGAAGGAAAAATGTTGAGAAGAGCAATGTGTAATTTAAAACGAGGTTGTGAGAGTGCATGCAGAAGGAAGGTTGTCACTTGTCTGATGTTATTTTTAAGAGATAATTCAGAAATCTTCAACTAAAACTACAAGCATTCTACAAGCATTCTACAAGCATTTTTTCTGTGTAATTAAATTTTGTTTAACTTGACGATCTACTTTATTATTGTTATTTGAAAACATGCTTTTCCTCTGCCGCACCATGCAATAGGGGTAATTGCGTGCCCAGACCAGGAGTGTGGTTTCAACAAGGTGGTTACTCTGCACATTACGGAAAGGATGTTAAAGAATATTTGAATCGAGTATTACCGGCGATTTGGTGTTGAATTTAACTAGAGCATGCAATCAGCTGGCTTGCCAGATCTCCTGATCTCGCTCCATGCGAATTCTATTTATAGAATCACTTAAAAAATCAAGACAAAAAGACTTAGAAGAACCTGGATGCATTGAGAGAAAAGGACTCATTTTACCGTCAGCAGCGTTGTTTGTACAAATAGGACATCTATTTTCCTCATACCAGGTACTGGTACTTTGATGTAAATTTCTCCCAGGATATCTACACAATCTACTCCCCCACACCGTAACTTAAATAACAGGACAAGGCTGCTAATTACTCGTCGTTTTTCAATTGACAATACTCCATACTTGTCTAGTAACATGTACACTCAGTGCTGGCTCTAGGAGTCCTAGTGCAGATTTAATTTTAAGTTGAGCGCAACTAAAAACATAAGCATTCTGAGATAACAAAAAAAAAAAAAACAATGGATCAAGCGGTGAGCAAGATTATTAAGCATTGGATCAAGAATTACCGGCGATTTGACGCACCCTTCCCCAAGCCTATTTCAGCGCCTCATCACCTGCTGTAATGCATCGCCTGCTTACTGTGTTAAACCGACACTGTATACATATTCTCACAAAGTGCATATACATTTGCTCAGAACAGTGAACATACACGTTTTCCTTCCTTATTCATCTTCTAAGAACTTTCTAATTAACGTGCAGATGTTCAGTATTGCAGATTTATGTATATGTATACAAAGATTTTCTTTCAATCCAAATGTTTCTAATGGTTTTACTGTGTATTTGGTATTATTCTAGTTGCTGACACTATCATTGGTGCAATAGTCACTTTGTGCTTATGTCATTGTTATTTTATGATACGTGCGAGGTCTTTATACTTTTGAATCAGTTTAATATGTAAGTTGTAGTTTTTTATATATGCCTAGTGGGTGTACCCGTGCTTCGCTACAGCATTTCACTACATTAATTCCAAAAATGTGGAACATTACGATTATAAAGTTAAATATATAAAATTGTAGGAATAGTAATTTTAACTACCGTTAGGCAGTGGAGAATGAATAACCATCCAGTACCGCCATCTGTTGACAAATTCCACAACTATCAACATATCTGCATTTCGGAGTTCTGTTTACCCTATGATAACTCCAATATTATTGATCTTTGATGTACAGTGTTATATATATTATGATTCTATGTGAAATGGTTTAATTTATTATTCTAAAATAGTTAATACATCTCTATAAAATCCGATGTTATGCTCCCACAAATATTATAATACAAAAACTATTACGTTTAAAAACAGAAAATTGCCCAATACATGATATCGGTGCATGATAGTTATATACTTTCCCGGACTATTTTTTAGATCTGGTTAAGATCTACATTTTTGGAGTACATTATATCGATATATTTCTTAAGGTTTAACCTACGTAATCCATTTAAACTGAGAGTGAAAAATTATGGTTTTCCCCCATAACGACCCCCTAGGGGGATGCGGACGAAGTTGGAACCCTCGATAAAACCTTCTTCGAGTTATTTTACCCTCCTGTACTAAATTTGGTGAAAATCGGTCCATTCGTTTAGCTTTGCATAAGGGACAAACAAACAAACAGAAATAGATTTTTATATATGGTCTTCAAAGATGAAATTTGTAGTTAATAATATTGCCAACTTTAACAGCTTATTATTTGACATTGGCTTAATACTTCATCGTTCTGCTTTTTTTTTTTTTTTGAAAGTTACACATCTTGCCTGTTTAAAGAAATCATTGTATGCACTAAAAAATATCAAAAACTTTTTTTTTTAAATTAATTTTGTTGAAAATAGTACGGTCGGAAATTTGTACTATTATGAAGTATGAGTTCTTACGGAACTACGGCATCGCAGACCGCGCAAGAACATTAATAGTGTATTTGGCTCTAGTGTTACTGCGCAGCAGACAATATCAAATTAGTTCGCCAAAATTCGTACAGGTAACTTAAAAACCAACAAAAAAAAAAAGCCTGGCTCATCGATCACAGCAGAAATATAATGCAACCAACTGGACGAAATGATGCAAAAACTTAAAGAAAAACAGCTTAGATTGGTCATCAGATCGGCTCCTATCTTATTGCATATATAACGCTAAACCACACACTGCACAAATGACTGCAGCAAAACTACAGGAATTGGAGTTAGAACTTCTTCATCATCCTCCATACTCACCTGACCTAGCCCCCACTGACTACCACTTCTTCGGCAATTTGGACAACTTTTTAATAGGAAAACAGTTTAATTCCGACAATGCTGTAAAACTGGCCTTCCAGGAATTCATTGACTCTCGTCCACCAGGGTTTTATACCACCGGCCTGAACAACCTGCCGCTTATATGGAAAAAGTATATAGACAATATGGCTGCATACTTTGATGGATAAAATAATTCCTTATATTTGTAAGTTATCAACCAACTTTGCATTTTTTTTCTATAAATTTCAACCTTGACGACCTAATATAAAGGTTATATTTGTTCTAGATATGAAATACTATTTAATTGCAATAGAAAACAAATATTCAATCTCAATGTATGCCCAGCAGTTTATTTATGCCCAGGGTTATTAGGATTAGTAATATTATACAAGACTTTTTTTTTTCGTTCCTTTGATATCTTTTTAATAAAGATTTTGATATTTTAAGACATTTAAATATATATTTAAAGGTTAAGCAGTTTGTAAAAGCCACGAATTCCAGCCCTAAGTATATTTTCCAGATATTATATTGTTGAAATACTCATCTTCTATTTTCTCAAATTTCCATGAATTTCCAAATAAATACATTACTGTAGTCAATCAAATAATACTTGCTAAATTAATTTTGCTGAGGTATTCCTGTTTAATACTAATTCATTGTCAAATGAAAATCAAACATCAAAACTAGATTATTGATAATTAATAAAATCGAATTAGTCCATTAGTAAACTAGGGTATTAGTTATTTATATCCATCTATTGAATAGTAATAACATCAATTTAAACAGCAAACACCTATCTCAGCAAAATATAACATCATAAAATATCATATATAGGAATTAAACCAAAAGCCAGAAACTCTAATATAAATTTAAACCTTGTGGAGATGTTATCTGATTGTGATTTATCGAACAAGTATTCAATATGAGAAAAATTGACAACAATGGCAATTAGTATAAATTTATCATCAAATAATTGGACGTCATGGCAACGTGTTCAAGCGTGTTCGGTAATATGTTACGTTTGGACACAGTAGCTTTGTGGTTTTATGGTAGAGAAATAATGGTTTGGTGAAATTTCGGATGGGATTGTTCCACTTTTGCTGATAGCTTCATTTTTTACTTTTCAATTACGAAGTACGGAAAGTATTATAGGTGTCAAATTACCCGGCAGAGTTTTTGACAGTTTCGTGAACAGTTTTTCAGATTCGTTGAACATAATAAAACAATCTTGATTAGATGAGTTACGTCAGTAAGTTAGTAATTATAGTTGAAGGTAATGGGATTCGGACCAGTCAGAAAATAAAAACAAATTTATTAACTTCGCTAACGTTTCGATTTTAATTTAAATCTTCATCAGAGATTAGTTAATAGTCACGATATAAAACAACAATTTTAAAATTAATAAAGAACACATCATATTGTCCGGTTATTGAACTCAGAGATAAGCATATGAATGATTTTATTTATTAATTTTAAAATTGTTATTTTATATCGTGACTATTAACTAAGCTCTGATGAAGATTTAAATTAAAATCTAAAGGTTAGCGAAGTTAATAAATTTGTTTTTATTTTCTGACTGGTCCGAATCCCATTACCTTCAACTATAACTAATAAAACAATATTTAGTTAAATGATTTTGTGTGTATGTAGAATTTTATCAATAAAACACACGAGTCCATGAAAAAATATCTATCATAATAATATTTAAAAGCTGGTATATGAATCTATCATAATAATATTTAAAAGCTGGTCTTAAAAAATCAAAATCTTTAATAACGAGAACGGTCGTGGCTCAGTTAGTTAGTGTGTAGACCAGCGGTTTCCAAACTTTGTTCAGTAACGACCCCCTTAGAAAAAATCCCATCTCTGGCGCCCCCCCCCCATTTAGGAAATTTATAAACAATTTGTAAATAATTTCTTTATTGAAATAATAATCACAAAAAATATGTAATGTAAATAGTTTCTTTAATTCCTAAATATTTATTTTCACAACATAAATCACGAAAATCATATAAAAATAAATTATATTAATATTAAATATGTAATACAAATTAAAAATGTAATAAAAATCGATTTTAAAGTGAAGTATGGGCTTGTTTTTTCGCACATAATTCGTTAAATTGCGGTTTATATGAAGAAAGAGTTACTCTTATTTCGTCTTCCACTATTAACCGTGCGCGATAGTTTGTTTTAATAACAGCTAATGTGGAAAATCCTGCGACCCGCGACCTCCTGGTGAATCTTGTACTATCCCCTAAGGGGTCCCGCCCCCCACTTTGGAAACCGCTGGTGTAGACTACTGAGCGGCGGGCCAGGGTTCATTCCCCGGTACCGGAAAAACACCATACATTTTTCCGACCGTTTCTCCCTCGGAAGGCATCGGGCAACCACCGAGGTAGAAGCCCTAGTAAAACTTCGACAAAATAATTAGTGGTTCGGATTCCACGATAATAAATTGTAAGTCCCATAGGATTGTGTTATATACAGGCAACACACACAACACAACTGTATGCGGGGAAATAGCCTACGCTCGGAATATGTTCAGTACGAACGTGTCAGTTCAGAGCATCGAGCATGTCTAAGAAAAAGGTATATGAACAAGTTTTATCCAGACATTCCTAAAGTGTTTATTTATTATAATGGTTATGTTATTTGCAATATAACCCAGAAAATAAGATAAACAATGAAATAATCTCTTTCCTTTTTCTTCTTCTTGCGACTAGGATTTCATCTGTTGATCGACCTTACTCTTGGGGATCGTCAGTGTGGTCTCTTTCCTCTCGTTCGTCATTCCTTGCAGATGCGAGCAATTCTTCCTTTTCCCATGTTTCCAAATACTTATTCCATTCCCGATCTCGCTCAATTTCATCACATCCCAAACTTCATATTTTTCCCTGACAGAATTGTTGATCTGTCTATTATTGGTTAGTCTTAGTATTGACCTCAGTACTTTCATATTTGTAGTTCTCATTATTGAAGTAAAACACTACTTTGGGCACATTTGTCGATCAAACAGTAACTGAAGCACGTTACGGACACGAGTTACGAATATGAAACCCTCTCGCATCTTGCCGAACATAACATTCGACCGGCATACACCAGGCAGCAATGCATTATATCGCAAACATTGCAATATCACAACAGTGAATAGTAAAAGCCAGTGAATAAATTGAGTTTTGTGTTAGTTACGAAGGAAATTAATATAATATAATTTTTGACACTGAGCTTTATTTAAGAATAGATTTTAAAGTAAGAAAATTATTTTTGACATTGAGTTTTGTGTATAATTAGTGTGAATAATAATAAACTTCTCTCCGAGGTATTCTTTGGTTGTGATGGTTGCTATCTTTTTGTGATATGGTTTGTCAAGGAATCTAAATTTTATTTCAAGGCGCTGTAGAACCATCTGAGGAACATTTAATAGACCCAACTTAAATGTTCGATGAGCAAAGGAACGGGGGACTTGACGGGCTACAGAAGAATGGTGACGTCAGTTTTACGAAGTAATCTTGCAGTGAGAGGAGCTGCAGAATGGGGCCTGATATTATCTTGCTGGTTTTTAACCTTTAGGGTTGTAATAGGAAAAATTTTGTAGTTCCTGAAGATATGGTAACATAACGGGCTTCAAGACTTTGCAAATGAAGCACTCGGCATTCAGTTTGCTTTCTAAGAATGCTAGAAAGCATCTACTTCCATGTGGTATGGCACTCCAAACCATCTAGCTAGTCTCCTAGCGCTACCTTACGTTCCAAACAATACTGAACTTTCCGGATTTTTCTACGTGTTTTGCGGAGTTTTCTACGTCCATCATGAGATTAAAAATTGATGTGAAGTGTGAATATTCACACATTTCAGGGTTTCGCAGGTATATAATAAGTGAAGGCGGTATGCTGAGTGTGTAGGACAAATTTTACTTTATAGTAATCACGGCAAAATGAACGATATTTTTAAAATAATTTATCGTCTGTTAATCATATAATAAGACTGGTTATTAAATTTACGCTCTTAAAAATTAAATACAACATTTGTCAAAATATAACTAGAATTTTGACAAAATAATTTCAACATAATAAAACGCAAAAAAAAAAAACAGAAAAATAAAACTCACTCCGTCCGTACTCGAACTCGAAACCCTTCGTTTTCCAGAGAATTTTAGCTTCCGACACCAGCGCTCTAACGCGTTGCGCTATCGGACGCTTGGCTTATCAGTGTCTTACATTGGTATAACTTTTGTACTTTGTGAACCAAAAACCACAAAAAATGCGTTATTTTCCGAAAACATAATCTGATCAAAAATTCCTGTTGTACTATTTCGGTTCACACCAATATACTTGGATTACTTGGAATTTTTTTAGATTTTTAGTTTAAACCATCTGGGCTACAGGGTGTGGGACAAAAATTTTTTTGGCACAATTTTGGCAAAAATCGCCTCAAAATAATTTATTTTGCAAAAATAAAAATTTGATCGTTAATCCACGTACTAAGGGCTTTCATTTGATACCCTACTCAGAATTAAAAAAAAATAATTTTGTTTTCGATGAGCACATATTTGTTTATATTTTTAGGGAGGTATGTTTTTTAGATGTTTTAGTATTTTTCCTATGTGCGGGTCAAAGAGTTGTATAAACATGCCAAATTTCAACTCTCTAGGTTTAGCCGTTTGGCTACAATTTTAACCGAACAGACAGACAGACAGACAGACAGACAGACAGACAGACAGACAGACAGACAGACAGACAGACAGACGACAAAATGACGGTATAAGGGTTTTTTGGTCATACCTACAAAACCCTAAAAATGGTATCGGGTTGTGTTTAACGACAAATCCTGTTTTGTTTGTGGACTGATGATGCATGTAGAAGGCCCGCTGAAGGCGTAGAGAAAGGTTGGAAGTTCAGTATTGTACGAAACGTGAGGTACGCTTAACAAAAGACATGTAGATGGGGTGCTATCGAATATGGAAATAGATCCGTTCTACAAGGTTATTTCGTGAAATCGTTCTTCCATGGGCAGACAAATTTCCTGTTCTTTCGCCCATCGAAGGTAGATGGAATGTAATAGGTAGAAGATTGGGTCTATTACATGTTCCTCCGATGGTTCTACAGGGCTCCAAAAATTAGATTAAGATTGCTTGGGACGCCAAACCGAAGGAAGACATCGACCACCTCATTTAAAGTATGCGTCGAAAATTATTGAATGTGAAGGCTATAGACTTCTAATCATTATGAAATTTTAGTACTCCATACGAACCCAATTTAGAACCTAAAAACTATTAAAATATATTCACGTTTACTTGGTGATGCATTTTCAATGTCAAACAACATATAATTCTTCTTCTTCTTCTTCCCTAGCTTATCCCATGTCATATGGGGTCGCTGTTCCTTATCATTCTTCTCCATTCATTTCTGTCTTTCCATTCGTCTCCCTGTAAATCTTTGCTGGAGAAGTCAGCCATGAGGTGATTCATTTCCAACATATAATTCTTATACGGTCGTAAACATCATATTGGCGTCGTTGTTTGAGTCTACTACAACCCATTGAGTCTCCTGGTCTAATTGTCAAAATCTTTTTTTGTGAGTAATTTTGTTTGGTTCTTAAAATGTACCCTCTCATTTTAGGCGTATAATTTTATTGAGAGTTAAAAGATCTGTTTCAATTACGACTTCGCACCCATCTAGATAATTACACTTTCAGTACAAAGTACAAATATACTACTGAAGTAACAGCAATTTTTATTTTTTATTTGAATTTAAGGGGTTGTAGAAGGTACGAGATATATAAAGGGTTTCAATTTAATTGCGTCATGTGATAATAGTAATAATCAAAACAGTTAAATATGATGAAGCATTAACATTATTCTTAAACTAAAATATATTTTGAAAATAATTTCTTTTTTCGTATAAGGTTTTCATTAAATTAATTGCAAATCAGACCTTTGTTGATATATCTTGTAAAGATTTTGCTTTGATAAGGATGCCGTGTTTTTCAATTACCGTGCTTCATACTAACACAAAATCTTTATATAGCCTTAATATAATAATATACAAAGCTTGCCTAGAATGTAAAGAATGTTTAGTTAATAGCAACATGAAAGCCAATACATTTCAATGAAAACGGTGTTTATTTATGATGTTAATAATAATAAGAATAATAATAATTATTATTATTATTATTTTTGTGATTATTTATGATAAACATTATTATTTATGTGGAGTTGTTCGTGTCCGTAAGTGAATATATGTGAAGAAAGTTGTACGGGTTGCGGACATAAATGATACAACTGACCAGTTTCGAAATATCTATATTTCGAAACTGGTCAGCTAGATCTAGTCGTATCATTTATGTCCGCAACCCATATAACCTTCTCCACATATTATTATTTATTTTTCTAATATATTTATAACAGTTCCAAAAATAGCATATCCACGTTTTTGCAAGGATTACCTTATGAGCTTAAAAGCCTTACTCTAAAACTTTTCCTAAAAATTCTAGTTATCCAATTAAATGTGGGTAAGATCTAAGGAACCATAACTGATTTAATGTGCAAGTTTGGTCATATGCTCCTTAAACTCACTCTGTACCAGCCAAGTACACGCTTAAGCCTACTAGACACAACACGGTGCAGAGAGTTGATCTCCGCGGGTACTATTCGCAAACGTTGTTTACTTGTGGGCAACCTTAGAATTATCGTTGATATATGTCCATTATTGGTTTTGTTTAAAATATATTTTGTTAAGTACTCACATCAATGTTTTTAAATTTAAAAATATATTTAGTTCAAATAACAAGAATGATTGCAATTGTAAAACATAGTCATTTACAATAAATTTGTCATTGCGTAATTGGACGTCACGGAAGTATGTTCACATGTGTTGTATGTAATACGTTGCAGTTTGACAAAGTAGCATTTGTGGCTTTACGGAACAGAAATAATGGTTTGTTAAAATCCCAGCTAATTGTCCCAGCTTTTCAGATGGTCTTTTCAACTGAACGAAGCTATTTGAAATTTTATATTTCCTTTGTTTTCGTTGAAGTTTTGTCGCCGTTCGTACCTCTAATGTTTCTTATCTAATCAAGAACATAATTTTGTTTCAAATGAACGCACTTTTCTTTTTACATAGAAGATATAACGAAACAGTGTATACACAGACGTTGTAATAAGTTTTATATTATTACATGTCTTTGTCAAATGCGTCATTGTCTGGCATTGTTGAGGTTATATTCTTTGTATATTTTCACGATATATAGTTATGGTGTGGTTAACAATAAAGATATAAAAACGTTATTGTTTTGTGATATAGTGAGCATAAAAATTTATCGAAAAAAGAATAAAGGTGTGTACTTCACCGCGTTTTGGTACATGATCCTTTTTACATTTGCTTCGTTGCAAGTTGTTGCAAAGAAATGATTAGAATTTGTTATATTAAAAGCAGAACGTGGATCGGTAACTATTTTTATGATCAACTAGTAAAAGTTTTCTAGACAATAGAAGTCTAATAGAAGTCAAGCGGTCACCATTAACGGCTTCACTTTACACCCGCCGGTGTCTCGCAGGGGTCTCATTTCAGGCCTATTCTATATTTAATTTACAACGATATTTCAAAAGTAATAAAATATACATTTTTTTTTATATATTTGCCGGTGATATGAAATTAAACCTACAAATTAAGGAGTCATAAGATACCGTCTTCCTGCAATCTTTGGAAATTTGTACCTTTATTGCCAAAAATACAAATTATTTCTTAATCACGAAAATGTCATCGTTTACGAGGAACAAAAAGCACAACGAACAAAAAGAACAATTTCTAGCATCTTAAACTATTTGTCTGTTATCTGGAATTGTTTGTATGTCACATACATGTTGAAACTTGAAAAAAATCAGAAAATGACCATTTAGTATTTCTGTTTTAAATGTAATATCCAAAACGATAATTACTACTATTCCTGTTTCAGAATATATAATCTACCACTTCAAAAACGTCGTATTTTGTCTGACATGTTAGTGCTATACCCAATAATAAATAACATCATTTCTTCTAATGAGCTCCAAAACCTTATTGAGTTCAGCATCCCTACATAAAATATCAGAATACCAAACTTATTCCATCAATCCAGCTCAAACACAAATTTATTTTCTAATTCGCCCATCATCAGACTTTCTACTACGTACAATCTCTTTTTTTTTCACATATAGATTTCTTCAATTGTTTTAAACAGAAATTCCGGAAATTATGTATTAAAAAAATAAAATACTTTAAGTGTTCTTCAATCTTCTTCTACTTAATCACATAAAAATCTATATATAACATTGTAACTCATAATTGTAACTGTATTAGTCCTGTCTGTGTTCTGCGAAAAATAATAAAATATATAAAAATATTAACAATTGCCCCAAGATGTTGTTTCCTCTAAGCACATTTATCATTTTTAATGTACTGTAACCTCTTTTATTCCTACTTACAGATATGCAATTAGTGAATGACTCCAATTATGAAGTACAGTGGAATCTTATAGAACGGTTCGAATATATGGAAACGCGAACATATGTGTGTTTGAAAATCATTTCACGATGTTCGAGCAAAACTTAATGCATTATCGTCAGTTGAAATTAATACTGGGCGAAACATAAACAGAAAATTAAGTAGTTGCGGATCAATGCAAATAGTGACCAATCACTAATAAGATCAACAGAGTTCAGTAGAAGGAAAAGTTTTACTAATTAGATAGCACAGGAAACGAATGTGGATAATCAGATGCAGACAGAATGTAGTATAAAACGTGGAGAAAAGAATTTTTTTATAAGCTCCTCTTTATTCCTTGTAGAGTGACACATTTAAATAAAAAAATGACCAGTGTTACTTTGTCAGTTAAATTAAACAACTGCGAGCTACATCATACAGTTCACAAGAAATATCTAGGAATATCAGCGTATAATGTAACTTACAATCACACAACAAAATAACCCAAAATCTTGATTGATCTATGGTACAGCGCACATCTCCTGTTGTTCTTCAACAAAGTCGAGTATTGCTCATCAGTATAGCTTAACAACACACCTCAAGACTAACGTAAAGGTAAACAACGCTATTGATCACAGGGACAATATAATCAACTTACTGTTTACCAACATTGTGGAATATTACCCTTCTTCAGTTCCACCGCCAAAGTGCTTGTGCCCCAGAATGCAGATAAATTATTTCCAACCCAAACATACCCATTCACGAATAACTCAAATTATTTTGCTCTAGGTTTAATTATCTGCATTTATTAGTGGCTTTTAATATTCTCTAATCAAGAACTCTCATGACCTACTTGTTAGCAAGTACATCACCAGAATGGCAGGCACTAAGACCTACCAGTAGTGACTTAGGTATATTCCTGCCAGCCAGCAGTAGAATTGCCGCTATTCTTGTAAATGGGGTATCACTTTATCACTAAGTTGAGACTTCAGCGCTTCCAAACCGTGCCTAATATTGCTTTCGATTGCCCTGTTCTAACTTATCCAGGTAAGAACGGTGATTCATTTCCATTACGCTCGAGGTTCTGACCTTACATTGACCGTCTTTGACGTCAAATCTAAGACGCATCGTCGAGGTTTTATACCAGGGATGTATAGTGTGTTATTTATGCTGTCCTTAAGCCTATGTGCAGGGGCGTAACTACCACATAGCAAAAATAAGCAAAGCTTATGTGCACCGTTGCTTTATGAGCCTCAAGGCTTTATGGGCCCGACCCGGACTGCTCAAACATGCCCCAATATATTGTTCATTATGGCTTGGTAAATTTTTTTTCTCATGCAAAATCCAGAAAAGTTAATTTTTAAATTTGCTGTATTAAGTTTTGTTTACGTTTTTGTTATTATACAAAAATAAGTTTTCCATTTTGTACGAGGAGTTTTTAATATGTCAGCCTTCAAAATGAAAGATTTTCTTTTACCAAAATGCGAATTATTTTTCAACGTACTCCACCTTTAGCTCGATATGTTTTGAACAACGATATTTCATTTTTTTAAGCCATCCATAATGTACGATTTCTTGAACTCTGCAAAATACGTGTTTCAGCGATGATCCCTTCCTTCGATGCGAATCCTTTTTCAGTGAGCCATTTCTTCATATTTGATAAGAAGAGAAAGACGTCGTAAGGGGCCAAATTTGGAGAATAGGATGGATGAGGGAGCAGTTCTTTGTGCATTTCGGCCAATTTGACCGATACAATTGCGAACGAGTGAGCCGATGTAATTTCATGATGGAACAAAACTCTTTCCTTCGCCAATGGGGCTGCCTCAATTCAGCATGGAATCGATCCAATAATACGGCATAATATTGTCTTGTGAATGTTTTATCCTTTTCCAGATAGTAGGCGAAGATTATGCTTTGCGAATCCCAGAAAATCGTGTGCATGACCTTTACAGCCGAAGGTATCATTTTTGCTTTCTTTGGAGCACGTTCTACAGGAGGAATCCACTGTTTTAACTGTTTTTTCTTGGTGTGTAGTTATGGACCCATGTGTCATCAACGAGTATAAAACGCCGAAAAAAATCATTTGGATTGGGCTTATACAAGTCCAAACGTTGCTTCTAAATGGTCACGCGCTTCCGTTTTTAATCCCACTGTGGTTATTACGACTTATCAGCAGGCCAATTACAGAACACATATGTTTTGAGTTTGCATGCTTGCGCATTATTTTAAATTAGTCGATGGTGTATTCTTACTACCGTAACCAGAAATTTTTAGATCGTCATCAGTTACTATATTTTATTTTATTCGTTTTTTACTTTTAATAAAAATCACATTTTTATAGACAAATTTTATGTCTCTTTCACTTTTACGATATTCCACATTACCCAGATAATCTCTTACTCCATATAACACCATTAATAAACGAGCTACCACTGGGCATAATTTTTACGTGGACGCGTTGGCTATTAGTTGTCCCAGAGGTGTCCTACAGCGACACTTCCACCAGCTACTTTGCTAATACGCCCGTTAAAATTACCCTCACGACTTGATGTAATATAACAGGTAGTAACCGCAATAATACACAGAATGGCATATGTTTTATCACCGTGCTATTTTAACAAGACTGAATTACAGCACCGAAGGGAGTTAATACGTAGGACAGTGTTTCCCAAACTTTTCTGCTAAGGGATGTGTGCAGATGACTATAATCTAAAAGTACACACGTAAAATACATAACTGTATATAAACTAGAGTCAACGAAGCAAATTTTATGTTATATATTATTATACCGCATTTGTTGATAATAAAATGCCACTTGCTACACGTGTTCTTTATAAAAATTATATCATTTGGACGCCCAGCCCCTATCTATGACCCACGATAAATTCAAGATTACAGCAAAAGTACTGTTAAGTCCGATATCGATAACTAATTTTTACGATAGAACAAAATAGCTAAATGAATAGCGATCATTATCGAGATCTAAGAGATCAAAAGAGATCAAAATTTCATTTTCGATCATTATGTTATCAGTGAAATTAGACTTCAGTCAGCCTGTCGAACAAGCTGGATTTAGAAAAGGCTTCAGTACCAACGACCATCTATTGGTACTCAAGATTTTAATAAAAAAATACTTAGGCTCTTGAAAAAGAAGAAAATTCTTCTTTTGAAAAAAAGAAATTTCCGGACCATATACCTCAATAAACAATCACGCTACGTGGATGTAACGATCATTGGTGCACCAACTGTTGAGTTCTCAGTTCTGCCCAGTACCGATTATTCTGCTTGTTGACGTAGGCACTGAAATTTAACTGTGCTTTATCTAAATTTCACATAATTCACGTCAACGTAACCAAATACTGATTTTGATAAAACATTTTCATAACAACAATAATTATTTGTTGACCTATGTAATGCTTCATTATAGATTTGCAACGTATACTCTACTCAATCTTGAATGAAACTCTAAATCATTCCTTTAGTATACGTTTATTAAAAAACCAGATGCACATTTTTGCCACGATGTTGTACTACAACTGTACTCAAATAGTGTGACGATAGACTCACAGTTTTGTAATAGCTAGTGAGAGACTCACAATCGTTCAATACGAGAAATTGAAAGGGGGCGCATTTTCCCAATACCTTGTATTAGTCCAACATGGTGTCTATATTCTGTTTGCATTGGGCTAGTACGCAAGAAAGTGAGCAGCACAATGGAAACAATTTTGAGGTGGGGGTAGCGTAGTTGAGACGTCTCAAATACTAGGGCTAAAACTACGATTGGGTCTATCCCAAGGGCCTTCATGATAACATCTATATTTGTCGCCAGAAAGCTACCGACTAGCCCGTTCCCTCTCACAATGTAAGCAAGCCTTCAGCATATCCAAAGAGACACCATTGTCATTCAAGTGATACATTAGATGAGATACACAATTGCATTAAATGCTAATTAAAAGTCGATAATCAAAACTCGCGTTTAATATACGAGTATAAATGCGAATACAATTAACAAAACATTTTTCCCAATAATTAGTTTAGAGTTACAGTTACCCGTTACAGTTTTGATTGCAAATACAGTTCTTTATAACTTATTAATTATGTCAATAAAGTTAGTTGTGCCAAAAATTGTTTTTTTGTAGATGGAATTGGGGGGGGGATGGGATGATATGGGTTTCGGACATAAATTATGCAGCTAAAAACCGCTGACCATTTTAGAAATGTTTTTATTTTTTCTTCAGAGCTACACAGATAAAAATCAGAAACTATCGATTACAACTGTGGATTTACAATGTTTCATTATAAAATATCTTATTTAAAAAAGTACGATTATTGTCTGATGATTAAAAATAATGACAAACTTTTTATTCGCTGAAAAATGACCGTATTCTTTTAAATCAGGTATGTTCTAATAATCTTTCTCTTTAAGTTTACAATCCTAAGATTGGTGGGCAGCAGCCCTCCATTTCTCCCTGACTTCTGTTTTTCTCTTCAGATCTACATAATTCTGACAGTTAAGCTGCTCCTTCAACTGACTCATATAGGGGGGGTCTTCCTTATGTCGTCTTTTATTTATACTTTGAAGCAGAAATCTACTTGCTTAAGCTCTTTGAAACACCTCTTTGTCCGAGACTTTGTCAACCCATTTCATTTTTAATATGCGTCGATAACAACAGGTCTCGAATGCTTCCAATCTTCTCTTTTCTAATAATAAAACATTGTAAATCCACAACTGTAATTCTCAATTTCTGATTTTCATCTGTGTAGCTCAGAAGAAGAAATTAAAACATTTCGAAACTGGTCAGCTGTATTTAGTTGCAATATTTATGTCCAAACCCCGTACAAACCATACACCTATTAATTATGAAATCATTTCTTCATGACTGATTAAAGAACTAAACAAATTCTACTAATACAACTTGTATAATAATATAATAATAATGTCTCTTTATTTAACATATTACAGAGGTATAAATTGGTACATTTATAAAGTAGATGCAATAAGATATTAAACCCCATATAGAAAAAGCACAAAATATAAACAGAAATATTAATTTAATAAATAATAGCTGCAAAGCTAAAACAATTTAGTAGATATACCACTTATTACTATGCAGGGGAAACACCACATATACCACAAAGGTATGTGCGTGGCATCAATGAATATGGATTTTAAGTAGTAAACGATCCTATGTATATATTATATATTAGTTATTTTAACTTTTATATACTTGCTAAAGTAAAAATAAAAGATGTGCAATGTATTTATTTACAAGATATTAACAGTTGTAAAAGATTGAATCTAGTTCAATTTTTGTTAGCTGGTTAATCTATTTTTTGACAATTTTGATTACATTATTATGATGAATATTAATCTTATGTCGTGAAGCGAAATTATGCAATTTATTGTAGATTTTTGGTACAAAATAATTTAAACTCCTCTGTCCTATCGTTTTAATTGCTTTGTAAGGCAATGCTTGCCCAGAATATCTAGTAGCATAGGGATGTTGTATATATAAGATGTGAGCCTTGCTTTTATTAATATGTCTTATTATTGATAGCGCAAACAACTGTTGTATATTCATTAATTTAGATTCAGAAAATAACCTATCTGTAGGAAATTATAATGGTTTTTTCAGTATTATTTTAATTATAATTTTCTGAATTATTGCTAATCTTAACATATGACAGTTTGCCGCTCCACCCCAAGCTATTAGCCCATAAGTAATTATTGACTGAACAAGACTATAGTAGAAACTAGACAGTATTCTCAGTGGCATAAACTCACGGAGTTTTTTAAATATATATATTTATAGTTTTTCTTAGACGGTTATACAATGTATAAATAAACAATATTTATAATTAGTGAATATTAGTTACTATTTAATTAACTAATGCATTTATTCTGCTTTTAAAATCTTCATTGGTAGATCACCTAACAATTTAATACTGTTCCCAAGAATAATTTTATGTGCGCTGATATGGGCCAAGAGAAATAAAATGAAGAAGCAACGACCTGATGATTACAAATCACAGCTAATGAGACTGTATGTTATCAGGAATGACATAATAATGTTGGTAAGGTGATAGAATGAAAATTTACTGTGCAATTTTAAAGAATTTTTTACTGTTGTTGAAATATAGGTTGATTTAAAATTTAAATACCAAAAAAAATTTATATACGAGCTGTAAAAAAACGTTATTGATGAACTCAAATATTTATGCAAATGAAAATGGATGTCACAGAATTTAATTTCAAGATTAATTAAGGATACTTTAAGTCCTGGAGGACAAATAAACAATTTATCAAATCTCTAACTTCATTGTAAAAAAAATCAGCTGTTATGAGAAAAACGGATTTAATCAAAAAGTCTAACAAGCTCAACAAAAAACAAACTGTCCAGTTTGTCATATTATGATATTACTCAAAAAAAAAAAGATATACGAATGTGTGTCTGAATAATTTATAAGGACGTAGGTTTTGTACGTATGCATTTCTGCTACTCATCAAAGTGTTAAAAAAATAAATAAATAAATAATAGGATCCCAGCACCTAGATAGGCGTATAAGGGGCAAAGAAGGTAAGTTCTCCGTTTCTAGACCACTGACCATAGATATGAACGTGGTCAGTGTGACATTTCGACCGGTACTATTATCCCTATATAAACAGGTACTCATTTTAAGCATGAAATACTTGAGGCTGAGTCGTCAAAGTGTTATAATCCTGAATTGTTTTGTACTCTACCTTAACTGGTATTTCTATTTATAGGTAGAGTACAAATATAAGCAGAGCGTAACCTTATATTTTGGACCCACTAGCGGGCGTAGCAGGCCTATAGTCATTGATGGCATTCTAAATTTTCAGGAAGCAGCACTATAAAGTCATGTGATATTTAGGAACCTATTCTGTATTTTGAAAAGTGAAAACAAATCACTTACTTCCATTTATTAAATATAAGTAAAAAATTTTAAGAGCGTATTATTAATAGCCTTTAAAATAAATATTACATTTGCAACACTGCAGGAGCACGGCGCACGATTCAAAACTGAAGTCAGAGTAATTAATTTATTTTTAATAATTCTAACAACCGGTTCCCTAAGGTTTCAATAATTTTAAGAAACGGTTCGCGCGACCCATTCCGAACCGGTAGGATGCCATCACTGCCTATAGTTAAGCTACCGTATACGGGGCAATTTATAAATGTTTCGGATATTTAAGAATATTAGAAATTTCTTAAATATCCGTTCAACCAAATTTGCTCTTCATGTGTCCACAGACAGACATCAGGCTAAAAACAGTTGAGTGGTGTTAAATAATCCTAATTCGTGGACTTTTGTAAAAATCTTTAAAGTAAAAATTGGTTTGAATACAATACCTTCCTATCTATATGTGATCGTCGGAAAAAAAATCAGTGCCGAGTTCTGCAGGCTACACGAGCCCCGATAAGTTCTACTGGCCTACCCTCACCCTTTCGCGTTATACCTTGTCGATTGTAGACAGTTTTCCAAACTTTGTAGTTAGTGAGTTGATTTAATAAGACGGACATATAAACACATTGACTATCTCAGTCTACATCATAGAGAACGTTTACATTGTATGCCTTTACATAACCTAACAAAATGTCATCGCACCAATTACGGCAAATCTCGCCCAAAATTAAAAATACGAACAGTAAATATGATCAATATAGGTAATTAGGTTAGGTTTAGTTAGTAAAAATCTAGGAAAGCCGAATTAGGAAAACGATAATAGATAATAAACATTTTACGAAGCCGCAGTAGTTAGTTTAGACACACAGATGTCGCACTATTCGTAACGTACTAATTTCCATAGTTGAAAACACTACCTTGAACGTTAAAACTATCTACTAAACTTATCCACAACGCACAGTGAACAGTCAACTAATTTAAAGAGCTCTAAATGCAGCTTAAAGCCGCATTCAGAGCTCTTAAATTAATAGCCTATAGACTGTATCTTCTACTCTGTTGATTGTCACTAGAAGTTTGTCATATGGTAAGACGTGAAACCATTCAGACCTCTAAATTTAATACAATGTTCGTTGTGGATTGTGGATGATTTTCTAAACTTTGTAGTTAGTGATTTGTTTTAATGAGACAGATGACATGATAACCTAACAAAATGTCATCATTAACAAATCTTGCTCAAAATTACAAAGACGGACAGTAAATATGATCAATTTAAGTAATTAGGTTAGGTATTGTTAGTTAAAATCTAGGACAGTATAATTATAAAAATTAATGTGAAGTGTGAATTTTCACTCATTTCAGGGTTCGCAGGTATATAATAAGGGAAGGCATGCTGAATGTGTAGGACAAATTTTGCTTTGGAGTAATCACGGCAAAATGAACGATATTTTTAAAATAATTTATCGTCTGTTAATCTAAGAGCTTTAAAAACAAATTTTACGTTAAAATATTTTTTTGTTAATTTTAATTCGAATACCTAATACCATTATTTATGTTTCTAAATATGTGCAGTATTTTTTTATGTAACAAGGTTCATTAAGATTTTGAAAATTGGCTTCCATTGGTTGACATATGCTATGACCCTTTGGTTTCGTATACATGACACATAGAATGAAAATATAATTCCAACATTTTAACTGGTTATTAAATTTACGGTCTTAAAAATTAAATGCAATATTTGCCAAAATATAACTAGAATTTTGACAAAATAATTTAAAGAAAATAAAAATGGAAAAAGAAAACCAAAAATAAAATTGTGTCTCCTGCCCGGGAGCGAACCCTAGGATTCTGGGTAGCTACCGAGCATGCTAACCATTAGACAATGATACGTCTTCTAGTCTAGTGAATTACATAACTATAACTTTTGTAAATCGTCAACAAAAAAAAAATAATCAAAAAATGTGTTATTTTCCGAAAACATAATCTGATCAAAAATTCCTGTTGCACTATTCCGGTTCAGACCAATGTAAATTACTTAGAATTTTTTCAGATTTTTAGTTTAAACCATCTGGGCTACAGGGTGTGGGACAAAAAATGTTTTGCACAATTTTGGCAAATGTCGCATCAAAATAATTTATTTTGCAAAAATAATACTTTAATCGTTAATCCACTTACTAAGGGCTTTCATTTGACACCCTGCTCAGAATTTATTATTTTTTTTTTCGATGAGCACATATTAGTTTATATTTTTAGAGGGATATGTTTTTTAGATGTTTTAGTATTTTTCCTATGTGCGGGTCAAAGAGTTGTATAAGCATGCCAAATTTCAACTCTTTAGGTTTAGCCGCTTGGCTACAATTTTTACCGAACAGATAGACAGACAGACAGACAGATATAAGACAAAATGACGGTATAAAGGTTTTTTGCAAAACCCTAAAAACGATAAAAAATTACAAATATTTTACGAAGCCATCGTAGTTGGTTTAAGGACACATAGATGGCGGACTATTCGTAACCCCCTAATTTATAAAAGCTGGAAACGCTACGTAAACGTTGAAACAACGTATAAAACCATATGCACAACGTGACAACGTACATTCTATAATGTACAGACGATTCCGCTTAATTGGTCCACCGCTTAATTAGGGCAGCCGCTTATTTGGGACAAATCTCAAAGAACAGAAACCAAACCAAGGAACCAACAGTAAATTTACGTGTTTAATTTGGACAACATTTTGCTTAATTGGGACAGTTAAGATCACAGTATATATTATGTTACACATATTCTCAAGAAAATGTACAAAGAATTTAATATTACAGCGTTATTTTATGCAGGAAGGAAATGAAGGGAGCCCTACATCCGCACTGAATACCTGTGCTGATTTTGTAGAAGTGAAATGTTACAAAAACAAAAGACAGACTACACTTGCCGCATTTTTGCATTGAATTAAATTGTATGTACCTATTTATTGTTTTTTTTTTTTTTTGGAATTTATTATTATTTTTTCTTAAAAGTTTATATTTTTTGGTTATATGTAATTTATAGTTTTGTCCAAGAGTTTATAAAATAAAATTATTGAAAGAAAAATATGCATAGGTTAATTTTACTTGAAATTCGCTTAAATGGGGCAGCCGATAATTGGGCCAAAATGCCTAAGTCCCGATGTGTCCCAATTAAGCGGAATCGACTGTATTAACTTACAGAGCTCTGATTGCGGATTTAGACTTAACAAATAAAGATGGAGGAATTTTGTTACTAAAACCAAATGCCAACTCGACGGACAATGCTAAAAAGAAACATGTTTTTTATAGAACAGAAACACAATATGTAATTATGTAGTGAACTTTCCGTGACATATCTTTTGTGTGAAACTATACGAGTAAAGCTAGAGACAACAACAAGCCATAAGACTATCCTAATTTTTTTGTCTCATGTCATATCTGACCTTGTCGCTTAAGCTGTCTCTTTGTAACAGTATATTAGTAGAAGCGAACAGACTCCCTAAGGACGTCTGCTTTTAGACGTGACGAAATACTGTAAGAGAAAAGGGAGCTAAAACGAAAGACAGACTTCAAAACTTACTAATCTTACATGTTTATCATCTCGACGCATTTCCAGCTCTGTACTATATGGAACTTTCAAAAGTTTCGAGCGTCAAAATTAAATGTCCCTGTTTCTAAGTAGGTAAACCGTTATTACAGATTTTGAGCGAGATTAATTTAGAGAATATCATTAATAATTCTGTAAAGAACTACATGGCCGTTATACGAGGGTCCTACCTCAACAACAATGCATAGATTCGCTTCGTTCAGCTTTTGGTAATGAAGCACCATCAGAAATCATGTTTACAATTGGTTTGCAGAATTTCGTCATTGGCGTGCATCCGTCAGTGATGAATCTCGTGAAGGTCGACCAAAATCAGTTATGATTCAAAAATACATCGATGCTGTGCGCAAAATGATTGAAGAAGATCGGCATGTGACTTACCGTGAGATAGAGGCATCCTTTGACTTATCGCAAACTTGCAATACATTCGTTTTTGCATGAACATTTAGCTGTGAAAAAGATCTGTTCCCGATGGATTCCGCATAATTTGACCGAAGCTCAAAAAAAAGGCTCGTGTTGATTGGTGTAAAGGAATGCTAAAAAATTTCAACCTAGGCACTGCAAAATCCGTATACAGCATCGTTACAGATGACGAAATTTGAATTTATCCATATGAACCGGAAACTAAACAACAATCCTCTGTTTGGGTCTTCCAAGATGAACTGAAACCCATAAAAGTTGTTTGTTCACGAAGCACTTCCAAGAAAATGATCGCTTGTTTCTTCGGTTGTACTGGACATATCGCAGCCATTCCTGTAGAAGATTGGAGAACAGTTAAAGCTGAATGATATACAACAATTTGCTTGCCAGAAGTCATCGACAAAATCAGTCCGCCATCCAAACCTTTTTGCATGGCGGATCGGAAAGCGACCTAGAAAAAATTCGCGGACCGGCAAGTTTAGAAAGTAATGTGTATTGCAAAAGTTTTATATTTTTTATTGCACTGATTACAAAGACAAAAATACAACAAATAAAACATCACATATAATTAGTGAAAAAAGAAACAAATTATTACCTAAGCAATTAACAGATTACGGACCGAGATTTTCATCCCAAAATTAAGTGGGTTATAACTTATTAAGCGAATAGTTGCATAGTAAAAAAAAAAAACCATCGGACCAGCAATAAAATCTCGCGGACCGGTGCCGGTCCATGGCCCAAAAATTGAATAAAATCAAATGAATTAGAAATAAAAACAGATGCAATACAAGAAAACTAAAAATTACATTCTGAACAAAAATTTGCCAAGTTGAATGTATGTCCAAGTGATTTTTACTAGCCTTAACTGACTCTAGCCAGTTTATGACTCTAGCTGGAATGTGATCGGCGAAATGCATTGTTGTTTGAATAATTTGCGTGTATTTTGATTATTTGCTTTATTTTATAAAAATTTGTCTATCAATATGTGAGCTGTGAAAGAGAAAAGCGAATATATAGTGAAATTTATAGTGAAAATATCTACCCCCTCCCCCGTAACATTACTTTTAAACACATTAATTTGTTAGACATAGGATAAGCCTAAGGGGCTCCGCCATATAAATTGATTCTTAAAAGGGCTCCGCAAGTCGAAAAGGTTGGGAACCAGTGCTCTAAAGAATTGCAATTACGTTATTACACCATTTTTTTATAAAGTAAATATTCAAAATATGTACCCGAATCCTCGTTAAAGTTAATTCTAAAGGAGAAATAAAATTACAGCTGTTGGGAATAAAAACGAGCAGCATTAATCCCAAAAGGTTGATTATCCATTAAAATTATCTAAGGAAGTAGATATTCAGAATCTTAAAAAGCTTTCGGATGGATGTAAAAAGCTGAATTTGGATTCAGTCCAGAATTTTTTAATGTTAATTTGGTTTTTAAAATGCCTACTAAATTAGTACTTTTACTTTACAGCTTTCCATACTAGGGTGTCTTTTCAGTGACTTCCAAAAAGAGCAATATAATAAAAGTGTTTTATGTAACTCTAAATAAATTCAAGAACAAATTCATCAGAACAGTAAAAGTGTTTGCGAATTTGACTGCAAAAACATTAAATGGAAATACCAATATTAAGAAATAATTTCTCTTTCTTCTTAGGCCAGTGGTTTCCAACCTGTGGGGCGCGCCCCCCCTAGAGGGGCTCGAGACTATTGCAAGGGGGTCGCACCTCAAGTCACGCCTTCGGCTTTCAGTTTCGAGCTGTTTTGAAGACGAAGTATCGATCACGTTTAATGATTGAAAAGGAACTAAGAACAGCGATATCTACAATGATACTACGCTTTGAGAAAATGTGTGCTGAAAAACAAGCCCAACCATCATATAGTTAAAATAGAATTATGTTTTATTAATTATGTATTCTAGTTTTTGTATTTTTGTAAGATTTGTTTTTCTTCCATTTAAAATTATTATTAATTATAATAAATATTTGATGTATACGAAATTACCAATTAGATTGTTTAGTTGTTTTAGTTAATAATTAGATTGTTACGAAAATTGAGGGGGGCCCAACAATTTTTACATAAAAAAGGGGGGCGGAGGTATAGAAAGGTTGGAAACCACTGTCTTAGGCACTATCAGTCACGGTTGACTTTGAACCTCGCTCACATAAGTCGTCCATCTTAATCTGTTATGTGCCAGTAACTCTATGTGTCTTGTACACCGATAATTGTTAGGATCTTCGGTTAATTGCTTTCTCCATCGCGTTCTACTCATAAGTAGACGATTATAGTAATCGTCTACCTCTAATATCTTTCATGAGACTTGGCTTTGATCGTTCCTGGATATCTTCAGGTTTATGGTTTCTCTAGCTTCTCTCAGTTATTTATGATAATTTGTGGTGCTGAAAAGGACCGATTGTTTCTTTTTTTTTTTTTAATCCACTCTCCCCCGTAGACGGAGAGCCAAGAGAAGCACGTATTTTTGTGGATTTCTCTGTCTTCTTTAGCAGAAGTACGGCTTGGGAGTTTCTGAAGCACAGCATCCTGGGCGATCGTGACTCCGGAAAGAAATTTGTTCAACTCCTCGTCGTTTCTGATGGCGAACTGAAGATGACACGGGATGATACTGGTCTTCTTGTTGTCACGGGAGACGTTACCGTCCAACTCGAGTACCTCAGCGGCGAGGTATTCCATGACGGCGGCCAGGTATGCCGGTGCGCCGGTACCGACACGCTCAGCATAGTTACCCTTGCGGAGAAGACGATGGATACGGTAGACCGGGAACTGTTGGGATTCTGGCTTCTGATTTTAAATACAGAGACACTGCAAACATTGTATCCATCTGTTGTCCAATAATAAAACTTTATACAGTGGATATCGTTCATAACGACATCTTATATAACGACATATCGGTTTTTGCGACGAAATTTTAAAGTCCCGACCAGAAACATAACTTTTTAGACTTAAGATTTATTGCTTATAACGTCATCGGATAAAATGGTTTGAAATTTGGGTCAAATTATATCAAGTATCACCGTATCACCACTACCTAACGCGAAAACGGCGGGAAAGTACCGAATTGGCTAGGGGAAGTACCAAATTATGAAAAGGCAAGACGAAGCGCGACAGATAAACATATTCATTCAGTGGTTAACTACGAGTTGACGGTACGTCATCGACGTCGATATGGCGAAAAGAAAAGTATTAATGCAAATTTTTCAAATATTGATGAAGAACTCGAAACGGAGGAGTATATGACGGAAAATGATATTTTAGCTGGGTGAGATCCGAATTTGGTGTCAGAAATAAACAGCGACGATGTGAAAATGGAAGAAACAACCGAGTTCCAAACACCTACTACAAAGGATTCATTTTCAGCAGTTGAAACAATTCTGCATTTTTTCACGTTTAATCAAAATTTAAAAGAGGCTAAAACAGATTTTGCGTAGCTACACTTGGAAAAAAATATTGAAAAAAACTTTTTAAAAAGCCAAAAATCACAAGACAAACCAAAATGACAGATTATTTTGTTAAAATTAAAATATGTATACATATATACGTACGTATGTAAAATTATGTATCTGTTAAGTAGTTTGTAAAATAAGTTGAATTGATTTCTTACTGTTTTGTAACACTTGAATATTGTTTTTGTTGCTTAAGCTTCTTGCACTCATGTAAATGTACTCTTTTGTAACAAATAAAATGTATATAGTTATCAACATTGGTGTTTGGATATAGCGTCCTATGGTTATAACGACCGAATTTCATTGGTCCCCAACGTCGTTATAAACGATATCGCCTGTATATATATATTCTTTATTACCCTTAGGCCTTGCGGCGTTTATGGAATTAACAATTACAAAGAAATGAAAAATTATATTAAAACTAAATATAGCACCAATACACTTTATACGGTAGTAGCACACATATAAAAACATTGAATTGCCGGAACAATGACTAACTTTCACAAACCACCTGTCGCGAAAATTTATTTGAAATGCATTTTTTGGAATTTTTAAAGGGTACATATTTTTGAGAATTCAGATAATAAAAGATTAGAATCCTTACGTTTACAATACGTAACTTTAGAAATATTTTTTAAGATGGTTTATTGTTCTACGAGACATTTGTTCGGAGTTTTGCTTAATAACTTTGAACACTAGCATCTCCTTGAACAATGCTTAAACCCTTTTTCCTAGAAATGACTGGAAATGCCTAATAAAAACACACGTCTCTCTGAAGACGAGATCAGACAGTATTCGGTCCGGTTAGCATTGACATCTAATTTTTTTGAATTCTTAGAGGCACTGTGTTGGCCTTCGAGTGGTATATCCAATTCTATTTGTTTTAATCTTTCTCATTATTTTTATCTTATATATTAATCTTTTTGTAAATATTACTTTTAATAAATCAAATTCAATTATTTTAAACCGTCTTTTTAGTTTAAACCATCTGGGCTACAGGGAGAGGAACAAATTTTTTTGCACAATTTTGGCAAAAATCGCCTCAAAATAATTTATTTTGCAAAAATAAAATTTTGATCGTTAATCCACGTACTAAGGGCTTTCATTTGATACCCTAATCGAATTTAAAAAAAATATTTAATTTTCGATGAGCAGATATTTGTTCATATTTTTAGGGGATACGTTTTTTAGATGTTTTAGTATTTTTCCTATGTGCGGGTCAAAGAGTTGTATAAGCATGCCAAATATCAACTTTTTAGGTTTAGCCGTTTGGCTACAATTTTTACCGAACAGACAGACAGACAGACGACAAAATGACGGTATAAGGTTATTTTGGTCATACCTACAAAACCCTAAAAATACGAGGTTCTGACGAAAATTAATTATTTTTTAATTCAAGGCTAAATTATGACTATTAATGTAATGGATTTTTTAATTGTAGTTATAGCTAAAGTAGTGTATGCCTTATTTTATAAAATGTAATTAATACTGAATATCGATACTTTTCCTGTACCATTTTCAAAATAATTCTGGAAGACTTTCTACCGATTAACGAGAAAGCCTTTTACATATGACTAGACATAAACCTTTTATCAATACTGGAAGAAATTGTTCTAAACTACTCACTATAAAATCTGTTTCATTTTGTAGCATCCATTAATTTGATTTTGAACGCACTGAGAGCTATAAATCACGTAATAAAGTAAGATACGATTCAAGTTAATATTTTTGGTTTGTCTAGACCGAATTTTTGCTGAGGCTGCCAGTTATGACATAAGAATTAATGTTAATTTCTTATCTCCGTAACAAGTCTAGTCTGCTTTTTGTGGTACAACAGTTTTTCATTTGATGTTTGCGTTAAATTATTTTATTTTAGTTATTAGAGTTTATGTAAGTTTTTTAGTAACACAACAAAGTACAACAAACAGAAACATTTCAGAAGAATGATTTAAAGAACAAACACATGTTACTATGTTGTTGGTTGTGAATCGAATGAAATATAGAGGCGCTGGAGTCACTGTTCTTAACGCGTAATCCTATAAAGTTTGTCTTAAAGTAGTCTTGTTTCCTTAAAATTCAGGATTAGGTTTCAAGGCATAGTACACACTCCACTGCTATATTATTAGACGCACCTTAGTTTCTTACAATTTATTGCACCAGCATTACAATACGGCTCATCTATAATTGTTATAATTGATCAAAATATCTTTAGAAACTTTGTTCTACAGAAGGTAGTCATTTGTTTATGAGGTGTTTACTTGACCGTTACAGGAAGTATATAGGCTGAGGGGCTGATTATGAGATAATTGGCAAAAGAACAGTTTGACACAAAAACTAAACTACTGTGCTAGATAAATTACTTATGTCTGGAATCATTACCCTCAGATGCAGGAATGTATGTACATACTTGTACTATACAAGCATGCACTAATGGGGGTGGAAAGAACATGAAGAGATAGAAAGAACACAGGAGATATACATTAAGTGGACGCTACAACTAGACAGACAGACCCCTAGCTACATAGTGATGGCAGAAACAAAGAGGGATAAAATAAGAATAAATACCAGAGTCAGAGCCGCAAAATACGAAAAGAAAATAAGAATAAGCGGTAACAAAATCCAAGAAGAATTCCGAAAAGTAAGGGAAAGAAATACCATAACAAATTGGGGGATTGACAGAAGGAAATACTACGAGAGGAACGGATACGGATTAGAAGAAATAAAGATGATGCAAGAAGAAGGAGGGGATTTCCTGCAGATGCTGAGGAAAGGGACAGAGAAGTTCAAGACCAAGAGCGTCAAAACAGGATCGACACAACGAGGTACAACAAAGACAACCACAAGATACAAGTTACAACCTTACCGGAGTACCTGAACAAAAATAATAAGCACCAAAATCTCATAGCGAGGTTCAGATGCGGGAATGAGGCAGCAGACAACCAGTTCTGGAAGAGAGAAGAAGAACGGAAATGTAGAACATGCGGAGAACAGCCAGAAACGCTCTTCCACTTGCGACGCTGCTCGGAAATAGGGGAAGATCCAGGGCGACTGGAAAAGGTACTTGAGGAATCTGGAACTGGAATAAAATGGATGAGGAAGGTGAAGAAAAGGAGAGAAACTCTCTCTCAGCAGTCAAAAGACTGATGATGTTCAAAAAAAACTAAAATTTAGGCAATAATAATGTAATTTAAGCAATATGATATTTGTTTGTTTTTATACTTAATATAGTTTTTATAGCTAATATATATATAGCATCAGCATTGTGACGTCTGACTGTCTAGGTGTTATGTCAGTAACGGGCTTGCCTGCTTTGATACAGCATGTCGCACTTCTACGTATGCAAAGTGGTCTAGCTGTTAAAATATGTTTAGAATTTTTATATAGTTTTGGTTTTTTAACTTCAGACTGAAGATGACTGGATGTCCCAGTCGAAACGTCTCGTAAAATTATTTTTTAATAAAATTTGACTAGTAAATAAGAACTTTTATTTCTCCTTATATATATATAACAACTGAACTGGTTCCAGAACTGGTTGCCACATGCTCTGCACTGGAGCAATCAACGTCTTGATATGTATGAAAAATATATCAATACAGCAAAAAACTCGTTTCACAAATTTACAAATGTGATTTTTGTTCAAGTTCACGCGGGTCTCGTCGTGATCCCCGTAAAATCATGGCCCGCGCCAATCTTTAATATTCATATGAATTCTGACAGCTTAATGCAGTATTATGTAACTTAGCTCCGAATGTCTTCTTTCACGTCAGAGTTAGAATGCGTCCACACTATGCAGATCGACCATCCGCGCACACAGAAGATTAATCTTAGGGGGGTCCATTTCGAAAAAATATTCGTAAAATAATACAAATATATTGTTTTTTATTACGGAGAGTTGGCTCATATATATTTTAATTTTGATTTTAATTTAATTTTTATAAATAAAAAAGGTGATTTTTTATTTTCAGTTGCTTAGTTTGTATTAAACAAGTATATGATTTTTCCATTCCTGAAGGGGGGGGGGGGTCTGGACCCGAAGACCACCCATGTGTGCGCGCCTGAGATCGACAATGCCGCTCAGCTCAAATTTCTAAGAAGAGAAAGCGATGTTCTTTTTTTAACGATATCGTTATAAATTTAGTGGATAATTAAAAAGATGACCGTAAATTTTAGCTTTTTGTATGTTTAAAAAATTCAAAGTCGTTAAAATTTTAATACTCAAGCTTTTGTAATATCATGAGAATGCCTGATTTTGACAGCACAACAGAAAGTCACTCTCATTTTTAATTTCAGTACTGCTGAATGTTTTTGTAATGCCCATGTAATATTTTTAATTTAGTTAAGTATTTACAGAAATTTTATACAATACAAAAACATCTAATGGGTCCTTGGCGTTGATAAAAGAACAGCTAGAAATCTTGCTAGAAATAACAAAAATATTTTATGTGTTGCTTATATTTATGTGAGGCAGGTAAACGGACTATGAACTATGAAAAAAGAAGCAGAAGAACACCATGAAATGGACATTTATTAAATCTTGGAAGAAATTAGATAAAAAGAAGAAAGACATAAAATAAGGAATAAGTGGAAAGAACAAAGAGAAATATCATTAAAACTGATATGCAACCATCTAAATAGAAAATCTGAGGCAGACAGGGGTACAGAAGTATTTCAATATTTTAACAACCGGTACGCATGAACTGGTGCATAGGTACCTTCTGAATATTATCCGTTGAAAAAAAAAATAGTATATTATGCTCGTTTTATACGACGTATTGTCAAGTTGTTTGGAGTACGACGAGCGCTGCGAGGAGTGCTCCAAAGAAACAAGTGTGATAATACGTTGTATAAAACGAGCAAAATATACTATTTTTTATACTTTGCATCAATTATTTTATGGAAATTTTAAAATTTAATTTACAGAGAACATCGGAATACAATCTAGAGATTTTTGTGAAATGCGGTCACCATAGCAAAAATATATAATAAAACAATTTCTATGATAACACAAAACAATAGTAACTTGACAGATGCAAAACAACAAACTTTCTTTTTGAATTTTCTTAATAATAATATTATAAAATAATTATCTGGCACAAAAATACGAACAAATTTTATTAAATAAACATTGAAAAATATTTGAGGTTATCAATGATACGCCGTAGACGAGTAGTACTGCCAGTCTCTCAAAATAAAAAGTCACCAAAAACTGTTTTTAGTATAACAATGATATTGTGAACGCAAAGTATAAAAATATATATTTTTAACGGCACAAAAAATTCAATATGTTTCGAAAAACTGATCTGATCAAAAATTCTTGTTGAACTATTTCGGATCCCATCAATGTACATTATTGAAATTTTTTCAGATTTTTAGAAAAACCCCTCTAGGAAATAGGCTAGGGTACAAAAGTTGTTTAATAAATTTTTAGCCAAAATACCATAAAAAAATTATTATTCAAAAATATAAATTTGTTTGTCTTTCCACGTATTAAAAGGTTTCATTTGATATCCCACTCAAGTTTTTTAAAAATATTTATTTTTTCGTTAAATACATATTTGTTTAAAATTTTCCCGCTATTTGTTTTCTTCAACTATCTGTAGTTTTCCTATATGTGGGTTCAAGAGTTCTAAAAGTATGCCAAATTTAAACTTTTTCTGTTCAGCCGTTTGACTACGATTTCTACCGAACAGACAGTCAGACACATGAGTGACGTTATAAGGGTTTTTTGATTATACCTACAAAACCCTAAAAGCAACAAAAACCGGCAAAGTCAAACAACTTGAAAGTCCAACTGCCTTTTGGAACGGATTGTGTTCAAAGTTCGAGATTCCACTGTATATTTAAATTTTGAAAAGGAACAAAATAAAAATATGAATCGCTGCATTTTGTCTAAAATATTAGTTGGCAGTTAATTGCCAGCAATTTTGTCTTTGAATATTCATGGTCATTGAAAGTCTTTCTGTTATGAAGATATGAAATTGCTAATTTCAAACTATCTCATACTTTGAAATTAAGTTAGTTGGACTAATTAAATAACTTCAAAGACTAATTATATAATTTTGTATCTGTCCTTTAAACTTAGATATTAAATATTGCTTCTAATTAAATCCGCTTCTTGAAAAAAATATAGCAACTTTCAGTTTTAGCGATACTTACTATCTGATTTCAATATTTCAATTCTGGATACAAATATTTTGCTATAAACAGCGCAGAGATAATTATGTGCAGTATCAGGCAACAGCCTCTGGAGTCTGGATTTGCGTTTATTGCGTACTAGTGTGGCACCCTCTATTCTTGTCCATTCGTACTGCTGTATTCCGTTTGTCACTAGATTGCGTCATGTACGTCAGAGGGGTTTACTTACCAATCTGGGCTGAGCAGCAGACATAACTTGAAGTTATGTTTTAGCTTGTCTTTTTAGCGTTGTTTAGGAGCTCCCAAACCTCTGTAGCCTCCTTCCAACTCTGAGTACAGTAATCTTTTAGGTAACTTAGTATTTGGCATTCTTATGACGTACCTAACCCACCGCAACTGAATTTGGTGCAGCATGGTCTCAATACTGACGATATTAGCTTTAGCCAAAACTTACTAAAACCTACAAAGGTACGACATAAAACAGATATTATAAATTTTACGAAGAAACTAATTTAAACTCATTTCGCCTTTAATATACTCCTTACCCACATCTACTCTTAAAGCAGTGCTGGTAGGTAATTTACCGTCAATTTCATTAGAAGCTCTTTTGGTTTCTTCTTCATCTCAGTAAGTCACTCGAATCGGTGATTTTTAGTTGATTTTGGGAAAAACAAAAAAGTTGCATTAGGTTAGGACTGGTGAATATGGGTTAGGACAGGGTGTTTAAGCACTGCGATGCATTATTGGCCAAAATATGCTTTACTGATACCATTGAGTGAGCTGGTGCTTTGTCTTGATGAAGGATTAAACTATTTCTTTACAATTAAGACCTCACTCGGCTCTTCCTTTCAAAGAAATTTCAACTTACTGTTTTTCCAAAGCACGATCACTGAACCTGTTTCCTTAATGGGTACAGTCAACTTTAGCATCGCTAAACGAGCAGCAAGCGAAATACTGCTGACTGTTAATTTGTCACTAGTCGCAATAATTTAGGTTATTTTAATGAAAAAATGCTAAGCTTTTTGATGTGTTTTGAGTTTAAAAACCATCCGCTTGCTGCCTATTGCGGACAAATTTGTCTTTTATCGAAATGGTGAGCTGCTTACAGTAAGCGGAAAGTCCGAGACAATTGACTTTAGAAACTCGAGAGTTCAGCTATTAAAACGGTCCCTAGACGGTCAATATTATCGTCAATATATTGCACAATAATTGATATTGTACAATAATACTTACCGTCTGTAGATCATATTGAAAGATTGCGCAATATATTGAGTCAATCATAAAGAATTTGATTTTTATTGTACAATCTGGTAATATTGCATCGTCTGTGGACAATATTGCGCAATACTGGTTCAGTTCTGTTTTGACAGTTGTGCAGTAAACATCAAAATATGGCTACAAAGGGAAAAAAGATGAAAGAAAATTCATTTTAGAATGTATCGAGGTGTATTAGAGTTTACTAGCATTGTGGAATGCTAAGAGCAAAGATTATAGCAACAGCATTTTAAAATATGAACAATATGAACATTTAGTTCGTAATTATATAGAAAACTATCCGGATGCTGTAATTCGCAGTTAGTTAAAAAATTTAATAAGTTACGCACTAACTTCAGAAAGGAATTAAAACGGATAAAGGATTCTGAGAAAGGTGCTGAAGTAGATGACGTAATAGAACCCACTTTATGGTATTTTGAGGAAATGAAATTTCGTGTTGACTGCAGAAGTGTCAGCCGTGAACAAACATATTGCACAATAATATTGCACCGTGTAGATTGGACCAGCAAAATTATTGTGCAATATATTGACAGTAATACTGACCGTCTAGGAGCTGCTTAAGACTCAGAATACAGCTACCGCTTAAAATACTCAACAGTTGCTTTCGCTAAACGCCCCCAAATGCTTGACAGGGAACTAAAAACGTGAAGTGATTAAAAATTAAGTTTGGTTATGCTTCTACAAGGTTAATGACAAAGGTATGTTCAATCTACAGTAATGACTTTCTATGTTCAGTCCACTCTTGTTATTTAACTGTCAATACTCGTATTAAACATAACAATATATAACCTATATAAACATATGTATATAAACAAAAGCAGATATATTTTTAGGACTTCTCACTTACAGATATACTCACTTAGAATCATGATTCTAATTGAATCATGATTCTATTAATAATCCTGCAGGATTATTATTATTAAACCAACCAAGAAACAAATTTGGAGGCCACAGAAAATTATGAGTGAGCTACAGAAAGAGCGCTTGTGGGATTTAATATACGTGATACAAATTAATAAATTAATACTTATGTATACTTAAGTATATTATACCTAAGTTACCAGGTGACGCTACTAATGTCTATGAGCAGATAAAACTATTTGAGAACCGTTAATATACTATGATTCTGGCACCCATTTGTTTTATTTTTCAATGTGTAATTGTTTTGGCATTTGTTAAGTCTGATTCCGTCGAGAGATTATGATTCAAGAATTTCGTTGATAAATGTGGTGACATTTCAACCTCCATATGTTAAATTTCAGGAATATAATAGTTGAGATATATCAATTAAGCTACGTAGAATTAACCGTCGCAATTAGCAGTAGATTAACTAGGATTGTAGATTCTAATTAAGTATCTGAGCTATTTGTCATAGTATTATCACGAAATATATCATGGTATATCATCAAAAGACGATATGGCCACCTTTCGTAACCTGCACACAGCTTCAGAAGTTGTATTAAACAGTGATACTTGTTGTAGGATCATTAAAATGTCTACTGTTATTTCAGTTATTGGCGTAATGCGCCTACTTTCGAATTAATGGGTATAATACCACAATTTATTCCCTATACCGTTATGACTAGAGTGCGTTTAAGTTAGGTCATAATAGGTTTTAATCATACTTAATTGGAAAAAATAAATTGTTTTTTAATTAACACCTAGATTGACCTCTCTGTAATTTAAGCTGCAGATAAGGATTGTTTGTTCTTATATCCCTTGTCAGAATCCAATTAATAAATTTAAATTTTTATTTCAAATAAAAGTGAATTCTTATTTTTGTACCTCTCCTATATATTTCTGGGTACTTAAGATTGTGTTTATTTGAACGCTCGTTTTGGTGCCCCTAAGAGCGAGCGCCCTGGGCCTGTGCACCTCCCGCCCCTGCCTTTCGCCGCTGCTGCCCCTCGTACAGCAACAAGAAAAACTACTCACTACACTACTAACATTGTTAATAAAAACAATGCTGAACTAATAGCAATCAAGAAATGCCTCCAATATATAGCATTCAACCCTCAAGTCAACCAAAACGTTGTCATTTTTACCGACAGCAAAAGCGCGACTCAAAAATTAAAGGCACCTAAACTAACCCATAAAAATGAGGCATTATTGTACCATATTCTACATGAAACCTTCAGACTAAATGAAGCAGGATCCTTAGATGTGGTGTGGATCATAGGTCATGCCAACATCGTTCTCAACGAAGCAGTAGATGTACTAGCTGAACAAGCCATCTCCCTGGGAACACCTGTTCAAGAGGAAATCCAACTCTGCGACATCTACTACCAATTCAAGACGCAAATAAGAAATCAATGGAATGATGAGTTCAACATGAGTTCAACAGCAGGAAGGCATTACAAAGCCATACAATCCAAAATACCGGCAAAAACCTGGTTCAACACCGAAATGGAACGGAGTTACATCTCTACACTGTGTAGGATGCGTTTCAACCACACCAGAACAAGAGATCATCTCCATAGAATCGGGCTAGCAGATTCCCTCTTCTGCCATTGCTCACCAGAATTAGTTCAGGACGTCAACCACCTTATTTTTAACTGCCCAAAATACAGCCTCACTAGATCTACTCTCCTACAGGAATTATTAAAACACAGTACCATCTTCCCTACAAACATACAGACTATTTTATTTCAGAATAACCCATCAGCAATAACATCAATATTTCAATTTATTAGTATAAACAAAATATTAATATAAAATTAATTGTATATTGTTAAAATTTATGTATATTTATGTCTTTATGTATGTATTTATGTATATTATGTATATTTATAGATATACATGATTGTATCCTGGGTAAATGATCCTAGCAGTCAAGCCCAAAATAAATTTAATTAAAAAAAGTTAATAAAATAAATTTATTGTTCTAAATAATAATTTTGTTTTAATACACACTTACCCCAATGCTCAGGCAATTTGCGAATACTAGAGAAAAAGTTTCTTGTTACATGCAAAACCTAAATTGTACCGCTTCCATCATCTCATTCAATTTGAATTTGCTGTCTCCCAAGGTCTATTTTTGACCCTCTAAAATAATATGTGTAATTTGGGAGAGGAAAAACGAATTTCCCATTCTAAACGCTCAGGGCAAACACTTTGTGAAATACCCTGTATATTTACTATTCACTATAAGATAATTTATTATGTTATCTTATATATTCTGAAAAGAGAGTTATCAAAATGAAAAAAAAATAAATAAATAAATAAATAAAATAAAATAAATAAGTAGCTAATATTAAAATTTTCCTTATTTCGTTATGAATAAAGAAACTCCTACTTGATTATTTCTTTACAATTGTCTCTTAAATTCTCCAGAAAAATAAACAAAAGAATCCTTTGTTGAGATTTTTTCACGGAGTGTAATGCGAGGATTCAGGATTGCATCCTCCCTTCACTGAAAGTAAGTTTAGGCGTGCTGGTCTTACTGTAAACTCGATAGGATATAGAAAAGGGTGTGATCGTGCTGGCGTAATGCGTCTACGTTGGACTTAATGGGTATTATCCCACCATTTATTCACCGTATAGTGACAAGGGAAACTGCAGATAAGGATTGCTCGCTCTTATATCCCTTGCCAGAACCCAACTACAATTCCCATAAAGTTTTTTTGAGTCTACGTACACACAAAATCACAACTGTTACCGTACGTAATACCTTGATAACGCTTAATTTCATACATTTACATTCATACTGTGATATTATCCTGATAAATTATTGTTATTACCTAATAATCAAATGGACTTGCTACTATGCATTCTATTATTTCCTAGATCAATTTTAGATTACAGCATTTTCTATTGTATAAGATTACATGCATACGCATAAATTAAAATATTTGGTTAACATGTAATTAACCGTATTTCTTAATAAGAATTAGTGGCATCCTGCATCCTACACCCAACAGCATATAATTATATTTTCTAATAGTAAAGTATCATTCTATTTCTCTGTGTTCTTCTTTATTTTCTTGACCATTGGCAGATACGGTGATTATTGAAGTCACTTCCATCTTCTTTTAAGTATCGGGTCTTTTCAGATAACTGGAGGCAAGTGTAACGAATCGCTTAGCCCACCCAGATAATGCCTCTAAGACTTCCAAACCACCCGCTTGGCAGCATCACACCTAGGTAACTTTTTAACATTTCCAGAGATTTTAAAATTAATATATTTTGGAATTAAGATAATAGCAAAAAAAGAAAGTAATAATAAATTTCTTTTATGTATTGTTCAAATTGACTTCTGTTTAAAATTATTGTTTAATAAATTTGAGCATTGACATAACCAAGGAGAATTTTTAGACTTTAATTCCAGGAAATGTTATCCGAACCCTTATATAAATGGCCGTCTACTGAAAACGGGGATCAGAAGAATTCGGTTCGCAAAGACTTATTGTTGGATTCTTAGAGACTATGAGTCGATTACCTGGTGGTTTACTGGATCCTGTTCTTATCTAAATGTTTATATATTTTCTTTTAAATTTACTTATCCTTCTAATTCTTATTTAAAATAAATCTTAAACTTAATTTAAACTCGCTTTATTACTTAATGTGTAACCCTTCACATTTAAAAACCCAAGTGTTCAGCAACCCAAACTAAATACAAGATGCTTGGTCCGTCGGTTGGTAAGTATTAAAACACATTAAGTATTAAAAAATTCTGTTAAAAAAAACAAAAACAATCTAAGCATTGGCTCAACTTATTCTACAGTATTGAAAGTCCTTCAGACAAAATCTATAAAAAATCCCATACTTAGGCAAAATGAGTTATAAAATTGGCAATAAACTTAGGAAAATAAATATAACACCGGCTTACTATAATCAAAAAACTATTAAAAATTTCTTAGTTAATAATAAAATAGACAAAATTGGTCTTACTGATAAAAGTGGAATTTATAAGATTAAATGTCAAGACTGTGACCACGTTTATATAGGAAAAACACGTAGAAAATTTAAGATTAGGTTCAAAGAACATTTAAGTGCCAATAAAAACATAAAACCAGATTCCTCAAATGTTGCAAAGCATTGCATTTCTAAAGCCTGGAACAGAATGCACAGCGCGCCGTCATTTGCGACGGCGTTGCGTTAGCGCCGTTGAGAATTTTCGCTTGCACACAATGTAATAATTTTTAACGCCGTCAAGTGTCACGTGACAACCTATATCTGTGTTTATACGTGCGCTTTCTTTTATTAAAAGTATAATGGATGATGAAGACTTGTGTGTGATGTTATTTATGTTGAATTATTCAACAAGTTATTTATACATACAAACACTTTACCATTCAGTAAAAACTGAGGTTAGGTGTTCTGCGTCAACGTTCAACGGCGTCAAAAGTTGGAAGTTGACGAAAATTCAGTATCAACGGCGTTCGAACGCCGTAGGCCGTTGTCCATTCTGTGCACTTGCGTAGGACAGTTTGGTTTTAACTCTCTTCTGACAGATAGCGCCGTCCGAACGCCGTTACCGCGCCGTAGAACTCGTTGTATTCTGTTCCCCACTTAATAACCACATCTTTAACACAGATGACTGCTCGATAATTCATATAAATAACGATAACCAAAGACTTACTCTTCTAGAACATTTGGAAATCCACAAACAATTACAGTCAGGAATACCCATAATGAATGAACAGGTAGAGTAATACAACAGCCCTATAATAAAACTATAATTGTCACCTTATTTGTAACCCACCCCCCATCCCACCTACCTCTGTAAAGACATAGTATATATTATTGCATTTATTATTTTTTAGTTAGTTTATTTGTAACTCTTGAGAATGGCTTAATAGCCGAAATACGTATTGAGTAAAATAAATATATTTGTGAAACCAACCTAGTGTTTTAATTGAATAATTGTTATTTAATGATTTTTCACCTAGGAATAACGGAAAACTCTACCCAATCTATATTAAAACATACTCTCTACGTCCGAAAATATGGTATACATTTTGATTGTTTTCTTGTCCGAAACTATAATATACATTTACAATTTTAATTAATCAGAATGATTTTATTTATGAAATAGTTACAAATATCTAGTAAAACAAAGAATAATACAAATAGTTTTTATTTAACAATTTAACGTGGCTGTCTCCACAGCTAGTATGGAACATGATAATGTTGTTTGTAATCGTCCCTTACGATAAAGTTTTGCTTTAAGAACGTGCGGGATCTTATAGGAATTCCCTCCTTTTGTTAACATGATTGCTTCTAGATAAGTTTGCAATGTTAAAAAACATTATCAAGGGTTTGTATGTTTAATGCATTAAATGCATTTTGTACGCATTCAATCAGTTCGTCGATTGTATTCAGTGAAGCTGTACGTTTTAAGGATTGTATATAATTGAAAAAGCCAAGATCCAATACAATAAAATCTGGACGATTTGGTTGTGATTTAAGTCGATTTGGAACTTCTTCCGCGTAATTCAACACAATTTTGATCAGAATTCTCCATTTTGTTAGAACAGCGGGTGTCACTTTAATTTGTCTAAAATACGCGCTTTTTTGTGAATTACTTTTGACATATGCAAAACTATTTGTGCACCATTTGTTTATTAGTTGCCTAGCAACCACTTATTTAGAAAAAAACAAAAAAGAGTTTTTAAGTAATGTATGCTATATTTGGTGGTGGTGGTTATCACCACCGTATCATATAATCCACGTATCATACAACTTAACCCTAACTAAATAAAACTCACGCCTAGTACACAAACTCCTTTAGTCACGAATCTCACTTAAATTTGAGAATGTAGTTTATATTATATCACATGCTCGCTACTTAGTTGATATCAATGGGACGATATAAAGTTGCGTATCAGGGACCTGCTACATGAGTCCACTGAGCCGGATCGCAGATACAGCAGTCAACGCGTTAATCACAAGTTTTTCAATGAGTGTGCCCACTGGAGTCGCAGTGTAAGCACTGCAGACATACGAATTGTGTTTGTTTAGATTCTCATCGTAGGAGTCCGCTTAAATATAAATGCGAGTGTGACGTCACAGCCTAAACTTAATTTACGCCAATATTCTTCGTCCAGACTGTTGGCCGCAGTTGCGGAAAGCCAATACTTGTAGTTCAGGTTGGTAGACGCGCTCTCATTTATAACACAGTAAGAAATAATGTTATGCGTTGACTGCGGTGTCAACGTTGTGCACGGTTTGGCTTGGTGGACGCTTACAATTACGCATACATGAATAAATAATAGCACTTCGCAACTCAAAAATTATTTTACAAAATATGACAGGAATGAGCCCGTTCGTGAATGAATAATCCATTTCTGGATGCACACATTTTGCCGCTTATAACATAGAGATAGTCTCGTAGACAGAGTCGGACAACAGCTTCTGGCAGCTTAATTTGCGTTTGTTGCATAGTTGTGTGGCTCGTATACGTGTCTCTTCATAGTGTTGAATTCCGTCTGTCACTAGTTTACGCCATGTACTTCGACATGAGGTTTCCTACACCTCTCAAACCTCGTTTCATGTCTGAATACAGTAACTTTTTAAGTAGGCTAGTATGTATACATATGAATGTATATGTATGACGTGTCTTACCTACCTTAATTCAATATGGTGCAGTATGGTTTCAATTCTACTTGTATACTCGGCTAGTAAAACCCCCTAATAAAAGAATATACTATTTGCATTTATATCCTAGAAATTTATTAGGAAAATCACAATATTGTTTCTCCGATAACTTCTGTATCCCTCGCTCTTTCTCTATCTCTTACTCTATTTTTTCTTCGTCTATCTTTCTCTCTCTTACTACCGGCACTTCTATATATTCTACTCCCCTCCTACCTCAATATGTTATTCTCGCCTATTCATCTCTTCTCTTCCTGTCTTTATCTTCCACCAGTCTATTGCTCATTCCTATATCTCTGTTTCTGCCTCCACTTCACTATCTTTCAGTTCTATATCTCTATAGTATTTGAAGTATCATAAGTAATTTCGATTAATCCTAATAACTCAATGTATATCACAATAATTCAATGCACTTAAATTTGATATTAATGAATTATAATTTTCTTAATTTGTTAAAAAGTAACTTTATTATATTTATATGGTTCTAGAGCTTGTATAGCTAGTTGAATATAGGTAGAAATAGGAAATAATTTTAATCAGCTTTTTGGACAAGAAGCGTATATTTTAACAAAACACAACGTTTCGCCAACAACATTGTTGGCTTCTTCAGGTGCTATAACAATAACATCATAATAGAAAACAATCTTATACAATCAATAAAGAAAATTTACCTATGTTAGTTAAACGTAACTATAACCACTGTACATCAATCATCACCAAGGATGGTGAATTGTAATTGCAAGAAACAATAAACCGGTTTAAATTTTATTGTTTCTTGCAATTTATAAATGTATTTAAATTAGGTGTCTAGGTCCTTAAGGGTTTTGGGTTTTCGACTTGATATACCATTTGAGGTACCATTCTCTCATTACTTTGTACGTACCATTGTTTTGAGGGATTGGTACGTTGAATTGTATGATTGCTCCGAAACTCATTACTTATTTTTGGTTCTTTTCACTGAGTTGGTTGGTTGTGAAAATTTCATGATTTCAAGGATTATCGGTGCATTATGTTGTACAGGTGTGACACTGTCAACTCTGGTGATTTGTGCGTACCAGGTTGTCAGGGGGGATAGTGGCGCAGCCTGTCATATTGATGCGTTGATAAAACTTGATATCATTGTATTTATGAATTTTGTTAATATTGGACAGTTGTCTAGTTTATTTAGTCTCGTTTTGAATTGTAAAATTTAAATAATAGTTTCTAGTTTTGATCATTATATTACAATATTTAATTGAAATTTAAGTCCTGTTTTCCTATGGTCTGTAATCTTCAAGTGCACATTATTGTCAATGAATTTCTGCAATTCACCATCCTTGGAGATGATTGATGTACAGTCTGTTATAGTTACGTTTAACTAACATAGGTAAATTTTCTTTATTGATTGTATAAGATTGTTTTATATTATGATGTTATTGTTATAGCACCTGAAGAAGCCAACAATGTTGTTGGCGAAACGTTGTGTTTTGTTAAAATAAACGCTTCTTGTCCAAAACGCTGAGTGAAATTATTTCCTATTTCTACCTATAGCTAGTTATGTATTAAGGGAGAAATGATAGAGTTTATAGCATGATGTCCAAAGTGAAAGCTCGACACCTAACAGAGGGATTTAAATATGCCGAGGGTCATAACAATTTCACCCGTAATATATACAATGTTTTTGCATAACCATATATTTATTTGTCATTGTTTTATATGTATATAATCTTGAACAGCAGGCATTTTCTATAAACTAACAATTGAAACTAAAAAATAAGTGTTCAGTAAAAACGTCATAAAACGCTTCAAAAATGAACGTAATAAGTAAAAACGATGGTGATTTTGGTATTCTGGAAGAAGTACAATGTTCAGCTAGTAGTGCTGCGCAAGATCTGTTGCCGAAGAAGTCGAGAATCTTGTACGAGAAGGCATATACAGGATTTTTAAAATGGTGCAACCAGAAGGTATGCCTAGGACTCTGTAAACAATAAAATTGAAATCACAAAGAAAATATTAATTAAGATTAAGAGTGATAAGTTATGTAAGTAAACGTATAAGTAATAAGATATTATTATTATTATTATTTGTTTTGAAACAGGCGGCTACAAGTCGATAATGTTTCAGATCGAAGTATAGTATACATAAATATAAGTGTACATAATACAATGTAATATTTACATATATAAAAAAATTAAACAATTATAAAACATATAAAACATTTGTTACATATGCATATTGATGAACATTATTTGTGTTAGGGTAACTTATCTAAGTGGTTTTTAAACGTGTTTGTGTTATTGCATGAAACAGCAGAAACGGGTAAACTGTTCCATGCGTCAACCACACGGTTGCATAGAAAATGCTGCCTGCAATACTTTTTAAATTTATTCTTGTTTAATTTGTATGAATGACCTCTGAGTTGATTATTATTTAAGTTAAATAATAATGTCATATCCACCGAGTATGCACCTTTTAAAATTTTGTCTCGATGAGGTCGCCACGCTATCGCCTTTTTCGTAAGGTGGTTAACTTTAACTTGCTTAACCTGTCTGCGTATGATAAGTGCAACAGGCAACCAAGTGGCACGTCTCTGATGGCAAAGATGGGTCTGACGTATGTGTTGTATATAGACAAGAATAATTCGGGCGACATATTTTTAAATATCTTGCGAAGAATATACAGGACTGAGTTAGTCTTTTTTACCCCTCTGACTATTTGCGAAGACCACTTTAAATCATTTCTTATGGTAATACCTAAATCTAAGATATGTAAGTAAAGGAAATAGCATTATTTCTGCTGATGGTATTACAATAAGCCCGGTTGCATGCCCTGCAAAGCTGCACTTGAGGTTTGGCACACGATCTATTATATCACATACACAAGTAATATTTTCTCGTTCCTGCGTCTCTTTCTCTCAAGCTTACACTTAGCATAGCACATTCCGTAGACCTTTGGGCAATTCTTAGTCTGCTCGCCGATTTTATTGTTAGAGCAGTAATTCGTAGACCGTAAATAGCAACAGGGCGAATTCATGCGTAAAGGCCAAAGTACATGTGTAGCTTGGACTTTAAACCTATGGGAATCTCAGGATTTTTTATTATAAAACTAAATTTTCCAAAGGCAAACCAACTTGCGTTTAGTCTACGAGTAATTTCTATTGTTTGATTATTTTTCCCAGTCACAATAAATGTCCTCGTATATGTATTCTGTATAGTATTTCCAAAATGAAATGGCCACCCTCACTTATTGCATCCATTAATGGCTGACAGTATAACCATTATACCTGCTGAGTTTTTGGTTATGTTAATAATAGTTGCCAGGACCGTAATAATTATTCAAAATAAATGTGTTTTCTTATATGCTATTTGGAATGAACTGTATATACTCACATGACATTCCTGCACATTTTTATCAGGCTTAAGACTGGCTATATTTGAATTATAAATAATATTTAAAAATCGTTTTGTTTTAAAGTCTTTATAGTCATTATTAAATACTTCAAATTTGCACAAACAAGAGTCATTCTTTTTTGAAACAAAAATAAATCCTAGCAACTTCAAATAATTATACATATGGCTAACTTCGTATGAAAATACTATTCTGTCTTTCACAGTCGGCCCTATATTTTTCGAATAAAAATCGTAGGTATATTTTATTTATTATTGTTTTAGACATAAAACGTGAAACTAGAAAACTTGTAAATCGGGTCGTTTTCGCTGCTGATTTTGGCCACGAACAATGATACGTTGAATTGTTCTGTATGGAACACTAGTTAATTCCGCAGTTATAAGTATACTTAGAACTGACACTGAGATACTGAGAAGATAATGAAACAAACCTGTAGGTTTGTTTCATTACCTTCCGAAACTAACATTTTATAAACGTTCAGTATCAGAACTTTGCAATCTTCTGACAAATGACATTTTTCTTTAGTAGCCACGTCCACATTTTCGCATTCTACGTCAACGTCCACATTTTCGCACTCCAAATCTCCTTGCACAGATTCACTATTTTCACTACAGAAATTAGGAATTTCTTCAAAATCAAATGGTCGCCAAAGAGCCATGTTATTAATGTATGCACGTTATGAACGTTGAAAATTAACTAAAAAACAAGTATAACAACCCCTAAAATTTAGAAACAATAGGATTATAAATTTGGAAAATATCCTTAATGGTTTTTAAGAAACTTCAATTGAACTAGTGTTACATTTATTCGATTTAAATTTAAAATTCTCCTAATACTAATTCTCTTACATTCATTGTACAGCAATAAGTCTTAAGATTACTTCCATAAACCCATTACCGCATTGTTAAGCTTCTTAACCTAAACTTTAACTTAAGCTTGGTAGAGATGGGTTGTCGATATATTGTGTATTGGCGATATTATACATTACAAAAGAATAACTTTATTTAGAGTAGAACTTGAATACTGTTGGTAAACAAATTTACCAAAAATTGCCTGTACTTAAATTAAATATTCCAACAAATTTTTGTGGTTAAAAGATATGTTTAATTTCTAAATATTTGGGTAACAAATCTGTTAAAGGAAAAATACCCCTAACGTAAATCAAATATTTTGAATCGCTTTTGTATTTTGTATTAAATATTTTGTTTCCGTGTCCGTTTTAACGAAATTCCAGCTTTGCAGTATACATATATAACACAGATATGTCGTTTCCATATCTCCCTTGTTTCGTATGTTCTCTTATGTCAGAAACAATACTGGTGGGAATCAACATTTCACAAGTTACGCTTACTGATTCGGAAAATGTTTTACAAATATGTTTTTAAATTGACACGGTAGGCTTAGATACTATATTACCAAGCATGAAATAAGTCAAATAAATATATACATATATTAAAACTGTAAATTTGATACATAAATTGTGAAAGAAGAAGAATTAGTTATAGAATTTTAACCAAAATTTTTCGATAATATCCAAAACTGAGAATAACCAGGTACACTTTTGCAATTTTTCTAGATAACCTCAGAAGGGGTATGGTTACCATACCCCTTCGTCGTATTGTGAGTCCATAGTTTCTATTGTGTTCCATTACGTTTCTTGGGCTAAAGTCGGATATTTTTTTAAAGAGGATGACGTCATCCAGCAATCAAAGACATAAGCACATTCTAGTATTTACTAAAATGTATAGATATTGTGTGTAACTTAGAATAATGCCACTTCATGCCCGATCACTGATCGGTAATCAATACTAAAATTTATAACTATCAACATAAAATATAGTATATAATCAAACTAAAGCAAAATATTGCATTCACTAATTTTTTCTTAACTCATTCGAATAATCAATAATAAACAGTAATTTGAATTCTTTCACTTGAAACAAATGGCGTCTCTTTATGTGTTTGTCTCCTGTGTTTATTAGATTTAAAGTCTGAAAGAAGTAACTAGTTCGACTAAATCTAGTATGAAAGTGAAATATTATGCACAGTAGTGCTTTTTCTTGTTCGCTGCTGATCCTTTTACTTGTTACGAAGGATTTTTATAGGCATTATTTTGCATGAGGAACAATGTCTTGAACTTTCTGAATGACATAAAATGAGTTTGCATAGTGCAATGTGAGGATTTAAATGATTGTATATAAAACACTTAAAATTTATATTCTCAACAAGTTATATTTAATGCCATCTGGATTTGTAGTAACAATAAAAATTAGCCAATAACTGTCTATTTACTAGTGTGATTATTTAACAGAGTCGGAAAACCGAAATTTTTTGAAAAGGGCGGTTCTAGGTTCGGTTTCAGTATACTTTTTTTATAAGGATTCAGATAAAGGAAAGACTCTACAAAAAAAAAAAAAATGGAACCTCGGTATTTGAATTCAGATCGGGTTTAGATAAGATTTTAGTAAGAATTATACAATATAATTATGGAAATAAAAATCATTTAAAAGTTAATAAACAAAAATTTTATTCTTTGCACTACAAAAACTAATCGAATTAAATACCAAATCATTTACAACCATAGTTTAAAATAGTTTTAAGAAATGTGTAATTTGACATTCACGATATATATTTTATTTATTTATTTATTTATTTATTTATTTATTTATTTATTTATTTATTTATTTATTTATTTATTTATTTATTTATTTATTTATTTATTTATTTATTTATTGAAAGGGTGCTTAACGAAATAAAGCACCACAAAGTATAATATACAAACAAAATATCGTACGGTACATCAGTGTTTCTCAACCAAATAATACAATACTGGTTAAGGGCAAAAATGTCAAGACCAAAACAACAACAAAAAAAAATCCATATATTTTCTAGTTCAGTGCTTCTCAATCCAAAACTTACCGCGGACTAGCAAAATATTCAAATTTTACGCGGTTTACTGGTTCTTAATTTAAGAATAATTTAAATTTTATTTATTTTTGGCTCACGTAATGACACAATTTGAGCTTTTACGTCCACCTGACGTCGAAAAATCGTATATAATCGGCGTCGGACCAAGTAAACTTATAATCAATGTAAACTTGTTTTTGCAGACAAATTAGTTTTAGATAGAGACTGGCACCGGTTAGCTAACGCATAAAAAATACAAGAAACGCCAAAGAACATTTGGCGTTGTCAATGGACTGAAAACCCTGAACGCAACGAATTGAGAAAGGAAAGCTTAAGACAAAGCTGCGAGAAAGAGAACGATAAAGGAAGCCAACAGAAGGTTGTAAGGGCTGAATTAGAAGAAATAAAAACAAACTCAGATATTATGTATACAAAGCAATTGTTCTCGGAGCTGATCCCACCCGATTTATTCAAAGCAATTAAATAGCTACTAGCGAAAGAACTTCATCTCCTTTATGCGAAAGTTTGGAATGCTGAAGAAATGCCCATATCATAGAAAGATGGACTTATTAACAAACTTCCAAAGAAAATTAATCTACAAAAATGTCCTTACTGGAGAGTATTACATTGCTAAATTCAGTTAATAAGGTTCTATGACTAATTGTTCATGATGGTATAGCTTCTAAACTGGAAACAATACTCCGCCGCAAGCAAACTGGCTTTCGCCCCAATAGATCATGCATCGAACATATTAATACGTTGCGAATAATAACAGAACTATCAGTAGAATGACAAACACAACTCTACCTCTTGTTTATTGATCTCTAGCAGGAATTTGACCAAATAAACCAAATAATTTCATTGGTTGGAATTCCATCTAAGATTGTGAAACTTATTAGCGAACTGTATAAAGATGCTTCTTGCAATAAGCAATAAAATTATGACATCGAGCGGGATGAGAAACATAGACAACCAGTAGAGTACAAATTTTGTTTTTCGCATCGGGCTGCCCCCCATAGGGTAACCAGATAGTCAAAAAAAAAAAACACAACAATTTATATATAATAATATATGTAATATACTTTGAAACATAAACAAATAACAAAATTTAAAAAAATAAATATATATTATTATACATTTTTTATTCTTATAGATAAAAAGATATGTTTAATATGATATTTGAAAACATTAATTATACAGATAAGTTTGTTAAAAAAGAATAAGGAAGATAATAGTAAAAAAAAGAGAACATAGTCTCTTTAAAAGAGACTTTCTGGTTCTCCAATTTACCTAATAACTGAAAAATAGGATTTATTATTAATCGAAATCTTTTCGAAAGGCATTGTTCGCGCCAGTCGCGCGAATTATTTAAGTAGGGGAGTTCTCAGTTTAACATTAATTTTAGTTTAGTTACCGAATTTGATTCGGGCCATCTGTGTCGCGTTAATTTCTGTACTCAGTTCTGACTACGCGATTGCAGTTCAGGTTACCTGTGTCAAAACGTTATGTAGGGACCTTAATTTGTGGAGATCCATCGAAATATCGAAATGTCAAAATCAGTATGATCACAATATCTCCCTTATATATGTTGGCGGTCGGTAAAAACTTCTCACTCAGGTACAATTATTATGCCAATATTTTCCTTTCTGGGGCCCCCTTCAAATTTGGGCCCTGGGCATGTGCCCCTGTTGCCCCTGCCTAGTTACGGCACTGTTACGAACATTATATATTTCTATAATTTTAATTTTCTTTTATAAATATAATCCCAATTTAATATGTAAAAAATACAATTGTTCTACATGTTCTTAAACGACGACTCCCAGTTTTGAAACAATCATTGTATGCTATTTGCCATACAGCACATTACACACAAAACAAGTAATCAGCAATGTGACCCTAGCTTAACAAATACAATTCAGAGAGAAATAGTCACCGAGATAAACAACTCCAATACTTATTTCTAGAAGAACTTCACTTACAAGTCATGTAAAAGGTTGTAGGTTATAAAAATGTATAACACAACAAAAAATTGTAATACACATGAAACTGGTATTAAACTGTGATATACGAGTACGAAGAAAACTTTCAAATTTTCTTGAAAATGTAAAAAAAGCATGTCAAAACCCGTGACAGATATAAAATTTCGTGACACGATGTACGGAAATGTAAATGTAAAAGTAGCGATGATATGAATGTATGTGCGTGAAGAACGTTAGATATGAGTGAAATATAGATAAATGTGGCAATGTAGAGATGTAATTTGTAAAGGGGAGAATTGTGACAGAATAAGAATGAATAGCGCAAGTTAATATACAGTGTACGTCTCAAAGGTTCGTGTGTTCGTTGAGATCACAGAGGAACAGAGTATGTGCCTGCAGCTATAGCTTGGTGGTACGTTAAATCTGTGAGATTAGTGATAGGTGTCATTTATACTCACATACTCTACGACCTTTGATCTTAATAGTGATATATACTACAATATGCAAGTTAAAGTTCAACGAATATAAAGGAGGTTATATTGTATCATGAACAATAAGATTAAAGGAAATCTTGACGTAGCTTTCTAACTTACACTGAATTAATCTGTGTTGCAAATTTTAGTCATGAAATTTTACCTAGGCAAATATGCTCTCAGAACAAGCGTTCTCGGCCATTCGGAGATTTTAAACCGCAACTTATTTACACACAATATGCTGCTCTAGTCAGCGTCCATTCAGTCCAAAAGCCCTTGAGCTAGCCGAGGTCTTTAATCGTGATAGTTTGCGAGCAAAACCGGACAAGTTACAGGCATTCAGAGTATATGTACTTGAGTACATGGACTTGTACTTAGAAGTACAAGTCCATGTTACTTCAACCTTTTTTTAAATTTAGAATTTATTGGTCTAAGCTACATTGGCTGTTAACCAGTTGAGTATACAATGGAACAATACAATTATAAAATATGTAATATATAAGTAAATAATGAAATAAAAATATAAAATAATACAAGTATCCTATAACACACATATGGCCGGTATTATAAAAACATAACTAAAGACCCAACTAACTAGTTGTAAACTAAATTTAGTTGATAACTAATATAACAAGTTATTTAATTTCGGTATTATAAATCAGAACAGCCAACTAACTAACTAGTTCACAACTAAAATAATTTAGTCTCAAGATTTACCGACCGAACGTTAGTTATACAACTGACGGGTAGATGCCTATACTATATTTCGCGTTTTTTCTGTTGTAGTTTTAACAGTTTAATGTTTATAACCTATAATTTTGACAATGAAAAAGAATTAGTAGAAGTTAAAAGTATTTCAACGGGGGGGAAAAAAAACGGTATAGAGGCAAAAATTATACAGAAATTGAAAAAGAACAATTAATAGATATAGTGCATAAATATAAGTTAAGGACTTTATTTAATTATCAATTAATTCAAAAATAGACAAAACAGTATCTTTTGAAACCCGAAATCTGTGTTTAAATTGCTCATCATCATAATAATTAATAATAAATTATGTTGTAAAGAAAGCCATGGCAGCCATGACCCAGGTGTGGGGAGTAGGTGAAAAAAGGTTTAAAAACAGTTTCCCCATCAAACTCACTATGTTCGACAGAATGGTAAAACCCATTATGATGTACGGTGCGGAAATCTGGGATTGGACGGAGCAACTTAAAATGGAAAGATTACATCAAAAATATCTGAGATGGATTTTAGGAGTAGACAGAAACACACCAACATATATACTCTTGGAGGAAACAAAAAGGGACAAGATGAGAATAGAGAGTGGCAAGATAGCAATGAGATATGAAGAGCGGTTAAGAAACATTCAGGAAGACACAGTTTTAAGAGAATGTTGGCGGGAAATGAGACAGAGAGAAAGGAATTTACAAAACAAGTCCAGGTGGGAGATAAATAGAAGAAAATATTATGAAAGAAATGGGTATTCCACGATCTATATAGAGTTGATGCGAGAAAGAGGTGAAAATGTGAGCAGCGAAATAGAGAATAGAGATAGAGATGTACAGAGTCAAGTACAGCATGACAGAATAAGAAACTCTACTTACTTCCCAGTGTACCATCACATTGTCACTCTTGATAAGCCAAGATATCTACTGAACTCCAAAGCAGAAAGAATAAGAATAATTGCCAGATTTAGATGCGGTAATGAAAGCACGGAAAATAAAATATGGAAAAGAGCTGAGGAAAAAAAATGCAGAATATGCGACGAAAAAGAAGAAACAATGTGGCATTTGTTCTATGAATGCGAAAATGGAAAAGAGAGCAGAAGTATGGCAGAATTATTAGATGACCTGGCATCAGGAGAAGAAATAATGAGAAATATATTAAAAAGAATGAAGATCCAATGATAAAAGAAAGAAGATTGAATGTATATATGTATGGGTGTATGTGTGTGTATGTGTGTATATATATGCATGTGTATATATATGTATGTATATATGTATGTATGTATATGTATATGTATGTATTTATTTATTTTTATTATTATTTTTTAAAGGGTATGGCAACAATATAATTTTTTGTTAAAAAAATGTAAAACATAAATAACTAAATTTTTTTAAATTTTGTAAAATACTATGTAAAATTCGAAGCCTTAGGGAAAGAATAATAAAGTTCTATTATTATTATTTATTATTCATAATAATTAATAAATAAATAAAGAAGACACCCTCTTTCAAGAAATTCTCTACGATGACGTATTCTTGAATTTTCATCATTATCACTGTCAAATACTGTTTGCGGATGGTGATGATACACTACTGATAGATGATACTGATGACCTAACTTGTAAATTTTGTGTTGTTTATATATGTATATAAATCTATTCATATGTATTTTTTTTTATGTACAATAATATTACTTACTTTGCAGTTATTAATTATCAAATATATATTTTAGTATAAATAGTAAAAACAAGTTATTTCAATGTAAACAAAATGATTACTATTTAAATGTAATACAAATATAGTTGCAAACTATAATTTAGTACCCAGAAAATCTGTCAACTAATTTAGTTTGTAGATTTAGTTAGGAACTTTTTTCAACCAACTTTTATAATACCGAAATCTATGGGTAAATTAGTTTAACTCTTAACTAAAATTTAGTAGCAAACTATTCTGCTTTATAATACCGGCCAATAATCTATCTTGTTGTCAGACTATATTCGTATATTATTAAAATTTATAAATTCGTAAATAATTTTGAAAAGGTTGATGTTATTACTGAAAAGAAAGCACTTTATAGATGTAGGGAAAATAACATTTTGTAGACTCAGTTGACTTAACATGAAATTTCTGTTATACTTCGGACAAGCAAATATTAAATGATTCACATCTTCTATAATATTTGGATTTGCAGGTACAATCCGCAGTTCGGATCAAAAGTCTGTGAAGAAGTTGTTTGATTTTCGTATGGTTAAAACATATTCTGCATATCGTTGTAACAAACTTTCTATTCATATCTACCTCAACCTTCTTTGGCCACTTAGTGGTGAAATTGTCAATTTGCGATCTATTGCGAGATGACGTGTGAGAAAAACTAAGAGCAAGTCACGATCGCGTCTCGTTTAGGAATCGGTCGTACCAAGCCCAATGGGTGACTTGAACCAGGATTCTTTCTGTAAGGACCGTGCCACTGATGACGTTTTTTAGCGTAATTAATAGTATATTAGCTATATCCAAAACGCCAGGTATATTCGAATACTGCAGCCATCTTCATTTAACGATTAAGCTCCTACATCTTATTCGGATCTCTTTGTAATTTTATTGCACACTTGTTGGATTTTAGAAATCCCTAAGATGGATAACTAAAGCCCAAAATTTTATTTTAACATCGAGTTATTTGTGTTGATATACGTTTACTTAATATGCGATATCATATAGTTTTCGTTCAAGCAGGCATTATTTATTATTAGAACACTGTTAGCAACAAAAAAATGTTTTTTATGCAGTCTTGTACATTGTATACATTGTATTACCTCCCGACTCTTACAGTTTTTCATTAAATGATTAAATACCTTTTTATCAGTCTTTAAAGTATAGCGCGAGTGTATTTATTTCGTCTGGGTAATACTAATAGTAATAATATTTATTATATTCAAAAATGTTTAACATTTATACAATCGTCAATATTATAAATTTGAAATTTTAATAAGAAATGTAACTAATCTATTCTGGCTTCTTTTATTTAATTTGGTTTTTTATAATGTACAATCGCAATCGAAAATGTTTCCGTATCTGTGAATATATACAGTGCACCAAGATATGACCGGAAATGCTACGATAATAGAAAAATAATTTTATTTTCAACCATCAAACAAAAATGCATTATATGTCCTGTAAATACATAAAGCTGCTCATATTGCACGCAGTGTATAATGTGACGCTCGTGCGTGCTAATCCGTGAATAATGAACGTTTTATTCACTGCAAGTTTTCTTTTTTTAGTAAGTTAGCTAAAATGTTTGGCGCTCAGCAATGAGGTCTATTATGCACGCTACATAGCTAGAATATTACTACCCATCTTTATATTTAGAATATTATTTATGAGTTAGAGTAAGAAAAAGAATATATTAAAGTATTTTAAGCAATGTTGTAAATTACGTCGCCCTCTCACCGGTGCGAACCCTTTTTCTATAGTGGGCTTTTTTTAGCTAGATAACATTTTTTTTTATATAGTATGAAACAAGCTGGCTCTGATAGCAGCTCGATATAGTGTCTCGTTAGTGTCGACAAGTCAGGCTATTTCAGCCTTGTGTTACCGTAAAACACCCGTTTTCGGTCTCTACAGAAGACGGCCCCCTCTTTTATTATTCACTATTGTGGACTTTTATTTGGTGTGTCAACGCGGCTGTGAGTCCCATCTTTTCTCTCTCCAGAGTGGACCAGACTACAGCAGTTCAAAGGTCCATTTGATACGACCACGCATCAGTACGAGTTAAGTCCATTTAACCACTATTTCTCCTATCCAGTCTCCAACATTCTACAATCGCGTAGATTACGCATAATCCAGTCCACCCCACTTATTCTAGTGCTCCTCTAAGTAGGAATCTGGTCAGTGTCCCCGTCCGGGAACACCACCAGACCACGCACTTAACAACGTCAGTTATGAAGTTTTACAATTGACGCTCAGAATTTTTGTGTTTTTGAATTAAGTTTACTATTTTTCTAATTATAAAACTATATAGTGTAGGTTAAAATTATATTTGAATCGAAGAAATGGAGAGATCAGCTAACCAAAAATCTAACAAGTATTGGTATACCTTGGACCTGGAAAGACCTAGCAATGAACAGATCAAGATGGAGGACATATGTGAATAAGATCGAAAGTCAACCCGAGTGAGAGTGCCCAAAAGAAGAAGAAGATTTGACTCAATATAATGCTAAAGCTAAATAATAATTGAAATTAATACAAGATTATTTATAAGTAAGTATAAATAAAACAATACATAACAGTATTTTAAACATAGTTGTAGATTAAAATCAGCTGATGGTAAGCCACCTTGATAACGTCAGTTCTGAAGTTTTACAATTGACGCTCAAAATTTCTGTGTTTGTTAATTAAGTTTACTATTTTCCTAATAATAAAACTATATAGTTGTGGATAAAATATTGTATTTGATTCAAATATAATGGCTATATTACTCGGATAATTACAAAATTCATTTTCGTTTAATATAGTCTCCATTATATGCTTGTAAAATAATATACTAATGTAATACTTTTTATTTATTCAAAATAGTCTAATTCCCAATCTATACACCATGGACAACGAACCTAAAATAAATGGAAGAAGTAAGCAATAATAGGCTCCTCGATTGGTATCTTTTTTAGTGTAAGCGTTAAGGCTTGTTATAATCCTTTATTTCCCCTCGACCTTTCGGTGTTTGGGTTTTTACTACAACGTCCTATTAAATATACATTTCATTACTTTACATTACAATTTATTTTATCCCATTCCCTTCCCTTTCAACCATTTCTTCACCCCTCCTCCTATCTGCTTTCGTTCCTCCCTATTTCCAGGTAACCTCAGCCCCCTTCCTTCCTTCCATTTTTCCTCTTCTGCTTCCCACCGCGCCTCTTCCTTCCTTCCTTTACCCCTTCCTGTTATCCTTCCCCAATCTCAATCTTTCTTGCCTCTAATTCCCTCACCCACCTCTCCCCCCCTTCCATCTTCGTGCAACAGGTCTAATGTGCTCCCCAACCACACTGTCATCTCTCTACACCTCTTCGGGAGGTGCTCTATATCTTCTTCCTCCTCCCCGCACATCCTGCACATCTTATCCTCATGTTTCATCCAATATCTATTTCCTCTCTCTTCATTCCCGCACCTTAGCCTCGCAATCCTAACCCTCCCTCCTGACCTTCCTCTTTCTGCCTTCAAGTAGCTTGGTACCCCTATAGTTCTGACCTCCATATATGTTGTTTAGACTGTCCTTTCTTGCTCCCCCACTTCCTTATCCCTCCTCCACAACTCCACAATCACGCTTATCCCTTCTTTTCTTCTATTTTCCACCTCTGTCGCATCCACTACGCATCTCCAGTAATACTCCTTTCTCATCTCCCCCCATGCGTACCATCTTCCTTTTTGTTCCTCTCTGGCTCTTTCCTCCCAGCATTCCCTCACTATTCTTTTGTCTGTTTCTATTCTAACTTTCCTGTACCCACTTTCATCTTATCCCTTTTCAGTTCCTCTCTTATAATATACCCTGGTGTGGTTCTATCTACCCCTAAGATCCATCTCAAATACCTCTTCTGTACTCGTTCTACCTTTTCCCATTCCTTCCATCCCCAAATTTCCACCCCATATAGCAGGATGTTCTTCACCACGGCGTCAAACAACCTCAATCTCCATCTAATATCATCGTTAAACTTCCTCTCTCCTATACTCCACAGCTTTCCCATGATTATTCCTGCCTTCTTTACTCTTTCCTTTATGTGTAGTTCAGCCCCATTGCTCCTCGCTAGTACATAACCCAGGTATTAAGCAGTGTGTTAAGGCTTGTTGAATGCTGTTTATGTCACTAAAGCCACCAAAAGTACCTGTTCGAAATATACAAGACAAAAAAATATAGGTTCTTAGTCGAATAAAGAGTTCTCCAATATATTCCACCATGAGAACCATAATGCATTTTTTTAATAGTGTAATAGTAATGAATATATTAACTAAATAAATATTTTACCAGAGCAGTTATATAGGTTGTGCAAACAATTTACACATTGACAATATTGAATTCTCGAGTTGTTTCTTTCCGAGATAGAAATTAAATATACAAATACATCTATCAATTTATGCCACAACCGTTCTTAATGTGCAAGAAGAGTGTCTGCACTATTAAATTGTTTTCCTCTGTGTATTTGATTGATTTGATTTCAGTATCATAGCGATGATACTTCAGTAATGCATTAGGAAATGCAATACGATGCTTTATGACAATATTGACAAAGAAGACAAATTACCCAGTTCAATCACAATATTATAAAAACTTTTGTCATATCAATAAATTGTCTATATTTTAAATGGGAAAACTACGGTTGTACAAAATCGCACAAACCAACGCTTAGTAAACATTTGATTTACGAAATGATGATAACTTTGATTTCTAAGCATTGATGTCCTGTGGTATTTAGTTTTTTATAGCTAATCTATAGGTATATTACAAGAAGCACGTTCAGAATCAAATGATTTGCTACTATACTTCATTTTTTATTTAAGCGGACTGTGGGCAAGGTAGAAGCTATTTCGATCTTGTTTTTAATTGGGTAAAAACGTGGAAAAGTTTATACTGTAGAAAAATAAATTTCTGTCTCAACTTATTCTATTTGTCTGTTATTTTAACCCAAATTTGTAAACATTTGGAAAGTATTACTACCTATTATTTCTAATGAGTAAAACGGAGGTATATGTTTAAATAATGTTAGAATATATAAGCCAGTGAATAAATAGATTTGAAATTAATTTAGAATATATACATATATTAAGAGAAATATTTTAAAATGAAGTAGTCTGAAAATGAATTAATGTACGTACGCCTCTGATACCAAACACAACAGTTGTTTTGCTGTCGACTGTCATATTCTTTGTTGTAAACGAGCGCCATATTAATAATTTGTGTTGCCGTTATATGTACAAGGTGTCTCAAAAGAAATTTTATATTTATTTAGCTTACTGCGTGAACGCAACGTATCCGAGGGGCGCGGGAGTTATGTCAATCGGTAGCCTGGCTCTTGGGAATTTAATCGCTATGGAGCGTTTCTCGGGAGAAGACCGCGCGTTATGCGTGCGAGAGTTTTACAAAAACGGTGATTCGGCGACTGTAGCGCGTAGAAAATTCTGCAGTAGCGAGGTTTTCGCCACTTAAATGATGCGCCAAGCATTCCTCTCATTCGACATTGGGTTAAAAAGTTTTAAGAGACTGGTACAACGCTGGATAAATCAAAATCCGGGCGACCTAGGTAATCAAGAACGGTAGAAAACGTGGAGAATGTTAATCAGTCTGTTCGTGACGACCCGAACCTTTCAATTCGGAAGCGCGCAAGTGCTTTAAATGTGCATAGATCATCATTACATCGCATTATGCACAAAGAACTAAAGCTGCACCCCTACAAAATTCAATTGGTGCAAGAATTAAAGCCCCAAGATGCCAGTCAGAGGCTTAATTTCGTAAATCAGGTGATTGAGCGATTTTCAACGTTTACCAACATTTTGTTTTCGGATGAAGCTCATTTTCATCTTAATGGCCACGTAAATAAGCAGAACTGCCGCTACTGGAGTGCAACGAATCCGAAACGCAAACATCAGAAACCCCTACATTCGCCTAAAGTGACCGTATGGGCTGCGATGTCGGCGCGAGGAATTATCAGCCCTACTTTTTTGAAGACGAAAGGGGGCGTGCAGTTACAGTGAATTCAGAGCGTTATGTGGAGATGTTAGACAACTTCTTGGTACCTGAACTGCAAAACTTTCCGGGCTATAACCAAAGAACATGGCTCCAACAGGACGGAGCAACTTCACACACGTCCAATATGTCTCTGCCACGTGTTCGTGAAATTTTCTCAGGCAAATTGATCTCCCGGAGAGGTGACATAAATTGGCCTCCACGCAGTCCAGATTTAACCCCTATGGACTTTTTCCTATGGGGTTATCTTAAATCTAAAGTTTACGCCAATAAACCGACTTCCCTGGCGCATTTGAAAGAAAATATCCGTCACGAAATGGCAGCCATCCCTGAGTCCACCTGCCGAGACGTCATAAGTAATTTTACTGTTCGATTAAATGAGTGCCGAGAACGCGAGGGTCTACATTTAGACGATATTATTTTTAAGAAATAAATCCCCAAAAAGTGTATTTTAATAATTAATAAACATTTTTTCTATATACGGCTTACTTTTTTTTTTAATCGATCCACTAAATATAAAATTTCTTTTGAGACACCTTGTATTTATGTCCGTATGACGTTTGTGTATAGTATCGATTAAATATAAACTTAAAGTAAAGAAGAATCCATTGATTATTCGGACTGATTTCCAATATTATATTATATATTTTTTAAAATTATTTTTTATAAGTTTTGTATAAATAATAAATTTGAATTAAATTTTAAATTGTTATATTATTTTTTATATGTTACAGGTTTGTATAAATAATATATTTAAATTAAATTTTAAATTATTTGAAAATAAGAAAATAGAATTATTGAACTTATTTTTAATTAATTTTAATTATTGAACTGTTCATTTATCTATACTTACTTATTAAGTATACAATTTATTTAGATATTAAAAATAATAGCAATTTTATGCATTTACATTATAACTTTTTTTATAACATTAATTTTGAAACGTCAAATTTGAATTTACCGAAAAATTTATTTAATTTTAAATTATAAACTTTAATTTGATACAGTGTGAAACCGGCCGCGCTCACAGCGCCATCTACTTCGTTCTTAAAAAAAATAAAAATAGAGTATAGTGTAACTTTTAAGGTATTACTACCTTAAGGTATTCTACAGATCTTTATTAATTATCGTTCATACACCTGTATTTTTTTTTTATCTTAGTTTCGGTTCTTATTTCACTCTCCCTTCCCAGACTTTCACTCTTCGTTAACAATCCCATTCATTAGATTTTATCAGAGTGCTTCTTCAGATTCTACCTAGCGTATCCCATTCATGCTTTTGTCTTCTCAATCTCTCGCTCAGATTTTCGATTCATAATCTCACCAGCGTCTCAAATTCAGTCATTTCTCTCTCACAAAATTTTACTCCACCTTCTCACAAGTAACTTTCATTCATTATATTCTCCTTTGTTCTCTCCCACAGACTTCCACTCCACGTTCTCTGCAGAATCTTCCATTTATTCCATGTAAACATAACTTGTTATTGATACAATTTATGCATCCGGTCAAACGTTAGAATGCAGTACAGAGCAAATTGAGAAGTTCTTTTTCATAGTATCTAATGGGTTCTCCCAATAACATTATTATTTTCTTCCTTGGCGAGGTTGCTAGCTGTAAAATGCACTGATCGTTGACAATGCGGTACAAATATTTATTCAATTTCCCGTGATACTCTTTCCACTTAATTTCAATAAATTATCAGCAAAAGAATATAAAATCACGCATAATATTTTGGGTTCATTGACATATTTAACAATTTTACAACATTTGGCAACACCGCTCCCATTTCCAATAAGATAAATTGTGCATTCTAACCTTTGAACGGCCTATATCATTAACACTTTGTTATAATTTTTCTAGTTTTGAAGATATGAGCACATTGCCCACTCATCTTATTCGAGGTCTTCCTCTTGGTCTGTTTGTACATGGAATGCTATCGAATTATTTTCTCACTGGCATGTGGTTGGGCATCAGAATGCCATATAAGACCAGAATGGTCCGATATAACGTATTCTGGAACTGTTTATGAAGCCAGTCACATACGGGTCATTATAAAGGTCGCGCAGCTCATCATTTCTTTTGATTCTCCATATTCCATCCACTTGAACAGGACCGAAAATTTTCCATAGAATCTTGCGTTCAAAGAATATAAGTTTGAGTAAAAGACTAATTTTTTATGTAAAATAATTCATAACAGGTACCGCTCTTGGTTTATTTTTATATTATTGACAGTCTCTTGTCATATTGTTTAATTTATTTAATATTTTATACATTTTAAGAATTAACATTGTAACAATATACAGGGAGAGATATTTTGTTTTTTTTTTTATTGTTTTCAAAGCTTGCTACGTTCAACTTTGTAAAACTTATGTTGATTATTATTTTGTAAATAAATGGTCGCCATTTTGAAATGGTCAACATAAAAATATGACTTTTTGGTGTCATTGTAAAGCTAATTTAATGTACTTTTAGGAAAAAATATAAAATTATCGATTCCCTATGCTAGATCAAAAGTTGACATCATTTGCGGTGAAACCGGAAGTGCCTCAGAATTCTTATAGTAACCTTTAGATGGGCCTTTTTGTCTAGTTTAACTTTTGTTCTGAAGATTTTTTGTATCTTTACAAATAAAGGAGATTTTCGGGGTGCCCCGTTTCAAACAAACACCCTGTATATTTAAAATGTCAATATTATGATTATATTCCTTTGACACCTGAAGAAGGGATACCTGTAGTCCCGATGCATATAGTAAAGAAAAATACACATTTGACTACATTTTTATATTTTTTTGACCTACATCCCGTGACATGACAATCAATTTAACTTATGAGTTTAGTACGTACTTTACTTTTTACCAACCGCCAACATATATAAGAGAGGTATTGTGATCATACCGATTTTGACATTTCTAGATTTCGGTGGATCTCCATGAATTGAGGTCCCTACATAACGTTTTGACTATTTTTAGCATGATGTTTGTCGGTCTGTCTGTCCGTCTGTCTGTCCGTCTGTCTGTCTGTCTTGCTGTCCGTCTGTCTGTCTGTCTGTCTGTGAACACGTGCAGAGCAAATTCTGATTTTTATGAAACTTCATATTTAAGCTGTTGACATCAATGGCACGAGTTTATCAAATTTTGGTAAAAATCGGTTGACTAAAAATGGGAGCAAATTGAGTAGTTCTTTTTCATAATCTCTAATGGGTTCTCCCAATAACATTATTCTTTTCTGTCTTGGCGAGGTTGCCAGCTGTAAAACGCACTGATCGTTGACAATGCGGTATAAATATTTATTCAATTTCCCGTGATACTCTTTCTATTTAATTTCAATTAATTATCAGCAAAATAACATTAAATTTATCTAACAAAAGTTGCTATAAAAGCAATAACTAACAACTTTTATTTGCGACATTTTTTGATAAAACGAAAAAAATTTGAAATTTTTTTCGAAATCTATTTTTTCATACTTACATGTAACGTTTCCATGGTCATGATAAATAATATCTCTGTTAGAAAATATATTTTATTTATTTTTTTTTTTTTTTGGACTTAACTACTTGGACCATTATCCAGTAGATGCATTTATTTTTTTAAAATCCATGCCATAACCGGGAATCGAACCCTAGCCCTCATGGTCTAGAAGCCAGCGCATCGCTACACTAACCATAACGCCATGGTGACCGGATTTAGAAAATATTAGGCCAAGTTATTTCTACTCTGCTGCTAGAACGTATTGTATGCAAGTACTTTGTGATGGCGGTCGGTCCTGTGGTGGCCACACTGCCACTTATTCACTAGGTGATAAAATTGTAGTCAATGCCAGTGCCGTAACTAGGAAGGTGCAACGAGTGCACATTTTCAGGGCCCAGGACGAAAATGGGCCGGGATATCGTCAATGAGGCCCATGTTAGCCTGTGGATTACCTTTTTTTGCAACCTTGCACAGGGCCCAGAAAAAGTTAGTTACAGTTCTGGTTAATGCATTACAAGTTACTGCTAAGGCTGAAGTTACTGATTGGAAAACTTTAGTCTCGTAATAGATTCTTCATTCTGGCGCTAACATGATGTTAAGAACACATAGACATTAGAGATGGATCGTTCATGAACGAACCGGCTCACTGAGCCGACTCAGTACACTGACCGAAGTGACACGGTTCTCCAAATTGAAATGAGCCGGCTCACGGCTCACTGTATAGTTTCAAATTTCAAGGATACGATTGGTCGGGCGATTGTGAGTAGTGACCGGAGTGATCCGGATCTGGATCGATGTCATGTTGAACTTCGCGAGAACTCGGCTTGTAATGTATTATCATAAAGTGTATTATTTATTGTCATCAATTTGTAGGGCAGTTTATTTGAAACTAATAGGCTTAGTCTGTATTTTCTTACAACCATACTATATAAAAATATTGCCCAAATCCCAGATGTCCGATTTATAAGGGCAATAAACATCGCCATAAACTTAACACATCTGGTTTAAAATACAGTAGCTACATAAAGTGAATTGTATGTTTCAAAAATGTTAGATAAGAACCGGGGCTAAGCGACGTTCTACCTACGAGCGAACGACCGACAACTGACCGGGTCTAAGCGACGTTCTACCTACGAGCGAACGACCGACAACTGACCGGGTCTAAGGAAGAGCCGGCTCTAAGTGACGTCTACTTACGAGCGAACGACCGACAACTGACCGGGTTTAAGCAAGAGCCGGCTCTAAGCGACGTTCTACCTACGAACGAACGACTGACCGACCTGTGTCTCGGGATCATGTTTACAGTTCATATATTGCAAGAACCGGCTCTAAGCGACGTTCTACCTACGAACTAACGACCGACAACATGTTTACTTGACCGGATCACTGAGCCGGATCAATGAACCGGCTCAACAAATTGAAGGACCTCCACTGATCCGGTTCCGCAAACTGAGCCGAAATTCCCATCTCTAATAGACATATCGTAGGCCTGGTGAGGAAATGGTTCTCACTTATAATTGATCAAAACATGTAAAGAATTAGTCTTGTATACCGTATACGACTTACCTCTTACGATAATTGTAAATTAACATTAGTTTCTCGTTTAACGTTGTCACTTTTTCGGTTTCATTTTATTTGCCACTTTTTACATAGTTGTGTAATATTCTTTGTGACATTTTAGAGCAGGCTCGGAACTATTTGAGATGATCTTATACAATATTGGTTTATTACAATATTTCTAAAATACGTTGAAGAAAGAAAAAAAAAAACATTGATTTTTTAAAAATATAATTGCGTCTGGTTGATTAATAATGGTGTGAAACATGAAATAGTCTAGACTTGATCCACTTTCAATTAAACTGTAGTCGCTATGTCCATGTTTATCAAATCCACAAATCCCACAGGATGTGCTGTCAGATGAATTCATTGACAGTAACATGACCATTAAGTAGCAATGACAGCAGGATTTACCTTAATTGTCCACGCGTACATCATTTCATAATCCTCACTTCATAGATAACATTTCTAGAACTTATACACAAACCATTCCTTGGATTAATGTATTATGTAAGGAGAAAATATTACAACTCGGATTCAAGTATATGACAGCATGAACTGGACGCAGATGGATTTTATGGATAGTTCATAACAAATTAATTTGACCTGGCTAGTAAAAAGCTCTCTCATAAGTATTTCAATAACAAATTTGTAAATTTTATTATCGCCATCATCAAGCCATGTTCGTCATCGAATGACATTAAACTGTCTCTAAAAAGAGCATAGGCTACAAATATATCTTTTCCGTATTACCTTTATATCTGCCGTTTATGGTTCAAGTCACTGATGTTACTGTAGAGCTATTCTAAACAAAGTATGTTTAATTTGGATTTTCGCTAAAAAATTTATTATTGGATTTTCTCTAAAAATATGTTAAAAAACTTTTGTCCTCCACCCTATCCCCCAGACGGGTTGATCTAAAAATCTGAAAAAATTGATGGGAACCGCAATAGTTTGTGTCGTTGATAAAACAAAAGTTTTTTACAATTTATTGTAGAAATAACCTAGAGAAAAGCACACCAGAGTATATTTTATTAGAGGAAGTGAACTTAGACAACATCAGAATAGAAGTTACAAAAAGAGCCATTAAATTCGAAGAGAGGATAATATGACATCCGGAAAAAACTTGCTGTATCAGTGCTGGACAGATATAGAGAGAAAAGAGATACAAGGAAAGATGCAATCCAAATGGGAAGCAAAAAGAAGGAAAAGATTTGAGCATAATGGCTACTCAACTAAGGAAATATCAAAAAAGTGGTCGAAAGGACAAGATGTGACACTAAAAACAATAGATAGAATGAGAGACTTTCAAGGACAAGAAAGAAGAGAAGCTAAAAAATTCTAGGCATAACAGCAAATACAAGAAAACTTGGACAACGCAAATACCCAAGTACCTCAAAATTCAAAGTAAGGCTCTGCTCACACGGGGATACACAAATCTCGGATACTCGGCGACTAAGAGACGCGCAATGTGTTATCAGGCGACGGCACTCATACGGGGATACTCCAGTCGGGGATACTCGGCAACTGCGCAACCAGAGACTGGGAGATTCGGCATGCTAGTCTCCAAGTCGTTAAGTTGCTTGGTTTCCTTCACCGAGAAAGAACTGCAGATATGAGTGATCAAGAATTTAATATAAAGTTTGTGGTGGAAGTAGAGAAATTTCCAGAATTATACAATTACAAGTTAAAAGGCTATTCCAAGCAGATCTCCCCAGCGGCAGGCCCTGGAGAGCGGCAAATTACTTAAAATTATTTTGTTATTTGCTAAATTTGGCCTTATTTAAGGACGGCAATTTTTGTGTGGCACCTCCGCGCCATTGTACCTTGGTGCGGCTCTGATGTTTGCTAATCTACGCAAAATTGACTACATGAATTGACAAAATCATTGTTAAGCTCTAGTGAAACGGCCATTTTAAACTGATAAGTTATCTTACCCTACAAATTTTATAAAATCCTGATTCACACTGTAAAAAAGAACTGGTCAAAAGCCCCATTCATGTAGAAGAAGATGAAGTAATGAATGAAAAGACGTAACGGTGCTTATCAGAGTGATGAGCTGCTTTAGTTTTTGGTACGTGTCCTTTCTCATTTTTAGAATACGAGGAATTTAGAATAAGATTCCTGCAATTCTTCTGCAGCAACAAACAATCTACAATTTATGTTCCTTTCGATGTAAGGGTGTAACCAGAATCTTCTCACTGTTCTCTTTCTGCATTAGTAATAATAATACTGGATAATCATATCCTTCAGTAGTGGCTGTGTGAGGATGACTACAGTCTCGAGTCTCCATGTTTCCGTATCCCAGTCGCCGAGTATCTGAAATTTGAGTATTCCCGTGTGAGCAAAGCCTAATGGATTTAAAAAAAGGTAATAGCTAGATTTAGGTGCGAAAATGAGGAAAGAAAAAATGAGTATTGGAGAACAGATGACAAAGAATGTGCAGAATGTGTGAAGAGGAAAGAGAGACCCTTTTTATTATTATATCTTGGAGTATATAATGAAGAATTGTGGTGAAATGTTGTATGAATCGGTAAGGATGGAAATGGGTGGAGGAAGTCTTAGAGAGAATATAAGACTTGAGACGAAGATTCAACAACAATTAGAATACATATTTTAAAATAAATTAAATTAAACTGTATGTAATTAATTTGTAGATTTTAACCGAAAGGTATAAATAAAATAACTATCTATCTATCTATCAATTTAGAAGAATAATTTTTTTCTGTATAGATACTGATTTTAAGTATTAAATAATAGAGGCCAAGTCGTCTAGGGCCAACAGTACTTTATAATATGTAAAAATTTAATTAAACTTATTTCAGGTAATTTAGGATTATATCAACTTAAGTTTCGATAGCATAGTCGTGTTATATTCCACTGTGGATAGTGTTATAATTTGTGCACAAGCACTTTCTGAAAAGCCTTAGTTAGGTGAAATTAATTCCAAACTACAAGAAAACTTAGATAACTAAACTATAAACCATATAAGAGAAGTGCATTCTAGACGTTGTATGTTACATCATGCACTGAAACAGGAGATCGGAATTTTTAATTTTTGGGTATAAACAACCAATATATTTTAAGGAATTTTTTAATTACTTCTTGTGATCTTCAGAAAATATTGAAAATTTAACAATTTTGTTGTTGATTGTATGTTGTTTTTTAATTGTAAATGATTAGAATAAGATCGGCAAAAAGAATAGCATCAGCTCTTCAAAAGTATACTAACGAAAATAAATTAACAAAAAACCTTTCATGTTTTGAATAATTCAGATAACAATTAAATTTTTTCTTCATTTTAGTTCAGAAAGTAATTTCGTCTGAGAGGTTTTTATTTTTTGTCTACTAGAAGATATTCAATTGTATTAATCTCAAAACAAAAAAAAATAAGAAGTTCTAATTTATACCACTACAAAATTAAAATCATTCTTTATTAAGTAATTTCAGAATTCAATTTGTTCCAGTTTGCATCCGTTTATATCTTTAAAGAATGAATTAATAAAATCTCAGATTTATTACCAGTTTTAAATATAATCTCCCCCATGAATCAGAAAGACAGAGACTGGTAATCTAGATTAGCACTATAGCGTCCTTTCCAAGAGGTTAGCCACATTACCATGATGCAATGTCTAGCTAGATGCACCAGGAGTTAGGGAAAGTCGGCAGCGGGTATTGATCCTGCCTGCGGCCCGGAAACCGGAAGCGTATCGGTGGTATACATACCGGAACTTCCGCATTAACATTATATCTCTGATTTTAATATGGTATTAAATGAAACGTATATGATCATTAAATTCCAGTTTACCTACGTTCATACTCATTAACTATTAACAGATAATTAAGAATAAATTACAGGCTTTATTTTTTTCTTGTTTTTGTGTTAGTTTAATTTACTGCTGGTGAGTTTATGCTGGAAATATGAATTAAAAATGAACAATACACAACAAAGGGAGGCATAAAAAGCAGAAAATTAACTTGTGTTTCATATTAGGCGGAAACTGTAGGTTATAATAGGGGTGTGAATCTATGACAACGAAATATACTTAAGTAAAATTTATGAAGCATTTTAAATAGTTATTTTTATATACAAAATTGTAATAACAACAGGTGCTGAGCAGGACACGTAGCAAGACAGGATTCAACTAGGTGAGAAAATAAGATAGTCTATTGGCGTCTAAACAAAAGAAGTGTGAGAAGACTTTAGAAACGATGGCTTGACAAGATAAAGAGCATCGCCGGAAACCAAAGTTCAAGATAAATATGCGGAAATAAGACGAAATATGCCTATAATCAACAGTGGATGAATACAGGTTAAGGAAGGAGAAGATGAAGAATAAAAACTGCCACGGAAGTATGTTCGACACATGTTGTTTCCCGTATCCTCTTCACCAGCCCATTCTGTGTTTCCATAAATCTTCCTTAATTATTTTGCCCACATTCTTCGTAATTCCATAATTTTTTGTATTGACGATATATTTTTATTGTCTGGTAGATGATAGTCCAATTTTTTTGGGACCATGTCATGCTATTCTTGCCTTTAATATGTCTATAACAGCCTAGCTATTTTTCTTTTATTCTTTTCTCGGTAATTTTGCTGGTATTCATTTTGGCACGCGTTACTTATTTCTTATATTGTGGTCTAGATGAGATATTCTATAGCTTTTTCTCTATTTCCAGAGCATTTAATTCTTTCGCCTCGAGAAGCGTATTCGTATGTCAATTTTATGGAACCTACTAGGGAGAAACGTAAATGTTTGAAACTCTATAATTTTTAAATACGATTAACAATAGCTAACATATATTTATAAAAATAATTATTATGAATGCAACTGATGAAAGAAATTTTTTAATAATTTATTTTTATTTATTTATTTTACAGTTTTTTAGGAAAGCCAACAGTAGACCCTATAACTGGCTTCCACGAATTATTGTAATTGTGTTACGTATCTTACAATTTTTTTACATATTTGTACACATTAATTTAGATTAATAACAATAATATTAAAAAAAAAAAAGAAAAAATAAACTACAATACGTATGTTTCTTAGAAATTAAATATTGGATATTATTTTGTTTTTAAATTGTTGCAAGGGTAAGCTAAATAAGTCTAAATGTAGAAAATTATTATTATAAGTTGACATAAGTCTATTAATAGGTGAGTTTTTGTAACAGTTAGTGTGACATTTTGGTAATTTAAAAAGTGCGCTTGATCTGGTAGATTTAACGAGTGTTAAAAAGTTGATATTTGAAATAAATGTTTGGGAATCGATTAAATTATTAACTATTTTAAAAAGAAATATCATATCGGTCTGGTATCTTCTGATTTGTAAAGATTCGTAATTAAGTAATTGCAAGGTATTTAAGTAAGTAGAGTAGCCAATATTTAATTTGTAACAAACTGTAGACATGAATTTTTTCTGAACAGATTCTATTAAATTAATATTTTTATCATACATTGGATTCCAAATGACTGAGCAATATTCTAATTGAGATCTAACTATGGAATTAAATAACAATGTTAAAGTTTCCTTCGTGTGAAAGGGCTTAGTAGATCTAATTACAAAACCTAAGAGTTTATAAGCCTTTTTTCTCCACGACCACTATAGAATTTACCAATTCTAAAACCAATTTTGACTAGAGAAAGTTAATATTCTAACACAAGAGTTGGAATGTTATTCTAAAGCACTTATCTTCTTATGCATTTTGCGTGTATTTCATTCCATCACTTGTTGTGGAATAACTATTCCATACTTGTTGTCTTTTGTTTTTGTAGGGTTACATTAAGATATATGCAACGTTTACATTAAATAAATGCAACCTAATGCTTCCTAACCTAAAATAGTGGCCGATGTGCGGCAAATTAAATTAAAATTAAACAAATAATAAATAAAAAAAAAAAAAAGTTTAATTAATTGATTAATTTGTTATGTAATATAAATTATGTGTTAAGATAAAATGTTTATTAAAATAATTATTTGTTAATTTTCTTTTTCTTTCTGGTGGTCGTGGAGAAAGTAGGGTCTGTGACTCGGTTGGAAGAGAAAATTCGATGCTCGTGGTTTCTCACGCTCGCCTGCGGCTCGCGCTCGGAATGTTCCACTCGCATCGAATTTTCTCATTCCAACCTTGTTACAGAATATACTATTCTTATGTTGTCAATATGATCATTAAACAATAGCTTAGAATCGAAAAGTATGCCTAAATCTCTGACTGTTGTCTTGGTTATTAAATTTATACCATTTAAACCATAGTTAAATTTCAATATATTTCTATTACGTGTGAAGTTGACCACACAACATTTATCAATATTTAAGCTCATATCATTTTCTAAGCACCAATTATGAAGTCTTAATAGATCTTCTTGCATTTTATAACAATCTGTTGTCGTTTCAATAACTCTATAGAACTTCAAATCGTCAGCAAATAATAAATTGAAGGAAAATTCAAAACATTTATAAATTGAATTTATATATAATATAAACAAAATAGGCCCCAAGTGCGAACCCTGAGGTACTCCCGATTTAACTGAAATTCTACGAGATATGAAACCATTACATACCACAAACTGTGACCTATTTCTAATGTAACTATCAAGCCATCGTAATAGGGAACCATGTATGCCGTAACTCGTTAATTTTAATGTAAGTAAATCATATTATTATCATAATATAATAAAGAAATGGAATAATCTATTGTTGGCGGTAGGTATATAGAATCTCCATTAATACTAGTAGGTCACCAATTTATTAGTAAAATCCCAATAGAAGACGGAAAGCATAGGGTTGTAAGAAGGTTGTTTGTTCAAAAAATAATATAAATAACATAGCGGTACTACGTACGAGAAATAGGCGTATACACTGATGCTAATAAACGAATACTGGATGCATCAGATGGTCTTCAAATCTGCCGTACGACGAGTACGCTATTTGATATACAAGTGTCGTATTTGTGAAATACATGTGTCGCGAAAGATTTAATATTTGTGTTGCTTTTTCTTTTTATTATGCAGGTTCTGAAAAATAGATAAGTCTATTCTGACGTCACTAGTTGGAATATCGTTGGCAACATTTATCGAGCTAAAAGGAGACTATTCTGAAAAATAATTCTATCATTTTGGAATAAAAAAGTGTATATTTCGAAGTCACTGACTTATCAAACATTCCTCATAAAGATTTTGTTAATAGTGCGTCGACGGCCATCTGCGGGGATTCGCGGGACCGCCCTTTGCTAGAGCAGATCAAAAAACCGCAGGTGTTTGCACACCTGTGCGATTTTAATTCGATTCTATTGGGAGGCGGTCTTGTAAATGTTTGTACGTGTAGCGGTCCTGTATACATGTTGTTGGTAGGGTTTTTATGGGATAACAAATATTGAGTGATTATTTAATGGCGAGACGACGTCACCGAATTTTACGTGCCTCCTAGCAGAATACTATGACTATAATAACCTTGAAGAAAATTTGATTATGAAGAAAAAAAGATTATGTGCATGCGCGCATAATCGCCTTCTACGATGTGTATGAAACGGCAAATTATTAAAACTTCCAGTGACGTCGTCTCGTCATTAAATAATCACTCCGTACACATTTCTTTTGTTGATATCATTGGGTACTTCATTAAATCACCTCGGGCCATTTTGATGATTATATTTCGTCATCTATCTAATGAAGATTTATTGGTTATATCATAGAATAGAAAAATACGCAAAATAATAAACGGAGTAAGCGCTTTTCTGTCCGTATAATAACTATAAATGGAAGACAGAAAGCAAATACTGAACATTATTAAAAAAAATGATTTATGATGAATATATTTTATCTGTTTTTCTATATTTCCGTCTGTCACAATATCAATTCAATGTATTGTTTGAACTAGTCTAATACTATTAACATATATTCCACCATTAAACAGTAAAATTAATTTAGCACATACCTATGCGTTTTTAATACTTTCCTTAAAATTGTAAATTTCACTATTCCACAAATCATGGAACATCGCCTTTTTTGCTTTAGAGCCCCCTATAATTATTCTCTACGAAATCATGTGTTAAGTTATGAACATAATCTGTTAATGGACAATACATTATTTATGGAAAAACTTGAGAATAACTGGACAGATTGTCGTTGAAAATAAATAAATAAACAAATAAATAAATTACGAAAAGTATAAGTGGCCGGATTATTTGTCAATATTTTTTGTTGAAATAGCCTCTATCAAATTATGTTTAAATTATATAGTATCGAATTTGCTCACAGCACAATCTTTTATTATCTTTACTGATAGCAAAACTGTTGTTCAAAAGCTTACGTTCAAAAGAATACTTGCCTCACGAAATTTTTAATCTTATTGTGACCATGAAACATCGACGAAACACCATCAAAATTATGTGGACTAAAGCGCACTTAAATTTTGAATTCAACAAGCAAGTAGACATATTAGTAAAAGATGCTTGCTTATTAAGTCAGAAAATCAATTCACCCTTGCAAATTCCTGATGTAATATCAAGATTTACTAGCAAGATCCGACAGCAATGGAATGAAGAATATATTTCAATATCTGCATTCAAAGAAACACACTATTTAACCCTTCAAACATCTATTCCAACGAAATTTTGGTTAACTTCTCATAATCTAAAAAAATACATAACTTCTAATCTAAGAAAATACAAGTTAATTAGCTATTGGTACGCTTGGAACTAGCAACGAGTATAATATTATCTAATGCGGTACAATAGCTTAGTTCGCGTGTGAAATATTGCTTTTAGTATTAACGGATGAAATAGTTACTGTTTCCGACAAGATGTTAGTTATTCGCGGTAACTTTCAGTTAATTACGTAACATGTTCGTAACAAGCCAATCTTATTTGTAGATTTCAGCAAAAACTCCACGTCACTCTTTTTTGTTACTGAACTGATAAAAATTATTTGACCTTTTATCGGTCTACGATGGTAAAAAGTTTAAAAATCACTGCTCTAGACTCTAGAGTATTTATTTAGATTTTATTTTATTATTTCTTATTTTTTAAATAATTTTACTAATTAAAATAAAAAAGAGAGTTCAATTTTAATTTACAAAGAAAATTTTCTGTTCATTGAATTTTTAAAAGCAATGAAAACAAGATAAAAATGTGAAGAATTCATAATTATCTTTTTATTTTTAAAAATCTAATTAAATTACCTGTTAATGATTTTGTAAGGAACTTCTAAATTCTTTTTAACCCGTAGAATGTGTACATGGTACCTTTTATTTAAAATAAAGATGAGTTCTTTTTTCAAAGTATTTTCACAAAAGAAGATAAAGCTCATTAGAGCAAAATTACAAGAAAGAAAATAAAACAAAAGAAATGTTTGTACAAGAATTCAATCAAAACAGAAAATTTGATAAAAACATGAGAAAATAAACATCTTACTAAATATCACGAAAATGAAAGTATTTACCCTCTGTAATCTGACATTCTGCTTTTGTTAACTAACAAAAGAAATTTAGAAAATATTCTTTGTAAAACAAAAAAAAAAGTAAAATCTTATTTACTGAAATCATACGAACAATAAGAAAATATTGAATTAGATATATGAATGACAGAAGCAGCAATGTAATAAATGTGATTGTTTACTTCTTCAGCTAGGTACCAAATAGGAAATGGCAGAAAATCTAGCTAAATAATGAATATGAAACTTAAGACAGTATTAATCGAAAGATGTTATGACGTAAGGACCGACTTCGATATACCAAGCTACCTTATTAGTCTAATACAAAAATTCAGGTGTTGCCACCACAGGACCGACCAACATCACAAAGTACTTGTTTAATTTATGCTGTTTTATCAAAAAGTGTCTCAAAAACAAATTGTTAGTTATTGCTTTTATAGCAATTTTTGTTAGATACATTTTTTCGAAATATTTCTGTGTTGTGAAATATTCGCAAAAATCTTACCGACACGCATAAACTCCCATTTCCAGTTAACCGATTTTTACCAAAAGTTCATAAAAATCCTTTTAGCCGAATTTGCTCTGTACGTGTATAAGGACCGACAGACAGACAGTCAGGGAGACAGACAGGCAGACAGACAGACAGACAGACAGACAGACAGACAGACAGACAGACAGACAGACAGACAGACATACAGACATACAGACAGACAGACAGACAGACAGACAGACAGACAGACAGACAGACAGACAGACAGACAGACAGACAGACAGACAGACAGACAGACCGACCGACAGACATCATGCTTAAAATGGTCAAAACGTTATGTAGGGACCTCAATTCGTGGAGATCCATCGAAATCTCGAAATGTCAAAATTCGGTATAATTACAATACCTCCCTTATACATGTTGGCGGTCGGCAAAAACCCTGTCAAATGTTGAATGCAAAGAGCGAATTCACAATGTTGTCTTTTGAACGCACACAGGTCTACGTTAGGCTACGGTTAGGTAGCGTGAAGCATACATCGTTTCTATACGCTCGTATTCGGGCAAGTAGGTAGGCGTCATGGTTCTGGCAATTACGCACGATTTTCTTTACAGGTGAAGTGAGCGTGGTAGAAGGTTTGCACAACATTATAGTTCTCACATTTTTCTTGCACAAAGCTAACAATTTGAAATAAAATTTCCAAGAAACAATATATCAAATTTTGTAACGAATTGCAATTTATCTAATACGATATTTTTAATAGTTATCTTATATGGATTTGACGAGAACAGTAGTGAGTTTCGAAGATTCCTTCCTAGTTATGACATAGTTTTTGCTACAATGATACAGGCTTTTCATGTGGTTGATTGTGCCTATGTCTATACCTACCTCTTTTTTTTAGTCATTTCCAGACAACATCTCTATTTATCCGGTCAAAGGTTTTCTCTAAGTCGATGAAACAGGTGAGTATTTTTTCCCTCGTTGCGTTTCCCTTGATGACATCCTACTTAGAAAAAATGATACAGATTGTTTCATTTAAAATTGATTTTAAAATTGATTGTTCTGCAAGGATCAATCCTCGGCTCTCTCCTATTTTTATTTCCCTTCGTACATTGTTGGTACCAGTATTTTATACGCCGATGACACAACATTAGTTGCAAGAATGTCATCACTTGTTGATGTTATCACTATTAATAACATCCCAATGCAGAAATCTAAGTACTGGTTCAACATCGACTCTATTTTTGTCTTTCCCGATATATTTCTCAAAAATTTCTTTTCCATGCTTCTAATCTTACTTTGATGTTTAATCGTGGTATTCAAAGATTCACAGGCATATGTGAGTATTGGTACTGTCACCTTTTTAAACACTCTACTTTCACTTCTGTGGTGATTTGTTTATTTCCCAGGAATTTATTTCTGATGGCATTAAACAGACTTCCTGTTCTTTCCATTCTATCCATCATTTCATCAGTTAGGTCACCGTCAGTGTTTATTGTTGCTGCTAAGTCTTTGTAGCTTTTCACTTGTCCAAATTTATGTCTTCTATTTCTATACAGTGTATTTTGTTCTTTTCATTTATTATCATTATCTTTCTCTTATTTTTGTTTATCACTATATTCTTTTAGTTCTTTATAGTATACTTCTATTTTATGCTGTAGTTCTTTTTCGTTTTCTTCCACTACGATCATGTCATCTGCATAACATAATTCATCCTTCATCTTCCAATATCCTACCATGTACGAAGAGTTTTCTTTTTACACTATTTCACCACGTCGTCAAGCACTACTGTGAAAAGGAGTGGGCTTAGAACACATCCCTGCCAGAGGCCAATTCCCGTAGTGAGTTTCGAAGTTTCCTTCCTAGTTATGACATAGTTTTTGCTACAATGATACAGGCTTTTCACGTGGTTGATTGTGCCTATGTCTATACCTACCTCTTTTTTTTTTTAGTCATTTCCAGACAACATCTCTATTTATCCGGTCAAAGGTTCGTCGATTTCCTTAAGTCGATGAAACAGGTGAGTATTTTTTCCCTCGTTGCCTTGCTTTTTATTCAAACATACGTTTATAAATGTAATGTAAATCTAGTAATATCAAATAATAATCGTGTAATTAAATGTATGTCTTGACTGACTTAAAACAGAATTCATATAGCTACGCCAATAAATATATTACTATTAATATTATTATTATTATCAGAAGATTTATATTTAGCCGCAATCTCCAAAATGAAACAATGAAAATAACCTTGATGATTAGCAACCTCCAAAAAATAAGACAAATTATGAAGAAGAATTTTAAAAGCCTTCATATTTTTATTTAGGAATGTTAGCGTTGTGACCTTTTTCCTTACCGAACCACCAATTTCATTTCGAATATAAAACCATTCCAATTAATTCAATGAACCATTAATTACAGTTTGTTAAAAAATATATCCGTCGGTAATATAATATAGTTTTATTTTAAAACACTAGAAAACATAAAGTAGATTATGTATTAAAACTCGAGGACAATCTGCAATAGTATCTCTAACAGATTTTTAACAAGACAAAGTAAAACAAGTCTACACAAAGAATTTCACTAACGAATGAAACTTGATAAAATAAAAAGGACTACAAAGTTAAGATTCGTCCTTCGTTGTTCGTTCTTTTGGGAATATACTATAAGCTTTGAGAATATGATACATATATATTTCAAGGAGCTTTATACAAAATGTGACGATACTTTAAACTCAGATTGGTGACGCAATAAAACTAATATCACAATAGACAGACTATTTGGCGGTAGTTCGATACATTGTGACTGGAACAATGGATGAACAAGATATTACTTTGTGAATACACCACATGAGTCATGATAATTGTTATCTAACAATTGTGCTACACTCATGATCGAAATTACTTTTGCATTTAGGTCACATGCAGTAATTACTACATTTGTATTTACATCATTCGTATGACATAAAAGCGATTTACATTACTTGCAGAAAAGTGTTTTAGCGAACATATTCTGAGTGGAGAATCCGTAGATTCTTGCCTATGGAATCTAAGCTATACAGTTAAAGAGGTAAATATGAATGAGCAAATGTACATACTCTTTTTAAGCTAGAGCTTTATTTTATTTAAACTTCTTATACACTTCTTCTCCTTCTTTTGGCACTCCAGTTCGGTTTTGATCTCACTCACATAAGTATTGATCTGTTAATTGTCAGGTCTATCCATGTGCCCTGTATACCAATACTTGTTAGATCTTCGGTTAGCTGATCCCTCTATCCCTTGCGGGGTCTGCCTACTAGTCGCCGGGTATTCAGTATTCTTAATGTATTCTTAGTATTCGAGTGCTTTATTATTTTATTAATTTTATATTAACTATGTTTCACCAAGAATACACGAACTCCTCTGTCAATTATATTATTACTATTACGAATCGTGCTAAATTAAAAAGAATCTGGACGGTAAGTGGTTCAGAACCGAACAAAAACTGACAGATAAACAAATGAAATATGTTAGTTCGCAGTTTACTACAAGTTTTTCTATCATTAATTTATCGTTTCGCTATAAAAACACGCAACACGCATTACAATACACAAAATACCTGTAGAATATGTTTTTATGAATATTAAGCAGTTTTATGCACATTGGCATATTTAGTTTTCTAAATATGATTATGATTTTGTCAAAAAATTATTATAAATACTTTTACATTTTAAAATTTACATCATTGTGGCGTACCTAACGCTAGTGAATATTCTGCTTATTAGTATTCGACGTATGTTTATGTTTTCCCTTGTTAATATTGTCAAACATAAAGTTTGCTGTTTATATCATTTTATATTTTGATCATCTGTTTTGAAAATTAACGAAAAGAAAAAAGTAATGGGTATTTATTGACGTCATTTGTACACATATTAATCTTAGACACTCCTGTGGTCTGCTACGTTACTAAAGGAGCGACGTTTGAAACTCTTTAAAATTTAATAATTAATAACATTCTTATAGAATAATATATTAATTTTATTACTTCATAATATTCCCTGATGGCTATTCTTTGAGGTGCATCTACAAATCTATTATCCTTTGTTAAAATCTTACTGCGCTGCGTAGTCCTCTTACTTTAAGCAATGCGTTGGTGACCTTTAAAGATTAAGCTAAGAAAAGTCAAGATATATACAGGATGTTGAATTGACCACCTAGTTAATAGTTTTTAATTTAAAATAAATATTATATAGGGATTTAACATGTAAAAACATATACGAGGTCTGTTCAAAAAGTATCGCGAATTTTGTGTTTTTTCAAAAATTATTAATTTAATGGTAGAAATAGGAAATAATTTCATTCAGCTTTTTGGACAAGTAGCGTTTATTTTAAACAACAAAACGTTTCACCAGCAACATTGTTGGCTTCTTCAGGTGCTATAACAATAACAATAACTTAACAGTAAAGTAAACAATCTTATATAATTATAAATAATTTACTTATGTTAGTTAAACGTAAATTTAACAGACTGTACATTATTTATTTATTCATGAATATCTATTTTGTCCCTTTCAAAGTAATCCCCACCAGATATTATACACTTGTGCCAACGTTTTTTCCAATCCTCGAAGCACTTGAAAAAACCATTTTTTGTGATCTTGTTCAGCTCCTCCTTCGATGCCGTCTTTATCTCTTCACTCGTAGCGTAGCGTCGTCCTTTCATTGGCCTCTTCAGTTTTGGGAACAAGAAAAAGTCACAGGGGCCAGATCGGCAGCTTCCATTGGGACGTTTGAGCTTTAGTTTCCACGTCATAACCATAAACCCATGATTCGTCACCAGTTATGACCCTATGGAGCAAATTTGGGTCGTCGCGGACAGAGTCCAACAGCTCCTTAGCAATGTTAATGCAATGCTGTTTTTGGTATAAATTGAGCAATTTTAGTACGAATTTCGCGGCGACCCGTCTCATGCCCAAATCATTGGTAAAAATCGAATGGCACGAGCCAATCGATATGTTTAGGTCTTCGGCAACTTCTCTAACGGTGATTCGACGATTGGCCAATACTATTTTCTTCACTTCATCAATGTTTTCGTCTGTTGTTGACGTGCTCGGGCGTCCGGCATGCTCTTCGTCGTTCACATCTTCTCGGCCCTCTGAGAACATTTTGTACCACCGATAAATGTTGCTTCGGTCCAAGGTAGCTTCACCATATGCCACAGTCAACATTCGGAATGTGTCCGCGCACTTAATTTTGTTTTTCACACAAAATTTGATACAGATTCCTTGATCCATTTTTTGGTATAGGAAAAAATCGAAGACAAGCCAAAACACGTGCAAGCAAAGCAACTGTCAAAAATTTACTGAACATTCAAATTGGCCAAACTTGTCGGCATAAGTGAGAGACATGAGTACCAACATAACGCCACAAAAAAATCGAAAATTGAATATACGTAACCCGCGGAAATTCAAAATTCGCGATACTTTTTGAACAGACCTCGTATATGCAATTACATGCTTCGTTGGTTATAAAAAAAATTAAATCAAAAAATTGTTCAGAATTTTATTTTGAATTGAATAAATTCATAAAAGCTAACTTGAATACTCATTTACAGAAAATATTTTAATTGAAAACTAATTTTTTTCTGCTTAATTTAAACCGTGGTTTGCCATGACACTGGAAACTTTATAGTAAACAATGGCATCATGGCACACTATTTTTAATAATTTGTTAATTTTAGTAGAAAAAATAAACATAAAAAATTAAATATTTAATGCAAATAAGAATTTAGTTTTTATGAATTTATTAAATTCAATATAAAATTCTGAACAATTTTTATATTTAAATTGTTTCTGTATAACCAAGAAGGAAGCAAGAAATCGCATATATCTGTTTTTACATGTTAAATCTCTGTATGTACCTGGTCAATTCAACATCCTGTATATATGTTCTTTGAGTAGGTAGAGGTGTTCTGTAAGTAGAGGTGTTCACAGAAAACTTTCTTTATTGTGAGAAATCGTAAAATTTGTTTGTGTAACTCAATTAAAAGATCTCCTTTAAGTTTTCATTAGCTTCAAGAAACCATTTCGTATCAGATGTCTCGAGAAAGACAATACCGAAAATAGAAATTAATTATTTTTGTAATAACATGCTACCGAATCTTGTCGAGTCCTTTGTGCTGTTGTACGGTAACTGTTCATAAACTGATGTCAAAAGCAACTGCAATGATCAAAGATTTAATTTCGTACTCATATCAGTCGTCCCGCTTTCAATTTTGGGATGAACTTCTCTATATTTTAGACAGGTACATTGATGTCATCCGGAATATTTTCTAATGAGAAGTCAAGATCAACTTGCCTTATTTTTTTCCCTAACATTGCGATATAAATAGAAATGAATTAAATAAGAATTTTTGTACAAAATGAAAAAAGAAGCTGGTTTATTTTACGAAATTTTGAATACTAAATTACTTTTTTCTGAACAATATATTGAAGTTTTTAATTTAAGATAAATATTTACGGAGTTATTCTGCAGGATTTAAATAGAAAATAAGGTGGATTATAAGGTATTTAATTTTTAATGTATATGTCGTAACCATGACAATAAATAGTTTACGTTTAATTAACGGGGAATGGTAGGGTAAAATATTTGGTCATACAGTAGGTGGGTTCCTTTATTCCGCACAGTGTTCATATCAGAGGCGGCTCGCGGAAACTTCCAATGTGGGAGCTGCAGCCAGAAATCCATCTGAGATTTTGTTTCGGGAAAGTAAATTATTATTTAAATGGATATGAAAAGATTAACTACATATACGTTTAGAAGTGAAATCATATAAAATATAGAAATATTAAGGTGCGTACAGACTTGAGCATTTGTACGCGCACAGATTATGTGCGCACACAGATTTTCGTGCGGGTAAAAACAAATTGTACACACAAATTTATTGTTTGTGCCCATAAAATCGCGCTCCACGTATTTCAGTTATATCCATGCACATATTTATTTAAAGTAAGTAGTGTCAACGATGGCGGAAATTAATGTTGTTGCCTTAACAAGTGCAGCGTACATAGGCCGCATTCAGCAAAAACATCGGTAACTTACCGGTACTTGAAATTGTAACGAAATTTAAATATTTAGGATTTATGATAGATTGTCATTTAAAAATGGATATACATTTTGAATATACGAGAAAACAGATTTCCAAAAAATTATATTTACTAAAAAGGTTTTCTAATAAAGTATCTACATGGACTCTTATAAACCTTTATAAAACACTTGTACAGTCGCACTTTGATTACTGTAGTAGCTTGTTGTATTCTTTGAACCAAGGTTCTCTCGATCACCTGCAGAAGTTACAAAACCGTGGTATGAAGATTATACTTAAGTTACCGAAATTAACGTCTAAAGAAATACTTTTGGACATACTCTCCTGGCTGTCTGTTGATGAACGAGTTGAATTTTGTTCCATGATATTTTTGTATAAATTAATTAATGGTTTACTTCCAACATACTTGGATAAATTTATAATTTACAATTGTAATATTCATTTATATGATACCCGTTCTTGTAACCACTTAAGGGCACAAGTCACTAAAAAGAAGTGTAATACTAATTTTATTTTTCAAAAAGGCTTTAATAAATATAATACATTGCCTGATGATGTAAAGGAATGTTCAAATTTGCAACAATTCAAAGTCAAATTATTAAACCTTTACAAAAGATAATTTTTTCACAATTTTTTATTGTTTTTTTTTTCTGTATTAATTTTAAATTTATAGTTTATTTATTTTTTTAATTGTAGTGTAATTTAATTGTTACAGTATATTTATACTTTTTTATTGTTCATTGTATATTATGTGTATGTCAATATTGTTTAAAAAAAAAAATAATCTTTGTCATATTGAATGTATAGCTATGTGTATATATTAGGCTCAAACCTATTTAATAAAGATATTATTATTATTATTATTACAAACCTACCGGTGAATTTGACTGAATACACATTTTTTGGCAGTCTTGTCGCACGGCTTATATGAAAACTTCAATATCTAAACAATGACAGATTGTAATAACAGTAAATTTTGAATGTAAGCTTTTACAGTAATTTTAAAAGTACATGTGCTTTATATACGTCTCCTCAATATCTAAGTAAACTGACCTAACACTCAATTCCATAATTTTTTACTTGCTTTGTGTTCGATTCTTTGTTACTACAGATATAACTGTCAAAATATCCACCAGTCAGCAACTAACCGTAAATGAAATCCAGTTAATAAAATGGAGACCGGAGACCGGATGAGTAAGTAATGTAACTCACCGACCTACGTATGCATACAGGAAAAAATTTACCAACCGGTAACTCACTGGTGTGTCTGCTGAATGCGGCCATAGTAAACTTAGTAAAAAGAAGAAGAAACAAAACAAACGGTGGTAGATGACACAAATATATAGAAGCAGGGAAATATACAATGGTTCAAGTATGCTAGCAGACCTGCAAATGCAAGAGGTTAGTGGACAATTTCAAAATTTTGTTCGAATTTCAGTGGCAGATTTTGAAATATTCGTTAATAAAGTTGGTCGCCAAATTGGGAAGAAAGACAAGATTTATAAAGGCTGTTTCTGTGAAAGAACGATTTGCCATTAAGTTTTTTATAACTGGGGATTCGTTTACCAGCATGCAATACATTTTTACTCTATTCCATGTTGAAAATTTACCGGTGATAACTTAAATTTACGCGCACAATTATATGACTGCATAAACCCGTACACGTATCTCATTAGTGGGACCGACAAGCTACGGATAGCATTCGTGCGCGTATTAGAGTACCCGCACACAAATTTTATCTCGTACTCACCTGAGCAATTTTACGCGCACAGCGTTCATGCGCGCACCAATGCTCTAGTCAGTACGCGCCAGTGATACACTAACATTAAGGTAGAGAAGTAAAAAAAAGTGACAGTGCCGATTTTGACATACGCATCTGAATCCTGGACTACCACAGAGATGCACAGATCCTAAATAAGAAGCTCAGATATGAGATTTCAAAGGAAAATTGATTGCAAAACAAAATTAGACAGAATAAGAAATGAAGTATTTCGATAAAAGTAGACACAAAGCCCGTGGAAACCTTAAAAGAAGAAGGACAGGTAGGATGGCTGCGACATATACACATAATGAATGAAGACAAAATAGTTAAAAGAGATTTTGAAGCAAGAACAGTGAAGGAAGTTAGACCGGGAAGACCGAGAAAAGCTTGGCATCAAGAAACAAAAGAAGCTGCAACGAACAGAAGTGTAAAATGGGAGGAGATAAGGAAATATACAAAAGAACAGAACACGATGGAAAGAAGTATGGAGACCAACAACAGAAAATAACTAACTCATCTATAGCCTTACACCGCAAGGTAGAAATCTTCCGGATTAAGTAAGTAAGTAAAGCAGAAGTAAATTAACGTTTTATGTGCTGTACAGAACATGCGATATCATGCATTCTTATTCATTCTTTAAAAATATAAAAATATCTATAATCAAACGTAAACTTCGTCAGCTTTTAACTGCAAGCTCCAATATCTGCGTAACCATAACAATTCGAGCTGCCTGTGTACTTGTAGACCAGGGCTTCTTTAAGTGGAGGGCCGCGGTCCCCTAGGGGGCCGTGGCCTTTCACAAGGGGGCCGCGAATGTAACACTTGTTAATTGTTTTATTATTTAAAAAGGATAAGTAGCTTTAACTTTAATGTTATAAAATTTTTATTCTTTATTGTAGGTACATAGATTATTAAATGATCTGAGCGAAAAAAATATATGTATAAATCAAACAATAAAATATTTTTTTTAACCAACATGGATCCCAAAAAATAAATTTAGGGGGGCCGTGGGTTATCGATTTGAGTTGCAGGGGAGCCGCGGGTTATCGATTTGAGTTGCAGGGGAGCCGCGACATCAAAAAGTTTAAGAAACACTGTTGTAAACGAATTACTTGTTTTACGCATGTCGCACATTAGTGAAGGGTTTTTAAAAAAAATAAGTAAATTTAGAGATAGAGTAAAAAGTACTCCCTCCGTTCCAAAATAAGTGTCCGATTTAGGAATTTTATTTGTTCCAAAATAAGAGTCCAATTTCATAAAAAAATATATATATATATGCAAAGGGATATATAACGTATTAAAACTAAACTAAATGTGAAGAAGCTTGTAATCGTTGCCTCCTCTATGAAGCATGGTCAATTCCACACACTTCTGCAGTGTAATGAAACAATTGTTTAGTTTTTCCGCAGTTATTTCATTCCATGTTTTATGCACGGCCACAATTTCATCAATACTGGATGGGGACTCTTTGTGTTGCAATGATTGAATGGCGTTAAAGAAACCCAAAAGAGGACTAATTTAAATAAATAACTAAAATCGGACACTTATTTTGGAACAGAGGGAGTATTATAAACGTCTGTAATGTTAAAATTAATTTAATATTGGGGATGCTGCAGCACTTATATACCAGCCTCAACTGGAACTCATTTTACACAGTGTGCATAATAACCGTTCCTTGGTTCAATTCGGCAATTCTTGTCGGTAAAACATTGTAAAACAAGTAAACAAACCGCACTACTCAAAAGGGCAACTTTACATACCCTGCCTAAGGAGGTGTTGTTTTATAACAAATTATCCGCGTTCAATTTATGTTATATAATTTTATTGGGCGTAACTATGGGCCTGCTACTCCCGCAACCACGAAGAAAGGGGTGCTAAATGACTTGTTTTTGATACCGACAACCTTCTAGGGGCCCCAAAGAAAATTCTGCGGGAGGCACAAAATATGAAGTTACGCCCCAGTGAGCGTACTATTCTAGTTCACGTCCCGTCAATCAATATTCCCAGCCTGTTGCGAGTTTTTTTTTTAAACATATGTTAGTTTTTTTTAAATTATGTGTTACTTATCAGTGATAACTTATCATCATAAAATTATTTTAACCTAATAAAACGCATTTTTGAATAATTTATTTTTATATTGATAACATCAACACAAGAAATTCTTTGTATCTAAAAAGGAAAATTGTTATTGTTAAGATAGGAATTTTAAATAAATCTTTTTTGTAGTTATTGATATTACTGATATGGAATTTTTGAACTTCCTGAATGTTCAGTTAGAGCGGAAAATCTGAGTGGGTGACCTAGTTACTGAGGGAGCGAACAAAAGGAGCGTATTGTTGAGAAGGCAAGGGTCTCAGTACCTTAGGGATGTTTTTAACGGACCAACACAACCAGTAAGAAGCTGGATAGTATGCATATTTGAAATGTAATCTATGTGTTCTACATAACGTGTTCCGCATATGAATGTGCAGGAAATCGATAGGTGCAACGGCGAAAAAAAGGAAGATCTTTGTAAATGTAATGAAACATCCAGCGCTGACCTATATCCGATAAATAAATGAAAATTAATAGATGAGTTTGGTAAATGTGCTACAGAACATGATAAAAACGAGGATGTGAAGCGTAAATTTACACACATTTCAGAAATTCGTACGTATTATAGGACAACAGTTTTTGCTGTAACCGCTTCGAAATCTGAATAAAACTGCACTACAGGAAAAAATAAGTGTCCTATTGTGTGAATTAAATATTTGATTTTCATCTAACAGTAAAAACAGTACTATTTATAGGTAATAATGTTAATCCTATGAGTGGGGAGGTAGACAAGTTGGTCATCTCATTAAGGGTTTTTCCTAGTTTGGTCAATTTCTATATCTCGTGCGCCTCCTATAAATTTAATTTGGGGCATTTGGGTTGTTAATGAATGACATCTGGCTTGAAGTTTTTCTGACTTCAGATGTTCAGCGAATGTAGAATTAGTTTTTTGATTCTTCCAGCCGGTTCTGTGTCAATTCGGATGGCAAAAGATCTTTCTGTTTGGCCACAATAGGCAGAGCCACACATGTCACATGTTAAATGTAAACGCCGCTCTTGTCCAGTTTATTTACTTTGTGTTGATTATTGACTTAATATGTTGTTAATAGTCCTAAATGAAACTTTAACGTTACTAGAGTTTATTTTGTTTGCTATTTTAGTACAAATAGATCCCATGTAAGGTAAAGAAACGTATTTGATATGATTTATTACGATAATTTTAGGATAGATTTTGTTAAGGGTTAAGGGCTAATTTTTTGAATTTTTTTGCTAGAAGTGTGTTAATTACTTGAGAATTGTAACCGTCGTTGTCTTCTTTGATCTTGATTATGGAAATTTCATTGTTGAAATCTATCATGTTTTTCTTTTTTTTATAAAACCATTTATTTAACAAAAGCTTACAACTAGTTAACAATATTTGTCAATAGTTAAGTATCGAAATAATATTATCTCATTAACTTAAACTTCCTTACATGTACAGATTTATACAATAATATTCATTTTTATATTGTTACATTATAGTGTGAAACATAGGAAAAATACAGGCTAAAACATATATAACAGAAGCAAAACCTAAATGATAATATTTGATTTTAATTCAAAAATAGTATGTGTTTAGTTAATTTGTGTTTGTATTTCTTGAATGGCAGTTTGTCCTTTTCATAATTTAAATTAATCATGTTTAAAGGCACTGTTACTATACGATGAATCAAGCAATGGAAGGCTGCTAATTTATGTGTTGTTTAATGTTATTTAGTTTAAACTGGTGACAGATTATTGACTGCCATGTTATTAATAACCAATAGTTCTTTACTTTTTGGCTTAAACATATCTGCAAAATATTTAAAAAATTTAATTTGCTTCGGTATTAAATTAATTGTTTCCATATATAAGATTAATGGATAATATATTTCCGTTAACGACAGCTAAGCGACAACCATGGCATATTTTATACAACCATCATTCTGGCAAATTAACAACATTGAAATGTAACACAATTAATTACAGATATAAATTATATAAATCATTAATCAGACGCAAGTCATTTGCGAGGACTTAAATCTGTGTGGTGTATTAGCAGGAAACCACAAACATCAAGAAGCAGGATAATAGACTGCGAGCGGAAAGGATTTCGATTCGTCAGATTGACAGAGCTAGCAAGCTAGACATCCAATAACCGTCTTACGTCACTTGTCTTTATGTCACATCCTCGACAAGTCGCGGCAATTAGGGATGGACGTGTTTCGAATAAGATTTATGGTTCTCTTACGAATGCGATGCATAGAAGAAGACAGTAGCCAGTAATTCTTCTAAATACAAAAACTCTGTCTGCTTGCTGAACACAAGAATTCTTTGTACGGTCTGTTATATGTCCGGGTAGAGAAGATAGATTATGCGGGATTACATAGGTTACGTTCAGCAGTACTACAAATTACCTCGGTGATTGCTGTGTCTTTGATGTCAAGATTTGTATCTCCTTAGTGAGCTTGTTCTCTCAATGGAAAAGATGTTTGAGGATCATTTTCAGTTTATTATGAGCTAGGTAAATACTCCACCCATTTCATTTTGTGCTTATAGAAAGACAAAGAGCATTAACTGTATTTGATAATGTATTTAAAAGACATTTTACCTTGACGATTATTTTAATACAAGTCATCTTGATGGAAAAGGTAACGAGATCTGACTTGTTTTAAATCTTAGTTTAGAAACTGAGGTATTTTAATACAGTATTTCTAAACGTTGGTCCACGTAACGGAGTTGGTATGTCAAATAATTTAACCTGTCTGTGAAGATGTTTGACCAGTCTATACAATATAATTGTATTTATATTTATTAAATTGTGATGAAATATTAAACAAGACATTGAAACTTTCCTTCAATATTGTATTTGTAATACTAGATGTACATTTCGATATGCTAAGCAGTCTTCGTCAGTAGTAAGAACTAGTGCTACTTACGAAGGCTGTTTAGCAAACAAAAATGTATATCACGTATTACAAATAAAATATTGATGGAGAGTGTCAATTACATACCTTAAAACTCAAGGTCTCCCACATAATAAGTTCAAAACCCGCGAGCGGTTTCAGATATGAACTCTCCGGCTTCACTAGCTGGTTGCAATGATTGTAAGGATGGACTTAAGGGTTTGTGAAAAAGTCAATATTTTATATAACTTACTATAATTAGGTATACGTTTAATATTTACATGGTTCATATACTACTAGTGTCCCCAAAAATTGCCCAATACACGATATCGGTGCATGATAGTTATATGCTCTCCCGGACTTTTTTTTAGATCTACACTTTTTGTCTACATCATGTTAGTATATCTCTTAAGGTTTAGCCTATGTTATCAATTCAAATTAAACCCCCATAACGCCCCCTAGGAGGACACGGGCGAAGTTGGAACCCTCACTAACACCTTCCTCGGATTATTTTACTTCCCTGTACTAAATTTGGTGAAAATTGGTCCATTCGTTTGGCTTTGCATAGAGGACAAACAAACAAGATGGACTTTTGACTTACAATTATGATAATACTGCTAATCCAAAAGTGGCATAAAATCACAACACTCAAAACATGACAGGCTTTTAAACACTAACACAAATTTATCCACTAGACACCAAATCCCTCACAACTGTCTTCTAAAACCAGTTGCCTTTCATAAGTTTTGGATTTCATGATTGTCTAAATTGAACTGCCTTCGAGATCTACCAGTACTCAACAGAGAGAAAGTCATGTTACATCCCGTGACCTCTTAGGCCATCTGGTATATCTCAGCATTTGTATGACAATTTATCGGTAATAATTTAAATAGAATAATCTCAAAATTATTAGATAAACAAAATAAATTAAAATAAATAATATATGCCTAAAGCCTAAATAGGCGTATTAGGGTAGAGATTGTATGTTCTCCGTTTCAAGATCACCAGCCATAAATATCAAAACCACGTGGTCAGTGTGACGTTTTGACCGATCCTAGTATCCTTGTATTCAGGTATTCATTTTAAGTATTTAATACTTGAGACGGAGTTGACCCCAGAGCTGACTGCACAATACCGGAAGATAAAAATACGAAGGAGGAGACTCAAATCCACGTCTCTGTGCTCCGTAAGTTACCATTATACCATGGAGTTATGGCAAATCTCATTAGTAAAATAACCAAAATTAATGTTTATTTTGAAAACAGAGATTAATTGTTTTCCACATATGGCCCGAATACGTGTAACAATTATTTGACATTTTTGTAAAGTAAAATAGAATTTACGATTTTTAATATGATATTTCATGCACATATCTTAAGAGTCTCATTTTAATGTATAAATGAATTTTTATCATTTAATAGTTTTTTAACTACTCTAATCAAATAAATATGTACAATTTAATTATGAAATTTTATTTCTGCAACAATAGGTTGTAAGAAAACCTTTGAAATGCTAAGCTTGTATTTACACTCAATGATAGAAGACAGATAATAATTGTAAATGTATTGTTGTATCCATTTTGTACAAAAAACCTTTACAATTTAAAAACATTCTTTCGTTAATTTTTATAGTAGAAACTTGAGAGCTAAACCCAAGGTTCCAATATATAAGAAAAACTATAAATATTTTAACACTGGAAAAGCTTTCTTTCGAAATATTGATGTAAAAAAACGTATGAGGTAGAATAAAAATGCCAAGTACTCAGACAACGGAAAATACTTTTTATTTATTTTAATAATAGAGTAACTTCAGAGAAGATGTATATCTCTCTGATACTATGTAAATTTACATAGAGACGTACTATTACATATAAAACTTCACTTAAAATAATAGAAAGAATGATACATGAGATCTGTTTACAGTGCTTACCAAAGTTTTATTGGCTAAAACCAAAACACATCTCAATCTGGGCCGATTTCCAGAGACTTGCTATATTTCTCATCACATTTTATTTGTTCTTTTGGTTACATTTTAAAGAGTATTTTAAAGAGTTTACTAATTTGTAGTATGATACGAATATCATACTGCAAATTAATAGAAAAATTAAAGACCAACCTTATTTAACAAGACAAGGTAGGTCAAGAAGGACAAATATTTCCAAAGAAATACAAAATGAATACATATAAGTGGAACTTCACAAACTCATCTAAAGGAAGACTAGCCTGGCCAAAGGATGGTTTGTCACCTTATACTAATGGAAAAACAGAATGCATATATCCGTGCATGGAAATTTAAGTGTCACACAGGGAATGAAAGGCAAAATAATTACAGTGAATAGGATACGCAGTGGCGTAGCTTTAAATTTCAACCTCCCTCCCCGCTAACATTATACTCTGCTGTACAAATATACCTAATATTTTATAACTTGGGCCACAAATTTTTCTCCCCCTGCACCGAGGGTTCTGCGGGGCTTTAGCTACGGAGTAAAGATTACGTACTCAAGATGAAAGGGAGCAGAAGATTAAACAATTTTGAGATCTCACAAAATAAGGAAGGATCAAATTTAGCAAGTATTAGCATACAAGGTACCTAGAATATCGGACACAGCAGAGCAAGAGAGAGATTTTTTTCCCATATAAATACTACGTTATAAATGTACATTTTTTATTATTATTGTTAAACTATTGCTTAATTTTTATTAAAGTCTTGTACAATCCATGGAGGTGCAGCTAATACACACTTGACAAAATTAACTACGACTCAAAACATGATTATTAAAACCATATATTGGAAACAATTTTTTTACTCGACTAAGAAATTATATTTAGAAACAAAATTAATGAATATGAGTCAATTGCATATTTTAACTTTCATAAAATGCAACTACCCATTCAACTAATATCTCATGAGTACAACACTAGAAATGCTGGCCAAGCATTGTTGTATAAATCAATAAAATCAATTGGTCAAAGAAGTTTCATTTATTTTATACCGAAAATTTACAATAGCTTCAAGAAATATTTAACAGAAAATAATTTAACGCCGGTGGGTAAATATATAATAAAAGTTGCTAAAAATTGGTTTTTACATCTAGACCAAAATAAAATAAATGAAATACTTGCGAATAAAATTCGAATTAAAAAGTTGAATATTTGTTGAGTTCAACATTTATTATTATTTTTTTATGTATAATTTGTTAATATCATAAAAACTAATACTTAAATTTAGTTTTCAATAGAATAATTACTAATCAAACTTAAATTTATTGTAGATACCACGTGCATACCTAACGGTATTTGTGGTGTACGCCCCTATATTTGAATTTTCATTTTAGGGTGCGATTGCTCTTTATTGTTTTCTTTTGTACTTCATTGTCCCTTTTTTGTATCTCTTGTGTATTTGTTTTTATTATGTATAAATAATTATTATTATTATTATTTTAATATATTCTTTATTTCTCCTAGGCCTTGCGGAATTTAGGGTATTAACAATTATAAACAATTAAATAGAAATGAAAAATAAAATAACGTACAATGGACATTTTATAATAATTAATATTTCATTTCTTTGTTCTTCTTCCAGTATCCATCTCTTCCTTCCCACTCTTCTTCAAGCTTCCCTCTCCTATCTCCTTCCTTCTTGCCTCCAGTTATCTTACCCATCTTTCTCCTCATGTTCTCTCCCCTTGTCTTCCTCACTCATCTGTTCCTTTATCTCTTCCTTCCAGACTGCCATCTCTCCGCATCTCTTCGCTAAATGCTCCAAGGTTTCCTCTATTTTCTTGTATATTCTACAGAACCTGTCCTCTGGCTTTGTCTAGTACCTGTTGTTGTTCTCCTCGTTGCCGCATCGTAACCTCGCTATCCTCCTGTGTCTACTCCCTGATCTTCCTCTTATCCCCTTCAAGAATCTCGGTATTCCGATCACTCTTATCACTTTATATATTTTCGCACTCTGCGATTTGTCTAATCTCTCTGTTCTTTCCTGTTCCTGCACCTCCTATCCCTCCTTCTCAATTCTTCTACTATACCTGTTCCTCCGTTTCTCTTTCTCTCTGAGTCTTTTGTGTCCATAACACACCTCCAAAAGTACTCTTTTCTTGTCTTTCCCCATGTCGACAAGTTGCCTTTTTGTTCTTCCTTCATTCTTTCTTTCCAGCATTCCCTTATTAATTTTCTATTCTCTTCCCTTCTCCTCATATTTCACTGCCCTCGCTCTGGCACCCATTCTCAGCATTTTCCTCTTCAATTCCTTTCTCACAAAATATCCTGGTGTCGTTCTGTCTATCCCCAATGTCCATTTCATATAGACCTCTTGTACCCTTTCCATCATCTCCCATTCCTGCCATCCCCAAATCTTTACTGCGTACATAAGGATACGTTATGTATGTACATCTACATAGAATTAAAATATTGAAATAAGGGCTGCTCTTATGATCAATGGATAAAACACAGATAATGCAATATCCGGTATAAAGTCAAAAAATCTATTTTACAATGCTCGCATAAGGCTCGGAGAGGATAAACATTGAAATAAACACCAGAATATCTTATCTGTTCAACGGTACTGTAGATAAGTTGCAGAATAAGTTATTCCCACACTTTGATTAGTGACTAATTATTTGTTGCCCAGCAACGGAGAAAAATGTCTTTTGACGTTTGATAAATGTCAAATGTATTTATAGTTATATCTGCAGTTTTATTTCCATATTGCATTATAAGTATATAATGATGGTTGCAGCAGCGTAGCAGTAAGGGCAAAAAGATCTTAACCCTTTACTGCATGAATTTTTATTTTTGGCTGAAATAATTCATGAGCATTAGGAATTGGTTCTTATTGATAGAAAAATTATTTAAAAAAATATATTTAAAATATTAATTATTATTTTTAGGAAAAAATAATAATTAAAATAATAATATAGGGTTTGTGTCATACATGGAACATTATGATTCTACATTATGTTACAAAAGAAAATGATTCCGCATTATTTGCTCGTCAATTGCTAGGTGTTCTTCATTAGGGATTAAAAGCAGTCGCCCTCGAATTTGTGAAAGAAAAGGTCGTATCTTCTAGTTGTCCTTTCTCAATAAATTCAAAGTTATCGTTGAAGTGCAAATTCCGCTTGATATCCTCAAATCTATTGCAGCCCATTACTTGAGATACTGCAGGATCCATTGCTGTTTATGTGGCATATACGAACATTCATGAAGTAACGTTCTGATTCAGTTTTAAAAGTAAAATAAAAAATAAAAATCGGAATGTGCCATATATGGCACACTATGCGGTAAAGGGTTAAAAGAATAATCCTGGCTGTTTTAAACGTAGGTTCACTCAGCCTTTTATACAATGAGTACCTGTATCTCTGAATTGATATTCGGGAACGTGGGGCATGTTTCAAAGGCGGTCGTGGCTTCTGTAAAAAGTAATCTTTGGGTCATGCCAGAAGGCAGTCGCTACTTGAAAATCTCTTAAATCTATATATCATGCCATTCGAAAAAATTATTGATAATACTGCCCAACAAAACAATTTTTTTATCTTGGTGCCGGAAAAGTAAGAACTGATTTTGGATAGTTTTGATGTGATGATTCCAAAAATACCTGACCCTTTTTCGTAGCAGCTCTAGTTTTTGAGATACAGACTAATTGATTTTAGTTTTTTATCTAAAAACGGCAAACTTCCTCCTTGGACAGCAAAGTGGATATAAAAAATATCCTTGATTTTTATGTCTTTGGGACAGCAGAGCTAAGGATCAGCACTGGGTTAACAGAAATTGGGTGATTTCCATTAAGAAATGTCATAATTTAAGAAAAACAAAACGTTGTCAACGAATCTTTGGTTGCGAGAGAGAAAATTATATTTCCACCCTTGCATATCAAGTTTGGGCTTATGTAGCAATTTTTGAAGGCTTTAAATCGAGATGGACTTTGTGTAGGCTACTTGACACGTAAATTTCCTGGGATTAACTGAAAGCCAGAATATTTGATGGTCCTTAGATAAGGCAACCTACTGAAGATCCACAATCCAATCCAACCGCATCAATGAACGAGATTAAATCTAATTCTTGGTGTTCATTTATTCAAGTAGTACAAAATTTTCTTGGAACTCATAAGGCAGAGAATTAGTGGAAAATATGCTTTCCAACTTTAATATTCTCGGTTGTATTATGACCACTTACCAGAAAACCTAGGTGATTTTAGTGAAGAACCGGGGGAAAGATTCCATCAGGACATAAAACTATGGAAGATAGATATCAAGGAAGATAAGATAGCTACATGATGGCCTACTACTGTTGGAGTCTTCAGAAAGACTGTTCTGGTAAACTCCATGCTATAAAGTCGTACAAAAGAACATTTTTAAGTGATAAGTGATGAATGTATATTTATCTACTTTGTGAAATAAATACCTTACTTTGTCTCTTTTGTGTTTGTAACTGGCAGTTGGAGCAAATAGTAACAGTAATAACGTGAAAAATACACAAGTTAAGAAATAAGATATTTTATTGTAAAAGGCCAATATAGCGTATCTCAAAAACTAGACCTGATAGACCAAATATGACGGCTATTTTGGATTATGTGCTCAAAAATTACCTAGAGACAGTTAAAAACTCGCAGGCACCTAAATGTCTGTTGGGCTGTGTAATAGTACAATAACTGATATAAATAAGTTATCCGCGTATTTAAGGTACAAATTTATACCTTCCATAGTTATTCCGCTGCTTATTCGAGGTATGTAAAAGCGGCCCTTGGTATATTTTCAAATATCATCTGTCTCTGTATTTTCATACTTTAAAATGTTATTAATTTATTTAAGAATTGACGTTACTTTTACTTTATGTCTCTCATTTTTTGAAGAAGATTTAGACATTTTTTTTTATAAAAATATGAACAAGAATTTAATAAAATTCTTTTATATGTTGTTCAAACTCATTCCGCTCTACGCACGAAAAAAATTCTACACTTTCCACTATATTAAACATAAAATATAGCACAAACGTGTAGTCTGAAAAATGTTTTTTATATGCTTAGGTTTCACATGTTATTTTGTATATGCATATTTTGTGTCTATTTTATACGGTAAGTAAATAAGAGCGTCTGGAAATTCTAACATTTTAAATTGTCGAATATTCTGGATATATTTTGGAAATGAGAACTATTAAACACAAAAACTTACATACATATATCAAAATATTGTTAAAATAATGTATGTTAGTAGATAAATCCAGTGGCGTACCGAGCATAAATTGCACCCAGGTCAAAAAAATCTGAAGTGGCAACCACAGAACTGATGGTCAGTCACAAAGTTCTTTAATAAAATACTTTCTAATAGAATTATTATTTAAATACAGTTTGCCAAACGGTTAGCCGGAAGTAAAAGGGAATTTCGTTCTTTTAGGTTATCACGAGAAGGGACCTTGCTTGGGTTATTTAATTTTTCACGTTGGAATGTCAAAATTTAAAATTGCAACAATGAAATCATGGAAACGAATGACATATTTAGTTTTTTATTTTTTATTTCTAAATAAGTAGTTGTTAGGCAACTAATACACAAATGGCGCGCAAATAGTTTTGCATATGTCAAAAGTAATTCACAGAAGAAAAAAAAACGTGTATTTTAAACAAATTACCCCCGGTGTTCTAACAAAATAGCGAAATTTGTTCAAAATTGTGTTGAATTGCAAGGAAGAAGTTCCAAATCGATTTAAATCCCAATCGCAAAGTCCAGATTTTAATGAATTGGATCTTGGAGTTTTCAATTCTATACAATCCTTATAACATACAGCTTCACCGAATACAATCGACGAACTGATTGAATGCGACAAACCGTTGATAACATTTTTCCAACATTGCAAACTTGTCTAGAAGCAACTATGTTAATAAAAGGAAGGAATTCCTATAAGGTTCCGTACATTAACAAGACAAAACTTCAACGTAAGGCACGATTACAAACAATATTATCATGTTCCATACAAGTGAATGATGATTATTTGGAATGCCAAAACAAATTTTATGTTAAAATATTTTTTTTGTTAATTTTAAATCGAATGCTTGATACCATTATTTAGGTTTCTAAATATCTGCCAAAAATTGCGCCATAAGTCATAACCCCGTTCCTCTGATTTCGTATATTCAATTTCAACAAAATCCACTGGTTATTAAATTTACGCTTTTAAAAATTAAATGCAACATTTGCCCAAATATAACTAGAATTTTGAAAAAATAATTTAAACAAAATAAAAATGCAAAAAAGAAACCAAAAAAATAAAATTGCCTTGAGAGCGGAGCGAATTTAAGTTTGCAAATTAGAACGCGAGCATGCTAGACATTACACTATCAAAACATGCTGATTCTCCGTCTTAGATAAGCTGTTAAATATTTTACGTGGTCAAGTAAAAAACACAAAAAATGCGTTAATTTCCGAAAACATAATCTGATCAAAAATTCATGTTGTACTATTCCGGTTCACACATATGTACATTACTTAGAATTTTTTCAGATTTTTAGTTTAAACCATCTGGCAAACCAAAAAATTGTTTTGCACAATTTTGGCAAAAATTGCGTCTAAATAATTTATTTTGGAAAAATATAATTTTGATCGTTAATCCACGTACTAAGGCCTTTCATTTGATACCCTACTCAGAATTAAAAAAAATATATATATATATATATTTTTTTTCGAATTTGTTTTTATTTTTAGGGGGATATGTTTTTTAGATGTTTTAGTATTTTTCCTATGTGCGGGTCAAAGAGTTGTATAAGCATGCCAAATTTCAACTCTCTAGGTTTAGCCATTTGGCTACAATTTTTACTGAACGGGCAGACAGACAGACAGACAGACAGATAGACATACAGACAGACAGACAGACAGACAGACAGACAGACAAACAGACAGACAGTCAGTCAGACAGACAGACAGACAGACAGACGACAAAATGACGGTATAAGGGTTTTTTTTTTGGTCATACCTACAAAAGCCTAAAAAGAAAATATAAGTCAATGTTGAAATATTTAAAGATATTGTGTCTAAATCACCTAAAAGTCAAAAACCCTATAAAGACTGCCGAGATATAGAAGCTTCTAGACAACGCTACAAAGACAAGCTAAAAAATAATCTGAAGTTATGTCAGCTACTCAGCCCAGACTAGAAAGAGAAACCATTCTGTCTAAGTTCATGGCAATCTAATGCCAAACGGAATAAAGGAGTACGAACGGGTATCTATAGAACGTGCCACACTAGTACGCAATGAACGCAAATCCAGACTCCAGACACTGTTACCTTATTCTGTCTATAATTATCTCTGTGCTATTTGTGACAAAATGCCCGTTGCTATCGTCGAAATTTCTGAAATATTTTTATTTTGGCAGTGAAGTACTTTCGTCGATTCGACGTAGCTGTTATATACAAGTATAATGATGAAACGACACATCATTGGTATCACTTTTAAATTTAATTAGTTGTTAATTCTTCAGAACTAAACAAATGAATGAAAGATTGGGCCTTAATATTATAAGATGCACTGTTCTCGGCTAAACTGTTCGTTATTATATGTGGTGTTATATTTTTTGTGTCCATTTGCAAAATTACATAGCTCAATCTTAAAACTTTAATATTAGAAGAATAGTTTCGAGCGAAAATAAAAAAGATCCCGCCCAGACGTTAGATACTTAAATAAATCATGTCAAACTACATGACTGGGAGCTGGGGATGTGCGGTAATCGATCTTGAATTCAAATAGCTTCAGCGGTACACCGAGCCGGTTACTAGAAGATCCAAGGAGACGAAACTTCACCATTTATTATTTAAATCAGTTTTATTCACTTAGATTACCAACTTAATATTCCTAGTGATATTAAGAAACTAGAGCACGTTTATCGATAACTGGATTTGTCTTGACAATTTTTAATACGGGGAAATGCTGGTGGAATACATGAATTATTTAAAAGAATTTTGTTCCACATTTATTGTTAAATTTGATTAGGTTCTCTATGTTCTTTCCGAATTTAATACGATATTAATGTATGTTGGCAATTTTAAATATCTAGGAATCATAAAAGAGTAAGAGCTATTTGAAGACAGTTTAAAACAGTAAAAACGACATTCCAAGGGAACAATGAAATATTGGCGGAAACCAATATAAATAAACATATTTCATAAAATAACCGTACTAGTATTCTCGTACGTTTCAGAATCATGGCCGACAACAGCTAGATGACATATAAGTAGGGTTTCCATAACTTCCAGGAACCAACACGGGATGTTTTAACACTTTCGATGTCTAAAACGCATTAACACATTCAACGCCGAAACGCAGCTTTTCATCTACACTAAAGCAGTGTTTCTCAACCTTTTCTGGCATGGGACCCCCAAAATAACTTAAATATTGTCGGCGGCCCCCTATATATATAGGCTTACTATAATTATGAAACTCTAAACCGGAACAAGCACGGGAGCTAGGGCAAAAGAAAAAATTTAACCACAAAAAATTGTTTTATTTTAATTGCTTTATTAAGTCTTACAAAAGAAATATGCAGATGGTCTGCTGCAGCAATCGGGATTTATGAAAATGATTTAAAAAATAGTTTTGTTTCTCTAGTTACAGCCGATAGTGTATGCATATACATATGTGTTTCTATAGTGTCCATAGAAGCACATTCTACATAACAATGACTTACATTATAAAATTAACAAAAATTTCTACAAATACCTTTCCAGTCCAATTTTGGTCTGCATGGAGTCCAAACACTAAAGTCCACACTATAACACACTATTTTAAGTATTTTCTGCACTTTTATCACTTAAAAATAACTAAAAACGTCAGAAAAAAAAAAATGAAGACGCCACTTGCAAAAATCACGTATCACTACATATCAAGATGGTTAATCCTGATAAAGCTCATTAACGAATATAGTCATTAACAATTAATAAATAAGGAACAAACTTGCTTAAAATAATTCTTTATGAGAATAAACACATATATTAATATTTTATCAATAGTATACAGGTGGTTGAAATTGAACTACCGGGCCCAATACACTATTTTTTTATTATTGAAATGAGGTATAACGTTAAATTACTTTACTTGGTTAATTAAGTTACTTGGTACTACATGATCTAAAGTAGTTTATATTTTGTTACTTTGTATCTTTATATAAAAAGTTATACATTTTGATTGAGTATTTATTAAAATTTCAGAGCTATAGCGTTGGAGACACGGCCTGTATGGTAAAATGGGAGGATAGAGGTAATAATAGAATGACTTTTGGGCTATCAATGATAATTCTGAGATCTCAGAAAGGGATGAAAATTACTATTGGAAGTCATTACGAAGCAGTGAATTCAATACATCAGTCTCATTATCCGTTAGATAACTATCCGATAGATACATTTTATTGAAAGACGGGATGACATTTATTCAGCATAGAAAGTATCATATAACCTTATCTGTCAGATAGTTACCTGGAGCAGTGTTTCCCAACCGCCGGTCCTGTATATATGTATATATATATATATAGGGGGGAGCGAGGGAGGGATCTCAAAGTGTATCAGGATAGAGGAAACACGATTTTTCTCGAAAAGACGATCGCAAGTTGAGCAACGTGAGCAAGTTGGGAAAAAAATTTGGTGACCAGAGTATACCCAAATAATTGGATGGTAGTATTTAAATTTTCGGAATAAACCAGAAGTACAGGATATCAAGGACAACGATTTTTTCTATAAGAACGTATGGCGTGTTGGGTATAATTTGATAAAACTTTTGAAAAAAAAATAACTTTTACATAAATATGTTTTTAATATCTGTTACGATTACCTATAATGGCTTGCAAGTATTTTTATTCACAAGTGTTCCATTGTTTTAAGTTGCTTTCCATTTTGAACACTTTCGCATCCTAACTCTTTAGCTAACAGTAGCTCGGAGCATAACAAAAAATATTGCAAGTTCAAGTCGTACCTACTTGAAGCACATCCAACGCGAACCATTTTATTTAGTTTAAATTAGTTGTCAAAATAAGTACAATTTAATTTATTTAAGTTTAAAAGCTATATTTTAATGAATGTCATATATTTATGAATATATTTTGCAAAATTGAGCGTTTTTCTATTATAATTTCATGCTTCGATTTTATATGACTTCGCGGCCCCCCGACGAAGCTTTCACGGCCCCCCAGTTGAAAAACGCTGAGCTAGATGACATATAAGTAGGGTTACCATAACTTCCAGGAACCAATACGGGATGTTTTAACACTTTCGATGCCCAAAACGCATTAACACATTCAACGCCGAAACGCAGAGTTTCAACTACACTAAAGCATGAATGTATACATAGTGAAAGACAAACCACGCATTTTGTTAACAGCTACCTTCTGATCTTAACCGTAGTGGGCATCATAAGTATCAAATAAATTGAATACAAAAAAAAATCTAAATTATCTAAGTCAAAGTTTTTATTCGAAGTAGTCGTAGTAACAATTTTTAACTTAAATTAACATTAGTTTATTTTTTCGCCCAGTCATATTTTGAGGTTGATTTTACTTTTGCAATGATCTCGTTTTCTTTTTAAATATGATCATAGAATTAGGCGCATGTCATTTTAAAATTATAATGACAAATCAACATGGATTCAATGGTCTCTACCAATGAGGTAGTATAAACATGGAGACTGAACGAGGATGAGTTGTTATGAAGCTAACACCTCTTTAGGCGGGGAAACGGGGGCTGCCCCGAGAAGTTGTACAATTTGCATACATCAATGTTTTGCCGATAAGAATTAAAAGTAAAAATATATTTTTTTAATACTGTAAACTGAATAAATTTCATAAATAATATTAAATTAACCTGAATTTATTAGTATATATTTAAGATAATTAGTAGGTTTCTAAATTACATATCAGCACCTTAGAGATAAACTGTATCAAGTCATATTTTTATCAGAAATGACATTTTAGTGCCAAGTGATTTAATACTTTATGGTCTGTCAAGTGGAGTATAATTTGAAGCTTAAGCTCTAGACAATTTCAATATTTTGTTGTTTTAAAACTGTATTAAGTCGATCAACGCATGGCGGTAAACAATCTTAAATCGTCTTTTCTGACCTATTTATCATTTGCGACTTAATACAATTTACCTCTGATGTGCTGATATACGAAAATATAATATGATCGAAAAAAAAGTTTAGTAGGCCCTGAATTTAAAATGTTAATTGGACAATTCTGTTAATATAAAAATAAATTAATTTCATGTCTATCTAGACACCTTTTTTTTCGATCATATTGTAAAGCAATGCTTAAGACACTTTCTAAATTTAAGACGGACATAATATTACATCATTTATTCCATGATAAATTAAAATTTATCTAACAAATTATAAAGATGTATATCTATAATCAATGTTGGGTAAAATACTTTTCTGATGTATTCGAAGTACTGAATACAAATACATTTTTAATTAAACATTACTTTTTAGTATTTAAAATACTACGTAGTTGAAATACAGCTCGCAACTCTTAAAATGCAATTTACGGCAATATTATTAAAAGTTGAAAGATGATGAAAAGGTAAAATAGAAAAAATAACACAACAAAACAATCATAATGCAGACACCTTTATTTCAGACGTTTGCCATTGCTGCTAGTACTAGGCTAGAACAGTACAATATAATGAGTATTAGTATCAAAAAAGATTTAAAACTTCAAGAGAAAAATAAAAAATAAATTCGGACGTTTCGGAAACTGCTCAACAATCTGTTTCCGTCTTCAGCGATCACGAGAAGTGATGAGAATTTTTTAAATTTTACTCTTGAAGTATTATATCTTTTTTGATAATAATACTCATTATATTGTACTATTCTAGCCTAGTACTATGAGCAATGGCAAACGTCCAAAATAAAGGTGTCTGCATTAATATTGGACCATTGCAAAATAATTTCAACAATCATAAACACAATACGGCGCCGGCGTTTTTCTTAGCAATAGCTGAATAAAATAAATGTAAATTAGGCAACTTGTTATACTCCTCGGGGCAAATCCCCCTTTCGTCACCACAGGGTCTTGGCTTCATAACAAACAATGCTAAGGCATAGAGCGTGCTGTGTCTATTTATAGGACGTCAATGGTCTCTACCGAAAACCTGTTTCGTTCGTCCGTCCATTGAGCTGTCATCAACGAAAATATTCTGTCTATATTTGCGTTGTGGGCAGCAAATACGTATTCACATAGCTTTAATAGGCACGTTTTCTGCTCAAAATGCTCTTTATCTGCAACAAATTTCAGCCACGTTTCTTCCATACTCACTATTTTTATTGCTGTATTATTTTGTGTTGGTTTTAAGTAAACAAAATGATTAAAAAGGCTCTCAGTATTTCCAATATATATTTGTTTTGTTTGTAAATATGTAATAGTTAGTTCAATTTCTTCCCATTCAGGAATTCGGTTCAGAGATATCACCATTGATTTTCACCATTTCTCAATATATTCTACTGCCGTATTGAAGAAATCTATTGCTTGTTTTTCGAAAGCTTCTACTTTGTTATTGTTTTCAGAATCACGCTTTAAGCGATTCAAAATTTGCTTCGTCGCTATACCAATAATATTAGATGTTTTTCTCTCCATCATAATTTGCTTTGTCTCTTGTAATAAATACAAACTTTACTTCAAGTATCGTGATGTAAGATTTTTCAATTTTTCTTATTTGAGTTTCAAACGTATTGAGCTGCGAATGCAAGAAGTAAAAATAAGCTTCACTGATTGAATTATCAAAAAAATCTTTAATAGCTTTGAATTTGTCGGAAAACGGGACAAATGCGGGACATGGAGCAATATGGGACGCGATGGTCAAATACGGTGGCAGTCCCGTATATACGGGACGTATGGCAATTCTACATATAAGTAAAGTGCAAAGAATGGAAATAAGAATTCAGATAACTTAAAGGATTTCAGAAGAAATCGAATAAGAAAAAAAAAGACCAGAGTCGGCCTCAATCTGTGCGGAGCTCTGTGCAAACGAGCAATGACTGTACATCGTTAACCATTTTGTATTGTGCGAGAGCGTGTCCCTGTGCAAGTGAACGCTGATTAACAATTTTGTGTGGTGCGAGTGCGGAGTTCCAGCAAGCATGGGGCCAATTACCAAACTGATTACCAAATTGTCACGCCAGCCCTAAAATGAACTGAAATATTTTGGAAAGACGAATGAGACTAACTATAATAAAACCAAAAGACGCACAAACCACACACCGAAAGGTAGACAGGCTAAGAAATAATCGTATCATTATTTATTAAATGTTTGAGAATTATAGTAGGCATTCACTGGCCAGATATTATCCGACAAACCGAGATCCGACAAAAACTCAAGAAGTGCAAATGGAAGAGGATTGGTCATATCTTTAAGTGAGAACTAAACAGCACTTCAAAACAAGCGTTGGACTGGAACCCGCAGGGCAAAAGGCGACGGTCAACAGAGAAGGAGGGGAATGCGTATGGAAAAAGCTGGAACCAGCTTAAAGGATAAGCGTCAAATCGTACTCGAAGGAAACACTTCATTGAAGTTCTTTGCTCCATGTAATAGTCATATGATGCAATATAAAAAGAAGAGTAATGTATAAAAAAGAAAAACCAAGAAACCCTTTTCAAATATGACGAAAGGTGATTTATAATTACTCTTAACAAATTGTTGAACAAGTATCAATAATACATCAAATGTTCACCAACTCTAACTATATGACTATCCCACAGACATAAGGTGACTCGAGGTGAAGACGAAATTCTCATATCTACAATATTTAAAGTCAGGTCTGATAAGTACTTATCCCATGCAGTGCTGTAATTAAGTCCCCACAAACCCCGCAGTTTTGGAGGAAGCTAGAAATTTCAGAACACAAGTTATAAAAAAAAAAAAAAACTGTAGATTTGTGTTGTGAAGAGATCCAAAAGACTGAATTAGAAAAAAAAAAAAAATGCTACTACAACTTACAAATAGTATTAGGTCTGTTCTTTTCGCTTCCTTGCGTCTACGGTTCACGGCGGCGTCATTATTTTCTGTTCGTTTGAATTGGCAGTTTGGCGTAAATTCTTACAGCCGCAGTAATAAATTTAACGCCGCGTCAATACAGCCGCGTCTTGCAGTAAAACGCAAAGTACCGACTAGAACAGACCTTTTGAAATACAAAATATTCAAAAATGACGCAAAAGAAAATATTTTCAAAACCTTAATCCGGCCAGTTATGACCTAAGAATCGGAAATTTGGACCATGTTTGTTCCTATAGATGGCTCAAGAAAAAACGTTTAACACGTACGGGAGGTGAAATGAAGGAATTTGGCGAATACGATAAATCCCAAAGTTTATGAATCATAGAAAGAATCCCTATTATCAGGCCAACAGTTTTCGCTAGTTGAGGTAAAAAAGGTATAAAAGTTGAGGTATATCGAAAAAATAGCCCCATAAGTATTTCCAGAATGATATCAATGTGGCGGCGTTAGGTCCAATAATTTCTACAATTTCGAAATAAGTCGAATTACTCTTGCTATAATCAATTTTCTTTATTAATTTTACATCTCAGTTTGTTTGGACATCAGAAAGAAGGACGAGGAAGAAAATGAAGACAGATCGACCAAGGTTGTGCAACTTCATATTCACAACTGCAGGAAGTAAGCACAGGACATGTTACTAATTGTGTGCAATACATTTTATAATACTTTTCTTAAATAAAGTTCACAAGAAATTTTGTTGTCGCGTAGGATAAAAAATATGGTTAGAATCACGTCGGGAAAGTAGTTTTCTCAAGAAGTGGCTAGTTTCGTCTGCGCCTGTTTAGGTACATAACTAGTCTTTCTTATTCTAATTATTCATTATTAGGTTAATATCCTTTGCAACAAAAAAGTATGTGTTAAGTTTTAATAAAATAGGAGAGAAGGCAATTACAAAAAGCGTTTAATGGAAATACTGATTTAAACGATTAAAAACTTCAATCTTATTTTAGATCGCAGAAACTTCCCGTTAAAACTTTATATGAAGAAAATTTCGTGAGAATACAATTGTGTTTTCAGTCTGCTTGTAAATTCTCTTCCCAAAATGTGCTAAGAATTCATTCCGTTGCCGCCGCTTCGTATTTTGATAAAAACCAATTGGAATTCGAAGCTCGCATAGCAACGATGCTATTTACTCTGCTAGGACACTTGAAGTCTACAAGGTCTGTTCATCCTTTGTGTTTTCTTAGAAACTAACACTTTCGGATACAAATATCTGCCACAAAGTCAGAGACTGGTAACGATATTTGTTCGCTGTGAGATGTTCTGTAATAGACTACTTTGATTAGCCATTCAACTACGTCATAGCAGGATCAGTCACATTCGAGATCTTGTCACAACGCGACAACAATGCCCTCCAGTATTCCCTGCACGAACTAAACGCAAATTGATTTGAGATACTTCTTCTCATTCTTTCTTTATGGACATCACTCTTGAGAACTTTTATTTTTTCGGGTTTAAATTGAATTTATATTGGAATTTTTACAGTGCCTGACACCTCTCAAATTACTTGCTACTTTCATTTATATTGAAATGTGTATACGTTTCAAAATATCCAATTTCTCTTTGATTTGAATGAAATTAAAATTTTGATGGAAAATTTGTTTTGTGAAATATTAAAAGTTGTGTAAATGAGTTCTGTAAAGTGTTCGGAGATATTGTGAATTTACTTGACTTCTTAACAGGTAGGTTAATTCCCTTCACAGCTGAAGCGCTATTAGCTGCTACTAATGCCGGATTTACACGTGTTTAGTAGCTAAATCAAGCGAGTAAATCAACCTGCAAAATAGATATCTTGAAAAACATAGACAGCCAACGTAGTGGCTGAGCTCGTTAAATCATACAGTTCGGACTGATAATAACAGTCTGAATTGTGAGGTTGCTAGTTCAAATCCCCGTTGGTGATATTATTTGGGCGAGATTAATATGTTAACATTACTGCCATTTTCACAATCATTCACTTATCATACAGGTGTAGGATCTCGCCCCTGGCATCGGTGTTTAGCCTCATTGCAGAAATAGTCCGATGTAAAAAATAAATAAATAAAATAGAAAAACACGTGATGCTACGTCTAGCGGCCATTAGTAACATAATGGCCGCTAGCTAAAGAACAAGTTAAATGTTTAAACTCGAATTATCCCTTAATTATAATTTGTTAAGTATAACGAGATACTTAAAAAAAATGATAAATAGACAACGTTTTCAACTGCAAGGAATGACAATTAACAAAATTATTAAAAATACGTAACCAACGAAACGATTTTGTTAAATGAAAATGTACGCTAACTTTGAAATATTTCAATATTTTTATCTATATCATCGACATATGTTATTGATAATGCACAGAAGAAAGTAAAATACAACTAAACGAGATCGTCGTAAATAATTTTCGAGCTGTCATGATATTTGGTTGTTAATTAATTGAATTGTGACAAGTGAGACAAAACATACGTAGCATGTGTTTTATTGGTTCGTAGAGTCAACTGCCATCAAGTGTAAAAAATCAAACTTTATCTTTCTATAGTCCATTCAAATGTCAGAATGCAGGGTAGTTCTTTTAGACCCTGTTTATAATGAGTTCTCGCAATAACGGTGTCAGTAGATTTGGGGTTCTTGAGCCTGGGAAAATTAAGCAGACCGTGGGAAAATTCCGATGCATCTAATTATGCAAACGAGATGCAAGATAGCGGCCACCCCTTTGCAAATGGCGGCCATATCCCTCCCCCGATTTGGACTACCCCTCCTCGATCCAGTATTCGCTTGCCAAAAAGGGGGCCTGACTTGGCGAATGGGACCAGAGACGGAGAATATGGGGAGAGGCCTTAAAATTCCTAATTAACATGGTGGGGTACATATTAATCACATTAAAAAATGGCGGGCACCCTCTTCAGTCAATTTCCTACTGCCCTCCTATTGAAATTTTCCCACGATCTGCAAAATTTTCCCAAGCTGAAGCACCCCATTACCTACTGGTATCCTTTCCTGTCTTGGCAACGTTGCTGGCTGTAAAATACGCTGATCTGTGAAGACATGGTAATAGTGTTGCCTTATTTATGTAAAATAACGAATTAACAACAAAGGAACATAAAATTCCGCATATTATATTGGATTTATTAATATATTTAACACTTTTACGACATTTGGCAACACCGCTCCCATTTCCCATAAGAGAACTACTGCATTTTAACGTTTGCACGGATTATAGGTTGCATGGTGAATGTCAGGAGCAATATATTTTGTTACGATCACGTCTAAATTAACATTTTGATAATCATTTATTGTCTGTTATAAGTGGCGCAGCCAAGGGGGAGGCGGCCACGGGCCGCCCCTCCCCCAGGGCTAACAAAATAGCACAGTTTTTTTTATCAAATATTATACAATACTAGCAGATTATGTGACGCTGCTCGGGGAGTTGAAGATAAAAAATTTTAACCGCAACAGTAATTTATTTTAAAATTATTTCGTTGTAAACAATAAAGAATATTGGATTTTTTTTTTTTTTCGTATAAATAAATATTTTTTTAAGATTGCTTATTCTTGAAAAATGGATATAATTATTGTTCAAGTAAAAATACATAACTTTCCAAATATGCTCCAACGAATTATATGAAGGAGCGTTGATCCTTTTTTCTCCCCTGACACATCGTCTCCAAGATTCGCCCAGTCAAATGTTCAGCAGTCAATTCTTTACCACAAAATATTAGGCCAACATTCATTATTTTAAACTACTAATTACTCGATTCAGGTAAGATAAAGTGGAAATCTGGCTTCGTTACTACCTTCAGAATTAGAAAACGGCACCTCAAATGTAAAATAAAGTAGAAATACAAGAAAAATAATAAAAAGATTAGTTTTGGAGAAAATCAGTCTTTGGTTTCATTTTATAGTTAAATGTGAGTATCAATCGGTATCTTTCTTAGGTATTTTTGAGATTATGATGTTTTTCCCACAAAAAGAGCGGTTAAAAACCAACTTGTCGTGTTTACTCCCAAACGTAAGTCACGTTTGACTCAATAGTTTTACCTTCAACTGGAATGGATGCTTTACAGGATTGTAACAAAACTATGTATCATTATGTATATAAACTTTTAAAAATATTTGTCACCAGAACGATCATCTTTTACCTTAAAACGATTGAAAACTTATTTAAGGAGTACAACTGGTGAAGCTCGATTAAATGTATTAACTCTAAATTTTCATTAGGAAGTAAATATAACACACGAAGAACTGGTAGTTGAAATGAAAAAACAACCTCGAAGATTAATATTGTAAAAAATGTCAAACATATTTCTTTAGTAACTACTTTTTTATCTGTGTTTAATTATTATCTGTGACTGTTACTGTGAATAAAATTATGTACATTAATAATTATTTATCTATAATATAATACCCCAACCTGTGTCCTTGGCTGGGTGGGTGCGTGGAAATTGTCTGAAACAATTGAGCGAGGTACCGAAATGTAACGATTTATTATATATTAATTTATGTATTGGACAGTAGTGTGCTTTGAATTTTTGTTTTGAGTGTTGACAATAAATTAGTAAAAATAATAGTTGTGTTTTTCATTAAAAAATCACTTCACAATTATTAATTTAGTTGTGAAATACACGGATCGGTTTTTTTACGAAACAAAACACAGAAAAACGTTATCCTTCCGTGATATTCGACATTTTTGATTAAAATTATTATTAGCAGAAAAATAATTATTTAAAAAAATATTTGGTTTTGATGAAAGTAAGTAAGAAAAATGTGACTTTTTTTCTTTATTATTATTTTTTCAATGCTTTATTATTTTTTTATTTCTACGCAGTGCCGGCTGTGGGTTTTGCGGGGCCTCGAGAAAATAATGCATTTGGTGTAAAAAACTTGCCCTAGCTACTAATAATTGTTAAAAATATCCCCCTATAAGCGCGGGGCCTCGGGAAAAATCTCCGAAGTCCCGATCTCTGAGCCGGACCTGTTTCAACGATTTCTAGGACAAGATTTACAATATCCCACTGCAAACTCTATACAGATGGCAGCACATAACGACTACACTAAAGAGGTATCAGTGGCTCTAAAACAATGGTTTCTGTTTATTTATCACATTAAAATATCATTTACTTTTTAGTTTAGGTTAGATTCACTTTAAAAGCACTATCTTAGGTTATGGTTGATAACTGTTTATTTTTATTTTTTTTATAAACCACCTAAAAATAAATTGTGTTTTAAAAATTCTGCACAGTCCCACCTGTTTAGAATCTCTGTATATTGAACAAATGATGTGTGTGTGACGCATGCGCAGTATTCAGTGGTATATTGTAAATCTACCCCCAAATGTGAACGCAATATATTAAAGCGGGCAAACAATTACATTTTACTGTGCAATAGTTTCTCACGATTTATTTCAAACTGATGAGATATAGTGTAAGTACGCTTTATTCCGTGTGTGTATTTTTTCATGTGTGCTTATTTTCGTGTGCGTATTAATCCGTGTGCGTTTTTTCCGTGTGCGTATTTTTATATTATATAAGAAAATGGAAAATTAATTTTAATAAATATATTTTAAATTTAACGTCTCAAATCATTTTTAGTTTTAACATTATAAATAAAATGCACTGAGTGAAAATGAATCGTTTTCCCATCTTAAAAAGTTAATGAATAAATAATTCGGAATAATACTCATTATTTGTCCAGTTTTTAATAATACGCGAAGAGTTGATTCAATTTGAATTGGATGAAGTTAGGCGTATGGATAGAGAAAGAAGTCTGAGGTGTCGAGCAAGTTCCACATTAAGGTAATGATTTGTTTGCCAACACAGTTGGCAATGGGTCCACTAGTTATAATATAATAAATAATAAATGTATACAGATTAATTTATTTGTATTTTTGATTCGGCCCTCCCCAAGACAAAATCCTGGCTGCGCCACTGTCTGTTATTCTATGTATTAAGATCTTTTGTTTTATAGCACATTAGAAATAAAAAAAAAACCTTTTCCAAAAATACAATAATTTGATACAATTCGAATAAATAATTTGATCCTGATAAAAATTTCTGTTGAACTATTCTGGTTCTCCACTTAGGCTACACAAATCCGGAAACATAGAATATGAAAGGGAGACGCAACACAGGTGGTCAAATAGATGTTTTTACAAATCAACCAGACTATTTAATGATAATTAATTTATGATGGGATGATGACGATGATAACACAGTATTATTTTCAAACAATTATTTTACTGCGCTGAATTAGTGGAAACAATAGTATTACAGAGCAGTTTTCTCACATTCCACAAATGAAACATAGATAATCTATTTCCTAGGATAAACTAACCTCAACAGACAAAAACAATCCTAATAGCCATGTGCATTTATCAAAACAGTGAGTGACATTTTATCTACTCTTGTAAGTAAGGGCATGATTTTATTATGTGACATGTCCAGCTCGCCTTAAAATGACGTACGGTTTTTCAAAGAATAGTCCTGTTGTGTTCATCCTCGCCGTTTCCCTTTGTTATAATTTGGTAGGCTGGCTTTTACTTTCTAAAACCCATTTTCATCCCTGTTTATACCAGAATGAAATTTATATCAACCATGGAAATGACAGGTTGAAATTTGTAACAAAAAAGGCTGGAAGAAATTAAATGTTTTAATTAAATTTTTTGTTGAACATTTTAACATGCTATTTTAAGATGTAATTATAGGATGTAAATAAATAAATAGCAATATATACTGAATGATACGTATAGCCTTTACAAATTATAAGTTTCTTATACAAAACTAAGAATATGAAATAAAATTAGTAACAATCTATGCATCAAAATTTGCAACGAATATTTATCTACCTTTGTAGAAAAAATTATTGTAAAAAGGTTGCTCAATAATTTAATAATAGGTATCAGGTAACAGTTTTCTGCAATGTTTTAAATATATTCGTAACTCAAATTACTTTGATAGGTAATGGAGAATGGCTTACCTTAAGACAATTGTTATTTTGAGACATTTGAAATTAAAAAGTTCTTTTGATTCTAGAAATGTTAAAATCTTATGACATGTATTTTACCATCAGAGAGCAGCATGTATAATATAATGTGATTCAGTGTAAGTAAATGTAATATTTATACCAATAATATAAACAACAGTTATTATTATTATTATTATTATGGGGTTTGTCAGGTCTTGACAAGCTTCCACTAATCTCAAACTTCAGCAACCTTTGAGCCACGTCATACTAGAGACTAGTGAAGCTAAATACACACGACTGCATCCCAAACCCTGGCGATATGCAGCCGCGGAAATTACGCTAGATCAAGTGCCCCGCACAATGCGGTGTGACCCGAGCAGCACTGCTTTCTGCATTTCCCTTCGATAGGGGGCTTTCATACCACCCAAAACACCAACTATCAGGACTACAAGCTTAACTTTATACACGGGATACAGCTTTCTAAGCTCGGACAAGAGGTCCATATACTTGGACCTCTTTTCCTCCCTCCTTGAGAGAGATATTCTTCTCAGCTGGACTTGAGAATTCGATCACAGACATCTGTTTGGTCTCGATATCCAGGAGGGTTATGTCCGGCTTAACATATGTTAAAGTAAGCACATGTGTCTTTTGATTGTTAAATTGGTGTAAGAGTTAAATTCAGTGCAATTTAATTAGGATCCCCTGATTTTGTGTGAATTGTTAATTAATATATCAGAGAATATTAATTATTATTTTTATATCTTGTTAAAGTTATTTTTTTCTGAGTTTTCCCTCCAGATTTCTTTTTTGGTTAAAATCCGTCATTGTAGCAGTAATTTATTAATTTCTGCATTTTTGTAAGACCAGAGAGAAAGGTTTGTTACTAATTTCCTAAATTTTAGTTATAAAAACTGTCTATTTTAAATTAATTTCAAATTGTTGTCATTTTATTGAGTGACGTCACCTGTCGCTCCAACTCAGAACGAACGCGTGTTTCACCGTTTCTACCTGTCGTTCGTTACGTTTAAATAATTTTTTATTTGTTTAATTTAGCCTATATATTTGTTATAAATTTACTAGTAGATCTGTACCCATTTCTCAACATTTTGCGTTGAGAAATCAATTAAATTCATCCCTTTTTTTGTAGATTTTTAATATAAATTTTTCTTTAAATTTAGAATCAAGATTTTTTATGAATTTATTATGGGATTAATTTACAGTGTAATCGACCCTCTTCACCCCTGCGCTTACCGCTATTAATTGTTGCAGTCCGCAACAATTATAATTATTATTTTTTTTTTTGTACAAATTATTTTTTTTTCAATTATTTTTTGATAATAATTTTTATTATTATTATTCCTGGCATCGCTACACCACCTGTCATTATTATTTTTGCACTGTAAATTTCCCTAACATATTAGGGATCCCCAAAACCTTTTCTCTTTTTTATGAAATTTATTGGCAACGCATTTGCACCAAGAACCTGATCTTATTTTTTATTATAATACATTCTCCGATCCGCGCACCGCGCCTTTATATTTTTGACATTTCAAAGTCAACCCTTGTGTGTCATCGTGTACTCCTACCCTACCTGGGCCAGGAGCGGGTGCGACAATTATTATTATTATTATTGATAGGTCTAATTATTAGTAGAACTAGAATCTAGTTAAGTTTGTGATAAGACAGTGAATTTCTCTTGGTGTAAACAATTATACCTTGACAAATAAGTGTCTGTTAATATATCGTAGCAGAAGTTATAAACGTAGCTAATTATTATGTGATAAAATAAGTCTAAAAAAATTAAGAAAGAAAAACCTTCATCAGAGAAAAAGATGAATAGAATTAGATAACAAAATAAATAAATAAATGTATTGGAATGGGCTTAAAGCAAAGAGTATTAAAAGTATTTATTTCTTATTCATCTTACTTGGAAAATCTTCACAATAACATGTCATTAGTGCATGTTGTTTTTGTTACAAGGTATAAAGATACCGGCATAAAACTGAAATATGAGAATAATAAACAAAACGACAAAAGTTATAATGTCTTGTTTTTCATTGTAATATGCTTGTTAAGTTGATCGTTGTAGATGTCGAACCGCTACATAAAACACGACTGTACCTTCAACAAATGACCTTGATTTAAAAATCTTATATAAAATCATTTTTTAGGAAATAGCATCGAATTCAACAAGGCACACGTGAATTATTAATGATATAACAATATATTCCAGAAATATATGATGACTAATACCATTACTCAGTGACTATATATAAATTAAAACATGAATTACAAAGAATAATGGTCCCTAGGTTCGAGGATACCGTCATTTTTCTTGAGTTCAAAATTCGCAACCTGGGTTGGGTGTGCGTTTGTTGTCTTGAACCCACCCCAATAGTTTCAGTAGTATTTGCACTCCATATTGAATTTGTAGACAGTGCTGAGCTGTACACTATATTCAAGGCCCTGTGTTTTGTTTCGTCAGAGCAAGTTGATTCAAGTGTTATCTTGGTGGATTCTCTAAGCGCTGTGAACAGTATCCAGATCCTGATCCAATTCCCCCTCTTACACTAAAAATCTAGTAGCTAGCCCACAATCAGAAGCCTCAGAATGTAAGGGTAGGGATGTTTTTTATACCATGACATGTTGGTATAAAATGCAATGAAGCCGGCTCCCACAAACCTACGACTGGTGTGAGTTTCATATTTCAAGGTGAGGCAAAGAGTCATCTGAAATATCTGGTGTTAGCCAAATGGCAACATGAATGGAAAAGCATACAACATGTGAGACTTATTAAGGGAGACATGAAACCATGGGGTTCTTTCTGCAGGATTAGGTGCAGGGAGGATTTGGTCATAACTTGATTTCGTATAGACAGGGCCGGATTTTCCTATAAGCTAAGTAGGCATAAGCCTAGAGCCTCCTAAGTTCAGACGGCCTCAATATTCAAAAAGATGCATAGGTACTAAAAATAAAAATAAAATATGCTAGAACACAAGAAACACAGACCATAAGAAGGGTTTTTAATTCACCCTAAATCAAGTTTTGCTCTTTATAGATTAACTAAGGCAAAATACGTTTTTGAACATGTTAATGGGTAGCAAATAGTCGATATCTCATTTGGCCTAAGAGATATTGAGGAATCCGTAAAAAAAAAACATTTCACCCCTTTAGAAGACCTCCCTCAGTCTCATGCAGACCTCTACCAAATAATGCATAAAGAAAAAATACAGATGGCTTTACTTAACATAGAAGCAATCCTACGACTGCTTCTTAGTTTAATGGTCATTAACTGCTTTGAAGTGAGGTCTTTTTTAAAACTTAACAGAATTAAAAATGAGTTAAAGAGCACTGAGCATTCTGAGCATTGAAAGTGATACTCAGAAATATTAAAAAAGTAGGTGGTCTATTGAAGGGGCCTAAAAATGTGAGTAGCCTAGGGCCTCGCGTTTTGTAAATCCGGCCCTGCGTATAGATCACTGTTGATGGACTCATGGAAACCTCCTTTGAGATGAAGAGTCACATATTTATGAGACATGTAACACAGATTTTTCTGTGTTACACATTTTAACTCAATGTGTAGAGTTCGAGGATGTCAGCGAGAGGTAAGCAGGTCTATGCTATGACCTATTAGTTGTTAGGTGATGACAAACTGATACTCTTTCTGAGGGAATCGAATTCATTGTTTTATAAATGAAGTTTTGCAATTTATTTTAATGTGTTATTTATCTTGTTCTGTGATATCCGATGGTAAATGGCATCTTTACAACCTTTTACCATCACCCTGCCTGACTTTAATTCTAATTTATTTGTATTTGTGTGCAAAATTTCTTTTGCTGAGAAGGTGTAGAGAATTTTAATTATTTATTTTGTGTTCTATTTATTATTTTTAATGTATATTCTAGTCATTTAGAGGGCTGTGTTAGGCGCAAATAGCCATTGTTGCTGTGTGCCACAAATTTAATTTCTTACTTACTAACTATATATATATATTAGCATTTAATTTTATTTTAATTAATCGTATTTTATGACTAAGCACAAATGAAGTTTTATTTATAAAATGTAAAATAATATACGTAAGGGACATTTGACCATCAATGAAATATGAACTGTCCGGGCTGACCGAACAGGTCACGAGAGCCCCAGCGTCGTGCCTCAGGGATATTTGATAAAAAATTTAATATGTCGGTGTAAAAAACAAGGATAAAATTGTAATATGAGACATTTCCAACATTTGTCAATACAAACGATTAAATTAGTTCGTAGTAAGTTCTTAAATTACAAAATAAACCTAGCAACATCGCCACAACACCCTGGTAGCAGTAACATTAACACGCCACATCAACACAAATTCATTTTTTAGGATCTATTCATTCAATAATCTTGCTTAATATCAGTTTTTGAACTCACTCAATTATCCAATGCATCGGATTAACCAAAGTCTTCTAAATGTAATTTTATTTTTAAGAATTACATTTTAGGTAACCAAATATACAGAATAACAATAAAAAATTACAGACCCTGTTAAAATGAATGACACTATTTTGGTTATATACACACATAAAGTTAGATATTTTTCACTTAAGCTACAACAGCTGATTGTACGAACTAATAAAAAACGTACAAGGCATCTTTTGTTTCACTTATCACAATTCAATTAATGACACGGAAACATCATTACAATTCGACAAAATAACAATTTTACTTTATTATGTGCATTATGAAATATTTCAACAGAATATTTATTTGTAATCGTATATTTTCTTTAAAAAACATAATTCGCTAGTTACGTTTTTAATTTTTTTATTTAATATGTTAATTGTCATTGACTGCCATTTGTTAATTGTTAAAGCTTCTCGTTGTCAATAATTATCATTATTACTAGGGGACATTGTTGTACTCTGGAACAATTTTTACATTTTCTAAATAAACATATTTTGTTGATATTTGTTTTCAAAATTATATTAATTATTATTAATTATATTATTATGTAAAATAAACTATGCTTTTTCCTCTGTTAACTTGTGCACTATTTATTTTATTATTTCTTTATTTTATTATTTTTTTAAATTATCTTCTAAACCCTTGCAAAGTGTTCCATGGTGTATCATGGTACATCATGATGTACCAATGGTCATAATAATAATCCTTCGTCGATTTCGACTATAGGAGTCACAATAAATATATATATGAGTAAAATTATATATATGAGTCACTATATATAATTATTCTGTTCATTATCTGTTTGTTTTGTTTGTTATTTCTTGTATATTATATGTATTATTGTTTTTGGCCTAGATGCCGGTAAATAAAAGATAATAAAAATAATATATATATATATATATATATATATATATATATATATATATACAAGATTTGTATAGTTGGGAAAAGAAGATATTGTGTCAAATAGTATCCACAATTATTTCATATAAGGCCTATATTTCGTTAGCCATTCGCTAACTTTATTCAAGGTCTACAAACAAACATTAAATGCAGTTAGTTATGTATACATAACCTCAGTTAATATGCTACTTACTGAAATACTTAAGTGAGACACATGGATGTTAGAATAACTAAGCGTTATGTTAAACGGAACCAAACGCATATAAAGAAACTTTACAGATAAAAACATTGAAATTAAATATGTTTAATAACTTATGACATTTAAAGCAACTTAAGTCACATTTGAAGTAGCCGCCATTTTGTTCATTAACTAGGTGGCGGAAGTACGAAGTCAAAATCAAATGTATAAGATAAGCATTTGATTATTAAACGGAAATTAATAATAGCGCAGGCGCAGAAACGTTGGAATTGTAAATTTAAAAAGAAAAAGTAAAAATAGAGGGAATTCTCGTTAATACAAAATAATTGAGAATACTCAGTAAGAAAAAGGTTAATAGTGACCTAGTAAATATCTGTAATATCATCATGATCATTTCTAAATTCCATTAGTGACATGTCAATCTTTTATATTTTTAAAAGTAAGTAAGAAAGAATAAATAGAATGCAAATTCTCCGTGTCAGTTTTAGAATTTAGTGTATATTGGTCATGTTCCTTGGAATATATCCTCTTAAATCTTGAAACGTTCATTAATTTTAATTAGTATAAATAATAAATATTTAGTATTTATTTTTGATAACAGTGTAGAAGGTTCAAACAACTCATAATAACGTATTTATAATTGTACTACACAAAAGCAATATTTTCATGAAAAAAATAATAAGAAAAGAAATAATAAGATCTATGGTCCAACATTTGAGAAAAACACGTAGATTAACGTAACATTAGAATAGGTAATATTACAACAGATTATTATATGATTTAGTTTACTAAGGTTATTATTCTTCATAGCACCTGAGGAAGCTAACAATGGTTTAGCGAAACGTTGTGTTTCTAAAATATATGTATTGTCCAAAAAGCTGAGTGACTCTTTTTCTTTCTCTTACCATTTAATTATTTGGACGTAAAACATTTTCCGAAAAAAATAATATAATATCATTTTTATTAAATAATCTCTAAGAAATCAAGTTCGAAAACAGAATTTTTACAATAGTTTACAAAAGTATGACAAATACAACTATTTTAGATTGTAGGAATTGAATTCCAGGTATAAGCCTTGTTGTTGTTTCGAGCAACAAGAGGGTGCGGAAAGTCGGGAAAATGGCGAAAAACTAAACAGGTTGTGTCTCGAGAAGAAAATAATGTTGCAGAAATACTTATCAAAGTCTATTGCATAAGGTTATTAGAGATGATAGACCATAAGCACATGGGAAACACAATAAAAGATCAACATGTTAAAATACTTACATTTAACACTAAAATACCTTTTTATTAAATAAATTAATCGCAAGAAAACTGGTAAAAAAGATTCAGTAGGCAATCCAACAACATAAATAAAGTACTTATATCACAGAGAGACCGTTAAATGATAGAGAAAGTCAGGGGAAAAAGCTATACCAAGGTAGATTATGCTTAAGGAACAACAGCTTCTCTTATACCATTTATACACAAAAATCATTTAAAAAAATAATGTCAATATGTTGTAAGTTGACAATGAGCTTAGCAAATAGTCCTCTTACTTCGAATGATGCGTCGTTGAAAGTTCTAATAAAAAAGTATATTAAGCTGTTCCAAGATAAATTATGCTGAAGGTACAACAGCTTCTCCTATACCAATTATATACAAAAATCATAAAAAGAAAAATAATGTGAATATGTTGTTAGTTGGAAATGAGCTAGTAAATAGTCCTCTTACTTTGGGAGATGCGTCGTTGACCCTGAAAGTTCCAGTAAAAAAAGTATATTAATCTTACGCTTTTATATATTCCGTAAGGTTTTTAATCAAATTAAAACGTAATTTGTATAAACGGAGGTTTTCAATTATCCGTGTTCTCACGTCCTCGAATTACCACGAATAATCGACGGTATAGTATACATGAAGAAATTAAAGGATCTCTTTATAAATAGTGGAAACTGTTTGACTTCTTCATTAAAACAAGCTGATATCAGAAAACAATCAAGAGAAAATCTTCCCCGGTGTAATCAATCGTACACCTAGCTTTAGCATGATAAAGTAATCAACTCAAACATCGATTACAGTTTCTCATTATAGTGAAGAATTGCTTTCTTTATCAACGATCACAAACCCATTTCTAATTATAGATTCCTTTCGTTTTATTTAGTTGAAAAGCCAATCCCACCAGATTAGTTTTCCTTGCCAAAAACATATATTACTGTGTTTTGTTTTTAAGTCCTTGGTGTTCTTTTCTTGTTAACTCCATTTCATTTGGAACACTTCACAAATGAACAAAAGCATCCAAGAATGAATGAGCTTTTCACATTTTGTCGTGAGCAAAGCATACACAGGAGTGGGTGTAGGTAGGGGCGGAACATCCCACGGCAAAGGATAAGTGACTGAAGGAATATGAAGTACAGTGTAGACAAGTAGTAGAAAGTAAATCTGATTATAAAATTCCTTAGAATATTAACATATTGTTACGTCTCATCACACAATTACTTGGTTTTTACCTGTAATGTGGTCAAAATTCTTATAAAACAAAAAAATAAATAATTAATATATACATACCTCAAAATGCTTATTCGAATAAACTTAAGTGAATATGAACCAAATTATGTTTTAAAAACACAATAATAAAGAAACAATTTGGTCGTTCGGCGATGCAGCTTTCCCCGAGCTCCTGTTGCCTACTAAAAATTAGAGTTAAAAATCAAAGTTAAATCTTAAAGTTTTACTTTAATATAGATTCTTTCAATGTAGTTAAAAATGAATTCTGTATGTAAATAAAAAGTATATAAAAATAAAACGTGGAAGAAATTATATGAAATTAACACCTGTATCAAAAATAGTTGCTTTCCCGACATACTAAAATTGACAAAAAATCTGCCAATTTTTAAGAAAGGTAATGACCCATATCCTATACATCCTATACATCCTAATTTTTCCAAAATTTTTGAAAAAATTCTCTACAGACAAATAATTCAACATTTCGCCAATCATAATTTATTTTCCAATAGTCAATATTGGTTCAGAAGCAACTTAAGCACAACTCATGCAATTTTAGAATTCTTTAACTGTACATCTGATGCACTTGAATCGGGTGAATATTGTCTCAGTACTTTTCTTGACCTAAGCAAAGCCTTTGATTGCATTTCTCACAACATTTTACTACACAAATTTCCCTTTTATGGTTTTGATATCAATAGCTGAGTCCTGAGTGCCTTGCTTAAGTCCTTTTTATAAAATCGACAGCAGTTTGCCCAAATTGGCAGTAACAAATCAAAATCTCTTCCTCTTCTTCTCGGCGTTCCCCAAGGCTCAGTACTTGGCCCACTACTATTTCTAATATATACTAATGACTTCTCCTCTTTCATGCATTCTAAATCAATACTTTATGAGGATGATACAACCATATTGACTACATGTTTCTCACTAATTGACAGAGCTAATTCCTGGTTCACCAGCAATAAACTATCTTTGAACACTACCAAGTCCCAAATCTTACTCATAACCACTAAGACACATGACTATGACAATCCCCCGTATATAAGTTTCCTTGGTATACATGTAAGATGAGACCAAGTTACTGAGTTTCTGAGCCGTAAACTAAGGTCTACCATATATATAATTAGAAACCTAAAACTAGAGGTGAGTATAGATGTGTTTCTAGCTTACTTTTTCCTTTTTCATTCCTAGATTAACTACGGTTTATTAATCTGGGGACATTCACCAGCTGCCAAAAGAATTTTTGCCCTACAGCGTAAGGTTGTAAGAATTATTGCTTCTGCTACTTTTCAAGCCGACTGTCGTGATCTCTTTATAAAACTCAATATAATGTCTCTACCTTCCCTTTTCATCTTTTTTTCGTACTCCATATTCACCAAAATCTAAAAAATTCCGCAACCTGCAGTAAAACCCACTACTATAATACTCGGTCAAAAAACAATATTCGTGGTAACTTCTTACGCCTTAACACATCGAGGAACTCCATCAATTATTTTTCATTTAAATTGTTTAACCCTATACCTGTGGAAATTAGAGAGCTACCACCCAAAAATTTCCAGGAAAAAATCAAAGTTATCCTGACTATAAATCCCATGTATAGCTTCGATGAGTTCGATAACTTTAGTTTTAAATAACTTATATTTGATGTAAATGACTGACTAGTAACGTTATCATGTAATAGTATTTAGTCAATGAACATTATTATTATTATTATTATTATTATTATAAAAATATAATATTTCGACATTTTTTTTTTTTTTTTTATTCACAAAAACAGTTATCTTATGTAACGATGATGAGGATTAACGAGAACTTCGATATGCAGGGAATTCCGATACGCGGAAGTTTGATAAATAGAGGAAAAAATCTTTAATCAAATTCCTAGGATAAAATATGTTCAAGTTTTTACTGTGCTACGCCTGTGGGTGTGTACCCAAACGCAACTCATCTTCTATCAGGAGTTTTGAAAGCATAAGCGCCGATTTAAGGAGTAAGTACTTGAGTACTTGAATACCTTTAGAATTTTTACAAGATATTTTCAACATCCTGATGGATATAAAGATAGAAACTTTTTTATCATCAGATATACTTACCCTGTGTAAACTTTGAAGGCTACATGCAAAGAATTAATAAATATGTTTAACCCAAACAACATTTTTACCACGTTGATTCGATTTAATAGAATGAGATATTTGTGTCAAATATTTTTATTATATAAAACATCTACAAAATGAAAACAAAAAACGAGAAAAAGCAATCAAAAGAATGAAACAAAAAACAAGTGATGGAGATAGATGATGATAACAAAACTATTACTTCTTCGCGCTGTATATTTCAAATATTAATTTGTTTTTGCTTTGCCAAAAAAGATGTTAATATTTTTCCAACTGCGACGCCCTCATAATGACTTGTTTTATGATCGATTCAGGGTGAAAACCCTTATGTGGCGTACGTGTCTCTTAATGAATAAGTTGAGATTTCTAATCGGGCTCAGGAGATTTCGGCTTCATAAATAGGTGGCACTCCTGATATCATAATCACAAGGTTAGTACAGCCTGGCCTAACACCATTTTTAGGATTTTGCAGGAATGACCAAAAAAACCTTTATAACGTCACTCATATGTCTGTTTGTACGGTGGAAATTGTGGCCAAACGGATGGACCTAGAAAGTTGAAATTTGGCACGCTTATACAACTGTTTGAACCCATAGGAAAATTATAGAAAGTTCAGAAAACTCACCGCAGGAAAAATATAAACAAATATGTACTTATAATTTTATATATTTTTTAAAAATGTTGAGTGGAGTTGATACTCCTCTCAATATTTTGAAACCTCTAATGAAACCTCTGAATGTGTGAATACATCAACAAATTTTTAATTTCATAAAATATTTTTTATGGAATTTTCGCCAAAAATATGGAAAAAACTCGTCCCCCACCCAGATACTTACACATTTATTTATATATGTATTTCCCAGAGGGTTCTAACTAAAAATCTGAAAAAAATATCAACATTGTACATTGATGGGAACCAGAGTAGTTCAACAGGAATTTTTGATCAAATTAGTTTTCCGTAAAATATCGAATTTTTTGTTGTTGAAAAAATAATTAGTTTATTAAAATTAATAATGTGGTACCAAAAGAAAGCTCTTAAGACGTAGATAAAGGAACAAAAAGTAGTTTATTATTATTATTTTTTTTACCAAATTTTAACGATTTTTACCAAAATTGTGCAAAAAGACTCTTGTGCCACACCTTGTTTTATTTATGCTAAGTCAATTATAATCTAGTCATAAATATAAGCTATGTAAGGTGCAAATAGCCATTGTTGTTCTGCGCTAAAAACTAACTAACACCTGAAACCAGGGCTTCGAATCGTTATTTTTTTCGTTTCGGTTTTTGTTCCGGTTCAATTGAAAAAATAAATATTGGTTCGGTTCCGGTTTTCGTTCCGAGTTATAAATTTTTAAATGCTTTTATTTGTAGTAGAAATTTATTTTATACTACAAATTTAGTAGAACATTTTATTCCTTATTTTGTAATAATTATACCAAGGCCGTTGCCCCCCCCGGGGGGGGGTTCTGGGCGTTAACTACCTCCCCCAATACTAGAAGCGCAATTTTTTTTAACTTATCAGTTATAAAAATTACAATTTTTTTTCTGCTCATCAGTTTAAAAAATAATCTTAAATAAAATGTATTTTATATTCACTCCCATAAACATTATCTGAACCGAAATAAACCGATTTTTTTTTTTTGGTTCAGCTCCGGTTTTCATTCCGACAAAAGTAACGTTTTTTTTTCGGTTTTCGGTTCAGTTCCGGTTCGAAGCTCGGTTTGAAACACCGAGCTTACAATATCTGACGTCTGACGTCTCTAGAAGGAAGACGTGGTTCATTCTTTTAAAAGTTATTGAAATTTATGATTTTTAATATGTATCCACAGTTTGTTATCACTAACTAAATACCAACAAAACCCTGAAATGTCTGAAAATTCACACGACACCAATTTTATTTATTTTTATATAATCTGATCTGGTCTTCTCTATTCTGATGCCGCTTACTTCATTCAATAAAAGTTAGAGGTTATTATAATATCTTTATCATGGTGACCCATCAAATGCGCTCCGACAAAACCGCCCCGACAAAAACGCCCCGACAAATGCGCTCCCCAACAAATGCGCTCCCCGACAATTAATAATAGAATGGTAAAAACAACTACTCCTTGGTAGAATATTTTAAATAAATAAAGAAATAAAACACAGTGTTAAAGAAAGTAATACAAAAGTGTACATATGTATCTATCAGCGTTGCCAGATTATTATTTTACCAAATCGGAACTTTTTACCAAATAAATTTTAAAAAATCGGGACTAAAGCGCAAAAAGTGGGAAAACCTAACAAAATGTACAGTTAAATATTTCTAAATGTTTATTTATCTTAAAGCAATCAAAATGGTACATTTTACAGTTACTGATACTAAACAATATTTATTTTCAGAAACTCACTTATTTGTATGTGGCTGACGATTTTACTTTAAAAAGAATTTCTTTCTGGTTCTTAATATATTGATAAAATTCAGCACATGAGTATTGCATGTTGAATTGAACAAGTAATTCCGATTTTATCAACTCAATAGAACGCCTGTTTCTTGCTTCTGACCATTTTAAACTCATCTGGCAAAATACTTGTTCGGATATGAAATTAATTTGTAAATATTTTGAGTGTTTTTTTGCCCGGGAATAGCTTAAATTACTGATGCCATTTTTGGGTAGCTAAGTCTTTCGAATTTTTCGCAATCACGTTAATAGATGGTTTTAGCAAGTTGAATTCTTCATAAATCAGGTCCATATCTACTTCAGCAAGTAACAATGTGCAAAGTTCCGTGCAAATACCCGTACGGCACCCCCGCATTACGTACACATGCATCCATCGTATTGTTTTGTCCTTACCTCAACGATTTATTTATTTTTGAATAATTCGTGAATTTAGCTGTCCCGCGCGGGAACATCTTTTCTTGTTCATAAAGCGGGACGTCCCGCAAAAATCGGGACGTCTGGCAATACTGATATCTATATAGTTATACAGGTAAAGTAGTGGATTGTACTCTACTGAAAATGAGATTAGAGAAAACCTTTAATGCAAACCTTGAATAAATTATTAGCATGGATTGTCGTTTAATTTAGAATTATAATATAGTTATTTGGTGGCGGTTATAATTAAGTAATATTATAGTTTGTTGAGAATTGGTTAAAATGATAACAAATATATTATTAATTCACTAATATATTATAAAAAACTAAGAAGATAGTCAGTAATATAGACAAATTAAATTATTAAAATTTATGCTTAGTGTAATTTTTAATCAATAAATCATTTAATAAAATATGTTTTATTCTTTAGTTGGTTAACCTTTGCCAAATTAAGTTATTATATTATTAATTATGTAGAGTATAAATTACAGTTTCGTTTATCTCTTCTCATTTAATTCATTTATTTTATATTATATTGTTGGGGCCCATATGTCGGGGAGCGCCTTTGTTGGGGCGCAATTTCTCGGGTAACCCTTTATCATGAACATAGAGCTGTTGCAAGGTTGTAATGCTGACGATTATTATTATTATTATTATTATAACGATTTAAATAAGTACTATTTATAATGCCTCAAAAGCGTAAGCTATAAATCAATTTAACAAAAAAGCTTTTTCGTTGAATCTTCAAAAAAGATTTGAAGGTACGCCTCCATATCAACAACTCTAGTTTTCAGAAGTTGTCATCCTTACCCTAAGGGAGTAAAGTTATAAAAGAACGTGAAATAAATAGGGCAATTCGTCAGAGGTGATTTACTCCCCAAAGTGAATGTGGTGGTATTATAGTCATCACGCTCATCAACTAGAGATCGGAAATGAAAAACTTTGTCATTCCAAGCATTGCTTTGTTCACCCTCATCAGGGTTACCAAAACTTTCTCCCTTTTGGCGTGAATACCATTGTTGTCCCTTGAATTGTAAAACCACGACCTTAAGTGTCAGCTAAGAAAGTTTTCAGACATGTTTGTTCAAACCGAACGATTAGTATAAGATCCATTAATTTCAATTGATATAGGCAAATTGATGAAAATATCAGATGTGACCAAAACACAGATTTTAACAAAAGATGGACACACAAATGGACCCAACAATAGATATGCTGAATGATTAATTTTTACACAAAATAAATTTAATAACCCATTGTTTATGTAGTTTTTATCTTCGTCTATCTAATTTTTATGTCGTTTATACACTTTACTTACGAATCGTAAATTGTACAACATGAATTAACTTCTATGTACGGTAGTACATCGATTACAACATCTGAAGATCTTCACATTATACTAAATGCAACTAAAAGTCTTCAATACGAATTTATTGTTGTGTGAAACTAAAACATGTTATGTAACTAAATACCCAACAAACCGTCTATATTTCTTTATAAATTACTGCTAACGAAAATTGTATATCAATTCTGGACGGAGACGATTAGTAATACGAACTTACAAAGGCATGCAAAAAAGAAAAGGCTTGATCTTAAGATCAGAACACGCAAATCTTCGATGCACATGCGCAAAAACAAGCCGCCACAATACATAAGTGTACGAACATTAATATATTTTCAGTTGACTTCATTTTAAGATGTTACTCTTAATATTTATATATATTAGATCATATATATTGCAACGTCTTCGGGTTCTTCAAGCAAAAACGCAGAATTTTCCAGAAGGTAAAATTTATTTACACTTAAAATATAACGCTTATATTTTTGTAGTATACGGAATACTAACAACACTATTCGCCAGGAGGCAGAAACTGACCGTATACTTGCTTAAGCAAGTATATAAACCGTCTGCCTACATAAAAACATCTCGTTACCAAGTAAATTCAGTTCGATTGTTACATGTTCCATGTTTTTCTGAAGACTTACTAGATTTTTCCAGATTGTTCCACGAAATTTCACCATAGGCGTCCTCAATTTCCCTCATGGGACATGAGAGAAATCAAAACATTTTCATCACAATGAACAGAATCAGAAAGAGTTCTTAATGAAACATGAAATAGGAATTTACTAAGAGAAATGTTGTTTATTAAGACTCAGCAAATCATTTGTGACCTTGTATTTCAGTCCTGTGCATGACGGCACACATTGAATAGCCAATATTGTTTAAATAATTAATTTGATAGTATATTAGTTTTCGTTGATAATCAACTGATTGTGTTAAGGTGATTATTGTTTGGTTGTCCTTTCCTTCACCTACTTTATTCGATTGAAGATATAATGATGAATTAATGAAGAGGCGGAATTTAAGTACTGTATCAACTCCGACATATACTAATATATTATTTATTACTGTCTTCAAAGTGAACCTAGCAATAACTTATAATAGTGAATAAAATTATAATAAGATAATGAATAATTAACTAAGGCACAGAATCCCATTACGGTATCCGCGCCGACATCAGAAGTGGGATTGAGTAAACGTTTCAGAACGTTTCTGGTTATGAATGCGAAAAATTTAATAAATGGGTCTGGAAATACTCATGTTTGTCTAAGATAATAGTTTGAAAGAACAAAACGCAAGTGATACATTTCATTAATTGTAAAATTTAAGTGATTTCGGTGTACTACTTTGGTGGAAGGAAAACGATTTCCGTCTTGAAACCCTTTTGCAGGTTTTAATTAGGCAGGTACTATTCGTGCTATCAAACTAGCTGTCTACTAAAGCTGTAAAGCCTTATGGAATTTATACTGGGATTCCCAGGATACTAGAAGACGATGCGCTTGATATTTTAACAGAACTCTACTGATAGGCATAGAACACAGCATAGCAAAATGAGCTCAATAAATAGAATGTGTTCACTCTATAATGAAGCAGTAAAGATAGACCAATCACTAGTCATATATGGCATGACATACAACTTCTTTAAAAAAACTGTGTGTAAAATCTATTATTTGTAATAGTATTTGCATTTCATGTTGTATTTTCTAAGATACTTTATTCCGTACTTTATTTTTTCAAATTCTTTCTTTTTTGCACTCTGTACGTTTATTGTGTTATTATACTATGTATATACTATATATTTATATAAACATGTAAAATGTATTTAAAATGTATTTAAAATGTATATATTATTGTAAAAGCCTGTATATTGGTAAATCTTAGGTTTAACTAGTAAATCTTAGGATTTACTGGAAAATCTTAGGATTTACCGTAGTTCGGGCTTTTACAGTAACATATATATGTATTTATTGCCACATTAAGGACCTATCGGTCTGTCGTGTCCGCAAATAAAATAAAATAAACCCTTTAACAGCATTTATGTCTGATACTATTCTTGAACATTGGTTGGAAGTCAACTTTTATCACTAATACAAAAAAAGTACATGCTAAAGAATTCAGCGAATATAGAACCATTAGCCTAATGAGCCATGTTCCAAAAGTGTTTTTGAAAATAATACATGCACGAATGCACCACAAATGTGAAGAAACCAGAAACAAGAATCAGTTATAATTCCGAAATGGTTTCAGAAAGAGAAAAGCAATAAACTTCCGTTAAAATTGAAAACTCGCTAACGGAAAAAGTTAACATTCTAAAAGTTGTAAGACAAGGTTGTTTCGTATGTCTGCTGCTATTCTCTTTTCCGGAATACAATGTACTTTTAGAGACACATTTTGAGATTTTGAAGGATGCCGAAAGTTGAAAAGATTAAGAACCACTGTTGTAAAGGGTTCAATTACCATTCTAATACCACATATACTATAAACACGCTAAAATAATATGCAAGCTTTCAAATGTAAAATATGTTCGATTCTCGTAAGAAAATAAGTAGCAAGTCCATGAAACTGTGGGACTGTACAAAGGCCATGGCTCTCAGAATATGCGCAAATAAAATTAATTTAGTTAAAATGTCCGAGACAGACAAATCTGTGTCACACGTCTCACAAATAAAAGGATTTCCACCGAAGAGATAACACTGGGTCCACCAAAATCTATACGAAAGCCTAATTAAACGTTTTATGTACAATTCCATTCATGCGGTCAATAGCGGCCCACATATTAATAGTATTATGAACAGGCTTTGGCTGACGGGACTGGCCCGTTAGGCTTGGCCCGTTGCAGGCTAATACATTCGTCGCACAATAACTTCAAATAATATCTGACGGGCCAAGTCCGTTGTGGGCCAGTAGTTTGTGTTAGAGGCAGAATCCTGATGTCTAATCGCATACATTGGCGTGGCTTGTGGCCTATAGTCAAGTTGAAAGTCTTGGAAAGCGTATAGAAGTACAAACAAATGAATTTTTCAGTCAATATGAACAACGTTCAAAAACGTGCCGTACTTATTGCGAATTTTTATCTATTTAATGTGATTTTTTACTTTTTTTTTATGTTATTCTAAATAAACAAATTACATTATGGATGCACTGTCTTGACCAATTGAAGGATATTTGCGTCCAATGTGTCAAATTTAAGTTAGATTCTACAAATATATTTCTACTAGTGCACTCTTTGCCAGCTGTGTTGGCAGACACATCATTACCTTAATGTGGAACTTGCTCGACGCTTCTACCTTCTTTCTCTAGCCATACGTCTTACTTCATTAAATTCAAATTATATCAACTCTTCGCCCATTGTTAAAATCTGTACAAATTATAATTATTATTCCGAATTGTTTATTCATAAACTTTTTAAGATGGGAAAACGATTCATTTTTACTCGTGCATTACATTTATATTGTTAAAACTAAAAATAATTTGAGACGTTAGTTTATGCCTACGAAACCCTAGACCAGCGGTTCTCAAAGTGTGCTCCGCGGAGCCCTGGGGTTCCGCGAGCTACCTCAAAGGGCTCCGCGAATTATAAATTTAAATCCGCTAAAAATTAATATATATATATTAACAAAAAATTATAATTATTATTAATTTACATAAAGTTAATTTGTTGCTCTGAAAAGTTTAGATTTATTTAATTAATGAACTAAAAAAATCTGTAACGGTTAACTCAATATAGTGCACTCGCCTATTCAATAAAAACAGAAAGTAAGTTCTTCAATTGTTCAATTAGTTTTTACGATTTGAGTTTTTGTTGCAACGCAAAATGCTCCGGTCCAGAAAGACTAGTTGAGTTTGACTGTTGAGATCGGACAACAATATTTTCCAGATGAAGAGAATGAAAAGCTTAAAAATTATACATGGATTAGAAACCCATTCATAGTTCAGAAACGGCCAGTAACATTCACAGCTAAGGAGTACGAAATTTTCATTGACATGATTTCAGATTCCTCACTACAGGCCATATTTGATAAACTATCTTTGCCAGAATTTTGGTGCACTTTGATAGAAGAATATGCAGATTTATCAATGAAAGCTGTTAAAATACTTCTTCCTTTCGCTACGACTTATCTGTGCGAATCTGGATTTTCTTCGTATGCTGCAACAAAAACAAAATACCGCAACAGAATCGATGCAGAAGCTGATATGAGGATTCAACTGTCCTCTATAAAGCCAGACTTAAAAGAATTATGTAAAAATAGGAAACAAGCCCATGCATCCCACTAAAAATGTTTGTTTTTTATAATATTTTGCAATTATTTTCTGATAAATAAATGATTTTATTGAAGTAGAAATAATTTAATTCTTTCTTTTTATTTATAAATATATGTATATAAAAATATATCTAATCTTCGATGTTAGGTATCGTCGAGTGGCACATACAAATAATTTGTGAACCAGTGGGGTTCCGTGGAAATTTGTATTCCTTTGGAGGGCTCCGCAGCTCAAAAAGTTTGAGAACCGCTGCCCTAGACATTTCCGTATGTTAATCGTAAATTTTTGTATGTAATTATATTTGTACATTTTTAAAGAATAAATCTGCAAAATAATGTTCATATCGGTCAAATGATATAGCAATGCTAGAGTTTCTTGTTTGTGTCTACGAAACCTAGACATTTCTATAGGTTATTTTATCGGCAGGTTCTTAAAGAATAATTCTGCAAAATATTTTTCATATCGATCAAAGGATATAGAAGTGTCTAGAGTTTCTTGTTTATGACTACGAAACTCTAGACATTTCTATACGTTATTTTAGTCGCAGATTCTTAGTGAATAAATCTGCAAAAGTTTGTTCATATCGGCCAAAGGATATAGGAGTGTATAGAGTTACTTAAAAGGTACATGAAATCCTAAGCATTTCTATATGTAATTATATTTATAGATTCTTAGAGTATAAATCTGCAAAACATTGTTTATATCGGTCAAAGGATATAGGAGTGTCTAGAGTTACTAGTTTATGCCTACGAAATCCTAGACATTTCTATGTGTAATTATATTTGTAGATTCTTAGAGAATAAATCTGCAAAATATTATTTATATCGGTCACAGGATATAGGAGTGTCTCGAGTTTCTTGTTTATGCCTTCGAAATCGGACGAATCATCCCGAATCATCACGGGCGGACAAACAAGCAGGATAAGCTTATTATAATATAGGGATAGGTATAGTTAGATTTTTATACAAGACCAGGCACGCAGTAATTAAATATACAATGTTATATCGATGCGTTTTGATGTATAGATTGTTACTAATTTTATTTCATATTATTAGTTTTGTACAGTAATACCCCGTTACTCGACTGCCTCGTAGCTCGACGGTTTCGCCACTCGACGCAAATGTCTAGAGTGAGAGTCGACGGAGCATCGCTACCCGACGCGTGATCGAGTACCGATCACGTGATACATATTTTGGTAAACAAAGCGAAATGAACGCATGGCCAGCGGTTCACGCCTAGATATCTTGACGAAAACAACTAAGAATTAGTGCTGCTATAAATTTTTTGTTTTTTGCTAAAATAAGCCAATAATTTTGCGGATTTATATTTATAATTATGGGTCCAAAGGATAGAAATGCTAGCATAGCTAAAAGGAAAACATAAACATATATGTATTTCCTTATATGTATATGTATATATGTACATATGATTCTCTTTATTTCTTATGGAGAAATTTGACTAGTCACTCGACAGATTCGCTACTCGACGCTTTTTCAGAACGAATTAACGTCGAGTAGTGGGGTATTACTGTATATAATTAACAATTATTACCTGCCCCCCCCCCAGATTTTAAGAGCTAGCGCTGCCACTGATTTACCACCTGGTATTTTTAATATTTTATCGTTATATTACAAAATTTACGCAGAGGACCAAGTTCATAGACAGTAGCTTTAAACTATAGTTTATTAACCTAGTTGAGATAACATAGTTTAATAACACGAGTTTGAAGCGGAGTGTTGTTAAGTTTTAAGCCACCTCTGTATTATAAGTTTGGTGCAACGTTATACTTTAGCTTCATCAGTCCCCGATCAAGTTTGAAATTTCGTTATTGTGCAACAACTCGAAACTAATTTTTATTAAACTAATTATTCCACCATATTGGAAATATAATGATACTAAATTATTATATTAGTGTATAATAGCAGCAAAATGAAGTGTATTAAATTTACTTTCAGGTAATTTTATAAAAGCAAATATTAATTATTTTCAAATGATCAAAGCTCAATTTATTTTGAGTTAGTGATGCAAAAAATTAAATTTTCACTATATATTTTACGGTAAATGAGGCATACATCTAATGCAAAAAGAGCTATTTTAGGAATTATGCACTAAAAATCTAGCAATATAAGTTAAGTATTGAAAAAACACTTACGTTGTACATTTCTCTGCCAGCAGAGACCCGGTGTTGGCGAGCAACAGAGCAAGAATCAGAAGCACAAGAGGACAATGCATTTTGTATTAGTCTTTTCTCACTGCATTTTATTCGAACCACAATAATCTGAAACAAGAAAATATTATTACAATAATGTTACTGTTACCGGCGCGTCTACCTCGAGGCAACATGGTGGCGTGCGACCGCATGCTACCAATGTGCAACGGTCTGATGGGAGCCGTGCGACATGTTGCTCGTAAACATCAAAGAGTTTTCGTGTGACACGCTACCACTTCTGAAAGCCATTTTGATAGTTGTTATTATAGAAGTATTTGTTTTTTAAATTAACTAGTGTCGTAAACGTTGCTGTATTAACAAAAATTATTTAGCAACTTAAATTTATTTAAGGTAAGTGAGTAAATATAAGTTTTGATAAAATAGAGTATGAGAAATAATGATAAACATAATTAAGTAAGGTTATGTTTTTGTTATGGAATTAAAATTTGTTATTAGTACATTATAATAGTAGATATTTATAAAAAGTAGTTATTCAGTAAACTGACAGATCTCGCAACAATAAACAGTAGCACGCTCCCAGTATTGGTGTAGACACTAGCTTGTCAATGCGATATAGTCTGACGGTCTCGGCAGATTTGTCGTATGCTACCATGTTGCCTCAATGTAGACGCGCCATTAAGCACCATGGAACATTTGAAGTGGAACTGTGCAGGTCAAGAGATGTGACAAGATGAAACTCGCTAGAGCAAAGTATCAACAAGAGAACGCCTGAAAAAAAAAAGATGTGAAGTGTGAATTTTCACACATTTCAGGGTTTCGCAGGTATTTAGTAAGTGAATGATGATTATTTGGGATGCCAAAACTTTTATGTTAAAATATTTATTTTGTTAATTTTAATTTGAATGCTAATACCATTATTTAGGTTTCTAAATATGTGTAGTATTTTTATATAATAATAATTATAATAATAATAATAATAATAAATAATAAACATTTATTTAACTTCAAAACAATACAAGTTAAGACACAAAAATAATAATAATAATAATAAGTGTTACAAAAGATCATTTACAAATTCATTTAAAGAATAATATGACTTACTAGCTGAGATATTTTTAAAAGAAAGTTTTTTTTTCCATAGTTTTATTTAACGACTCTTCAACTGCAGGGTTTTTAGCGTCGGTATAAGTTTACAATAATTAGTTTATAATTACATGTCATTGGTTACATATTGTGTTTATAAATATTTGTTACAAAATGTTTATTATAAATTATGAGTGATGTGGTTTTGGGTTTAAATGCTGCTGACTAGTTGGGCATCTTTGATGAAGTTTATTATGTTCGTGTTAGCTGTGGTGGTGTTTTGTAGAGTGTGTTTAAGGGAATGTATTATGTTGTGTTTGGCTCTCAGATCTGCATATGTTTGGCATTCTAATAGGAGGTGTTCTATAGTGAGGATTTCACAGCACTCATCGCAGATCTTCGCGTTATCTCTCTGCAGTAGATGCTCGTGGGTTAATTTTGTATGCCCTATTCGTAACCTTGTGAGGATGGTTTGTGTTCTTCTATCCGTGTTTAGATTCTAGACTTGTATACTAGGTTTGATGGATCTTAATTTGTTATTTTTTATTTCTGTCCATTTGGCTTGTTGTGCTTTTTGTGAGTGCTGTGAAATGATTGATCATTTGGATGTCTTCAATTGGGGTAAATAGATTTCGTGATTGTGTAGGTGTGGTGTTGTTGATGTAGTTATGTATGTCTTCGTTGCCTTCGATGCCCTTATGACTTGGAACCCATAAGAGTGTTATGTTGTGTTTATCGTGTATTATAGTGTCGTGTATAAGGTGTTGAATTTGTTAGATGTTTTAGTATTTTTCCTATGTGCGGGTCAAAGAGTTGTAGAAGCATGCCAAATTTCAACTGTCTAGGTTTAGCCGTTTGGCTACAATTTGTCTGACAATTGTTCTGACAGACAGACAGACGACAAAATGACGGTATCCGGGTTTTTTGGTCATACCTACAAAACTCTAAAAAGCTGGGAGTATGACAAAAAATCATTGCATTCAATGGCGGCATAATTATAAAATTATATTACTGTTGAAAATGTCATACATTATTCGGCCCGTCAAAATAAGGTTCATAACCGACAGAAACAATCATTCACGACAGATTATTCCAGTAACGACAACAGTTTAAATCACGACAAAATATGGAGTTGAATGACAAAATAAGCAAGTGAACGACAGAATAAGCAAGTGAACGACAGAATAAGCAAGTGAACGACAGTATAAGTCGGTGGAAATATCCTGTACCATTTATGAACCCATTAACGTAATACGGAGAGAAATATTATGTTGTTTGTCATGTTGCAGAGTTCAAAGAAATATAATTTAGCATTTAGGCAGACCCACACACTAAAACCTGGTACGAATGAGGTCCATTTCGCAAAAAAATATTCATAAGACAAAACACGGGGGTTATTTAATAATATACTATATGTAATTTTGTTCATGAAATGAATCACTGGTACTGCATATTTAGCTACAGAACAACACAAGGTCAAGGTGGCTCTTAATGTATGTGACTATGCAGCCCAAGTTGAGCCAGATATTATTTTAAGGAGGAGATTTTAAGGATGTTCCTGGAGTTAATTTTACACGTGGTATTGTTGCAGTAATGGTTTGAAGGACAAAGTTTGGTCTAACTGCACACTTAAATATTTTGAAGCATCGACATATTCTACTTCAGATTTTAAGCTTTATACGAGCCATTTTATTCTTTGGAATATTCATGGAAGGCACAAACTTAGGGTTTTCCAGAGATTGGTTTCAGCTGGTTGTTTTTATAATATATAGCCAACTTATTTAGAACCCCTGTCAACTTTAATTTCACTTCCTCAAAGCTCTCGTCTTGAGTGGCAATCGCTGTATCGTCGGCATAGATAAACTGTTTAAGGTTGGGAAACAGATGTTGGTCATTTAGATAAATATTGTAGAGGATTGGCCCCAAGACACTTCCTTGTACAATGTCTTATAGTCAATGTTTATCCTGATAGAGATTTACCGGAATGGTGTTCATTTAAAAGATATTCGATTACCCTTGAACATGGTACTGAAATAAGTGGTAAGTGGACTTTGCTCGTGATGGCAATTTTAATATAACATATGACGGGGCATATGACGCATATGTAAATTGTCAACTGTTTGTTTTTTCTGTGTACTCTGACAATTGACATTTAATGTATAATATTTATATTTATTTTCAAAATATTATTATTTATAGGTCATTTATTTGGTTTAGGTGATAAATGGGGTTTCGTATTTTTAAATTGACATGAAAACAGAGCTTGGCAAGATTATTGAATTTTTCATGTTAGCATTTATTTAAGTGACATTTATAATAGAAATACAATAAATAATACATTTAAAAATGTTTGGAAAATGTAAGAATTTAAGATATTTGTATTAAAAATGACACAAAACATCAAAATGTAATGAAAATGACATTTTATAATGATATTAACTTTAATCTAAAAATGTTTATTGTAAGTAGTATGATTTACAAAGCTTAATTAAAATGGTCAAAAGCTCGAATCAAACTATAAAAGTTACTAGACTGCAAAATCTAGTTCCGCCCTAAAGTTTGGAATAACCTATATTAGACTTTTAGTAATTTATATAAAATTTTGCCACCTTTAATGATTTTGTAGGTATTAAGCAAGTGATAACAAATTGTGGTAGATTACAAAAACTACTTGTCGGATATGAAATTTTATATACACCATTTTAATATTGTAAGTTCTACGATAGGACAAATTTTACGGGCGTACATCGCTTAACGGATTCCCGTTTTAATGAACTATTTTGTAAATCTGTTATTAAGCTACCAATATCCATCTCTAAGTCCGGTCTGTTTATCTATTATGCAAAATCCAATCAAGGTTACATTTTATGTGCGTACCACGATTAACGAATTCCCGCTTTGACGAAATATTTTGTAAATCTGCTACTAAATAACATATATCCATATTTATGTCCATTAGTGTATTCCTCTCTTATGTAAGATCCAAGCGAGGGTACTTTTTACGGGTGTACCCGGCTTAACCAATCCTTATTCAACGAAGGAATTTGTAAATCTACTATTTTAAAACCAATATTTTTGATTAATTATCGCTGAAATGCTTTATAGTGACGATAATGTATATATATATATATATAAATCTGAAAGTCTCTGTCTGTATGTACGAACATCACGCCAAAATGGTCGGACCGAAATTCACAAGATTTTCAACAAACCTTACGATCAATTCTGGGCATATATATATATTGTTACGGTTCGAATTCACGCGCGTTAGTAGCAAGGGTGCGCGCGCAGCGCTGAGTGGTTAGGGAGAAGGAAAGCGGAAATAGGACGGGGGGAAACGAAGGAGGTTACCGGCAGTAAGGCGGGCAGGTAGGACGTTTTTGGTTTTTGAGCTCGCTTGGTCCTGGTGTAGGAAAAGAGGAGTGATGTGTTCTCGGCGTTATTGAGTCGGGAGTGTTTGGTGGAGTTAATCGCGGGAAGTGCGAATTGAGCGCGTCGAACATGAAAACGCGTCTGAGCGGTGTTTAAGTTGAGCGAAAGTCTGACCACGTGAAGTGGCGTGCACCTCAAAGTAGTCCTACTATTGGAGTCCTTGTCTCGGCGAGGACCTGAAGGTTCCTACAACCCCTTGGGAAGTCTCGGCGAGGACCTGAAGGTTCCTACAACCCCTTTGGAAATCTCGTTGCATCGAGGAGATCCAGAGGCTGGCGTGACTTAGGCGCCTGATTCGCAGTCCGGCGAGGTGTAATCTGTACGAGGGTGGTGTTTGGTTTTCCTTTACTACATTATCATTAAACTTATGTTCTTCAGCCCAGTGTTTCCTTGATTGTTGAACGACAAGTTACCCATTCCCATCTCTTACAGACAGTTGGAGGCTAACATCGCGGGGAACGGTAGGTGAACATACGGTTTTTCTCAGTTTCCCCTATGAAATTGAGTGGCGCCCAAATCTGTCAGGGTGTGTTTGCGCACAGGAACTCGCCAACCCCGGTAAACTGCCGCCTGAACTAGCAGGGTGTCACAAAATGGCGCCCAGAACGTGGGGCATGCGCAATACACATTGACAGTAATTCAGTTTGGAAAGTTTGTAGTGTTGATAGAACAGAACTGGTTAGTGTTACCAACCGTTCTCCCGAGCTGTCAGATTTTGGTGGTTATGTTTTTTTTTGACATTTACAGTGCTAATGTGAAAGTGAGGTTAAAAGACATTTGAGTGTTGTTCAGAAAGTAAATTTAGTGAACAGGTTATTTCGAATGTATTGAGTTTAGTAGATTGTAATAGAAAATTTGGTTTTGTTTAAAACTTGTATATGGGCGATATTGAAAGTGTCATAATTGTGAGGTTATGTAATTGTAAACAGTTGAAAATTTTGATAATTGGATTGTTATTATTGTTAAGTTAAGCTGTTTATTTGAAGTTTAATGCCCTCTTGTGTTTTTAGGTGTAATTCTTGTATTATTTTGATGTCTGGAGAATTGTCAAAATTGATGTACGACTGGGAATCAGGCGCTTCTAGTTTGCAGCAACAGATCGATAGTTTTGTTTATGAGACACAGAGAATTACCGAGACAAGGAGGGATATACTATTACTGGAATTAACAGCGTTTGGAGTAAGATTTAATTTTATGCACTAGGTTAGACTGATGCTCAACTTAGGGGTGTTCGTATGAGGTGATATTGCGAATTTTGGCTCTTAAAATATAGTAGATTTTGGGTATCTCGTTTTGTTTGTCCGTATGATAAGAGATTATTTAATCGAGATGGATCCAAAATATTTAGATCGGGATGAATTAGAGTATGAACTGAAAATTAGGGGATGCGAAAACTTAAACGCCTACACAGTACCCGTGTTAAAAAGGGAGTTAAGTCGACTATTGCAGGAAGAGAGCTTTGGTGCTCAGACACAGGAAGGGTTGGTCACGTTAAATCCAACGATTGAAATAGAGGCCTGCTTATCGAAGGTAGAGTCACTTCATAATCATACAGAAGCTGCTGCAATACGGTCAAAAACGAGTCATTTAATGAGGCGCTTAGCTCGGGTACAGACGGACGATAATAACCTTTTGAGATCAATTGAGAATTTACAGGGTCAGGTTGATGAGCTTGCTCAGTCAGTGGATGTAGAGGAAACGATGGAGCCTCTGGCCGCCTCTACGCCCGCTCGCGCGACAGCCAGTAATCGTGCAAGGCCAAAACCCGTACCGGTTAGTCAGTGGCGACTCTCCTTCAACGGAGATACGTCCGGGATTAGCGTAGGCGAATTTATAGAATTAGTAGACGAGTTAAGCCGCGCTCGGCATGTGTCGTCGGAGGATCTTTTCGAGTCGGCGGTAGAATTATTTGAGGGAAACGCTTTGATTTGGTACCGAACTATTAAGAATCAGGTTAATAGTTGGGCGGATATTGTAACGCGCTTGCGAGAAGAGTACGAACCGGAGAATTATGATGTAGAGCTGTGGACGAAGATTAGGACGCGCGTACAGGGTGATGAGGAAAGAGTGGGGGATTATTTCGCAGTAATGATTAACTTGTTTTCTCGTCTACGTCGGCCACCGTGCGAAGCTGAGAGGCTACATATTATGAAACTGAACGTCGCGCCTTACTACTTGAATCATTTAGGGCTAGCTGATGTTAATACGGTCGAGAAATTAAAATCGGCATGTAGGCGTTTGGAGGGGAATCGATTATTAGCGGAAAGTCGGAGTACGGGAGCGGGAACCCGCCAACGCCGGGGTGAGTCGCGTTGTGATGGTACCTGTAGGAAGTTAAGAGGATATGGTACGCGCGTGGCAGCATTTCAGCCCGAGACTGGCGAGTCGGAGGTGGAAGCAAAACCACGCATCCTAGTTAATTCAGATGAGGGAATCGACGGTATCGCGGAGAACGAGCGTATCTGTTGGAACTGTTTGAAGCCAGGGCATTTTTATGCGAACTGTAAGGAACCGCGGCTTGCTAGATTCTGTTACGCGTGTGGAGATAGGAAACATATTCGGAGAGACTGTCCAAAAAACTACTCAGGGCGCCGTCACGAGTGAACCGCGTGATCGGACAGCCCGCAGCTGAAGTTATTCGCGCAGAGCGTCGCGCCTGCGTGAAGGCGGTTCGTGAATTCTTTGGTAGAACGAATATGGACGAGCTGCTCGCGAAGTGTAGGGGTGACGAGCGACCATTTTTAGACGTAGTTATTTATCGGGAAAAATTTCGTGGGTTGTTAGATTCAGGAGCGACGCGCTCTGTACTTGGAGGACTTGGTTGGGATAGAATTAAGAAGTTGGGTGTTCGTTATAGGGTAGATCGTAGTGTTAGTTGTGCCGTCGCGGATGGGACAAAATGTGAGTGTTTGGGCGTATGTAATTTGCCAGTTACATTGGAAGGGCGGACAGTTGTCTTAGAGTTTCTTGTTGTACCAAAGATTAAGCATAGCTTAATTCTCGGCATAGATTTCTGGAAAAAGATGCAGATTAGGCCGGACGTTAATTTGGGAAAATGGGAATTTCTAAGTTTGAATCAAGTCGCGGACTTGGCGAATGAACAATCACAACTGAAATCGCGCAGAGAGTTAACTGTCGATCAGGAGACCGAATTAGAGAGACTGATCGAAGACAAGTTTTCGAGCGGAAACAAGGAATTTGCGGCCACAAACTTAGTCGAGTGTGTCTTGCGTGCTAACTCACCACCGATTAAGCAAAGGTATTATCCGGTGTCTCCGGCGATCCAAGAAAATCTAAGCACCGAGTTAGATCGTATGTTAGAGATGGGAGTAGTTGAGCCGTCAACTAGCCCATGGTCCAGTCCGGTACTGTTAGTGCGAAAGAAAGACGGAAAGTATCGTTTTGTAGTGGATTACCGAAAAGTAAATACTGTGAGTGAAAAAGATGCTTATCCATTACCGTACATAAGTTCTATCTTAGACAGGTTACGCGACGCGCGATATATCTCATCGATCGATCTTAAGTCAGCGTATTGGCAGGTACCCATGGAGGTGAACAGTAAGCCTATTACAGCATTTACGATTCCGGGAAGGGGCTTGTTTCAGTTTAAACGTATGCCATTTGGGTTACAGACGGCGCCCGCAGTATGGCAACGGTTTATGGATAGGGTACTTGGGGAAGAGTTAGCGCCGTACGTATTCGTGTATTTGGACGATATTTTGGTGATCGCCCGCACTTTCGAGGAGCACTTGAGTACCTTGGGTAAAGTTTTTGATAAGCTAAACGAAGCGGGTTTGACGATAAACCGCGAGAAGTGTCAGTTTTGTATGCCGGAATTAAAGTATTTGGGTTATGTGGTTAACAGTACCGGTCTGCACGTAGACCCTGATAAAGTCAGGGCGATCGTGGACGTTTTACCTCCGAGAAACGTCACTGAGATACGGAGATTTAACGGGATGGCGTCGTGGTACCGCCGTTTTATTCCGAATTTCGCGACTCTTGCCGCCCCGCTGACAGCATTATTGAAGAGAAGCGCGAAATGGGTGTGGTCGGAGGAATGCCAAGAAGCTTTTGAAGGGATTAAAGGGAGTTTAGTGTCGGCGCCGCTGTTAAGCTGCCCTGATTTTTCGGTGCCATTTATTGTTCAGACCGATGCGTCCTCTTTTGGTCTGGGGGCCGTGTTGTCGCAGAAAGATGCTGAGGGCGAGGAGCATGTGATCTACTATGCGAGTAGGACACTTACAAAGCCGGAACGTAACTATTCTACGACAGAGAAAGAATGTCTGGGAGTCATATGGGCCGTGGAAAAATTTAGGTGTTACCTGGAGGGGTTCAAGTTCACGGTGATAACGGATCACCACTCTTTGTTATGGTTGAACAATTTAAAGGATCCTGTGGGTCGCTTGGCGCGTTGGGCCGTACGTCTTCAACAATTTGATTTTGATATTGTGCACCGCAAGGGGAAAGAGCACGTGGTACCAGATCTTTTATCGCGATCGGTAGAGGCGGATATCCGGTTAATAGAGGTGAGAGATGATGTTACGGATGCGTGGTATCGACGGTGGGTGACAAGGGTGCGCGAGAAAGCGGATATGTACCCGAAATTCCGGCTAGAAGGTGAACAATTGTATAAGTTGGTTCGCATGCGAGGCGAGCGCAGCGAGAATTGGAAATTATGTGTGCCTAAGGATCAGCGCGCGGAAGTTTTTGCGGAATGTCACGATGATCCAACCGCAGGACATTTTGGAGTGTATAAGACGGTCAACCGCTTGTCACAGCTTTATTTTTGGCCGGGTATGAGAGCCGACACGGCGCGGTATGTCACGAGGTGTAGAGTGTGTCAAGAGCAAAAGCCTGACCAAAAGGCTCCCTTAGGGCTTATGGGGCGGAGACCGGAGATCTCGCAACCGTGGCAGCTTATTTCTTGTGATTTAATGGAATTTCCAAAATCGCTGAGTGGTCATACTGATCTTCTCGTAGTGACGGATTATTTTTCGAAGTTTGTTTCGGCTTTTCCATTGCGCGCCGCGGATGGAAAGAAGATTGTTAAACAATTAGAGGATGAGGTATTTTTAAAGTACTCGGTACCGCAGTATTTGATCTGTGATAATGGGACGCAGTTCACTAGTAAGGTGTTCAAAGAATTGGCCGAGAAATATGAGATAAAAATCTTGTATAATGCGAAGTACCACCCTCGAAATAATCCGACGGAAAGAACCAATAGAACGTTAAAGACGCGTATTCGATCTTATGTGGGCGAAAACCATCGCAAGTGGGACGAACACCTCGCGGAACTGTTATGCGCTATGAATACGTCGCGACACGAAGTCACGAAGGGCACTCCGTTTTACCTTAATTACTTTAGGGAGCATATTAAATCCGGACGCGAGTATGGACCCGCGGATAATAGGGTTCCGCCGGTTAACCGAGAGGAAGCTGTTGACGAGCGCCTTAGGGACGAGAGTTATGAACGTGTACGGGCGGCGGTAGGAAAAGCTCATCAGAGGAGTAAGGTTCGTTTTGACACGTCCCGGAGAAGGGCTGAATTTCGTGTAGGTGACCTAGTTTTGAGGAGAAACTATTTGTTGTCGAAGGGGCAAGTTGGGTTTGCGGCGAAGTTAGCGCCCAAGTTTATAGGTCCGCTCGTTATCCATAATAAGGTGGGTTTCAGTACATACCTTCTGGCTTCTACTAATGGCACTGTATTAGATGTATGGCACGCGAAAGATTTAAAACCCTACCGAGGCGGTTAAAGAGAACTTCCAGTGGAAATTCTCTAGTCGGGAAAGGGGGGAGTTGTTACGGTTCGAATTCACGCGCGTTAGTAGCAAGGGTGCGCGCGCAGCGCTGAGTGGTTAGGGAGAAGGAAAGCGGAAATAGGACGGGGGGAAACGAAGGAGGTTACCGGCAGTAAGGCGGGCAGGTAGGACGTTTTTGGTTTTTGAGCTCGCTTGGTCCTGGTGTAGGAAAAGAGGAGTGATGTGTTCTCGGCGTTATTGAGTCGGGAGTGTTTGGTGGAGTTAATCGCGGGAAGTGCGAATTGAGCGCGTCGAACGTGAAAACGCGTCTGAGCGGTGTTTAAGTTGAGCGAAAGTCTGACCACGTGAAGTGGCGTGCACCTCAAAGTAGTCCTACTATTGGAGTCCTTGTCTCGGCGAGGACCTGAAGGTTCCTACAACCCCTTGGGAAGTCTCGGCGAGGACCTGAAGGTTCCTACAACCCCTTTGGAAATCTCGTTGCATCGAGGAGATCCAGAGGCTGGCGTGACTTAGGCGCCTGATTCGCAGTCCGGCGAGGTGTAATCTGTACGAGGGTGGTGTTTGGTTTTCCTTTACTACATTATCATTAAACTTATGTTCTTCAGCCCAGTGTTTCCTTGATTGTTGAACGACAAGTTACCCATTCCCATCTCTTACAAACAGTTGGAGGCTAACATCGCGGGGAACGGTAGGTGAACATACGGTTTTTCTCAGTTTCCCCTATGAAATTGAGTGGCGCCCAAATCTGTCAGGGTGTGTTTGCGCACAGGAACTCGCCAACCCCGGTAAACTGCCGCCTGAACTAGCAGGGTGTCACAATATATATATATATATATATATAAGGAGAAATAATAGTTCTTATTTACTCGTCAAATTATATTAAAAAATATTATTACAAAATAATAATTTTATGAGACGTTTCGACTGGGACATCCAGTCATCTTCAGTCTAAAGTTAAAAAAACCAAAATTAATTAAAAACTTCTAAACATATTTTAGCAGCTAGACCACTATGTGTACGTAGAAGTGCGACATGTTGTGTCAGAGCAGGCAAGCCCGTTACTGAATATGATATATATATATATATATATCATATTTCATATCAGCATTGTACCTTAAAGAGATAGTTGTAAGTAACCAGATAGAAACCACAAGGGAAGAAACGTCATATACTAAAGAACTTCTTTTCTTTAGCTTATGCTAAGAATTATGAAAAGACATTAAAAATCAACTTAATTGAAATTTTCCCGTGCGAAGAATGGGTACTCTGCTAGTACTAGTATATGAAAGTTAATTCACAACTATTTAGTTCTATTAAATAAATATTCTTTTTATTAAAAGTTAATTTTGTATTTTCCATAGAAAGGTAAAATAAATTGGACGTTGGATTTCAGTGACACACATATGCTGTCCATATATTTCGGAACTTGCAAACAATATAAGTTGATAGAAATAAAAGTACCTTCCATAGTATTAAATAAAATGAAAAGCATGTGAAGTTCCGGAAATGCAGACTACTAAATTACAAAACACGGACTTAATTTTGAATGGCTGCCAGCGAAATTCTACGCGTGCAGTGAAAATCCAATTTGTTTTTGGCAGAAGTAGTTTCAACGAAAATCTGTTGGATAATGTTACAAAAAAAGCAAATGGAAAAACTCAACAGCTGTATAGTCAAATGTAAAAATTCAAACAAAAGGAGAAAAATAATATTTTCACGTTGCATATTCTGTACATACTCTCAAGAAAGATAATTTTAAGATTACAATATGTAGAATTTTAAGAATACCGCATATTTTTAAACATTTTCTTGGTTGCACTAACAATATAAAGCGGAGACGATAATTTTATTTAACATACACGAGCAGAAATAATTGTACATCGTACGAAATTGAAGGGTATCTATCATAGGTAATTGTTCATGCATCCAAATATTCATCTATTAAAGAAATTACAAATGAGGGGTCTAGATGCAAAAGTAGCAAACCCAAGAAATTTAGAGTTAAATACAGAATATTATGATTTGAGATGTTTTTCATTGATCTACTAAGATGTTTGGTAGCAAAGGTATATGAATCCCGTGTTATTAACAGTTAAAAATCAGTGTTTGAAACTCTATCGTCACCTATGTTGCAAAAGTGGCAAACTCCATTTCAAGAGTAAGAGAACTGGAGGCAAGAAGAAAGGAGATCGGAGAGGGAATGAGAATAAAAAGAAAGAGAGTGACACCGGAGGAAAAACAAAGAAATGAAATAAAAAGTATTGTAGTAATATTCATATTATAATGTTATTTTATTTTTATTTCTTTGTAGTTAATACCAAAACGCCGCAGAAATCGTAATATTTGGAAGGCTTAAAGAAGTTGGAATATCTATCGAGTTAAAAGAAGACTTTGTTGAAAAACACTTCATGAATTCGAAATCTTGCATTTCAAAGTCACTAACGCACTGCAAATATCAACCATTACGTAAGAAAAAAATTTAAAATTCCTAGAAGATACAAACCTATTCCACAACATCTAATAATCTTAATTTATTATATCAAATATCTATATATTATATTGAATATTGATTATTCAATTATATTAAAGTTGTAAAACAAATATTCCGGGTTGCTAATAACCAAGCAGCTGAAGCACCCCTAAATAAATATATTAACTCCTTAAGGACCAGCCCCGAGGTAACTCGGCCGGTCACATATTTTATGTTCCATTATGTATTTACCCGAAATAACTCGAGAAAATGATCTTACAAAAAAAAAATAAATAAAGATGGTAATACAATTTGGAAACCAAAAGTCATAATTGATTATAATGACACAATGAGTGCGGTTGATATACTAGAACAACAAATGCAAAATTATCCACTAACGAAGAAAAGAGGAATAAAGTACTATATATATATATATATATATATATTATTATTATTATTTATTTAGTAAAGCAGGCGGCAAAGCCGATAATGCCTTACTTTTACAAGTATAGTAATTTATATATTACAGCTAACACATTTATATAATTACTTATGATGATAATCTAAACAATATATACATACAATATATTAAATTAGTTATAATTTTGCACAGACAATTTATGATTTAAATGTTAAACAATTTGAAAAAGATAACTAATCATAACTACTGACAAAGAACTTCATCTATTTTATTTTTAAAACTATTTACTGATGTTGCGGTCAAAGTATTGTCTGGTAAACTGTTCCACAAGTGATGTTGGCTAAGAAATGTTCCCTTGCTAATTTTTTAAATTTTTGTCTCTCTAGTTTAAATCTGTGGCCACGTAAGTTATTATTGTTGCTAATATTAAAAATGTTTTTTAGATCACAAGAGTAATAGTTATTAAATATTTTATACGTTTCAATTAGATCACCACGTTCTCTTCTTTTTTTTTAATGTTAATAAATTTAATGACTGTAGTCGTCGATCATAGTTTAAATTTTTTAACTCTTTAGGAATTTTTGTAGCCCGCCGTTGCACTTTTTCTATTAAGTGTATGTCTTTTTCAAAGTAAGGGCACCACACTGTAACACCGAACTCGAGAAGACCAATTATATATGTTTTATAAAGTGTTTTAAAAGTGTTTGCTGTTAAGTTTTTAAATGATTTTGTAAACACAAATAAAATATAGTTTGCTTTTTTCGTGATATTAATTAAGTGATTATCCCACTTTAAGTTGAAACTAACAGTTAATCCGAGGTCGACTTGTTGTTCAACAGATTTTAATGTTTTATTACTGATGTTATAGGGTAGACGAGGGTTGTTATATATATATATATATATTTTTTTTTTTTCATATGTTCGCCATGTATATAGAACGCTTTTGTGTTTTACAAAAAAAATCAGAAGAGTAATTCAGAATTCAGAAAAACGCTGAAAAAATTATTCAAAATTTTCACACGGTCACAGAAACGAAAAAATCTCGGCGTTCAAGAAAGTAAGGCCCATTGAGGCTAAATGAAAGGCATTTTCCGGACAGTATTCCTCCAACAAAAAAGAAAAAACAACCTACTAGAGTGTGTAGAGCAATCAAAGGGACCACCAAGGAAAAAGAAAGAGGAGAAAGTCTCGTTATTATTGTAAACCTTGCAATGTTACATTATTTGTTTCTCCATGCGTCCAGGTTTATCATATGGAATTAAATTATTAATTATTTTAAATTTTCTACGTATTATTTTGTTATATATTATGTTTTTTCTTATTTTACTAATATTTATTATTTGATTTTATCATTTGTTTGATTTAAATAAAAAACATGTTTATTTATAAAAATAAAGTTGTTTTTTTAAACAAACTTTTTTTTGTGCTTAATATGTCAAAATATTAGTTTATTAGTTTTAATTATTAAAAAATAAATGATTTTTTTTGTGCATTTATTTAAAAAAAATTGTTTTTTTTAAGGGGTTAAAAAAAGTCACTAATTCATCAAACACCCCTCATATACTATCAGGGGCAAATAAATAATTTCTGTACTCCAAAAAAATGTAATAAAACTACAGATTCTAAATTATAGCTAAAAATTATTTTTTCAATCTACCTAATATAGAATTCGATGTCGAAAGAGAGATAATATTTTATAAAAATTATATATTGAACAATATTTTATAAAAAGAAAATGTATCTTTCAGAGTAAAATATTTTGAACACAGTCTTTAAATTGTAACTGTTCGGTACTTTCATTTCTATAAAACCAATATTGATCTAATAAAGTTACTTGAAAGTTCTCATTTATTGTTCACTTGATGTTGAAATTAAAAGTATTACCGTCAAGAACTTTAAACGTCTTTATTTTCTTTCTATTTATTTGTATTCCAAAAGTATGCCTTCTTCAAGCACTTTATTTTATATATTCTTCTTTTTTTATTTTCAGTTACCATCCCTTGTCCTTCACTTCTTTCGTTGAATTATTTTTCTACTCCGAATTGTTTTCGAATACCGCAGGCAACTCTGTAGCTTACACCTTTTTATAATATTTTTTTTGTTTCTCTGTTCATGCTGTTTTCGTTTTATTTAAATATTAAAACATTGAATCTGACACTTGTAAAATAAAACAAAAGAAAAATTGAATTGGAACAAATTCATTAATATTCTTTCTTGTGGAAAAGAATTGCTTATCAATTATGATTTCTTTTGAATGCTTTTATCCCTGTTTCAAGTATTCAATTAGAAGAATAAAAAACAAACGTCTGTTGTTGAAATTTCGGGATTACGTTATTTCTTGATTTATATTACAGTTCATCTGATCACCTTAAGAGATTGTAACCTTTATTCGTCACTCAATTATAAGTATTTAATATCTAACAAAAAAAAACTAATTAGAAAATATCGGTTTTAGTAAAAGAGGTTGATTGAAATATAAATAAGTATTCAGTTTAAGACATATACTTCAAAAGAATTTAGTTGGCTGATGCTGGTTGAACCGAGTGTCATCTTCAGTAGGAGAGTGGCCTACTGGACATTACAAAAATGTAATGTATATTAAGAAAATTAATAAAATATATGAAGGAAAGATACAGTGTATTATTTATAAAGTTATTGATAGGTTACGCAGAATTGTGCGAAATCATTGAATAAAAATACTAAAGGAAGGAAGCTAACATGCTAATTGGATAGACCAGGATGGTATTTCAAATTGGCAGACAATAGTTTCGTGGCGTATGGCAATTTATTAAAATAATTGTTTCGATACAAAAAGAAAAAATACCAATCTTGATATTTTCAAAACAAGCTAAAGATAGGAGACACAAACAATCAATAAAACACTGTTATGCATCTGTAATTTATTATAAATTTAATGATACACACAAGTAAATAAATACATACGGAACTTATAGTAGAAAATTATGACGGTACGCCAAATTTGTTACCCTATTTTATGTTGTTTTAATCTTACCTTAATTGTTCTATTTTATTTTAATTAATTGCGATTATTCAAACATTCATTTACGTTTATTTAATTTCGTAAGATAGATAAAATTTAAAGTAAATTTATATTAAGTAATTTATTATCACAAACCTTTTAATTTCATGCCAGAATCGTGTGATAAACCGAGTTTACTGATGCCTTGAGCCGATTATTTTGGTATCATACGCGTTGTTCACCGAAGGTATTTTCAAACACAGTCGATGTAACTGATAGTTTCCAGTATAATTTTCTTAAACGCCCTATGTTAAATCCGATATTACTAATGATGGCTGCTGCAACATCCTTCAACGGTATTCTTTCATAACGAAACCCAAACGATTGATTAGAATTTATTTACAAACATTGAATACAAAGCAGATTTCAATGTTGGATGCATTGTTTAAAAGATACATTTGATAGTTTAGTTTGGTTTAGTTTAGTTTTATACTTGTCTTTCATGTACATAAATATTACATAATAACAATGTACAACAATAATACAAGGTGTCTCAAAAGACATTTTATATTTATTTAGCTTACTGCGTGAACGCAACGTATCCGAGGGGCGCGGGGGTTATGTCAATCGGTAGCCTGGCTCTTGGGAATTTAATCGCTATGGAGCGTTTTTCGGGAGCAGACCGCGCGTTATGCGTGCGAGAGTTTTACAAAAACGGTGATTCGGCGACTGTAGCGCGTAGAAAATTCTACAGTATTCGAGGTTTTCGCCACTTAAATGATGCGCCAAGCATTCCTCTCATTCGACATTGGGTTAAAAAGTTTGAAGAGACTGGTACAACGCTGGATAAATCAAAATCCGGGCGACCTAGGTCATCAAGAACGGTAGAAAACGTGGAGAATGTTAATCAGTCTGTTCGTGACGACCCGAACCTTTCAATTCGGAAACGCGCAAGTGACAATTCGCGCGTAAGTGGCAAACATCATTACATCGCATTATGCACAAAGACCTAAAGCTGCACCCCTACAAAATTCAATTGGTGCAAGAATTAAAGCCCCAAGATGCCAGTCAGAGGCTTAATTTCGTAAATCAGGTGATTGAGCGATTTTCAACGTTTACCAACATTTTGTTTTCGGATGAAGCTCATTTTCATCTTAATGGCCACGTAAATAAGCAGAACTGCCGCTACTGGAGTGCAACGAATCCGAAACGCAAACATCAGAAACCCCTACATTCGCCTAAAGTGACCGTATGGGCTGTGATGTCGGCGCGAGGAATTATCGGCCCTTAGTTTTTGAAGACGAAAGGGGGCGTGCAGTTACAGTGAATTCAGAGCGTTATGTGGAGATGTTAGACAACTTCTTGGTACCTGAACTGCAAAACTTTCCTGGCTATAACCAAAGAACATGGTTCCAACAGGACGGAGCAACTTCACACACGTCCAATATGTCTCTGCCACGTGTTCGTGAAATTTTCTCAGGCAAATTGATCTCCCAGAGAGCTGACATAAATTGGCCTCCACGCAGTCCAGATTTAACCCCTATGGACTTTTTCCTATGGGGTTATCTTAAATCTAAAGTTTACGCCAATAAACCGACTTCACTGGCGCATTTGAAAGAAAATATCCGTCACGAAATGGCAGCCATCCCTGAGTCCACCTGCCGAGACGTCATAAGTTAAGACGTCATAAGAGGTATCCGATATTTTTACTTTTTGATTTTCAAAATTTAATTGCTTAGGCGGAATGAATTTATTTTGTGGTGTGTTGAAGACTACACAGGATGTCTTATCAATATTTAGGGTTAATTTATTTTTATTTGACCATGTGGATGTTATTTTCATTACGTCATTAAAGGAGGTTTCAATATCTGTCGTGTATTTACTTCGAGTAAGGAAATTATTGTCGTCAGCAAATGAAGTCACGGTTAAGTTTGTCATATTCGTATTGTCATAATTAGGTAAGTCACTTGCGGAAATTAAAAATAGACTAGAAGCCAAGACACTTCCTTGTGGGGCACCTAGGGTAACAGACTTTTTGTCGGAAAAATGTGTCTTGTTATTAATTTCTATCGAGGTGAATTGGGTTCTGTCAGTAAGGTAAGATTTGATCCAGTCTAATGCGATTCCTCTTATTCCGTATCGCTCCATTTTCATGAATAAAATATCATGATGAATGCAGTCAAAGGCTTTACCATTATAAAACTTACCCACGGCTGGTTTTACAATCGGCAGTTAAGGCTCTGTCTAGTGGTTACCGTGGAAACTTATGGTAATTATTATATTGCAAATATGTCGTTAGCCATTGATTTGAGCTAACCAACAGGTAACCATGAATTGTAAAACCGGCCCGCTTACAAACAAAATGGACGCATTGGGCTTTAAATATAGAATTTTTAAATGGTAACATGGATTTTATAGTAATTGACTTTGAAACAGTGCTTGAGCAACAAGCATTGTTTTCTGCCTTTGGAAATATATATTGACTGTTCGGCGATCGGTACTGAAACATAGTTTGGTAAGGCCTGATAATTTCGTAGCACAAAAGCATGTGATTTTATATCGTTTTTGATAAAATATTGACGACACTAAACATGAAATATATTAACTTGTCAAAACGGAAGATAAAAAATACCTACTGCAAGTGAATTTCATGTGGGAAATAATAAATAGTTTCTTATGAATATCCTCCAACAAAAAGAAAATTTTATTACTCCTTTTAAGTATAATATATAAGGGTAATCGACTAGACCTTCCCAGTGAATCTCTGTCAGGCTCAGCACCGACTTTACAAGAGCATTCTGCGGCCATTTTCAGCAAAAATGATATATGATATTATGGAAATTTTAATATCAAAACATGATTTATAACGAATGTGAAATTTGCCTCTGTAAACAAAATGGTTCCCTTGATAGTCTTCTTTATATAGGGCTATTAAACGGAGACCATTTTTACCTACTATAACCTTAAAATAATGTCTTCCTACTTCGCTCTGCGTTCAGTTACCCCAGACAATCTTCTTTATATTACTGAATTTTATATATACGGTGATTCGCAAAATAGGCAATTTTGACTTCATAAATTTATCCTCTGCAATTAGGATTGGTCTTTTTAGGATTTCGTAGGCATGACAAAAAAACCGTTATAATTCAGTCAATAAACTGATAAATTTAAATATTCAAGTATACCAGAGCAAGGGAGATAATTTCAGAACCAAAATTTCAAAATTAATCTGAATATATTTAACTAATTAGAATAAAAATATTAAATAATAAAAAATAATAATAATAATAAATAATTTGTTTCTTAGAAAGCGCACTTTAGATACTAAGTGCTGACTTCTATATTTGTTAAATATCAAATAAGTACTAAACGTATTCGGACCATTTTCAAATTCCAATTAATCTCTGTCTTGAAAATATAAACATTAGTTTTAGGTCACTTTTCATATAAGATTATTCTGTCTAAATTATTACCGATAAATTACCATAGTGGTGAAATATATCAGATGACCAAGGTGATGGCCAGGTTATATGACATTTAGTCAGCTGGGCAATGTGAGGATCTCGGAGCAGTTCAATTAAGACAGCCATCAGTTAAAAACGTTTGTTAACATCAGTTCTAGAGTGTTCTGCAACTTTGTTGTCCGTAGCGATTTTTTTGTGAAACATTTGTTTCTAGTGCTTTCTAAAAATGAGTTCCATTCATTTCGAGCAACGATGTGCTATCAGATTTTGCTTCAGACTTGGGCACAGTGCAACGAAAACTTTTGCAAAACTTCCGCAGGCCTACCGAGACAGTGTTTTGTCAAGGACCCAGGTTTTTTGGTGGTTTACGACATTTTGACAAAGAAGAGAATTGATTGAAGATGAATCACGCAGCGCAAGGCCTTCATCTTTAAGAACCGATGAAAAATTCTACAGAATCCGGGATCTTGTGCGTTCAGATCGTCGGTTGACAATCAGAATGATCAGGGAAGAGTTGAATTTGACTCACACTACCGTTCATCAGATTTTGACAATGCGCATTATCACAGCAATTTCAATAAACGAGTTTTTGGCCAGTAAAAACATTCCTGTTGGTCCTCAGCCTCCTTATTCGCCTGACTTGAGACCTTGTGACTTTTTTCTTTTCCCAAGGGACGACATAAAGCTCGTCCACCTCAAGGGATGTCATTTAGGGACACTCAAAAACATTCAAACGTCCGTAACAGACCAGCTGAAAGTTATTCCAGTATCCGAGTTCCAGCACTGCCATGACAATTGGAAGAACTGTCTCCAGCGCAGTGTGGCTTTCCAAGGAAGTTATTGTGAGGCAGACAATATTAAATTGTAATTCTATTCGAATAAAACAATTTAAAAAAATCAGTTCGGTTACTTAATTTGCACTCCACATATGTCTGTTTCATTAAAACAACTCACTAACTACAAGTTTGAAAAACTATCGACAATCGACAACGTATTAAATTTAACTTGTAGTGACAATCAACAGTGCACGAGTTATAGCCTATAGGCGACTAATTTAAGAGCTCTGAACGCAGCTTTAAGGTGGAAATTTTGTAGCCAGTGGGGATTGCATCCGTGTCCGTTTACTGTGTAGATAATTGTCCTACCACGGTGCACAGGCAGCTTATATTATTAAATTTCAATAAATTTGGTGGCAACAGCTAAAGTTCATTTTAATTAAACAATATTTAATTACATATGTGAAACTATAAAGTTGGGATTATTTCAGGGTACTAGAGTACTATTTGCCTATTAATATTTGTATTCCAGAGCCCATATATTTATAGAGTACAAGCCTGGAGCTATGGAGATCCGAGTGAGGGTAGACGATCTCCCACGGGGGTAGTTTCATACATTCATCACAACCCGCCCAACTTTATATGCTCGATAAAACCCTGGACCTAAAATATCATCAGGTATTCTCTGCATTCTCCTTTATTGCCCTTTTCACTTTAAAATATGAATTTAAATTAGGATAGTTTACGGAGTGGAAACTAACTGCCCTTTACACACATTGTATGTTCACAGTGTGCTAGACACATGAGAGAAAATTTTACAATTTATGAATATTTTAAGGGTGAAAAGTACATATTTCTAAATAAAATGCAGATGTGTCAAGTGTTAACTAAACTAAATTATGTTTAGAAGTAATTGCAATGTGTCAACGTCTTTTTTTAAATTAACTTCAATACATAAATGCAAAAAGAATAAAAAGTTGTACAGCATGCAGTAAAATATTTAACTTACTCCTGGAATTTTGTAGTGCAAAAACAACTCTTTCTCTTTTCATGGGAACTCAATCAGGCTCACTATCGGCCTCACTTACATAAATCGGTGTCAGAGATATGGAGGTAAAGAGAACATGAAGAGATAGAAAGAACACAGGATATATATATATATATATATATATATATATATATATATATATATATATACATTAAATGGACGCTACAACTAGACAGACAGACGCCTAGCTACATAGTGATGGTAGAAACAAAGAGGGACAAAATAAGAATAAACACCGGAGTCAGAGCAGCAAAATATGAAAAGAAATTAAGGACAAGTGGTGACAAAATTCTCGAAGAATGCCAAAAAAAAAGGCAAAGAAATACCTTTGGGGGACTGAGAGAAGGAAATACTACGAGAAAAACGGAAACGGTTTAGAAGAAATAAAGAGAATGCAAGAAGAAGGAGAGGATTTCCTGCAGATGCTGGCTGAATGAGACAGAGAAGTTCAATACCAAAGGCGACAAAAGAGGATCGACAGAACGAGCTACAAAAAAGACTACCACAAGATACAACGTACACAAAGTACCTGAACAAAAACAACAAGCACCAGAATCTCATAGCAAGATTGCGGGAATAAGGCGGCAGATAACCAATTCTGGAAGAGAAAATAAGAGAGGAAATGCCGAACATGCGGGGAACAGCCTGAAACTCTCTACCACTTGCGACGCTGCCCGGAAATAGGAGAAGATCCAGGGCGACTGGAAAAGATACTTGTGGAATCCGGAAGCGGCATAAAATGGATAAGAAAGTTGAAGAAAAGATTTAAACTCTTGCCCAGCAACAAAAAAATAGTTGATTTTCGTTTAAAATTCTATCTTATATAATTTAATCTATATATTTTTTATACATATCTTTTATCAAATGAATTGTTGAGATTTTTGGAGATGATATAATTTATGGGTTGAAAAAATTTAATATATGTTTAAAATATACTTAATTCGAAGCCGAAGGCAGGAATAAAGATTTATACTACTACATATCCTAGTTAAAATATCCTTGTTACATAAATATGATTTGTGAAGGTCTTTCCATGATTCTTATACATCAATACTTATTAGATTTTCAGTTAACCAATTGCTCCATCTTAATCTTTTCCTTCCCACTGGTCAACAATATTTTAATTTTTCTTCCAGGGCACTTAAGATAAATTCTGACATATCTATTATTATAACTTGAAACTCTAATATGAACATAAATAGGAAATCGTAAATTAATCTGCAAAAAAATGGATTCTATCAGCCAGGCTAACTTTTAGCCTCACTTACATAAAACCTTTGTTTTGATTTATAAAGTGTCATGTCTTTCCATGATTCTGATTTCAATATTTAGATCTTCGATTAACTAATTTATCCATCTTTATCTTTTTCTTCCCATTGATCAAGAAGTTTTTACTTTTCCTTCCCTGATCTTTTTTGTCATCCTGTCCACTGTCTTACTACGTGTCCTATTCACTAAAATCGTGTACCTCATTTCTTTTAGGATGTTTGGCTTCGAGTACAGTTATCGAATAATTGGAAATATCCCTTGCTGCTATGCGTCAACAATTATAACTAACTAGTAGTTGTCGAATATCTTTATTCTTTATGCTTCTTTATAAGCTATTGAATATGAACAAAAAATCGACGTAATACAAGGTGTCTCAAAAGAAATTTTATATTTATTTAGCTTACTGCGTGAACGCAACGTATCCGAGGGGCGCGGGAGTTATGTCAATCGGTAGCCTGGCTCTTGGGAATTTAGTCGCTATGGAGCGTTTCTCGGGAGCAGACCGCGCGTTATGCGTGCGAGAGTTTTACAAAAACGGTGATTCGGCGACTGTAGCGCGTAGAAAATTCTGCAGTATTCGAGGTTTTCGCCACTTAAATGATGCGCCAAGCATTCCTCTCATTCAACATTGGGTTAAAAAGTTTGAAGAGACTGGTACAACGCTGGATAAATCAAAATCCGGGCGACCTAGGTCATCAAGAACGGTAGAAAACGTGGAGAATGTTAATCAGTCTGTTCGTGACGACCCGAACCTTTCAATTCGGAAGCGCACAAGTGCTTTAAATGTGCATAGATCATCATTACATCGCATTATGCACAAAGACCTAAAGCTGCACCCCTACAAAATTCAATTGGTGCAAGAATTAAAGCCCCAAGATGCCAGTCAGAGGCTTCATTTCGTAAATCAGGTGATTGAGCGATTTTCAACGTTTACCAACATTTTGTTTTCGGATGAAGCTCATTTTCATCTTAATGGCCACGTAAATAAGCAGAACTGCCGCTACTGGAGTGCAACGAATCCGAAACGCAAACATCAGAAACCCCTACATTCGCCTAAAGTGACCGTATGGGCTGCGATGTCGGCGAGAGGAATTATCGGCCATTACTTTTTTGAAGACGAAAGGGGGCGTGCAGTTACAGTGAATTCAGAGCGTTATGTGGAGATGTTAGACAACTTCTTGGTACCTGAACTGCAAAACTTTCCTGGCTATAACCAAAGAACATGGTTCCAACAGGACGGAGCAACTTCACACACGTCCAATATGTCTCTGCCCCGTGTTCGTGAAATTTTCTCAGGCAAATTGATCTCCCGGAGAGGTGACATAAATTGGCCTCCACGCAGTCCAGATTTAACCCCTAGGACTTTTTCCTATGGGGTTATCTTAAATCTAAAGTTTACGCCAATAAACCGACTTCACTGGCGCATTTGAAAGAAAATATCCGTCAAGAAATGGCAGCCATCCTTGAGTCCACCTGCCGAGACGTCATAAGTAATTTTACTGTTCGATTAAATGAGTGCCGAGAACGCGAGGGTCTACATTTAGACGATATTATTTTTAAGAAATAAATCCCCAAAAAGTGTATTTTAATAATTAATAAACAATTTTTATATATACGGCTTACTGTTTTTTTAATCGAGCCACTAAATATAAAATTTCTTTTGAGACACCTTGTATTTTGTTTTACAAAATTGTGAGGTGTTTGTCGATACTGCCTAACAAGGCGTATGTTTCGAAGTCACACATAATTTGTTATTCTTCTTTGGGCACTGTCAGTCGGGTTGACTTGATAATTTGTTTTTGAGAGGAGTTTCGTTATGAAGAGAGTCGCAAAGTAAGACGTATTATATATAATTTAGCAGACTGCAGCCCCAACGGCAGACCCAGTTGGCCCATGGCTTGGTTTACAATTATCCGCCATCCTTTTTTATGCTTTAATTTCTCCTTCCAATTGCTGATGTTGTATTCATTTATGCCCTTTAAAACTTCTGCCCTCCATCTCGTCCTTGGCCTACCTTGTCTCATTTTGCCTCCTATGGTACTTTCTAATATCTTTCTTGGTGTTCTATTACTGTCCATTCGCATTATGTGCCCCATCCATCTAAGTCTGCTGCTTTTCACTATTCCTAAGACGTATTAGAACATTTCACAGACCCCAATGGCGCGAGTTTGTAAAGGCCCTATGCTCCAGCGAGGAGATCTAGGACACAATATATATATATATATATATATATATATATATATATATATATATAATAAATGTGTTTCTTCTTTAATCGTCAAATAGGTAGGAATATATATATATATATATAAGAAGTATTAGAAACTTGAGTTATATGACTGACTTCCTGTTATATCAGATTTCAGATTTAACCTGACTTATCATTGTAACGGGGTAAATTATAAACTCTCAAAGGTGTTAACATAAATTAATAAGTACTTGGTTGATGCTCTAAGATTCCCTCGAGTCCTTCTGTAAGTCAATTTTAGCTCAAACATTTGCCACAAATGATTATTTGTGTCAATTGTCTAATTGTTGCTTCTAGAAAAACTGTCCATCATTATGATTCAGTAGTTAGGATTTCATCATGAAATATGATGCTGTCATTGTTGCAGCAGCTAGCGTTGTGCATACTTGTTGGGGAATTATTAATAAAGGTAGATTTAACATGCGACTACACCATAAATTCCACCTAGCATATAATAACTACAATATTCAAATAACAGTGGATAAACTATATTCAAAGCTTCAAAACGATGCAAACTTGCACTTGAAAACCTAATAATTGAACAAGTCATGACTGTAGATGAGAAGTTAACATTCAAAACGTGTTTTGTTACACAAAAATCAAAATTGTGATATTTATTTATTTATTTATTTACGAAATTTACTTACAGATAAAAATCCAAATAGCAAATAAAAAGTATAACATAAAACAAAATACATAATAAAGAAAAAACTTAGTAGAAAAAATACATAGTGGAAAATTAATACATAGTAAAAAAAAAGAAAAATACATAATCAGGTAAAAATAAGTGATTTTATTTGGTTAATAAATGCGTTAAAAGACATGTTGAACAGATCTAGGGTATTGCTGTTATTTAATGAATTATATGTTCTAGACAGTCTGTCAACGCAAGTATTAGACCCATAATTACTTGCATGACTTCTGTAATAAAATAACGACTGGGAACGAGTCTCTCTCGCAGGTACATGGATATTAAACTTATATAAAATATCTGGTACAAATATGACACTGTTCATAACTTTGTATAGAAAACACATGTCGGCTAAAGACCGTCTAGAAGTAAGTGAGGCTATGTTCAGTACATAGCACTTTTCAGAATAAGTGAGAATGTTGTAGTCTATACCAAGTTTGAACAGTGCGTAATTACAAAATTTATTTTGTACATACTCGACACGTTCAATTTGGCACTTTTGCGAAGGATTCCAGATAGTTGACGCATATTCCAAATGGCTCCTAACTAATGAGAAGTACAAAATTTTTACAGAATTAATATCAGTAAACGCATTAGTCTTGCTTTTAACGAAACCTAGCATTTTCAGCGATTTATTGGTTTTAATACCAATATGTTTCGCAAAAGAGAGATCGCTGCTAAATAAAATACCTAGATCAGTCATTTCCTTACCTTGCACAAGGTTCACTCCACTTAAGTGATTTGCACTACCCCAGGATTTTTTTTTCGTGAGAAAACGGTGCTTTTACACTTGTTTGGGTTGAGATGAAGGCAGTTTATGGCGCACCATTCAACCAGTGTGTTAAGGTCTTCTTGAAATTGTATTATGTCGGTTGCTGACGTTATTTTACGGAAAAGTTTGAGGTCGTCTGCAAAGAGAAGATTAAAACAAAACTTAAGGTTTCTTCCGATGTCATTCACGAACAACAAGAATAATTTTAGTATGAGTATTTTCCTCTTTGTTGCATGTATAAAATAAAATCATTAAATATCTAAGACGGGTTTTGTAACATCAAAACGCGAAAACAAGAACAAAAAATAAAATTAGAATAATTTTTTTTAAAAAGCTTACAAAATGGTACAAATAATTATATTACGATCTAACATCTGTAGAAGTTCCTTAAGATATTCTATGTGATGATAATAATAAAGATAAAAGAATAAATAAAATAATATAAATCTAAACATTCATTCAAATCAGTTTTTATCTTTGTTTCTTCCATTTGAACCATCATTTGTTCACTAAGTTCTTTCAAAATGTGTTTTGTCCAAATTCAAATAATCGATTTTTCCTACTTTTGCTAGTTACAATTTCAATGACACGTTTAAATTCAATGTCTGGTACTTTTAAATATAGAGGGGTCGAAAAATTAGGTTCCCATCTTATTGCAAACAGGATTATACTTTTTTGCAACTATCTCAAAATTGCATTACGGTGACAACAGAAGAATGTATTATGTATTTTAGAGTTACACTGAAAAAAAAAATGTTTTTTTTTCGTCCATAACTCCCAAAACTACCTCTTTAAATTAAAATTCTGATATGAAATATAGCCTATAACCTATCCCGAATTCACCTTAAAGCAGTGGCATATACTGGACTCATGGTAAGGGAGGGGCACTTGTGATTCTTATCTGTAAAAACAGGGAGATGAGGGTTTGGGTCACGGGCCACATACGGCCCACGACATAATTTTTTGTGACCCATCCAGCAAGGGCGGATGAAGCTTACATGGGGTCCCTGCTGAAACATTTGTCGTGGCCCCTGTATCAAACTTATTTTTATTTATTAGTAAAAAAGAGACCATATTGTGTTCGTATATACGTAGATGGTACGCGAATATAATAAACCAAATACAATTTGATCATACTTGACTTTCCGAATTTCACTGGGACACTTTTCCGCATTTATCATAGCCCAATCTTGCTCCAAAGTATTATCATTTATTGTCAAGTTTCAAGGTGGTAGACGAATGGAAAATGACGACGAAATGAAAACAACAGTGACAAACTGATTGATTTTTATGACAAACATCCAAAAAATCTGTCAAAACTGTCTTTATAACCTAAATGGTGACTATGAAAAATCATAAGCAATAACATACCTCTTCATTTATGTATTCCATACTTTGTGGAAGAAAGGGTATCCAGGGTTCCTTCTCCGGAAGAAATTTTTTAGAAAATTCATTAAAATAATATTTTTTTTTGCGTATTTATGTCTTTTGACATGCCATCTACGTGCGTGCACACGTGTAATGCGAAGAAATTTAAATTTTAATTAACAGTTAACTGTGCCTCCAAAAAATTTGAGGGAAAAAAAAAATAGAAATAGCCTTTCGGGATATTTGTAGTTTCACAGCTGCATATTATTCTTTTGTATGAAAAATGACTGTCGACCGAAGAAATGAGCTGGATACCCCTGCGGTAGGATATTGATGTAAATATAAAAAAAAGATGATAATTTTATTTCAGTGGGGCAAAGAGTTATATATAGGTACATAGATATCAAATTTCAATTGGCAGTTTCTACCAAACAGACAGACAGACTAATGAGTGACAGTGTAAGAATTTCTTAATCAAACCTACGAAAACAAAAATTCAAAGAAAACATATGAATATTCAATTTACGTTAATTTCAATACTGATATTAATAAAAGATAGTCTGTATGTTCTACGATGCCGTGATTTTACGGTATGATTATTTTAAATTTATAAAATTTTCATTTCACTAGCTTTTAAGGGGGGAGGGCACGTGCCCCCAGTGCCCCACTCCTTAATACGTCATTGCCTTAAAGTGTATTGAAAATCTCGAGAAAATGGGTTCACCCATTTTAGTGTGATGTCCTTACAGACAAACAAACAAATTTTCACATTTATTTATAGAGTTAGATTTGATATCACTGTAACAGACATTTAATTATTTTAAATGTGATACACTTGAAACTTTATAGCTAAAATCTTAAAACATAATCATAATTTTATTATGAACCGTCATCACAAGCTTTCACAAAATTCTCACAGGCGTATTATACAATTCTCCACTTCCATGTTGTCACTAATTTACTAAGTTAACCCATCCCCATTTATAGTAGATGTGAGTGTTTCGCAATTATGAAATTCTGACACTGACCGATGTAACAACTGTCAGCCATTCGTCATGGTACTTTGCTTGCCTGTGTCTTCATCTTATATATTAATCACAGGGTGATATATAGATATAACTTCTAAGACTGAGTTTAATGCATATCTCTCTAGTATGCATAGTTAGATAGATTATTAGTGCGTATATTAAATATATTTTAGAGCAGCGTTTCTTAACCTTTTCTCGCATGGGACCCCACAAAATTCTCCGAAATTAACCTGAAGTACAGGATATCAAGGACAATTTTTTAAATGGGAACGTATATCAACTTTGGATAGGTTTTTTAAAAGAAACGATTTTTTAAATATCTTTTATGGTTGACGAAAAATTTCATTCCCTATAATGACTTGAAAGTAAAATATTTTTATTTACAAGTGTTCAAAGTGCTTTCCAGTTTGATTTAAACACTCTCGCTTCTTTACTCTTGAGTTACCTGCAGCTCGGCACATAACAAATAAAAATAATATTGCACTTTCAAGGCGTGCCCATTTGAAACTACAACTTACAAGTATTTGAAGTACCTCCAACGCGAACCGTTATCACAGAAACGCATCAGCCGACACATACACTTAATTTGATATTATTGATATTAGTTATCAAAATAAGTATAATTTATTTTATTTATGCTGTGGAAGGTATATTTTTATGAATATAAATGTAATATATTTATGAATTGAGCACATTTAAGCAAAATTGAGTGCATCCTATTATATCTTCATGTTTCGATCTTATATGATTTCGCGGCACCCCGTCGAAGCTTTAAGGACACCCCGGGGAGCCGCGGCCCCCCGGTTGAGAAACGCTGTTTTAGAGGACATGGAGGGTGTTGATTTGTCACCAATGTATATTTTGTTTGTAAACATACAAGAAGATGATGTAATTTGCTTAAATATAACAGTGCGTGTCGTGAAATAGTACAGCACACGCTCAGTTATTTAAACTAATTTACGAGGAGTGGTTGGAAATTTTCTAGAACGAACTAAAAGACGGAGTTGCGCGCACTTGTCGCTTATATGTTTTGAAAGCCTCCGCTCTCAAAGAACTGTAGTCAAATTTTCAGACTGATCGTGCATACAGTATAGCTGTGACAGTCTAAAATTAAAACAACAAATTATAGGGCAGTCGGCGAATCAGTGTAGTTGCGTCACTGGAAACGTCACATGTTTTAGTGACATCATGTTTAGTACGTCTACATAGCATCATTTTAACGAAGGTAATATTCGTACGCTGTTACTTGTATCGTAATGAAATGAAAATATAAGAACAGAATAGAAACAAATAAACTATTCTAATAGGCTAAATAGTCCTAAAAAGGGCTGATGTGATAAAAAAATATGGTCAAAGAAAAGAAAATAGAAATACGTTGAATTTAACCTAAAAAGCTATACACAATATCAAATGGAAATCTATAAGATATCTATAAGAAAATATACAACCAAACACAAAACTGCTAAATAAACAACAAACTATATAAAAAAGGTTTTTAGAAATAACTATAAGTTAGATATCAAAACACATCAGTGCGTATTATAAAATGTCAAATGTAAACATTGTTTTATTTAGCGATACCAATATAAATGCCCCTATATTAAATAAACACTTTTAAAATTTGTAAATCTTCAAAAGGACTATCGAACACAAACTAAATAAGACTTCATAAGGTATGTTTTAGTAAAATAAAAGAGTGAAGAGCAATATAAGTCTATAATTCACATACAAAAAAAAAACGATTTAGCTATTTTTTGAAAAATGACCAACTGCATTGATTAAACGATTGATCTATATCTACATTTTCTTAATCATGAATATAATCAAGATCTGTACAGTGTTAAAACATATCTTTTTAAAAGGCTTAAATGGAAAAACGGAGTTAGACGGAGTTCGTGGTGAGGTTGCTTCTGCATATGCAACAATTACAAACTGGATTGAAAATTTTAAACGTGTTCGATCAAGCACAGTAGATGAATATTCTGGTAGACCGAAAACAGCTACAGACAAAGACACGGCTAGAAAAGTCAACGGAATCGTGATGAACGATCGCTGACTAATATTGTAAGAGATAGCAGAGGCAGTAGGCATTTCATATGAGAGCACATTGCATTTTACACCAACATTTGGACGTGACAAAGCTCATTGCAAGATGGGTACCGCGTTTGCTAACAAACGACTAAAAGCAAGTTTGAAGGATCATATCTCATCAAAGTCTAGACATGTTCAAGCGCAACACAAAAGATTTTTGCGACGTTTTCTAACTGTCGGTGAATACATGGCTACATAAGTTCGCAACAACAAAACAGTGGATTGCACGCGGTTAACCAACTTTGAAGAAGGGCAAGAAAAATCATTAGTTGGTAAGGCTATGGCAACCGTCCTTTGGGATCCCCAATGAATAATTTTTATCGGCTACTTGCATCATGGAAGAACAAAAATAGGCCAGTATTATGCGTCGTTATTAGACAGATTGAACGAAGAAATCAAATTCAAAAGGCCTCACTTAGCAAAGAAAACAAGTCTTGTTCCACCAAGATAACGCACATTCCCAGAAATCGGTAATTGCGATGGGCAAACAGCATTAATTACGATTCGAATTACGAGGGTTACCTTTTATGTTTTTAAAAACAACCACTAGATGGCAATATTGAAATGTGTCATTACCATATTCGTAAAATTTGACATTTGTTATTCTGAAGTCAGTGACAGCTTATAAATTGACAGAGAAGTTTGTTGACAGTGACGTTTAAAAAATAACAAGTTTGTGAAAAAAATGATATTACTCGTGAAAGTTTTCGTTGGATGATTTTTTACGATTTTAGTAAAGGCCAACAATGCATATTTTCGCTTCGTTCAACTTTTAGTAATAAAGCACCATCAGAAAAGACTGTTTACAATTGTTTTGCAGAATTTCGTCGTGGTCGTGCGTCCATCAGTGATGAATCTCGTGAAGGTCAACCAAAATCGGTTGTGATTCAAAAGAACATCGATGCTGTGCGTAAAATGGTTGAAGAAGATCGGTATGTGACTTACCGTGCGAAAGAGGCATCTCTTGGTACATCGCAGACTGCAATACATTCGATTTTGCCTGAACATTTAACTGTGAAAAAGATCCCGATGGATTACTCATAATTTGAACGAAGCTCAAAAAATTCTCGTGTTGATTGGTGTAAGCAAATGTTAGAAATATTCAACCTAGGCACTGCTAAATCCGTAGGTCGACCAAAATTGGTTGTGATTCAAAAAAAAACATCTATGCTGTGCGCAAAATGATTGAAGAATATCGACATGTGACTTACCGAGAGATAGATACATCCTTTGGCATATCGCAGACTGGAATACATTAGATTTTGCATGAACGTTTAGCTGTGAAAAAGATCTGTTCCAGATGGATTCCGCATAATTTGACCGAAGCTCACAAAAAGGCTCTTGTTGATTGGTGTAAGGGAATGCTAAAGAAATTCAACCTAGGCACTTCAAAATACGTATACAACCTCGTTACTGGTTACCAAAATTGTATTTATTCATATGAACCGGAAACTAAGCATCAATTCACTGTTTGGGTCTTTCAATATGAACCGAAACTCACAAAAGTTGTTCGTTCACGAAGCACTTCCAAGAAACGATCGCTTGTTTCTTCGGTTGTACTGGTTATATTCTTTTAATGGTTGTAACCACTAAACAATACCTATCGTACAGATAGACCCATGAATGAGTATTCAGGATATAAAGTTAAGCTTGTAGTCCTGATATTTGGTGTTTTGAGTGGTTTGAAAGCCTCCTACCGAAGAGATATCGAGTCCATTCCCGCCTGCAGATCTTCTGCTATCTCTTTGATCTACAGGATGCAGTGTTGCTCGGGTCACCTCGCATAGTGCGGGCACCGGATCTGGCGTAATATCTGCGTCGGCATATCGCCAGGTTTTGCAGCTCTGCTAGTCTCTAGTATGACTCAAAAGGTTATTCAAGTTTGCGATTAGTGGACACTTGTTCAGATCTGACTAACCCCAAATAATAATTTAAGTGGTTCGAAACGCATATTAAAGTTGAATTTCTTATAGAATGTTACATGAATGCAGAGTTTAATCATAATCATCATTGGAGCGACAGCCCGAGTTGATGAACATTTTGCTACACACACGATACGCACAATACGAGTGTATGTGGGAAAATCACCAATTGTTCGGAATCGAGTATGACAAACCGAAAAAAAGAAATATTATGTTCATTTGGCCTACTGTACCTACTAGAAAATTGGACTGGAATTTACTGGCCTTTTTTACTAACGACAGAACAGTTACTAGCCTAGTTTCAAATGAAAACAATGTGCTTATTTAGTAACTGACAGTGTTGCCAACTCTTTTTTATACTGAAATAATCGTACGCTGTAGCGAAAATTATCGTATTTTCGTAAAAATTATCGTACACCCGCGGGACGGGATATTAAAGTAATAAAATTTAAAAAATTTCATTTTTATTCACTTATCAATACATTTTTATTATAATTTATTATTGAAAGGAAATACGTACACAAATAATCTACAGGCGATTCTCAACGTTTAGGTGGAACTAAATGGGAATTTCGTTCTTTTAGGTTGTTACAAAAAGGGACTTTGCTTGGGTTATTTCATGTTTCACGTTTGGTATGTAAAAATTAAAATCTAACAGTGAAACGAATGACATTTATTAAAAATTTGCATATATTTTTACATATTTAGAAGACAAAAAAAAATAAATAAATGGGAAATTTTTATTAAGAATGACAAAAAATTAAAATGCAATGAAAATTACATTTTATAATGACAATCAATTTAAACTAGAATTTGCAATGTGAGTATGATTACCAAAGCTTAAAAAAATTACCAAAAGTCCGAATTAATAGATATAAATTACTGTATTTCAAAACCTAGTATTGCCTAAACGTTTGGAATAGCCTATACTATATATTTCAAAATTAGAATTGAATTGTGTGGATAGGTACAATATTATTCAATAAGTAACATCAATAATGAAAAGTTGTGATTTTTTATATACTATAATTATTATAAATTAAATATTTCATCAAAAATGATATCTTTTTCGAGTCAAATTATCGTATTTGTACGATAATTATCGTACGGTTGGCAACACTGGTAACTGACCCAAATTACCAATCTAACTTGTAAATATTAAATGAAGCAACCTTAATTTTTAAAGTGAAGATAAAAATTCGTAAAGTCAAAGTATACTTTTTCTTTCTTCACATAAAAACTTGTTATTCTTAAAGAATAGAAGTCGTGAACGTAGTGCAAACGACAATCCCTACAAACTGGGAACTGGGTCATGGACGTTCCGATACTGTTCCACCGATAAAACCACAGTTTCAGTAATCCCATTTTCTAATTTATTTAGATTTATGGCACCTAAAATAGAAAATATGACCGAAAATAAAGTTACAGTCATATATCTAAAAGAAATGTTGTTTTAAACCAGAAATAGTGCTAGATGAAATGTTTACTAACCAATCTCGTAGACGTTAAATCAAAGTTTTAAAGACACTTGATGCATAAAATGGATGTTTTCTTTTTACTGGTGAATTTTTACAAATAACGACGCCAGAACTTTATCTCCAAGGAAGTTATAAGCATTGGTTTAGCTGTACTGTAAATCCAGTACCATTGCACGCTATTTTTATTAGATCGTTTCTTAATTTTATGTCTGAGTCTGAGTTAAGACCACAAGTTCTTGAATATACGAGATTTAACGTATTCCATCTATGCCATAGTCTTTAAAAGGTTGGTAATTATTATGATTAGAGTCCTATGCGGAAAAGCTTTTTAATATCCGCATCCGCATATCTGATATTCGCATCCGATCTGAATCCGTAACTTTAGCAAATAGAATTACCTGCGTACCAGTTGCATTCGTATATATTAAAACTGCATGCGCACATTTATTTTCATTGATTATCGAACGTAACATAAAAATTAAACAAACATGTACAGTCTATTTCAACCGTTTAAGCGGAACTAGATAACTTCTAACAGACTTTTGTCCATTTTGTTTAATCATTATACATCATATTTACATTGCAAATTCTAGTTTAAGTTGACTATCATTATAAAATGTAATTTTCATTACATTATGTTTGTTTGTTTGTCATTCTTAATAAAAAAAAATCCATTTCTTTTTTTTTTAGTATACCATAAATGTAAAAATTCATTAAAGCCTAAGTTAACTATGAAATGATGTCACACTTGGTTATTTAGTTGCCAATGTTAGAATGTAATGTAACTAACAAGCAAGCATTACTCACTTGTTACATTTGGCTTCCACAGGTTGGTAGCCTTTTTAAACGTTGCCGGTTCAGCTTACGTTTTATTTAGAATGGTATGAAATATTATTATAATATAAATTCCGAAGCTCTTAGTAGCCGCGCCTAAAGGATGGTTTTGTCTCTTATTAATTATTTTTAATTTTTCTTATACACTAAATTTTTCATTTAATTTTATTTATTAGATCTATAGATGGATATTAGATCAACCCAAATCATTCTCAGAGATGCTAAGCAATGAAATTCTTCATGAAACACTTCGTTTGATTAGAATCTTTCCCTGAGTGATAAGTTTCTGATGAACAAAATGAACAACATATGTCCATATTCTTGACTACCACAGAGTATACTGTCATTCTTGGGACATACATAGAAGCAGTTTAAAATTAAATTGGATGTCTTGTTTACTACTTGTCTTAATTACTAAACCGATACTGAAAATTAGCTGTCATACACAGAAATTGGGTTGAAAATGCTTAAAATTTGTAATTTATAATTTATAATGTGGATTTCATATTTGGTAGATCAAAATCAATTTCTTATGTCACAAAAACACTTATTTTATGTAGTTCCTTAATCCCCGCTATTCTCACATATGATCGTACTTCATGGGCCTATGCAACAAGTACACATATGAAACATGTATATGCGAGTAGCACTATCATTTTATACAATTATTAAGCTGTCATTTTAAGTTAATTTGTAAAAGTTATGTCAGCGAGAACTCAGTTAATTAATTTTTTAAATTATCGTAGGGAGTCAAAATATGGAATTAACCACAGAGCATTTTCGAATCATGATTAATAAATCATGAATAAATGACAAATGTTTTTAGTGAACAACCGCCTTTTTTGGCTACAATTTACCGCTGGTATAAAGAATTTGAACGAGGCAGGAATTATATTCAACACCAGAAAGGAGCAGGATGTCCTACAGCTATTACCGAAAAGAACATTGCTGCTCTTAAGATGATAGAAGAAGACAATAAAGTTTATGCGATAATAGAGTACCAATTTAAGATTGAACGCTCAGCTAAGAGAACCATACACGATAACCTGAAATAAAAAAAAATCAGCTGTGGCTACCACATGACCAACCGCCATCATTAAATACTTGTATAAAATACATTCTAGGAGAAGAGTAGAAATAACTTGGCCTTATATTTTCTAACAGAGATATTAATTATCATGACCATGGAAACGTTACATATGAATATGAAAAAATTGACAATAATTTTACAAAAATTATTCGAAATTTTTCGTTTTATGAAAAAACGTCTCAAATAAAAGCTATTAATTATTGCTTTTATAGCAACTTTTGTCCAATAAATTTTTTCGAAATATTTTTCTGTTGTGAAATATTCACAAAAATCTTAAAATCGACACGAGTAAACTCCTTTTAGTCAACCAAAAGTTGATCAACTCATGCCATTGATGGCATGATGGCAGACAGACGGACAGACAGACCGACAGATACCATGCTAAAAATAGTCAAAACGTTATGTAGGGACCTCAATTCGTGGAGATCCATCGAAATCTCGAAATGTCAAAATCGGTATGATCACAATACCTGCCTTATATATGTTAGCGATCGGTAAAAAATAGTCGTTTTGTGCCACATCAGCTTTCCAATTTCCAAAAAGTGGAGAGTTCCTCATGAATCTTTAAAACTCTTAAATAGTGGCGGTAATCAAATTTTATTAAACAATGACAGGTGACGAAACACACACCTTTCTTTGACGTACTTACACGCCAAGGAATTCGTGTATGGATTCATAAAAATCGGGAAACTCCAATAATAACAAAAAAACAGCGAGTTTTCATGAAAAAAGTTATCTATGCAGTATTCTTAAGCAGTACAGGCCTGGTAAAGGCTATTAAACGGGATAGACAGAAGATAGTTACAGATAAATTGTACACTGGAAAATATCTGTCTGAACTGGTCAGTAGAGTTAAAAAAAAGGAATTATATTACATCATGATAATGGGTGTTCCCATAGGACAGCTTCAACTCTTCAGTTTCTGGCGGAAAAAGTATAAAAGTAATAGATCACCCGCCAAACTCACCTGATTTGATAATATGCGACTTTTGTCTATATTTTGGGCTTAAAAAATTATAACAGTGCCCACTTATTTTTGTCCTGTCTTAAAACTGATTTATTATTTTGATAAATATTGTTCATGTTTTCCAAAAAATGGTTTGTTCATTAATTCTAAGATTATAAGCATAAGATATATACAAAACCTAAATTAAAAGATAGAGAAGGTAGAGAAGGAAACTTGAGGCCATTATCCACTATACTATACTATATATAGACCTGTACTGTCCTCATAATTTTTCCCCAAAACTGTATGTAGGTATACAAAACCTTAGATATTTTTTACGATTTAAAATTTGATTAAAAACCAATGCAAGGGTATATAAATGCCAAATTCAGATTAAATTAGGTTAGATTATAAAATATACCTTGCGTTCCAAATTTGTTTGATATAAGGTAGATTCTAATAAAAAAAAAAACACACACACACAAAAAAGATATTTAAAAAATGTGAGAATGCTAATATACTGAATGAAATAAAATTTAAATAATTAAACTGCAAGTTAAAAATTCAATTTAATTAAATTCATGTTATACCTTCCATCGCACAATTAAAAATTAAATGTGTTACTTTCGGTTTCAGTCCGGAAGTAAAAAAATATATGGACTCTTAATTAAATTAACAAAACAGTGACAAACGGTAAAATAAATTAAACCAATTTATTTTCATTTTAAGTTGGAACTTCTCTTAAAGAGGAACAGTATTAACACTAAATTCGTTTAATAACTACAGTACGTGTTATAAAGTGCTCGATATAATGTTACAATAAAATAGTTGAACACAAATAATTATATTAAAGTTACTCAAAAAAGAATATTATTGAGTACAATAAGACCTCGTTTAGCGCTTCCTCGATTAACGCTGATTCGATACAACGCGGTCTGTTCGAAACCTAAAAAAAATCTCAAAACTTAAGCTGATTCACTATCGCGAAATTTCATTGATTCGTATATAACACGATTATTCCCGAACACGAACCAATCAGTAAAGGGCGGCAATTCGTCGTAGCGCTGTGTCAGTCATATAAAATTTTAAGACATATTATTTACGTAGCACATTTCAACAACTTATTGATTAAACAGACGGTGAAAATAAATAATCAATTGTGTAGTTTTAAAAAATATATAACATCATGGATGCCATAGGCAATATCGACCTCGCTTGGCAAGAATTAACTGATAAATACATGAATGGAGGAAGTGGAAAAAGGTATGGTATATTCCCAACGAGAAGAGTTACTGTAGGTTTCTGGTGAGAGCCTTACCGAGGCCGACCTTATTTAACTGCCGGAACAAGGAATTCATGTAGAACTTGAAAATATTGATTCTGAAAATGAAGAACCCGAACAACTTGCTACTGATTTACTTGGTAATAGTTTAGTAATGATAACCGAAATCGTTGATCAAATTGTAGCGAATGATAAAGATTTTGAAAGGAGTGCAAAAGCAAGACGATGCGTTTTCGATGCGATCTCCTGCTACTGTCATTTGCTTTACAAGAGGAAAGGAAAGCAAAAAATGACACTAGACGACTTTATCGCATAAAAATGAAATATTTCAGAAGAGCCAGGACCTTCATCACATAAATGAATTAAATATTTCTGTGTGCATATGTTTATGTGTTATGTAACATATATTATTATGCAAATTAATATAAAAATAACTTAAAATTAAAGTAAAATATGTTTATTTTAGGTCGCGTGTTCCCCATTCCCTATTAACTATAAAAATGACTTTGTTTAACATTGTTTCATTTAGCGTTTTGTCGTCTAGGAATGCATCCTAAGCACTAAACGAGGTCCTACTGTATTAATTAGTTACTATGACTAGACTTCGAATCCGGCTTATTTATTTTATTAATGACTCATTTTGTTTTTTACTTTATTTTCTATTTTATTTTACACAGTTCGGCCATACAAGAGGACAAGCCCAGTAATAGTCTGGCGCTAACATAATTACTATAATTAAATATAGTACAGAATACAGAAACAGAAACACATTTTTTAAATGGTATGACATTTAGTAAAAATATATCAGGAACTTGTCATTTGTTGATATTTTATTAAAGTTTAAACATAATCTGTTCAGCGTTGAGTTATTTTAACCAAAAATATTATTATTCTGCAATTAGGTTGCCAGAGTAATCATTTTCAACTCATTAAATTAAAACTAAATATTACGACGAATATTTGAACCATTCATACTAATAGAAAATGAAAAAGAGCGAAAATATTTTAGGATTTTTCTCGAAATCGAGAAGCATTATGCTAACGATGCAGACTATTATGGAAAATAGGGCAGATAGTGTGGAAAAATAATAGAATGGTAAAAAATATCTAAAAAGGAAAACAGAACATCTGTCAACTTGTGGAATAATATCTCCAAGGGTACGCGCATAGTGGAAGCTGGCTGCTGGTTGTTGGTATCAACGCGCTGGATTATCAAAAATAAACCTGCTCGCTTTTTCGTGCTGATCACTATGCCCGTACGCTAAAGATGGAAAGATCAGTTCATAGAAGATATAATAAATATTGATATAAAATGTAAGAAAAGAATCGACCCTTAACAAATAAGATGGGGTACTTGTACGAGTGAGGCCAAAAGTCAACTCGAGATCGTGCCCAAGAGATGAGAAAGTAAGTTTGGGCTGATTGGGTATTTAGGATAGAAAGAGTGTGTCTGTTGACTCGCCTTACAATCACAGCCAACTATTGTACCTTATAATATGGCAATGTATCAAAGGGTTGAAAAAAGAAGTCATAGTCAAGACAAATCTAACAAATATTGGAAACTTGTTTCATTAAACTACACTCTTATAAACCACACACTAAGTACTTGATAATTAACAATGGGCCTTGAAGACCTATGTTATTTTCCACCACTTTTGACCGTAGTTTTCTGTTCTGTATTTGAGTTCCTTATAGTACATCCCTTCTAACACTGTTTAATCATTTTTCCTTTGGCCTGTACTTCCTGTTTTTAGTTATCTCTCCTAAATATTAATTTCATAACAGTATTCTCCATCATGTGCCCCAACCATCTCAATAGCACAACTTGCACAAACCTCTCTCCTCCTGGATATCTTTTAAAAATCACAGTTAATAGACATAAACAATATCTGCCAGTTTTTTACCACCAAATATTTGTATTTTCTACACTTAAAATTAATTTTGTATTTCGTATTCAACACCCACGGTTAATTTCCATAGAATACAGTTGGCCTTTATTCAATGTTTTATTTAGCCATACAGATATTTTGCCGTGATATTTAGGCATGCCATATACGTTTCTGGACTTAAACACACTGAAAATACTCCTAAAACATCTGTTACTTTTGGCAATCTAGTTTTAATTTATGTACCTTCTTGTTATAGTGACTCCTAAATAAATAAACATTTAAGAATCTGAAAGCTGAAATTCATTTACTCTTCTACATTTAGGTAGATAATAGCACCTTAAAATGATTGGTTAATTACAAGACGATATGTGTCGTCTTTTTCAGGTTGAGGCAAAATCGACGGAACGCATCCTGTGTTCACATCCTGAGGCTAATAATATACTGAACAGGCAAACATGCTTCCTACGGATATCTGTAGTTTAGCTTCCGTGTAAGTTTTAAGCTTTTTCAAAAGGTAGGAGACCGACAAAATAGATCTTATAGGTCGCATTGTTTTAAGGCACCTCGTGTGCTCTCAATAATAATAATAATAATAATAATAATAATATAGGTATAATGAAAAGTTAGGTAAGTTCTATCATAGATCGATTTCCATATATTTTGTCTTCTCTTCATTTAAAGCTATATTCTTGACTAGCAAAAGACTTGTTGAGAAAAATGTTGCATGGGTGAAACGAAAAGTTATTTCAAAAAAAGGTAACTAAAAAAAGAGATATGTTAATTTATATTAACTGTCAAAACAAGGAATTATGTGTTATACGTAACTAATATATTGCTTATTTTTCGAAGCACTGTTTATATATGATGTCATTTTGTATTTGTATAAACGTTTCAGAGCACAAATTACATTTATAAAAGTAGCAATTAACTTTGAACAGAAACAAGCGGGTATTTATTACAAATTATCAAACAAGGTCCATATTCATGTAATTCATCCAGGACACATTATTCAAACTATTCCGGTTAGCGATTGCTTGTGAATATTCAAATAGCGACCCTCATAATCCAGAATGCTTGTCGGAGATGTATTTATATTTCACCCTTGTTCCACTGTTGGTAAACTGCATCATACAACAGCGGTTCTAAACAGCATGTGCATGTTCAATTAATCAAATTTGATGACCGGATCGACCCTATTGGCCACTGGAATGTACAAGCACGTGATCATGTCATTAATTATCAATTCATTACTGATCTAACGTTCTAGTTTTATTGGATTCTGATTTGATCTTAAGCTTAATTGACAAATATTATCTGCTCCTGAACAATCATATAACTAATTACATTAGTGTCCACTGACAAACTTGTAAAAGTATTATAGCAGTTTTACAATCTCTAGATTTGCCGGTCTCCTTACACAGTCTGCGTTCTTATGGTACGAACACGTATACTTCAGTTTTCAATAGAAATCTAATCAAGGCCCTATGACATATTGTCACATAGGTAATCCTAGGTCAGGATTACGACATCTAGATATTGTGACGGTCAGCTGTCTCATTAAAAAACTATTTGTCAGCGTCTGATGTATGTGGCCTGATTACGAAATGCATACGCCGCATTTTCGTAATGAGGAAATATTTGTCATGACGAATGAATATTGGAACTGGGTTAACTTTCGTTACAAAAAGGCTGGATGAAACAGAATATGGAAGCAGTGGAACATAGCCAACTCCGCTGCACGTACTAGTCAACAAGGTGACGACCAAGACACTGACGCCATATACTTGTACCGAAGGTGAAGCCAAGCAAGTAGTCACCATGTGAGTGGGAGCAGACTTCTCCAGGCTCCGCGGCTCCCGGATGGGTAGCCCCCACCTCGGAGATAGGTCCAAGCCGATCCTGGCCAACACGGGGTGGACCGAAGACTTCCTTAACTCCATGGGCCAATTCAAACATTATATTGTAAATTTGATAAATGTTTAGTAAATTTGTTATGGTGAAACCAGGAGTTGTCTCAATCAAACCACCCACGTGACAATATTATAATTTTATAACGAACGTACTGATGTGTTTCTATCTCACTCACTCTGGCAGTTTTTAAAAGAATTCCAAGTATGCAGTTTGTCAATCTGCTTTGTTCTTTACTTAAGCATAGCTGAGACAAATGTGCATATTCACTGTTCGTGTTTGGGAAAAACAAACTCACTGTATGTGAGTTTGTCTTAAGGCGCTTACAGACCAAGATTATTAAAGTAAAGATTGCCTCGTAACTTGTAGTGGGGGGGGGGGGTGAATAGCGAAGCTACACGTCAGCTGTCTGCTAACGGGACGTCGTTTTTGTTTATCGTATATGTTATATACACGTGAAGTTTGAATTTTATCTATAAATATAAAAATATCGTTTAATTTTTTGATTTTCTACTGGTTTTAATTTTTTTTTTTGTGTGTAGTAATGTTTTGTGGTATACAGGGTGTTAGGTAAATGTCTGGCACAATTTAAAAAACAACATGGTGACGTAGAATGCAATCGATTTTTCCTTGGCAATTTTCTCTAAAATGTGAATTTTGTCCAAAAATAAACAAACAAAAAAATGCCCCAAATTTTGAAAACCACTGACTTTTTTTATTTTTCATATTAATCCAGAAGTTGTGTAGTAGCCATAGAGAAAGAAATATTTTAATTGTAGTTCAATAATAGAATATCAAAGTACGTGTACGTCATAATCTAAAATTTTTCTTATTTCTTTTTTCTTCATAAAATTGAAAATGCATTTTGTTGAAATAAAATTACTGTATTGTTTCCATGGTTTCTATTTATCTCAGTCATATATGTGATTATTGTAACAGGCAAAATATTAGTGGTTCCTAAACGGTGGTACTGCATCGATTATCAAGCGATATACGCATCTTATCCAAAAATGATTGAGGACTTTTTAGCTCTAAATGCTGCCTTTATAATTGTGCCGGACATTTACCTAACACCCTGTATATTATTAGTGTTTATTTATTAGTGTTAAGTTATTAGTGTTAAAATGAGTGGAAAAATATGTAGTGTTGCTGCTTTAAATATGTAGTGTTATTAAGTAAATAATAAGTGAGATATTTCAAGAGAATAAGTAGCGCTCCTCATGCTCCCCCCCCCCCATTATTCATCTTATTGAAAATAAAAGGGATGTTTCTTCGTTCAATATTTTAGTTTTAGGGTGTCCCCCCGTAACTACCTTGATATTCATCAAATTGAAAAAAATGCATAGAACAAATAAGATGTGTTTTCTTATAAACAAATTTTATTGCATAGTTTTTTCTGTTAAGATAGTTCTGTTTATAAATGAAATATATTAAGTTTTTTAGTACCAGTTTTAACCCAGAAATATCCCCTAAAAATGAAAATTTTGAGATATCATGCCTTTATTTTGATCCTGGTTCTAATCTATTGTACCAAATTTCGTTAAAATACGTTCAGTCGGTTTTAAAAAGTGATATAACCTCCAATTTTATTAATTACTATATTATTATAGCAATTTGTTTTTCTTTTATTTAACTATTCTTAAAGTTATATTTGTATTCGATTTTATTGTTATTTATTTACTATAATACAAATACCCATCACCTTGAATTTAATATAAATCAGTATAAAACTTTCTTAGGTTTTTATTTATAATTTATTCAGTAGAACTGTCTTGAAATAAATATCTATCATGAATATTGTCAATAAAAATATTTAAAAACATGCAACATCTATATTAATTTTGTATGCTAGTTTGAATTAAGCAGACATGTGACGTATTCCCTCTCACGCTCTGATTGGTCAGAAGTTATGAAACAACCTTTACTTTAAAAATCTTGGGTAGGCATGGCTAAACTCTAACAGCGTACATTTCGAAAATGTCCTTGATCAGATTTCTCTTAAAAACTAAAGTGTAGAAAGATTGTTTCCGGTACGGAAAAACATGTGTCTGTTGTCGGCGCTGGGAAATATGCGCCTGTTTTCGGAGCTTGTTAATGCCAGTTAATGCATACGTAGAAATATTGTTACCAGCATCGGAACAGGAAAGATTGTTACTGAAATTACTTCATTTAAAGATAGCCAGCTTCAGAATTGTTCCTGTGCCTTCTTGGGGATGTTATATAACCAATAAAACTTGCTGTTTCTGTAGACTAGATGTTGTAAAACAAATTCATAACAAAATATTAAATATTAAAATTTATTGTAAGATAGTAAATGTTGTTTTAAAGATTTCTGTTAACTTATCAGAGCATGCCGCATGCGCCGACAGTTGCTGACAAGCTTTCTGCCTGTTAGATATTTATTATCGCTGGTTGGCACCGCTTATTAAACGACTAAAGGCGTTGAGAAGAAAAGAAGAAGAAGATAATTTATCATTATTTTACTCATATATGCAAAATAATCAAAATATTTGCTCAACGTACTACTTATCTACTTCTTGAAGTGCCATACTCGATTCCGAGCGTTTGACGATTTTCCTACCTATACTTGTGTTGTGCATGTTGAGTGTTTATCACAAAAGTATGGGACCTACACTTTTTAATGCGGATTCAGAGCCACTTATTTATTTATAAATTTTCCTGCAACATTATAACTTGGTGGTTGTCTAATGACTACCAAAGAAGAAACTGTCGGACAATTGTTAAGTTCCTTTTGCCGGTGCCAGGGATTGAACCCTGGCCCTACTGCTTAGTAATTCACGCATTACATAGTCGACCGTTCTCATCCTGCTAACTACATATTTATCTAATACCACGTGATCCAGAAAAAAAGGCGTCTAAATAGCCATGGTATTTATTTATTTTTATATGTTATATTCAAAACAAACATATACGTATTATAATTATTGAAAAATATGCCAAGATTGCTCAACAAAACATATAGGCCAAACTGGTCGAAAATTTGTTATAAGATTTGGAGAACATTTGAAAGCCATCCACAATAAAAAAGTAGAACAGTCCAACATAGCAGAACATATGATCACCAATAATCATAACCTTTCCGTAAATGATTTTTAAATTTTACACATTCATAATAAAAGTCTTAAACTGAATCTTTTAGAATACCGAAAAATTGACAAAAATATTAACTCTGGAATTGCCTTAATGAATGACCAGATAGATGTTTACAACTCACCCCTAATAAATCGGTAAAAAAATCGTATCTGCTAATTTTATTTACGCTTGTAATCCCTATCATTAATATTTATTCCCACTGAATGTATCTGTTAAAAATAAGTTTAGTTTGTAATTTAAACTCCTGTAGATGGCGTCACTGCCGAAATACGTATAGAGAAACATTAAACTTATATTTGTGAAACCTACCGAGTGCTATATTTATCTATCAATTTTATATTAACTATGTTTCACCGAGAATACACGGACTCCTCTGTCAATTATATATAAAAAATACACATTATGATCACAAGCAACGAAAGCAAATGATCAAAAACGGTAAAAAAGCACAGGATTGACAACTTAACATTATTAAAAATAAAATAAAAAAAATATCAAGGTCTACGAGATACATTTTTTCGATCATATTGTATTATTTAATATCGACAAATATAATTTCAAGAAATCCGTATATGTACGATAAAGAAATATATGTATTTAGTTAATATTTGTTCAGGTTGGGATTCACTTGTTCTGTTTGACGCACCATCACTGTTCTAAAGCTTAAACATCATTTCGAAAATAAACATTAATTTGGAATAATATCGCAAATGAAGCAAATTAAAGGTGAATCACAAGATACAACAGTTTGCCAGATAATTATGATTTTGAATATTTGTTGAAATACCTTCCCTGACAAACAATTAATAAGGCTTATTTGAAATATTGGTTGATTATTATTCAGTGGTTCAACAGTATTTGGAAATTAAACCTGATTTATAATTTCATTATAAACTGCAGATTATGTTTGTTATATTTCATCCTATGAAAATTTTATGTGTTAGATTTAAACTGGGTTGAGCTTGCGAATTATGTTGTATGACATCATTGACACATGGCTGATGAATATAAAACAAAACGTATTTTATGGAATATTCTCAAAAAAATTCGAATAATTGTTATATTTCTTCAGACTGATATATTAGTTTATTTATATTTGTCATTCTTTAAGCAATAAATAATACTCCATCCGTCCAAAAATATGGTATACATTACTAAAAATGTGGGATTAACGAAAGTAATATTATTAGGTGTACAATATTGCTTCCGCCGTTTTCCTATAGATGGCTTTAGTGGTAAGTAGTGGTCTCAACCAACGTATCGTGAGTGGTTTCAACGCTTCAAGATCGGTGATTTTCACGTCGAAGACCGGCATAGCGGTGGAAGAAAGAAGGTTTTCGAAAATGCAGAATTGGAGGCATTACTTGATGAAGACTCGTGTCAAAGTCAAGAAGAATTGGGAGTGACTCAACAAGCAATTTCTAAATTTCAGAAAATAACAGCGGAAGCAAAGTTGTACACCTATGTATCGTGATCTTTTTTTGTTTTTATTTTTAAATAAGTGGTTGCTGGGTAACTAATAAACAAATTGTGCGCAAATAGTTTAGCATAATTCAAAAGTAATTCACAGAAAAAAATAAAATAAAACGCGTTTTATACAAATTAAAGTGACACTCGCTGTTCTAACCAAATGGCGAATTTTGATTAAAGTTGTGTTAGTTGTGAATTGCAAGCAAGAAGTTCAAAATCGACTTAAATCACAGCCGCCAAGTAGTGCAGATTTTGTATTAGATCTTGGCTTTTTCAATTCTATACAAGCCTTACAACATACAGCTTCACCAAATACAATCGACGGACTGATTGAATGCGTACAAAATGCGTTTAATGCATTAAACATACAAACCCTTGGTAATGTTTTTCAAACTTATCTGGAAGCAACAATCTTAGCAAAAGGAGAGAATTCCTATAAGATTCCGCACATTAATAAGGCAAAACTTCATCGTAAGCGACGATTACAAACAACATTGTCATGTTCCATACAAGCTGTTGAGACAGCCACGTCCTTGTTAACTTAATAAATTTTGTATTATTCTTTTTTTTTACTAGATATTTTTAACTATTTCATATATAAATCACTATAATTAAATTGTAAATGTATTTCATATTTTCGGACGGAGAGAGTAAAATAATAGAACAGTTTTTCGTTTACTATATTGTAAACCAACTCAAGATAAAAAAAAAAACAAAAAGTTCATTACAATGAGGTATTATTAAAATATTACATAGTGGCCAGACAAGGCAACACTTTGTAGATTTAATCCACGTACCCACCGGATGAACGAATAAGAAGTAGCAAAAACAACGAACTTCAACAAACACAAGCATCAACGAATGTCAACGAGTAAGAAGAAGCAAGTGTCACAAATTGGCCTAGTCTAGTTTGTCAGTGTCAGGGTAGTAAAAATAAAGGACGTCGGATGGAAGTCAGGCAGACGAACCAGCATGGTGAATCCAACAGTATTCGTAGAGATATAAATACCGATCGCAGGTATCGATATCATTTCGTAGTATCGATACTGATATTTGTATCAAAAAAAAAGAATGGATACTACATTGTATCGATTATTTATATTGTAAAAAAGTATTGTGCTGTCAGCGCTGAGATATCAAAGTTATCGATACTTTAAATTGATATAAGTATCGTTTCTTCATATCGATATTGGAATCATCATCATCATCAAGCCTTGTCCATCATCGGGTAATTTTGGACTGCCTCTAAAAAGAGCATAGGCTGTCAATAAGATATCTCCATCTAACTCGTCTATCTGCCATTGACTTCAAGTCGGTGATGTTGTTATACAGTCTTTTGTATTGGTTTTGAGAGCTCCATGTATTTATTTCTAGCAGGGTTGAGCGACGCCAGGTGTTCTTGGGTCGCCCTCTACGCCTACTACCCTGAGGGTTGTATGCTAGTGCATAGCGACACACTTCGCTAGCAGCCCTTCGAAGAGTGTGCCCTAACCAACCATACTTTCTTCTTTTAATTTGATAATTAATGTCCATTTGACCAGTTCGTTCCCCCAATTCTACGTTTGATATTCTACGTGGCAAATAAATGCGAAGGATTTTTCGAAGACATCGATTTACAAATACTCGCACTCTTCTCTTGATAGCTTCTGTTACGAACCAAGTCTCGCAGCCATACAGAATAACTGTCACGCATGCCCTAAATATGGTAGTTTTCGTGGAAGTACTGTAGATCGCAGAATTCCATACACGGCTAAGTTGGTTGTAGGTGCCTCTCGCTTTGCGTATTCTTCTTTCCACATCTATATCCGCGCCACCGTCTACAGACACAACACTCCACAAGTACTGGAAATCATCCACGCGCTCGATTTGATGGTTACCGAGCAGTAAAGGTCTATCGGTTTCTGCATTTATCCACATATTTATCGTTTTGGAGCTATTATCGGAATAAAGTATCAATATTTCGTGATATCGGTTAATGTACTAGTAAGAAAATGTCGAGTATACAAAATTCTTCGTTAACAAAGGTAAATATAAATGGACAGGTTTACACAATATTATTGACTAAATTAATTACTAGTATCGAAAGAAAAGTATTGATATCTTACTAGTATCGATAGTATTGTTACATCCCTGAGTACCCGCCTAGCCACCTCATTTCCAACTCACTACGTTGATGACCACGAGTCTGACTCCGCATACTTCTAGGTAGATCAAGCAGTAGTCCTCATGTGAGTAGGGAAAGATATCACAAGGCTCCTTGCCTTCATGATGCGCCCTCTCTACTCTGTAGGCAGCTCCAAAGAGATCCCAGCAATACGGGGTGGACGTGAGACTTCCCCCAGATCCCATGACTATTACTTCTATTGTCATTCATAATTGTATAATAAAATGTGTTGCTGTGTCGCAGTCAGTAACGTGTCAAACGCCATCAGCTCAAGATGTCTGTGGCCATAACATATTGGCTTATCATAAATAATAATCAAATGTCTTTCACCTTTCTTTAAAACCGCCATGCAGGTGATAACTATTAATCCGAGACTGGTCAGGGCTTTTGATAACACTGATTCTGCTATATGGTATGTTTAAAAATGAAAATCAGCCGCCCACCGGGCGATGGCCCGATAACTCTTATGGCCAGTCCACCCTTGCCACAATGTATTATAAAATCTGAAAAACGATATATTTCAGGCCTCAGTCATTTCGGATTAAGTATATTCAACCTGTAATTACTTTTTTTATATGGTTGAATAAAATATTTCTAAATAAGTTTAGAAGTTTTAAAACGTATATCAAATTATTTTAAATAATATTTGTGACGAGTGCACATATTTAATTTTCCCTTAAATATGACTTAACTTATAATGAGTAAATAGTTAATATTGAAAGAACCTTTTTATTCGCTTTTTAGTTATTTAAACTTTACTTTTTGAAGTTAGCGGTCGTGAAATTAACTCTGAAAATATGAAGAATATTCAATTTGCGTCATATACAATATTGATCGTGAGATTGTTAATTACGTTGGTGTAGCTCATGTTCATTAAGTTATAATCTTTTAGAAAGATGTAAAAAATATAACTCTTTTAGAAAAATGTGAAAAAATCTCTAGTATAAACTTATGTCATATTTATTATATATGAGATATACTTATAGTTATTTTTAGAATCTCTTTTTGTAAAAAAAATATGTTTCAAATTTGTAAAACATTTTTTGTAAAATAATATTCATTTTTGTACATCAAAGTCCTCAAAAAATTAATGAATTTATTCACTTATGGCGTTGATAGTATAAGAATTGGTTTTGGTGGAAGTGATTAAAGTTTACTAGAGGTAAAATACTAGAATATTAATTATTTGTATATAGCGTTAATTATTTTCAATATAGCATTTTAATAGCAATTAAATAGTAGCTTTTAAGAATTATATTGCTACAAAACAATCCACGAGGGTATATAGCCCAGATCAATAGATAACTCATATTACAATATTTTCATTTTCTACGAAAATTATTTTCTACGTTCAGTTTGTTGTTGAATATCGTCGTAACCTCTAAAGATGTGCGTATACGAAGAAAAAATACTTTGATGGCATGAGCATTTATTTCCGAAAAAAGTTCTTGGACTTGTGCATCTACGATGTATAGATCAGGAGTAATCAAGGCGAGAATAAATTCAAAAGAGAGAACGCTTCACGTGGGTGGCGTTAACTTGAGTGATGAGTTCTTTTCACATCACTATATGTGGAATTTTCCCGAGTTAGTACAGAAGAATATTTATATGTGTTGTCACCAAGTGGCTGTATTACCAATATTATTTTCCAAAAGCCTTTAGTTAAATTATGCGTGTAAGAAAAACATATTAATACAATGACAGAATAAAATAAAAAAATTATATACTTGGTATTCTTTTGTCTTCCTTAAACATTTATTTGACTACGGATGCTTTTTTCCGTTAGAGAACCAACAGATATACTGTTAGTTTAATATAAAACAATTGTTACAATCTGTGAATATTATTTTTATAAATATGCATATGCAGTAGGCAATTATGACTGACAGTGCTTAAGAAGGGAGAGGGAAAAAGAGAGAGAGGAAGAGAGAGAGAAAGAGAGAGGAAGAGAGACAGAAAGAAAGAGAGAACAGTCGACAGATTAAAATCCAGATACAAAGATCATGTTGAAACAGGTTTGGCAATAGCGACTTTTTCCTTGGTATGCAAGTTTGCCAACACATTGTTGTTACACCCAATTGATTTAAAAAGTCTGTTACACAGTGGGCGACGTGTGGGCATCCATTATCCGGAATTAGGGTGAAATTTTCTCCGATATATGGGGCAAAAGGTACAACATGGTCTTGAAGAATATCTCTGATGTACCTATCTGCAGTTAACACTCCGCCATCAATCACCACTAACTCTGTGCGAGCTCCCAAACATATTCCACCCCACATCATAATTGAACCTCCACCAAAAGATACAGTAGTAGCAAAATTAATTGGCGCATTTTGCTCTTCTTGGCGTCGTTGCAATCTTCGTTCATTGTTTAGTAGAGCATTCAAAGCTATCTAGATAAAGGCAACAAAATAATAAAATTAAAAAAAAAAAACCTAATTTTCAATTTGTTCCTTAAAATTTGCCGATGTGTGTATATAATTTACCAAAAACAACAGACTGGTTTGCATTTAGAATGCAAACACACTGAACACCTGCGCATTACCCAGAACAGTTTATGAATGTTCCCATAAGAAGCCAGTAGTTTGCACGTCGATGGCAAACTCAGTAGCCCAGCAATCGTCTTAGTGGGCGTATTTATGTTAACAGCGTTTTTAAATTCGTAAAAATGAATTATGTGCAAAGTTTATCAATGGAGCCATTTTTAAGTTGATCTTTCACCGATAAAGCTAAAATAAAAATACTTGGAAAACCTCCACAGAATTTAAACAAAAAGCAATCCATCTCCAGCAGAAACTAATCTTTAATAAAACATTTAATCCGGACATTTATAATTAATATGCATGGATTTGTGGTTGTGATGCAAAAAATGCAATTTTTTGCTTCCCTGGTTTTTTATTTGGAGGAGAAGAATAAGGCATGTTGCTGAATCTAAAAGTTAGATCAGTTTCATGAGCAGATATTGGGGAAATTTAGAGATTAGAAACTGGAAGGTGAGAGTAGGAAACAGATATCTATGAAGCAAAATATTGAAAGAGGCCAGGATCTATATTGAACTGTACAGCCAAAATGATGATGAAAATGATACAAAATGCAACAAATAAAAGAAAGTAATAAAGCGCATTTATGGTACTATATTCCTAGATTGCTGTATTCCTAGTTATAGCCTTCGAGACCTGGTGCTATCGACGCATATTAAAAGTGAAATGGGTTGACAAAGTCTCAAACAATGAAGTGTTTCAAAGAGCTGAAGCAAGAAAATTTCTGCTTCAAAATATAAATAAAAGATAAGCTAGCTTGATGGGGCATATTTTGCGACATGAGGGTTTGTTGAAAATAATCGTGGAAGGCATTGTCGAAGGAACAAACTCTAAAAACTTAACAAACCTGAAACTATATGAGTCAATTGAAGGAGCAGTTTAACTGTCAGAAATATGTAGATCTGAAGAGAAAAGCAGAAGTCAGAGAGGAATGACGAGCTGCTGCCAACCAATCTTGGAATTGTAAACTTAAAGAGATTCCTAATTATGATCAAATGAATTAGTGTTCTAGAAGTTTATTACAAAACTATTTGCCTTTTCTTTGTCTTTGTTTATTTACCCTATTTCCCTTTGTGAGTTTGAGTTCCGTATTTATATAACCTACTTATTCAAGCCATAAATATCTTGTTCTTATATCAAACAAAAAATTAACCCCCATTCTTCTCGTTTTAATGAGGTTCCAGAAGTTTATAACTGTTCATCTTAATAATGATAGTAAATTCAACACTAATGAAACTCAAACAGTAGCATATGACCATAATACTTTGCGGCTTGTTAGCGAAACAAGTAGAAATTTCCTAATGAGGAATTTTACGTGCATATTCCATTTGTAGAACCACTGGTAGTTTAGGGTACCCTCTCGTCCCAGATGTGTGATAAAGATGGGTCAGGACACGATTAATTAAAGTCAGTACATTAGTATGTGGCTGCTCGACTCACGCACACCATGTTTTGCGGTATACACTTGTAGCTGTTCAGCTTCGTACAAATGGCTTACTCTGATAATGTCGCCCATTTATTTAAACAACAGTCACAAAAGTAATAACCCTATCATATTTCTTATCTGACCAAGTGTATATTTTGAAATGGAAAAATTTTAATGAAGATTCTTTGGTGAATCATGGAAACATTATTCATGCTACCTCTGTAATTAACTTGATAAGAACTATTGTTTTTACGATGATGTTGTAATTAGAAGTAGAATGAGCAGGGAGATATTCACTATATTCTAACTGAACTGCAGCCAGCCATAAAAGGATGTATACATGCATTGTTTGCAACTTTTATATTGTTTCAGATTAAAATTTCATGAGCCTTTAGAACTAGAGCATGCATTGACTAATGGATCTAGTTATTGTTGCTCAATTATCTAATCTTATTACATTTATGACGTGGACAGTATCGCTCAGTAACTAATAATCAAGTTAGGCAAATGAATATCGGTATAAGTGTACCTAAAACAGTTTATTAGAAATGCCTGTCTGTTTGTTAGGTAAAAATTGTGGTTAAACGGCTGGACGTAGAAAGTTGAACTTTTTTATACATGTATAATTTTGAAGTTTTTCCGTTTGTCACTAGATTTTGCCATGTACCTCGACAGATGGGGTTTTCTTCCCAGTCTGGGCTGAGTAGCTCATACAATTTGCCATTTTTGAATGAAGCTATTTTTTAACATGTCTTTTTAACATTGCTTAGGAGTTACCATACGTCTGCAGCCTTCTTCTGACTCTGAGTACAGTAATAGTTTTGTTAACCTAGTATTTGACATTCTTATGACGTGTCCAACCCACCGCAACTAAATTTGGTGCAGCTTCATGGTGCAGCTTTTTGATCATATTCCAAAATGACCTTTTTATCCGTTACACAGGCATTAAGTTTCTGCGACCACTTGTTAATAGAATAACGAAGCATTTCTACAGGGAAACCTTCCACCTCCATCACTAGGGAGCGCTTCAGACTAGCAACTTATATTAGGTTGTACCTTCCTGCAGCTCATACCTTAAAACACGGACAACAACTGTAGTTCAGCAACTGTAGTTTTCTTTCAACCTCATATGTAGTTCAGAGGTTTGAGGTCAAAGCTGCTATACGGCCATGCAGGATAAACGAAAAGCAGTACATTACTTTTAATCCACTGCTGCGTATTCTTCGCCCTACGGGCTGGCGTTGAATCTTACTGGCTGTTCCAGAGCTGACCAGCGAAGAGGGAGCTGTTCAGTTCTTTAAATATGAACTTCAACACGGTTTCCTAATAAACTCTGACCAACGTTTTTATCCCTATCTCGTAAAAATGTATCTTAATAGCATCGTCATAGATTTCATCACAGCAAATCTAAACTGAGGTAGGGTAATGTCCCCTCTGCATTATCGGCACTTTCGAACAAGCTTCTCGTGAACTTGTAATACCGTTTTGGCGGTTAAAAGTCACCTCAATATGAATAATTTTTTCGTGAAAATCTTTTCAAGAAACCCTTCGTACTTCTGTTGATGAGTACCTACAGATATTTAAGAGCTTTATAACGGATAGAGATGGTCATTTAGAAAACTGATTGGTGCTTCTTGTTTAAAGCTTTGTTTATAATAGATACATATCAGGTGCATAGAAGTGAATACAAAGGGATTTACTGTTTTGAACGTATATTTTAATAAACAGAACAAAAAAAGTATTAAAGATTCTTACGTTATGCTTGTGCTTTATATCCGTTATAAACGACAATTAAGATACATCAATATGTTATGTACTAAAAGAAAATTTAAATATCTTTAAGCATCTTGTGGAGTTTAACTGAAAACTTCGTGACAGTATTTATGGTAATTTAAGACAGTATTTATTCTAAGGGAACGCCAAGTTCCCTTTCGAACAATCTGGGAACGTCTAGTATTTACTACGGGTTAGAAAAGTATGCCTCGGTCTTTCTGTATTAGAATCGTAACAGAATGTTCCTATTCGGTAATTATAAGTATATTTTGACAAATGCTAATTAATTTAATATAAACTTTCAATTCACATTCACGGTATTTTATTACAGTTAATGAATTTTAGCATGATTTTTCATTGTAGTATATAATACATATTTATTTTACATTTCGGGACAAATGGCGTTCCGCGTAGGGTTCTTTTGGGACGCTTATATAAATAGCTGCAATTCGGAATATCTCACGAAATTGGAGACTGTCACTCTATTTATTCGTCATCATTTCCCAAATCCATTCATTTCGGACTTTTTTCCAGTCTTAACAGTCAGCCGAAGTGTCAAAAAATGACCAGCCGGGTCATTTCCAAAAATCTATCACAATTGCTGTTTTTCCCCCATCGGTCGCTTATTTTTCATACTTAAATACGAAAGCATTATATTTTAAGCTTATCCTTTATTAAATTTCAGTTCTTTCAAAGAACTAATTCGAGGCTCTAATTGCTTTACTCTTTCGATTTGGTTCACTCAATAAGTTCTCCATCTTGATATGTTCATTGTTAATAGTATACCCGTCAATTTATAATAATAAGGACTGCATGAAATCCTGTACACCTAATTTATAATAAACTTCTATTGAAGGAAAGATTCAGTGTTTCATTCCAAACTATATACATAGTAATAAAATAAAATTAACCTTAATTCATTTTCGAGTGTTGATATTTCTTGGTTGGAAAATACCTTAGATTATCAAAGAACATCTTCGCAAATGCTTGACCTAAAAAGTATTAAGAACACTTTCCTGAAGATGTTCTCTAGTAAACGTGACAAACAAGCATAATTTCAGACCGTAATATTCGGTCGGTGTAACAACGAAGTTTATTGCAATTTCAAACAACGCCTTAGCACATAATAAGGTGACCTATTTTTAATATAGATTACATAAGTAAAGTGAGTAGATACCTATAGGTATTTTAAAATTTCGTCTAAGTATATACTTCGACGTAATTTTAAAATTTCTTAATGCATCAAATTAAGATTGTGACATGTGTATATGTATTTCACATCGTATTTCCTTCTTCTCAATTATTAATTTTGGTAATGTGGCGGCATTTGGTTTATGACCCATCTAATATAATTTTTTATTACTAATTTCTGTTGGGTTTAAAATAATTTAAAAAGTATATTTACAATTCCATTACTTTTACAACCTTAGTTATTTTACAAGTTTTATATTTTACAAATAGTCACGTAAAAGTGCGTAAGAGTAGTAAGAGTACTAATGGGAAACTCCTAGATCAGCCTGATTTTTTTTTACAAAAAATGTAGTTTTTAAAGAAGCTTTGTCTTTGAAGCTTTGTACTTGCCAACAAATTAACGCAACTTAATTTTTTTACCGACCGCATATCATACCGATTTTGACATTTCGAGATTTCGATGGATCTCCACGAACTGAGGTCTCTACATAACGTTTTTACTATTTTTAGCATGATGTCTGTCGGTCTGTCTGTCCGTCCGTCCGTCCGTCCGTCTGTCTGTCTGTGTACACGTGCAGAGCAAATTCGGCTAAAAGGATTTTTATGAAACTGCATATTTAAACTTTTGACATCAATGGCACGAGTTGATCAACTTTTGGTAAAAATCGGTTGACTAGAAATGGGAGTATGGAAGTATCGATTTTAACATTTTAGCGAATATTTAGCAATAGAAAAATATTTCGAAAAAATTTATTTAACAAAAGTTGCTATAAATGCAATAAACAATAACTTTTATTTGAGACGTTTTTTGATAAAACGAAAAATTTCGAAAAATGTAAAATTTTGCGAAATTATCTTTTTTTTCATACTTATATGTAACGTTTCCATGGTCATGATAAATAATATCTCTGTTAGAAAATATTAGGCCAAGTTATTTACTCTGCTGCTAGAGAAAATTTACGGAATTATCGGCCCTTACTTTTTTGAAGACGAAAGGGGGCGTGCAGTTACAGTGAATTCAGAGCGTTATGTGGAGATGTTAGAAAACTTCTTGGTACCTGAACTGCAAAACTTTCCTGGCTATAACCAAAGAACATGGTTCCAACAGGACGGAGCAACTTCACTCTGCTGCTAGAATGTATTTTATACAAGTACTTTGTGATGGCGGTCGGTCCTGTGGTCGCAACAGCTGATTTTTTTAAATTATTATTATCAAATTTTAACTGTAATTATTAAATATGAATAACCTAAGTTAGAATAGAATAGAACTTTTGTTATATTATATATTCTTTTTAACTATACTATTTTAACTAATAGTACGCTCAAGTGTTTATTTCTTAGCTACCATAACCTGTTTAGTTTTGTTATTTTAAATTGCGTAATTCAGTGCCAGCCAGTTTTGAGCTAAATGCATGTTTGGGGTTGGTCGGCACACTCAAGTGGGGGCAAGTAGGCACTCTGCTTACCAGTCCCGCTCACTAAGTTTTTGTATTAGGTATATAATGATTTTGTTTGAATGTTAATATAATTTTTTTATTTGTTCAGTCACGATGGGCAAGTATAAAAGAAAAAGTGAGAGTTAATGCTGTGATTGTTGAAAAAAATATCCGTGAGTGATGCTTGGATGACTAGTCTTCTCTGGGCAAATTATGACCATATATGACATCGCTGGAATTGTAGGGTCCTCTTTGCCCTTAGCCTCTTCGCCTACAAACATACAAGCTGGATTCCGTGTGTCAGGAATTTTTGCTTTCAATCCAGATATTTTCTCCGCTTCTGATTTTTGCCAAATTATGGAACTGACCGGCCTAACCCAGAAAGTCTAATTGAAACCCCTACAGTAAAATATATTACTACACCTTCGCCTGGGAACACTAAAGCATTAGTGCATTTCGCGATCTCTGATGTGGACAGACAGGGAGCGGGACCATCTCGTTCAATTGACAAAACAAATCTCACGACCTCGTCAGGGTATTCGCTAACTCCAGAAAATATAAGACCACTTCCTAAAGCGCCAGCAAAGAAAATAGATAAGAAAAAGAGAGGGAGGAAACAACGATCATCATCTATCTTGACTGACACACCAGTTAAAAATAAACTAAAAGAGGAAAAAGAAAATGCTGAAAACAAAAAGATAGAAGCAGGAATCAGAATAGAACAAAGAGCGGCAAAGGCATCAAGGGGGAAAGAAAAAAGGAAAGAAAGAAAAAAACAAAGAGGAATTTATTTAAAGTGAAATCGAAATAAATTGTAATAGATTTAGCCGGAAAATAAATTTTAACTTTCAATTTATGTTTAAAATAAATTCTTATTTTTGTTAGATACTAATTTGAATGTGCCTTTTCAGATAATAAATTTTTATTATGACTTATGAAAGTGTATTATTTGGTCATATCTACCTGTGTGCCTACCTACCCCGCTGGTTGTGCCTACCAATCTCGCACCTGGGGCAGGTTGGCACATTTGTTTCTTGGTTTTTAAAGTGAAAAATATTGTTCACAGAATCAAAATACCAATTTATAATTTTTCTGATATATAATCAAATGGTACCTCCAACATTCCCCGTTGTTAGATATTTTTTATCTATCACTGAAAAATTTACAAAAATCGGAATGTAAAATGTGTGCCTACCAGCCCCGGTCTCTCCTATGTTTAATAAAATCCCGTTCTAGTGACTTTTTTTAATATTAATTTCTCTTCCTGGATTTACGCTACAAGATCGTTCATGCAATACCTTTTTTAACACTCTTTTCAATGTTTATTTGTGACTTAAATTTCATTGCAAGTTGGTTAAACACCAGACCCACTAACAGAACACATATTTTAGTTACCATTCTTTGTAATATTCAGTAAAGCTTATTTTGAATTTTATATTTTCAACTAATAGGTATATCAAAATGCAATAAGAACTATAGTAAAATAATCTAGAATCGAAAAATGAATCAAACTAGAGCGAACCGTCGCACAGTGGAACGGCTCGCTATAGTTTGATATAAGAAACAATATAAAATTTCTTCTGTTCGTTGCGCTTAGTTCTGTTGCGTACAAGTGCGCGATTACCTTTGAATAATTACCGCAAACTTAATGTAATTGCAAAATATTACTGCTCTTTGGCTTCTTAATTACCCTGCTTTATAGTTGTTTTTAAATGAAAAACTACAACAAAGGGCGTTACACGAGCATTGCCCGTGTATGAGTATCTATATTGTTCGACCGGAAACAATTACGTTCTTTAATTATATGTTATCTAGTGCAAGTTTTTTACATTCCATAGAATCTGCACTGTTTCAAAAGCTCCTTTGGTAAAAGCATAAAAGCTGAAATATACGTCAATGATAACATTAATCTAAAAAAGGATACAAAACAATATTGTAATTTGTTTAAACATTATGATATTATCAAATTTACTTTTTATCCAGAGGGATGTGGAAAAATTGATACGATCTTGTTTTGTAACAAAAACAAAAGGACGTTATTTTGTACGAATTTATATAAATGTCAGTCAATATAGTTTCATTATCGAAATTTGCATGTTCGTTTTTAAAATGAAATGCAATACCAATGCAATAATTACAAATGCATTTCCATTTTAATTTACTTTTATTAGAGTATGTGTTTGATAAAAAATAATAACATTTTTACAATGTTTTTGTGTGTAATAACAAACGAAATCGATTAATTAATTAATTAATGAAAATATTTTTATACCGTGATCTAAACAATTCAGAATAATAATAATAATAAATGCAGGATGCAGAAAGCAGTGCTGCTCGGGTCACTCCGCATTGTGCGGGCACTGGATCTAGCGTAATTTCCGCGGCTGCATATCGCCAGGGTTTGGGATGCAGTCGTGTGTATTTAGCTCCACTAGTCTCTAGTATGACGCGGCTCAAAATGTTGCTGAAGTTTGAGATTAGTGGACGCTTGTCAAGACCTGACAAACCCCAAAATAATAATAATATTTATTGAGAAATATCTCGAGGATAATACAAGAAGGAAAACTTGGAATATTTAGGCCTCAGGGAATTTTATTTTCTCTATATATCTGTAGAAGCAGCTCTTAAGCTCAAAGGCACAAGTTTCAGATCAATTTTGCTGCTCTACACCAGCCAGTCGCTTCATGTTCTTCAATTGGTGTCAGATGTTCCACGGTATCTTTTTAGGCGGAGGCCAGCCGCATGCCCCTCTTTCGTTCTATTACCCTGCAGGAGCGATTTCAAAAGTGCAAAAACCTATGGGCCATCCTGTATTTACGAAATAAGTTAGATTATATTTGTGTTATTATATGATGTTTTAAAATTGTGTAATTGGTTTCTTAATTATAAATTTCACTGAAAATAATTATTAAACATCTAACATTTCAATTTCAAGCTCTGATCCCCCCTCTGCAGGTGCGCGCATTCCTGCGGAAAACTGAAATGTGTCAAAATTTACAATACTCGAGCACTGTGTTTGCCACCTTCACTTACTAGATAATTACGAAATCCTGAAATAAGTGCAAATTCCCGCGTCAGATTAATCATCAATTATTCATCAATTGATATTAGGAATCTCATGTATGACTATTAATATCAATTAATAATACTAACTCAATGAATCATAGGTCTCAATCAAAGCTCTTTGTATCTGGTCCGTCAGTACGGCTTATATAGATTCCAAACTTACCTAACCTAATCTTATAATACCTAAACTAAACTACGACAGACAGATTGCTGAGACTAAATTAATATTACATTAGAAGTGTCACACTCATGTCTCAAATTACCCATTTAATAGAATTGTCTGTGCAAAATAGTAGACACAATACAAGTTTTTGCTTGTTGTTTCGTGAATAAGTACTTGACAGACAGTATAAAAACATGGGTTTGGTTTAAATATTAAAAAAGCCGAAAGGAGAATATGTTAAGTTTGTAATCTAATTTAAAGAAGCTAACATCAGAGCTCACTTTTTCTGAAGTGTTCTCCAAGGTATATCTTTTAGAGCTTCTTAAAAGTGCGTAGCAAGAGACGCTTTATTTATTATTCTACTTTTAAAAGTCTTGTGTGTTCGCTGAAAAAAATCAAAGTCAATTCTCAAGGCCAAAATATTGATATTTATTCTCCTCTCTCTCTCTCTCTTTCTCTCGCATAAGGCCAGTCTTCTCCCAAAAGAGGCACGGGTGCAACAAATCTTTTTTAGGCCTTTAAATTTCATAACTAAAATGAATATACCACGTCGCTCAATAAGTCTCCGGTCTAACTAAGAAAAACATTTTTTTTTTTTTTAGAAATTCGACTTTATTCATCAACATACTCTCCTTCAAGAGTGATACATTCATTCCAACGATTCTAAAATTAAAAAAATTAATTAATTAGTTTAAATTCAGCATACCTATCAGTAATAGTTAATTTGCCTAGTGCAAAGACTCTATAACGCTTATCGAGCCAATGTTTGGCTTCAATTTTTTTTTCCATCAAAAAACAATGTTTAATCAAAACACGAAATTCTTTTTTATCCATTCTTTTGAAAATTACAAAAACTGGAGTCACTAAAACCACTGCAACCTCTAAACTAATTGTCAGAATGTCATAAAATTTTCACACGTATCGTTTGAAGGTTGGTACTATTCAGAAGTCATATGGGTCTGTCAACAGTGTTGCCATATATATGTCAGACCGGAGACTTATTGAGTGAAGTGTTACATATTTTTTCGATTAGAAAAAATTATTAAAAGATGTTAAACGAAAAAAACATATAATATTTTTTAGAAAGAGCATTGTGCGTGTTTATTATTTTATCTTAAAACTCTAATTCAGGAACAAGAAAATTAAATTCTATATTAGTTTACAAATGTGCCAAATAATTAAAAGATGCTAATAAAGTATCAGAGTTTAGACCAATAAATACTTTGCAGTGCATTGAAAAAATATTGGCAGCAGCAGCGTACAATCAGATAAATAAATATTTCAATGAAAATAAGCTCATTTATTGTAATCTGCCGGGATTTAGATCTGTTTACTCCTGTGAGACAGCGTTACAGGTAAGTATCTCGGAATGGTAAAAGTCTGTAGATGAGAATAAATTCATAATTGTTGTTTTCTTGGATCTGAATGGCACCTTTAAAATTATTGATAGAGATAAACTTAAAGAATACGGTACTGGTGAAACAGTTTTTGACTGGTTCGATGACTACTTATCGAATAGATCTCAAAAAACTGCAGCTAAAGATTTCATTTCTGCTAGCCTGTCTAATGATTTTGGCTGTCCCAAGGGAGTGTACTTGCTCCCTGGTCAATTTAATTTATATTAATGGTATTCAGTATGCCATGGAATGCGACTTACTTAACTTATTTGCAGATGATGCATGCTTAGCAATTAATGGTAACAATATATGTACATGAAGCGTTAGATCGTATTAAAATACAGCTTAATAAAATAGAACAGTATTTCATATGTAATAAATTAAAACTTAATGCTAAAAAAACCAAAACAATGATAATTACGACTAAACATAAACTAACTCAAATTGATATCTCTTCATTCAAATTAAAAATGGATGGAGAAAATATTAAATTTGTAACAAAAATTAAATATTTTGGTTTATTGTTGGACTCTTGCTTAGCATTTAAAAGTCATTTTGATTATACACATATAAAAATATCAAATATCAAAATATATTTTTTCTCTCGAGTATTGAAGCACTTAACATGTTGGAATTTTAGGAATTTGGAGGAATTGTCAAATCAATAATTCAACCACATTTTGATTACTGCGCGACTGTATTGTATTTACTTAATAACATCAGTATTGAGGCCCTACAAAAGCTTCAGAACAGAGGCATGAGAATTGATATTGGGCGTGGAAGACACTCATTCGCATAATGCTCAACACATTAATTTTAGTTAATGTGACAAATCAAATTAAAATTCTCACTTTTTATTTATAAACTTATTCATTGGGAATCAAACTACATAAGAGACTTTTATAATATGCAACTATGAAGTACACAATTACAATACTCGCACTAAAAATAATATCTACTCATATAAAAAAATAACTTAAATATAACTAAAAAATCATTATTTATTAAACGGTGTCGGAAATATAATTCTTTACCAGAGTATATAACAATTTCGGTGAATATAAAAATGAAATACAATACCTATATACAATTATTTCAAAAATTGCACTTTACTTTTTTGATTTAAAATATTGAATTGACGATTATCTATTTAATTTCACTTATATTTAAACTTATCTTAATTATGTAAATTTATAGGCACAAACTTTTTTGTTGTATTTTTTCTTCTATTATAATGTAAATGTAAACATTGTTATATATATATTATAAGGAACTATAAGATATTATTAAAAAATAAATAAAACAATAATCACTTTTAACACTATTTATTGAAAATATCTTAATTTCGTATAACGAGCAGCCTTGTGACCTGAGCAGTCGGTATCTGAGCACAGAATGCCCCAACCAGCTGACCAGCAGCGGCCCGATCATTAATTAGCATGACATAACATATAAGCGGATTACAATTCTTACAATTATTTGATAAGGAAACAATTATGTCAAATACATTCAAATATAAGAAACCATATGATTTTACAAATGATATGGCTTATTGTTTATGTAACAATATTGCAATAAATGTTTAATAATTATTTTATTGCTAACAATATATATATATTATATATATATATATATATATATATATATATATATATATATATATATATATATATATATATATATATATATATATATATATATCTTTTAATGACTTAATAGCCTATATATTATCATATTGATAGTTCTCAATAAATTTAATAATAATAATAATTTTAAACATTTAAACATCAATTTTTTTTATTTTCCTAGTGAGATTCTACTATTTAAATTCTTAACTATAACTGTCATCTGAGGTTGAGATTGAACAGCTCACTTAGGGCCAATTTCTCAATATCAGTTTAAATTAGAAGTAAAGGTTAAACTAAAGATTATCACATGATTGTATTTCTCATTCTCCAGTTGGAGCTGAACCTCTGGTAATCTTAAGATAAACTTAACCGTCTCCGCAGGTACCGTTTATGTCCCGATTACATTACTAGCTCAGTTTAAAATAAATAAAATTTGTATAAATCATTAGTTTTAAAAGTAGTTTGGTTCCATATTAGTAGTAAAATAACAGTATTTTGTGAAAAACAGGTAAATAAATCTTGGAACAACAATTTTTACTTTTGTAACCTAAACTTTATTACTGCCGACAACATTGTAAAAGTCGCTGTTTCGCTACAAATAAAGTTTAGTTTTTGGAAAATAAATTTAAGTGTCTCATTATAAATCTTACCGTTCCGCAAAGAATATATCTGCCCCCATGGTTTCATGATAAATTAGTTTCTACTATTTGTAAATAAGGTGGATATAGGTTAAGTTGTTTACAAATTTGACGTACTGACAGCTAAATGCGCATGCCCGACGGTGCGGTCAGCGCTCAGAGTTTAGATAAGACATACGTTTAGGTAATATGCGCATGCCCCAAGAATAATCTAAAGATTACGGAACCAATAGATTTATTTGTATTCAGAAATGTTCTTGGGTTTAATGATTAGTTTAACTGGAAGGTATAGATTATCTAAAAGTAAGATTAAACCAATATTGAGAAATCGGGCCTTAGTGTTACATGGCATTCTTAAAAGTAGAGCACTGGTAAATTTAGATTAAGACATTTAAAGGTAGTCAGCAAATTTTACACGTATTTATGATAAAAAAATATTTACAGTAAATATTTTTGTATAATTTAGCCTACTGATGATGTTCACGTGGTCAACGAAATGTACATATAGAATAAAAAAAAATGTTTGAAGGAAAGATCTTTTTTCTTAATTTCAAACTCTTCAATTTCAACAATTTAATATTTTTATCCAATGGAGAATTATTTGAACCCATGCTGTAATGTAGTTTTATTATTTTCGTTAGTTGTTATTATATATGTAGTGTTTTATTCAAGACTAATAAAACTATTATACAATAATATCTACTTTTAATTTTGGTTTTCATAAATATTTATGATACAGCGATTATTTTGATAGACAAAAAACGTGTTTCTTAATTTTTCATAATATTTAAGAAAATAAAATAGGACTTTTTTATATAATTGAATAGCAAAAAAAGCTCTTTTCAAAATTATCGTATCCTACTATAAGCTTCATATGAAAAATTTAAATTAATCCCGATGACATGAAAACGGTTCGCGGAAAAAATAAATAAAACGAGAACCTTTGTAAATTCACTATTAAAAATACCTCAAGAAAGTACACGCCAAAATCACAACAAATTTTAAGTTATGAGCAAAAATTAAAAACCGGAAAATTTACATTTTCGTTCATATCTAGTAACCTATGTATTTTTTTTTAGGAGAAAGACATTGTTAAAATGGTCGCTGAATGCGGCAACTTTGGACTAATTTAACCGACCTCGTATTTCTTACCGTTCTCGAGACCCTGATGCTTAACAAGTTATTTGGGACACTCTGTATATGTGAAAATAAAAGCAACGGTTATTGTCAATAAGTTTTTGTCATTAGCAAAGAATAGATACTCCTTTTAAATAATCCAGTATTTGCTGATTGTGTAAAAGGACTCATTATAGTTGTTCATTAGGTAATTTTATCCAAACATACAACAATCCATGTTAAAAATTCAATTTAATTTGAAAAACCGTACTCACAAAGGCAACATTCTTTCCCGTCACCTCCCAGAGGTAACCAAACGCATTGTACTTTTATTGAAACCTCCCTGAAGCCCGTGCATTGTACAATACGAATTTCATAATGAAATAACCCATGGGACACAGCAGCCAGACATAACGGCATATGTGTTCATCATGAACAGTACTGTGTACATAAACGGGGCTGTTAACTCTGGAGCTAAATATGTCTGCCATGTCAAAACAGTAGTTCTGATTGCGAGTTACAGCATATTGTGTGTTTGAGACTGGCCAGTGGTGGCTTGGCAAAATATAACGGGGTTTCAAGTGTAGATACGACGGTTGGAATTTTGATAATGGTAAGTGTATAATAATTTCAAATGCAAAACACATCCCTGTTTAAATTTTTTACAATCTTTCACTGTAGTTACCAGGGTTGTGTAACACTCGTTTCCAGATATGAGTATGGAGTCAAGAATGTCTCAGTTAGATTTGAATCGAATGCCGTGAAGTTGTTTCTTGTTTTAGGGATCCTCTCAAAGTCACAGAAGCTTAACTTTCAAAATAGGTCAGGATTTTGAACGTTTCTGCTCTTGAAACTCTAATTAGGTTAATAATATTTTTTTTAATAGTGAGAGAGGAAATGAAGAGGGAAAAGCTGAGAGTGGGAGCCGGGGCGAGGGCGGCGAAGTATGAGGAGAAAATCAGAAGGGACGAAAGAAGGAAAACATTAAGAGAATGCTGGGAAGAAAGAATGAAGGAAGAACAAAAGGGTAAACTGTCGGAATGGGGAGAAACAAGGAAAGAGTACTATTGGAGATGTGGGATGGACATAAGGGAAGCTGAGCGAAAGAGAAATGGAGGAAAAAACATAGTAGAAGAATTGAAGAAGAGAGACAAGGCGGTACAGGAGTAGGAAAGAACAGTAAGAATAGACAATTCAAGGAATGTGAAAAGGTATAGAGAGATAAGGACGATAGGAATACCTAAATATTTGAAAGGGAGGAGAGGAAAGGCAGGGGGCAGAGTAAGAAGGATTGCCAGATTAAGATGCGGAAATGAAGAACGGAGTAATAGGTTTTGGACAAAACCAAAGGATAGGCTATGCAAATGTGTAGAGAGGAGGAAGAATCCTTGGAACACCTAACAAAAAGATGTGGAAAGATGACAAAATGGGAGGGAGAGATAAAGGAGCTGTTGAGTGAAGAAGGAAAGGGAGAAAGATGGGTGAGAGTACTCGAGGAAAGAAGGAAGGAATGCGGAGAGGTAAGACGGAACTGAAAACAGGAAGGAAGAGAGAGGCAAAGGAGGATGAAAGAAAAGAAGGAAGAGAAGCGAAGAAAGAGGGGAGAAACAACTGGAGTCAAGAAGAAAGAAGACCGGAGACGGAAGCCGAAAAGAGAATAGGAAGAAAGAGAGGAACACCGGAGGAAGAATGTATAAGAAGAAGAAGAAAGAAAGTCATAAAATGTATTATATTATTATTTTATTATTATTATGATTATTTTTTCAATGTACTGGTTAAAACCCTAAACGCCGCAAGGTCTAGGGTAAATAAAGAATTATATAATATTTTTTTTAACTTTAATTTTTATAGTTTGGGCAATTTTGCTCAGGATATATGTGTTCCACTTTCAAAACGACAATTATTTATAGTCAATCAGACGGCTCAGATATTTGATCAAAATCATTACTAGCATGAAAAGGATCTTCCTCATTCCATTTTTTAACCAGTTTTAAAATAAAACAAATGCACACCATTTCCTAAGACGAGGATATAAATACCTCAGATAATAAACCTCGGATATCCGTAAAATCTCTGATAGAAAATAAAAAAATAAAATTCTGTTTCCTAGACTAGACTTGGAAAGCCAAAATTGGATCAGATTGGCAAGACAGATGTATGCAAGGTATAGAGCAACAGATAATACTAATTTAGTAACAATAAAACATAATAATAGGTAACTAAAAGCCTGTCCGATTTTGGTACGATAACAAATTTGAAGCAAAAAGTGTGAAGACAAGGATGCTTCTTAAGTGCGCTATTTTTATACTATCGTTTTGGGTACCTCTATAAGAGGCCGACTATAGCGTAGTTGGTTAGTGTGTGAAAAGCAGTGCATAAATTACCATATTCAACACCCGGTGTCGGCAAACATTTTTCAAATTGTTTCCCAATCGTTCTCTTTCGGAAAGCAAAGGGCTCGCTACCAAGATAAATTTGCACACGAGAATTTCCCCCCAAAAAAAAGAGGTTCAGATTCTGCGTTAAATAGAAGGTCTCATATACAGTATTGGCCATAAAGATAGCAACTTTTGATAATCCTCTTTTATTTTTATTCCATTCAATATTTTTAAAAATAAAAAATGTTATTCTTACCTTTAACAATCCTCTACATATATTATAGTAAAAAAATTAAATTTTAATAGTAAATTCTATTTTTTTTTTATAGTATTTATTATTTTTACCTGGACATAAAGATAGCAACTACTGATAGCATTTTTTGATCAACTTCGAAGAATGTTTTGGGTCATTACCATGCTGCAAAATATGTTTTAAATGCATGAACTCATCAGAATAAGGTTCCATAACATTCTGAAGGCTGTCTTTATATTTAAATCGATCCATTAATCCTTCAATGTGGTATAGAGGACCCATACCATATCCCGAGAAACAGCCCTATACCATCACATCGCGTCCGCCATGTTTAACTGTTGGCAAGGTGTATTTTAGAACTAATCTTTTATTAGCAGGCCTCCTAACGTAACTTACACCATAACTTTTAAACAAATTGAACTTAGATTCATCACTAAAAATAACTTTTTTCCATTGTTCCACAGTCCAGTCAATATGATTTTTAGCAAATTCTAATCGGGCCTTCACATTCTTTTTGGATAGAAGTGGTTTTTTAGTAGGACGGCAACTAAAAAGACCCTCACTAACTAATCTTCTGCGAATAGTTCTTGTTGAGATGTTTTCTTGATCCATATGTGGCAAAAGGCCCAAAATTTTCTCCGATGACAGAAAGGGGTTATTGGTAGATAAATAAATAATTTTTTTATCAGTTCGTTTTGTAGTTTTTCGTGGCCGTCATGGAATTTTTGAAACTTCAAACGTACCATCTTCTCGAAATCGTTTTATAATTCGCGACACAGTAGATTTATGAACATTTAAATTTTGTCAAATCACATTTTGCAGCAGCCCGTCTTTAAAACCAGAAATTATTAAGTTTCTAATTTCACTTGAAACAGTTTTACTACGACCCATGATTGACAAATATAAACTGAAATATTACTTGTGCACAACATATTATTTATGAATAAAATCTGCATATAACAAGAAAATTCAAGTAGTTGCAATATTTTTGTCCAAGCAAAAATTAAGAAATAATTTATTATTAATCTGTAAGTCAGTTATTTGACTATTAATTGATGTAACAGACAAAATATGATTAAATTATAGAACTAAGAGTATTTATTTTCCAATATTATTATTAAAATTTGAAAAATTGAGATATGTTAAAAGTTGCAATCTTTATGGCCAATACTGTATATGTGATAAATGCAACACGCACTATAGGGTGTATGTACGGGTCACAACGCTCAGTACAGAGTAGAAGGACTAAAGTGATAACGAATAAAATAAATACCATATAAACCGTTGGAAGTTCACCTCGATAAAACTATCCAAGGTATGTTATGCTGATGATATGGCAATTAGGACAAAAATGACAAGAGACTGGAAATAAAACCCGAATGTATACAATAAAGAACAACAGAAAATAAATATGAAAATATGCATTGGAACTTTTATATTTTAACCGTATTTTGCATGACTTTTTCGCAAATATCAATCATTATTTTAGCAACAACACCGCGAATATAAGTAAATCTTAATTCTTTAATTTATGTTGCATAAAGTAGTAATTCATGAGCAAGGAGTAGTTGTGGGGGCATTTCTAGGATCGGTCGAAACGTCAAGGTTGGCTAAATGAATTTAAATAATTTCATTTGTACTTCATGGTACTTACTTTGGAAGCACATAGTGGATTCCAAGACTTGCGAGCGGTATCAAGTCTGAAAATCTAAAGGATCCGCCGTTTGGTTGCTTAGACTCTTTATGAGAGGAATAAGGGTGTTTGAATTAAAGTCTGCATTTTATTTATTCTACGTTTAATGTTTAGTTAGAATCGAACGGTTATTAATTAGAACTTACAATTTAATGCTGGCTGTAAAATCCCATGAGAGACCCTCAAACACAAAACCTCACAATCACCGTTTTCACCTCACAAGCCGCTAAACACCTCACAACACTCACGGTGTTTAACCCGGGGTTCGTTTATTTCATTTAAATCTGTCCTTAACACTTCCAGATTACTTCTAATTTACCCACTACAAACTACCGGGTTTCTCTACCAAAATTATTTGGGAGTTCGTCCGTTCACGGTGTCGGTTTGCTCATGAGGCAGTCATGAGCAAACCGACACCTCTCACAAGTCTCTCGTCTCTCACAAGATTTTTCCAACTCTTTTCTTAAACTAATAATCTGATCTCTAACCCCATTTTTTTGTCGTTGTAAAAATAATCAGCTCTCCATATTAACAACAAACCCTTTTATAAACATATCTTTCTATGACCAATAAATTAAAAACTCAAATAATTAATTTTGACTCTAATTACTACGCGGTCCATATCACTGAAAATATATTGTCGTTTATCACCTACTGTGTAAACATTTGACTATTGCTATTTGATCTAAATAATAAAGTTCTTTCAAACTAATCATATAATATACGACAGTAAATCACTCTGTATCTTTTTAACACTTAACTAGAAAAATATGTGATAACTCAACTAATCTTTGAGGATGTTTATCTTAAAATTGATTAGTTTTTATATTCGAATAATTTGAATACTTTTTAACTAATTGAATAATTTTATTTTAAATAATAATGAAATTTTATTTCTGAAATTACCTCTCCAACATTGTTGGTTTCAACTACTAACCAACTTCTTTAAAAAAGTTTTAATAAAAGTTTAAAAACTATCATAAATATTACCTAATAAGAATAGTAAATCGCATTTGTGCATATTCATATTTAAATTAAGGAATAAATAAAATTTGTATGATCTTTTGCTACTCATTATTTTTGTTCTGTTACAGAAATTCGTTCTACACCAATGGACTTTATCTACAATCGAAACTACCCGTAACAAGGCGAAGTCAAATACATTGTCTATAAATGGCTGACAAATATTGGCGTTACAGACATTTCTGCCAGGATGTCCACCTTGTTACACTGCAATAACTGTGACCTGTCCGACACACTGCGGGAATTACTTCCTGTTTCAAAATTCAGTTTGACATGTATTCTATGTTTGTTATGAAACTATATACAATGTTGCAATCTCTAATAATTCTCATAATATAGTAGGAATTAACTCGTTTACAACAGCAATAGGACTGCATATTAACAGATTTGAAACGCTAGTTAATAATAATTCCAAATGTTGAAATTCCATTTCTAAAGTAAAAGGACTTTGGTGAATAATAAAAAGTAATGTAGAAAATTAAATTTATATTTATTTCTTGACATATTTTTCGAATATGAATACATGCAAATCAAATTTAAAGCCTCGTTTATAATAGTTCGAGCTATATAGTTTTAACAGAAACGAAGAGACAAAATGAGGGTAAAAACTGGATCGCGAGCTGTAAGATACGAACGAAAAATACAATTTTGCAGCAACGAAATCCTGAAGGAATTCTGGAAAGAAAGAGAAAACAATACAGAAACAAATTGGAAAACAGAACGAAGGAAATACCATGAAAGAAACGGCTACAGCAAGGACGAAATAAGAAGAAGGCAGGAAGAAGGAGTCGCAGTTGAAAATATAAGTACTAGAAACTAGACTACCTACTAGAAAGAGATAGAGAGATACATCTGCAGAACCAGCAGAATAAGCTCGAACAGGCCAGGTACTTTAAAGAACATGGGAGCATACAAACACAAGGGTGCCACAATATCTGCAAAAAAACAACAATCACAAAAAATCAATAGCAAGATTCAGGTGCGGAACCGAGACAGAGGCAAGTAAATACTGGAAAGAAGAAAACGGGATGTTGTGCAGAACATGCGGTGAAACGCAAAAAACAATAGACCATCTAAAAAATTGTACAGAGATAGGAAGAGAGACAAGGACAATACAAGAATTTCTGGACGAGTCGGGTGCCGGGACGACATGGATGAAAAAGGTGTTCCAGAAAAGAAGAGAAAAGGAACTGGATAAAGAAACATAAAACACTACTTTTTTCTGTAACTTATATGTACGTTGTTCTTTTTGTTTTTAGATGTTTTTATATAAGTATATTAATTATTAGATTATTAAATAATATTAATTATTAGATTACTAAATTATAGTAGATTACTAAACTATAATATATATTATTATTTACATAGTTTAGTTTGGAAATTAGTGTAATTACTGTACTCCATTCAAAGCCGAAAGGCAAGAATAAAGTATACATCTAATAGTTCCATAACTTAATACATAATAGATCCATAACGATGTGACAAATGCTTTCACTCTTCTGAACTTCTGTTTCTAATAAACAGAATAAAGAGAGTACTATAATGTTTATGCAGTAGAAACATACCATATCTATTATCAGTGGCGCACCCAGGATTTTTTATGGGGGCGGGGCGGAAAAAAAAATTCTACACTTTTGAAATACAAGTGTGATGACCTAAAAAAAAGATTCCTCACAGTACAAGTGGTCCCCAAAAAAAAAGTTCATCTTCTCTCTTAATCCATATATTTACCTAAGAAATAGTGATAAAAAATTAAAAAAATTGGTATTTCCCTCTTTCTTGGAGGGGGACCGGGCACCCCCCCCTGGGTGCGCCACTGTCTATTATAAACGAGGCTTAAAACGTATTTGTAACATATAGAAAAGATAATCCTATGCCTCCTACAAGCGCCTTCTCCATATCTCTTTGACATGATCTTAGTTTCTGTGTTTGCTTCTTTGTTAAAGACCAAGTTTGGCTTCCATAAGTAAATATTGGTGTAATACAGATGATTTTTTTTTCTTGTCTTCAAGCGCATAGGAATATCCGTTTTTATTATTGCTTTCAAGCCCCAAAATATCTCACAAGCTTAAGCAATTCTCGCTTTCACTTCTTTAATTTGATAATTAGTGAATAATATTATTTAACCTAGATATACAAACCCCTGGAAGATTTTAATTTGGTGTTATCAAATATAATCTTGGCTTCGTTGTCACTATTTGTTAATATTTTTTATCGAGATTCACGTGAAGCCGCCCTACTTCTTTATTTGCTTGCTTCAGAGTGGTCACCATCTCTTGAAGGGCATTTTCATTATCAGCAATTAATACAGGGTTTTGCAATTTATATTAATTTCTAAATATATTTTTTTATGTTTCACGTTTTATGGTCTTTGCTACTAAGGCAATTAGTTGGAACAATTCTTATTTTTCATGTTGAAAATTCCATGAAGAGATGGCACGTGTAGTACCACTACGTTACGCCGGCTGACAATTCTATTTTGAAATGTGCGTTCCAGTACGCAGTAAAATAATTTAATTGAAAGTGGATCACGCTCCACGTTTTGCTTAGAATATTATTCCTTGTTGTTCTAGGAAAATTTTTGCTGTACTATTTCCGTATGTGTTAATGATTCGGATATACTTTTTTGCGATAATTTGTTTTGCCTGTGTTCCATATAGAGATATGTTATGTTCTAAATAATCAAAAGCTTTACAGTAGTCTACGAACGCTTTATAAAGTGCCTTGTATTTCGGGTATTTTGCTACTATTTGTGGAGATTATCCGTAGTCGAAAGCCCGTTTCTAAATACAGCTTGATCATAAGATTGCTAGCCATTAATTTTATACCTACAAGTATTCTTGTAGGCATAAAATTACGAAATAGTGTAAATAGTGAGGAGATATGAAAAATAACTAATAGAAAAGATATTATCATCCCGTCGTTTAATCTGAAATGAAAATGGACCAGATACATTGCGAGAGTAAGTGAGAGATGGACTAGACGAACTACGGAATGGTTGTCATTAGACCAGAAACGGAAAATAGGAGGAAAAAGAACCAGATCGTTCGATAGTATAGTGAGGGAAATAGGAGGGCATTGGCCAGGGGTTGTTCAGGATAGGAAAACTTGGAAAGAGCTAGGGGAGGTCTATTCTCAGAAATGACCTAATATATAGAGATAACTGTTGAGAATACATGCATACATATATGTATTTGTAAATAATTAAACATTGGGTACAGTATAATTAAATGTATGTCTTTATGTAAATATTTAGTACTTTAATTATAAATAGCCCTAAAACAAGACCTTATTAAGACCAGAAACATACTGGACTACCTAAAAAACATCAATTATTATACTAAAATATAATAATTAAATAAAAAAAAAGTATAATATATAATTCACATCATGTTAAATGTAAAATTATATCAAATGTTAAATAATATGTACAATTATGGCACAGACACTAATAGCCATAGATACTGATGTGTCTATAAATAAATAAAATTAAAAAATATATACATAAATAGTTTATATGCTAATAAAAGGCTATCCTAATCTTAATCTTATATAAGAGTTTTTCTATTTTTTGTTTGTTTTTGTTTGGTCTTGACATTTTTGCCCTAAACCAGTATTGTATTATTTTTTTAGAGTTCATATTTTTATATTATTTTCAATTATAAATTTGTAGATTAATGTATATATTTTTATGTTGTTAAGATTTAGAATGAAGGGTATATTAATTGGAAACGTCAAGTTGTTTTGGAGAAGTTTTTGAAGTAACACTCTTCGGCTATTGTCATATTTGGGGCAGGATAGTAATAAGTGATGGGCGTCCTGGGTCGACTCGTTATCACATATGCATTTATCGGTATCAGACATGTTAATTTTATGTAAGTTTTGTTTTGAAAGGTTGTGATTAAATTTTAGTCTACAGATAGTTGTTATTAATCCTCTTTTTAAATCAGGTGTAAACCATAACGAGGTAGGTAACTGTGGATGGATCAGACCATAGTGTCTGCCTTTATGTTGTATAGACTTTTGATATTCTGTATTCCATTCATTTCTCAGTATTCGTTTGTATTGTGATATCTCGTCATTAGGGATAAAATAACTGTCCAGAGGTGTCCCTGTGGTTATGGCTTCTTTAGCTAAGGCGTCAACTTGATTATTATGTATTATTCCAGAGTGGCCTTTGACCCATATTACTTTTACATTAATATTTTGATGCTCTAAGTTTTTTATGATGTTTAGTATTTTGTATATTATTTCCGGATTTTTATTGCTGAAATTAGGATGTTTTAATTTTTGTATAACCGATTTGGCATCACTAAAGATTATAAAATTTTGTGCATTTGTGTATGTATTTTTGATGTGATAAAGACACAGATAAATGACCATAATTTCCGCTGAAGCGACTGAGCTGTGATTCTTCAGTTTGAACTTGTTGGTAATTTTCAATATAGTGTCGATGAATGCACATCCAACTCCCTGTTTGTATATAAGAGTTAAATGTGACAAGTGAAATGTACATTGCACTTTTGTAATTAATGGTTGTTTATGTTTGTTTATTTTCCATTGCGTGAAAATAAAATTATTTTATTTATATTGTACGTTTCATTAAATAAAAAATAAAAGTTGAATAATATCAACATAATAAATTATATTATCCCATATAAGGTGATTCAGGAAGAATCTACCAAACTTACGTGTCTGTCAAATAATTATATACAAAAAAAAAATATTATATCAACGTAGATTAGGTTCGACCAAATTAAAAAATTATAGCGCGCTAAAGAAAATCGCGATCCCCGGACTTGAACATCCCCCCTAGACATCTTTGGGGACACATGAAGCAGCTGGTCTTTGCCCAAAGGTGTGACGAACGAGAAAATCTACAACATCTTACATATATTTTGATCGTTGCCACCCAAGTTCAGGATTTAAATAAAATTTTATTCCATTTTAATATTTAATTTCATTTTAACAAAAGCGAGAAACTGAGAATAAATTGGGTGAGGATGTCCCTTTGTATACAACCATTTTCCGCTGGGTAAATAAGTTAATGAAAGGAAGATTCACAGTCAAGATCGCCTTAGCGGACGTAAATAGTCACAACACCAGAGTTTGTTGTGACTTTGAGGAGTTTGATAAAATCCACTATACAATTTTAAATGACCAATGACTAAATTTTTTAGAGGTAGAACGTTTTAACTGAGGAATTGGATGTGCGGAAGCTATCCGTAAGATGGGTGCCGCGGTTGCTCTTTGCGAGAACAAACTCATTCGATGTCAATTTTCCCAAGCTAGTTTGGATAGGTTTTTTAAAAATCCGTGGATTTTTGGCGTCGCTTCGGGATCGTACGTCCCTTAGTATACGGCAGATACCAAGGAATAGTTAGTCAGTCGATTCATCGCAATTTCTGGACTCCAAAGAAGAAAGGAATAATTATGACATCTCTCAAAAGACCAAATAATTAACAGAAAATACTAAGCTGACTTTCTTAATGGTTTGTTGAATGAATTCATGAAAAAAATACTAGTTTATTCAAATAGAATATAATCTACCACCACGACAGCTTTTTTAGCGGCATTGAAACTAAAAAACTGGAAGAACTTAAGTTTGAAATAGTCGATCATCCATCTTATTCGCTTGTACTGGCACCCTCCTCTTTCCAAACCTACAAATATCTACTGGAAATAGTTTTTGGTCGGAAGAGAAAGATGACCTCCATAAATGATTATTGGCTAAGGAGACACGCTCCAGCATCTCGAGTGTATAGAATTAAGAGATGATTATGTAGAGAAGTATAAATTAAATTAAATATAAAAAATGTTTCATTTTTATTCGCACTGCGTTTGATCCCACTACCTACTACTATTTTATTTATTATTTTTTTTAAATTTTGCATGCCTTTTTGTTTAACAAATTTATGTCTATACAAGTTGCAACCAAGATCGTTTTAACATATTACTAATCTTATAAATATCTCGTAATAGCGTACTTATTCACACGTAATGTACATACATATAAATTATATTCTATTTCCTGCTGATAAAATAAACAAAAATATATAATAAATTCAGAACATAATCCTTTATTTTTCAAAAAGTTATCATATTGCGTGAAAATATGAAGTGAAATAAAATACTGAAAAATTGTATATTTGTCAGAGGTCGAATATAGGTTAATCTATATAGATGTTACATAAAATCCCCAGACTAACATTTGTCACATGACGTTAATTAAAAAGAGTGTTGAAGAAGTAATTAATAATGTCGCTTTATTGATATGTACTGATAAATATACATGGGCGTTTCTAACTTAATTAAAGGTGCGCTAAATCAAAATAGATAATGAAAACACGTAAATACTATTAGTTGAAAATATTAATTAATTAAGTACTCGATGCTGGAAATTGATGTACTTATTTTTAAACAGGGGTAAATTCGTAATCAGAAATAGCTTGATACTACATTAGATACAGCATCGGATAGTCCGTTCTCCAAGAGCTTTGGAATCATTTTATATGTACTTATTTGAATCAATAATTTATAATACAAATGTAACATAATTCATTTTCATAATTAAGTATTGGAAAAATTGACATTGTTCATGAATTAATTACCTTACATGTACAATTTTAAGCAATTAAAATATAGCAAATTACAATCATAAGCTAATATGCGTAGGGAAAAAAATTTAAAAAACCTATATAAAAGAGCAAAAAAATAATAATAATAAAAAAATAATAAAAAAAAGTAACTAAATAAAACTAACAATAATGGTAAATAATGACGAGAATTTAGAGTAAAATGAGTTTAGTTATTTTATGCTTATATTTTTTAAACGGAAGTTCATGTAATTTATTTTTTCCAAATATAATAAGAATAAGAGGACTATCATTAAAGCAGGGATCGGGGAACATTTTTACCCATAAAAAAAAAATAATAAGGACAAGCAAAAAAAAAGGTCCTCACCTCCCAAAATCTAAGTGACGAGCAAAAAAAAGGTCCTCACCTCCCAAAATCTAAATGATGAGCAAAAAAAAAAACCCTCACCTTCACAACGGCGCCCCTTAGTCAAGCCCCTCAGCGCCCTTTTCCTTAGTGCGCTACTAACACGTTTATAAAATAGCAAATTGGAAAAATTTCCTTATTACCCCCAAAAATTTCATTTTTACCCCATTTGGGGTAATTTACTCCGGTTCCCCGACCGTTGCATTAAAGGGACACTTAGCAAAGAATTTCTCTGTTAGCTTGTAAATAAAGTCTTTTGTTAATTGAATTTTTAATTCTTCATGGATATCTACTATCTTTTTAAATCTAGGATAATTTTCAACCACTCTAAGACTTTTATTTTGCATTTTTTTAATTACCTTACATGTACAATTTTAAGCAATTAAAATATAGCAAATTACAATCATAACAAGCTAATAAGATAATATGCATAGGGAAAAAAATTTAAAAAAAAACCTATATAAAAGAGCAAAAAAATAATAATAATAAAATAATAATAATAAAAAAAGTAACTAAATCAAACTAACAACAATAATGGTAAATAATGACGAGAATTTAGAGTAAAATGTGTTTAGTTATTTTATGCTTATATTTTTTAAACGGAAGTTCATGTAATTTATGTTTTCCAATATTTAAATAAGAGGACTATCATTAAAGCAAGGGTCGGGGAACATTTTTACCTATTACTCAAAGATATATTTCTTTACACAGAGGTTACCCCATTTGCTTGTAAAAAAAAAATTAATGACAAGCAAAAAAAAGGTCCTCACCTCTCAAAATCCAAATGACGAGAAAAAAAGGTCCTCACCTCCCAAAATCTAAGTGATGAGCAAAAAACAAAAGGTCCTCACCTCCCAAAATCTAAATGATGAGAAAAAAAAACCTCACCTTCGCAATGGCGCCCCTTAGTCAAGCCCCTCAGCGCTCTTTTCCTTAGTGCGCTACTAACACGTTTATAGAATAGCAAATTGGAAAAATTTCCTTATTACCCCCAAAAATTTCATTTTTACCCCATTTGGGGTAATTTACCCCGGTTCCCCGACCGCTGCATTAAAGGGACACTTAGCAAAGAATTTCTCTGTTAGCTTGTAAATAAAGTCTTTTGTTAATTGAATTTTTAATTCTTCATGGATATCTACTATCTTTTTAAATCTAGGATAATTTCCAACCACTTTTAGACTTTTATTTTGGATCACTCACGAATTTTTTTATAATTAGTACAGGAGGTATTACTCCAGACACGACAGGCATATGTTAAAGTCGGTCAAATGTAGGTTTTATACAGAAGAATTTTGTTTTTAGTGAAAGTCTTTAATTCCGATTGTGTAGCGGGAATAATTTGTGCATAGCAGTTGTTGCAGTTCTGCAAATAATGATTCACGGTAAGTTTTTCGAAAATCAATTCATCGAAAATCAATTCATCGAAAATCAATTCATCGAATGATCAATTCATCGAATCGTCAATTTATCGAAAAAAAATATTTTGTAAATATTTGAGAGGAATGCCGAGGGGATCGGAAAGCCAAAAAAGCAGTGGTCAATAAAAGTTGACAGACTAAAAAAAACGCAACTGCGCATGTGTCACACCGCGTCATACCACACATGATTTGTTCAATGTACGGTGATTCTAAACAGGTGGCATTATTATGTTAGTGTGAGTTTGTTTTGTCATTAAACTAGATGATGGGTAGCTCGCTTTGCTCGGCTTCTTCTAACCAAACCCTTACTAACCTAACCTAAGATAATGTTTTGTCATTAAACTAGAAGATGGGTAGCTCGCTTCGCTCGGCTTCTTCTAACGAAACCCTTACTAACCTAACCTAACCTAAGATAGTGTTTTGTCATTAAGCTAGAAGATGGGTAGCTCGCTTCGCTCGGCTTCTTCTAACCAAACCCTTACTAACCTAACCTAACCTAAAATAGTGCTTTGTCCTTAAACTAGAAGATGGGTAACTCGCTCTGCTCGGTTTTAGACTTTTACTAACTAAACCTTACCTAATTACCTTGTTTTTAGATGCATAGTACTTTATTTTCCCCCATATTAGCCTAATTAAAATGCGTATCATTGTGTATGAATTTAAAAAAATTATTTGCGTGCAATTGCCCATAACCTTATTAAACCTTAAAAACGAAAAATTTATTTGTTTTATTATATAAGTTTTCTTATTATATTTCTTTATTTATATTCAAACACTATGTCACTTTATTTACCTGTTTTTTAACCATATAAAAAATTTTATGCAATTATTTCTTAGTCTGTCTACTTTTATTGACCACTGCTTTTTTGACTTTCCGATCCCGTCGGCATTCCTCTCAAATATTTAAAAAATATTTTTTTTCGATGAATTGACGATTCGATGAATTGATCATTCGATGAATTGATTTTCAATGTATTGATTTTCGATGAATTGATTTTCGATGAATTGATTTTCGATGAATTGATTTTCGATGAATTGAGTTTCGACGAACTCGTCGGTTATCTGTCACCATTCATGTTTAAATACAGGAGTAAATGTTTATGCAGTTATTGATATATAATAGAAACACGTAAATACTATTAGTTGAGAATATTAATTAATGAAGTACTTGACGCTGAAAATCAATGAACTTATTTTTAAACAAAGACTAAATTCATAATCAGAAATAGCTCAGTAGGTAATTAGAGTCTAAATTAATTATTTTGGTTTTATATTTTACGAGGCCTTAGTATGCATTTATGACGTGATTTTTTTTTAAAGACAATCAATAAAGGGGTATCTATTCGTTTCATATGAACCAGGGAACGTTGATAGCAATTCTAAGAACTTTATTCTGGAAAGTTTGAATTTTTTTTAAGCTGATTGTTTTTTTAAGTTAGTTGGTGACGTGTTTCCCCATACTTCACAAGTGTACATCAGAAGAGGTCTTAGTAGGGATTTGTAATGTGGCGCATTTAACTTTGAATTTTGATTTTTTGTTAATTAAGGGGAATAATTGCTGTAACGTCGCGTAAGCTAATTGCAGTTTTTTATTTATGTATTGGCTCCAGGTTAGACGAGTATCGAGGTGGATTCCTAAATATTTAACTGTCTCATTCTTTGGATTCCATTGAAGTTGAAACTAAATATCTTTGTTTCACATTTTCCAGTATTTAACAGAATGTTCCACGTGTTGAGCCATTTAGATACTGTATCTGTGTAGCTATCTGAAGAATTTCTATAGCTATTTCTAGTTCAGAATGCTATGTTAGTAGGGCCGTATATCACTAACAAATCTATTAAATAGAACTGGGCCTAAAATACTTACTTGTGGGACTCCTGCCATATAGGGACTATGGCAGAGAGATATCTCATAGGGACGATGCCTCGTAATTAATTTTTACTGAAAATGTTCTTTCTTCCAGAAATGAAAACAGAATTGAGGTGATGTATGATGGCAAATTTAAGCGTAATAATATGTATTTTAATCCTTCTAACCAAACTTTATAAAATGCTTGAGCGATATCTAAAAATAAGACGGTTGTGTATTGTTTGTTTTCAAAATCTGTTTCGATAAGTTCAGTTATCCTCAAGAGCTGCTGTATTGTGCTGTGTCTCTTCTTGAATCCAAATTGGAATGGTGGCGAAGCTTCAATGTGATCCAATTCTCTCTCTAATCGTTTGCTGATAACTTTTTCGAACAGAACTTTTTTTGAGAAAGTCTTTAGGAGGCTGATTGGTCTGTAGCTCGATGGTTGACTTTTATTCTTTCCTGGTTTGTGAAACAATAGAATGTGAGCAGTTTTCCATTGCTTAGGATTACAGTATCTAAAATCTGATATTTTAAACTTGACAACTACGACCAATTATATAAAACTGTATGACTATATAAAATTGTAATATGCGAGTATAGTTGTAGAGTAATTGAAATTACTCATTAATCAGTGGGTAAAGCTCTCGTATTAACATAATAAAAACGTGATTAAAAGAATTTAATTGTCTTAGCCGGAATTATTAATTGCATTTCTCGTAATTTATATGCTCATTTTTTAATAAAGTACTAACTCTTAACCAGCGAGAAATTTTATAGGGGATTGCACTATAATTATTCTGTAATTTGGATCTTGTTAATGAACCTTTTTTGAATAATTAATATAATTGCATAGAAAAATTAATGCCTAGTTATATTACTCATATATTATAAGATTATTCAGTGGCAAGCATGCAGGCACACTTGCTAGCTTGAGAAAAATTGTATTCTCTACAACGACTTTTAAACACTTTCGCATCCTTAAGCTTGCGCTATCCATAGCTCGGAGCTTAATAAAAAAATATTTCACTTTCAAGTCGTCCTTTTATACCGTATTTTCAAGTTTTACTAGGAAAGTACAACTTGAAAGTGATATATTTTAAATTATTATTATTTTTCATTATGATTTGAGAGTTACAGTGGCTCCGTGGTAAGGCGGTTGTCTACGGTGCACAGGGACGCGAGTTCGAATCGCGCCAACTCCTTCGGATTTTTATCTTTCGAAATTGTGAAGTCAGCTCTAGGGTCGACTCAGCCTCAAATATTTAATATTTAAAATGAGAACCTGTTTATACAGGAATAATAGGACCAAACCAAACGTCACATTGACCACGTGGCTTGAGATCAAGAGTAAGGATGTAAAAGTGTTTAAATCTCAATGGAAGGCACTTTGAGCACCTAAATAAATATATTTTACATTCAAATCGTTATAGAGATTAAAATCAGTCGTAAACTGAAGAAGATATTAATAAAGTGTTGAGAGAAAAGTTGTTTTTTGAGTTTTGTAGGTATGACCAAAAAACCCTTATACCATCATTTTGTCGTCTCTCTAAAGGCTAAACCTAGAGAGTTGAAATTTGGCATGCTTATACAACTCTTTGACCCGTAAATAAGAAAAATACTAAAATATCTCCCCCATTACATATCCCCCTAAATATATAACAAATATGTATGTATGTGCTCATCGAAAAAAAAATATATATTTTCTTAAAATTCTGAGTAGGTATTAAATGAAATCCCTTAGTACGTGGATTAACGATCAAAATTTTATTTTTGCAAAATAAATTATTTTGATGCGATTATTGCCAAAATTGTGCAAAAAAAATTGTCCCACACCCTGTAGCCCAGATGGTTTAAGCTAAAAATCTGAAAAAATTCTAAGTAATGTACATTGGTGTGAACCGGAATAGAGCAACAGGAATTTTTGATTAGATTATGTTTTCGGAAAATAACGCATTTTTTGTGTTTTTTGGTTGACGATGTACAAAAGTTATAGTTATGTAACACACTATACTAGAAGGCGTATCCTGGTCTAATGGTTAGCTTGCTAGCTTGCTACGCAGCAAACTAGGGTTTGCTCCCGGGCAGAGGATACAATTTAATTTTTTGTTTTTTTCCGTTTTTATTTTTTTTTTTAAATTATTTTGTCAAAATTCTAGTTATATTTTGGCAAATGTTGCATTTAATTTTTAAGAGCGTAAATTTAATAACCAGTTGGAATTGTTGGAATTATATTTTCGTCCTATGTGTCTTGTATACGAAACCAGAGCGGCGGAGCTTATGACAACCAATGGAAGCCATAGGCGCAATTTTCAAAATTCTACTGAACCTTGCTATATAAAAGAAATACTGCATATATTTAGAAACCTAAATAATGGTATTAGGTATTCGAATTTAAATTAACAAAAAAATATTTTAACATAAAATTTGTTTTTAAAGCGCTTAAAATTGATTAATAGACGATAAATTATTTTAAAAATATCGTTCATTTTGCCGTGATTACTACAAAGCGAAATTTGTCCGACACACTCAACATACCGCCTTCACTTATTATATATCTGCGAAACCCTAAAATGTGTGAAAATTCACACTACACATCAATTTTTTTTAAAAATCTATCCAAAGATACGCTTCTCAATATACGATACCATTTAAAAAATCAAAGTTGTACTTCCTGTATGTCCGAAAAAATATATATTACTACTATTCAATTCTTTGGATAGACTTTGGTCATCAAATTTTCTTCCAAACATCGCGTTTTCTAGAAAAAAATGGTAGACCGGTGGTTTGATACAGCCTGTACAATTAACTAGTAATCGTGTCAAATACATAGTCAATACATGTATTCTATCTTGACCGGATAAGCTTAATAATAATAATTTTAGGTTAAATAAAATACAAGTAGGTAGTGTATTTTGGAGTTACCACAGGTACGTTACAAAGCATGGAACTACTTTTAACTATATCAACTAAAATACTACGCAGTTTACCTATGCCGAACAAAGTTGATACCGCAGGGCAACGTAGAGAAAGTAGTGCAAACAAAGTGCCCCAGAAAGAAATACACTAGGGGTAGACTCCCGCTCGGTATTATCATCAAAGAAGAACCAATATCCAACAGTGGTCAACCAGGAGTGCCTTCAACCCTATATGTTCAGTTGAACACTGAGCAAACGCGGGTAAATATTATGAATACCAAGAAGGGTGTGAAATCATTCTACAGAAAATTGTGTGCTCTGAATACACAAAGCTATTTTCCCTGAGTGCAGATTTAAGTCCCACCGCTCTTTCAGTTGCAACTTTAGAAAGAATTATACATTCAACTTCTTTTCTATGAAAGTGACAAAGTGACCTTCTTACTTTAACTCTTTGAAAGAAGCTATTTGAGAAATAATCAACACAACAAAACGTAAAGGACTTAGAGACACTTAAACAAATTAAAGTACAGTTTAATTAGTTGTTAGGTGCCTACGTATTTAATCAGCAATTAGTCATAGTTTTAATTTAGTCATTTCGTATATCCACAGCCTTAGTAAATCACGAGCAGCGTTGTGGGTATCCGGTTCGAATGACCGTTGTTTTAATTTGTGTACAGCGGTAGTTGTTTCTCTTTTTTGTAATATAATTTTTAAATAAATACTATAAGCTGTTCACTTTTGTAAGAACAAACTAAGAGGGAATTATGTTTTCAATAGTTTGCACCTTTGAAGCTGTATGTCATGTTGGTATTAAAAAATGTCACTTTTTTAAAATGCGATCCATTTGACATATGTCATAATAAAAAATTATACAAGGTGTCTCAAAAGAAATTTTATATTTAGTGGATTGATTAAAAAAAAAAGTAAGGCGTATATAGAAAAAATGTTTATTAATTATTAAAATACACTTTTTGGGGATTTATTTCTTAAAAATAATATCGTCTAAATGTAGACCCTCGCGTTCTCGGCACTCATTTAATCGAACAGTAAAATTACTTATGACGTCTCGGCAGGTGGACTCAGGGATGGTTGCCATTTCGTGACGGATATTTTTTTTCAAATGCGCCAGTAAAGTCGGTTTCTTGGCGTAAACTTTAGATTTAAGATAACCCCATAGGAAAAAGTCCATAGGGATTAAATCTGGACTGCGTGGAGGCCAATTTATGTCACCTCTTCGGGAGATCAATTTGCCTGAGAAAATTTCACGAACACGTGGCAGAGACATATTGGACGTGTGTGAAGTTGCTCCGTTCTGTTGGAACCATGTTCTTTGGTTATAGCCAGGAAAGTTTTGCAGTTCAGGTACCAAGAAGTTGTCTAACATCTCCACATAACGCTCTGAATTCACTGTAACTGCACGCCCCCTTTCGTCTTCAAAAAAGTAAGGGCCGATAATTCCCCGCGCCGACATCGCAGCCCATACGGTCACTTTAGGCGAATGTAGGGGTTTCTGATGTTTGCGTTTCGGATTCGTTGCACTCCAGTAGCGGCAGTTCTGCTTATTTACGTGGCCATTAAGATGAAAATGAGCTTCACCCGAAAACAAAATGTTGGTAAACGTTGAAAATCGCTCAATCACCTGATTTACGAAATTAAGCCTCTGACTGGCATCTTGGGGCTTTAATTCTTGCACCAATTGAATTTTGTAGGGGTGCAGCTTTAGGTCTTTGTGCATAATGTGATTTAATGATGATCTATGCACATTTAAAGCACTTGCGCGCTTCCGAATTAAAAGGTTCGGGTCGTCACGAACAGACTGATTAACATTCTCCACGTTTTCTACCGTTCTTGATGACCTAGGTCGCCCGGATTTTGATTTATCCAGCGTTGTACCAGTCTTTTCAAACTTTTTAACCCAATGTCGAATGAGAGGGATGCTTGGCGCATCATTTAAGTGGCGAAAATCTCGAATACTGCAGAATTTTCTACGCGCTACAGTCGCCGAATCACCGTTTTTGTAAAACTCTCGCACGCATAACGCGCGGTCTGCTCCCGAGAAACGCTCCATAGCGACTGAATTCCCAAGAGCCAGGCTACCGATTGACATAACCCCCGCGCCCCTCGGATACGTTGCGTTCACGCAGTAAGCTAAATAAATATAAAATTTCTTTTGAGACACCTTGTATCTTAATTATAATAATCATAACCTTATCAATCTAAAGTCGGTTTTACAGCGTAAGGAATATTTTTAATTGACATTTAAAGTCAGTAAAAGTAACCAAAATAACCAGACCTAGTGTGTTCTTACAAAAGTGAACAGGTTATATGCTAAGATCTAATAAAATATCTAAATCGGAAAGTCCAATTATAAGCCGAATAGGACAGAATTTTTAAGGATTTGATTTGATTTTTAACTCGTTCTTTTTACATTTCAACTAGAGCTCTTTTGATTATTTTCTGTCTACAGCTCCCCTGATCGTATCCATGATCATAATCAAACCGTGGCATTTAATTGCAATAATACGTATATTTTTTGAAAGTTTGACAGTTTATTTTAAGTTTAATGTTTATGTGTTTAGATAGCTGGAGTATTCGTTAGCGTCATATAATTTAAACCACAACTTCTAAAAGCTGGAACAAAATTTTGAGCCATTTCATGTTAAGTAATAATAATCTTTTGAAAAAAGGGTGTTCACTTCAATTGCTGTAGATATTACAATGCACTTCATTTCATTCGTTCATTTTGAAGAGCAATGGTAAAAACAACTATATTCCCATACTTATTACTGTTTAATGATTCTTTCACTGTCCATTTCTCCAATTTTTTTATGTATTCTTTTGTATGAACTATGTACTGACTTTCTTTTCATGAAATAGTGTTTATTGTACTATGTTATTGTGTAATATTTACATTTATTTATTTATTGATTAATATCAGAAACACAGCAGAAGCCGAGGCTTGTAAAGAGGCTTTGAAATGAATAAAACACTTAACTATTAAGTAATAAGGATTGATTTAGACCAGTGGTTCTTAACCTTTTTAAAAGTCAGCACTCCCTTGAATCTGAAAATGAGCTCTCGCACCCCTTTGAAAAATGTGTTTCTATTTTTATTTAGGAAAAGACATTTATGCAATATAATTTATTTATTGCATAAACAAATTAATACATTTACAATAGATACTATGTTATTACATATAAAACTATCTATATTTTTAATTGCTACGTTGTTGCTGTTTGTTCATAATTATACTTTTAAAACGAGGCTGTTTTTTTTGAAAGAACCACGCGTAAGGCATTATATGCATTTAAGCGATTTCTGACTTTTTTTTTTGATTTGCGAAAGTGGTGGTAAATCGTAAAAGTGTCTCTAATGCTGCTTTTACCAATTCTGGATAAGGTTCTAACTGCGTACACCAGAACTTTTCAAATTCCATTTCAATACGTGCATTAACTCGTACTGCGATAAGGTCTGTCAATAAAACGTTGTCGTCCAATGAATTTAGGTCAAAAAAAAAAAATGGATTGATTATCCATCTATTCATTTTGCCTATATTTCCCGTGGAAAAGTATCCATCAAATGATTCACTCAATTGGTGGAGGTGTAATTTTAGTAGTGGGGGAGAAGACAATAAGGCATGTTTCTCGTAAGCGGTTAGGCGGTATTTTTTAATAAAAATTTAGAAACTTTTCTCGCACCCCTAGAAATGCTCTCTCGCACCCCCGGTTAAGAACCATTGATTTAGACTATTTTAAAAAATATTATTGCTGGAAGCAGACGCAACACTAGAGAGAGTTCTACCAATTAAAACTATAAGTTTTTTGTAACTTAAATTGCTGACCACGAATTCTGGTATCATAGTTAATACTATAGATATTGGACATATCGCACTGAAAAGCATCACTCACAAGACGAAACTTTTAAATTAAATCTCCATGTTCTCGCCGCACTTTGAGGATGGTTTACTTTAACTTTCTTAGACGTTCTTCATATGGTAAGAAGTTAAAGCCTACAGGAAGACGAGAATCGTGTCTCTAATTTAATGTCGCACACAAGCAAAGGATACCACATTGGTATTGCATACTCGAGATGAGGTCGAATGTAGGTCTTATACAGCGTAGTTAATATCTTTGGGGTTGGCATATAAAAAGCTTTCCTTATCAAAAACAATAGAGAGGTTTGCTTAACAGGTTTGTTAACTTATTTCGTCAACTGATTTAATGCATCTTTTATTGGTCAAGTATTGTCTGCGAGGATTTTTTGCGCCAATGTGCAGGACAACAGTTTTGTGTTCATTTAAAGGTATAAGCTATGTTTATACCTTTGCCCACTCACTGATGTTAACCAAATCAGTCTGAATCAATTGGTAGTTGCAGGTCCGATCCTTATAAAATTTGCTATCATCAGCAAAAAATAATTTCAGAGAAGATATAGACTGTATAAGGTCAATTGTGGACACTGAAAAGAGGACCGAATACAGAACCTTGCGGAGCTCCACTTAACATAGGGTATTGTTTGGAAACATGGTCAGCAATTTTCACTTGAAAGGTGAAACCGGTAAGCAATGCTCGGATCCATTGTAACAGTATCCTACGAATGCCATAGTGTTTTGTTTTTAGAAGGGATGAGTCTTTCTATCGCTATTTTGAAAAAGACTCTATATCATGATTATATATACATGAAAGGGAAAAATAAAAACTAAACTGAAAACTCAACTAAACCTTTAAATTCACCTGTGAATTAGTATTCTACCAGAAATTAAATTTATTAATATATTACATTATAGCTCACGCCCTATTGAATCGTACATATACAACATTTCAATAGAAGGCCATAAATATAAAATTCAACTCAATTTTACAATATAAAATAATAGTTTCGTTGTGCACTTTGAAATTTGGTTTGAAATCTCTTCTAAATAAAACTGCAATGTAATAAAGCTCTTATGGCTAATCCAAAATCTCGTTAAAATACTAAATTGCATTTTAAATCGAATTTTGTTTTTGTTTTGAGACGAGTCGTGCAATTCACGACCACTACCATTGTATTTTGCATTGAGCTCTATATCGGATTGAATGTCCGCTCATCTGATGAATTGATTCTGGGAAATAAGGCACATGTTAATAATCTGATAACTAGCTCTGTCCACAATTACTCCAACAGATAATCAGAATTAAAAATTGTTGTTCAAACAGCGATATATCGAATAACGAGTGATTATTAAACAACGAGAAAGAAAGGTGAGACAAACAGTGTTTCTTAACGAGAAAACCCCGAAGAGAGGTGAAATATCGTATTTTTTGAACGTTTTTGCCTTTTAAAAGTTTTGATTTTATAAATAATTCTGATTTTTATCATTTTTATCAGATGGAACAGTTTTATTAAGTTGGTACGAATTGCGGTTTATTATATAATAAGTGGTTCGGAACTGTTGGATGACTAACGCTTAATTTTTATGCAAGATCTCGAATTGTTGTTCGTGGCTATGATTCAATTAATGCTTTTAGATGTGGTTATCAACTGAAGAACTACGCCTGCGACTTTCTTCCTCTTCAAGACTCTCGTCCATTGCACAAATGTTTTGGAACCACCATTGCAGCGGATAATAGTATAGTTCATTTTCGACTGTTTCGGAATTGACGAAATAACTGCAGTTATCTAGGGCCATTATCGCAGTTGAGGATTAATTGCTAAAATCCTCAATATTTGAAAATACAGGAAATATCCATCGAAATATTTTATTCGTTTTATCTTCTATTTTCATTTCAATTTTTACTCAATACAACCTATTACTTTGTTATGATAATTCTAACCACCGACCACCAGCTAAGTTTATTAGTTAGCAATTTACAGAGGTAAGAGCGTTACAGAGGTAAGAGAATTTCCGGATAAGCGTGGAATAGACTTGGATTGTTTAGTTTACGAGCAATTTCTGTTGTTTTACCACCCATTTTCAACTCATTCAAAAAATTTCTCGTATTTGCCTGTTTTCCGTCTTTAAGGCCGCGAACATACAGAAAGCTGGTAAATCAGCGCTGACAATCGGTACCGAAAACAAGCGTACTGGGTTACTGGTTGAGCACACGCTAAACTCTGATATTGCATGTGACACTGACAGATGACATAACCTATATATTGAAGTTTTTATTTATTTTTTCCTATTTATCGTACATTTTTTAATTATATTGGCCTAGCATAGAGTGAACGCTAGTTTTGCTCTTTCGTATATTGGCTCAATTATATGTTGAAATAAGTGAAAATGGCGAGTTCTGATTCATTTTTGGATGAGTTGTTTCTAACAGAATCACCATATTTAAAAATCGAACCAAAAAGATAAGGTATACATGCAATAAACCAAGAGAGACGCAAATATGGGGAATACCACCACCTTTTTCCTCAATTAAAAGAAGATGATGCAAGTTTTTTAAATATTTTTTTCTTTCGGTGCTGACAACAAGCTGCTTAAACTGCTTAAACGTTTCGGTAAGCGGGTAGCCGACACCGACCGTCGCCGACCAGTAAACAGCGTGTACAGTTATATTTAAAAACATGGACAGATACTGCGGCAGATCAGCGCTTGTTGCCAGTAAAGCCGGTTCCGGCTTTCTGTATGTTCGCGGCCTAATCCAATAGGCTAATTGTAGCAAAATAGATAATAAAACCGAAGTCAATATTACAAAAACACAGACCGAAAAATACACTTTAAAATGAGATTAACATGATCACGATGAAATTATACTTTGAATTATACAGTGAAAAAAATTATGACTAATATTCGGAAAATAAATGTATCAATTATTTTTCTACCAATTTAATATTTACAGTAATACTAGTTGCACTTATTTTAAATCTAGGCAATAGATCAGGTTAAAATTTTTGGCGCACAGCAACAAAGGCTATTTGCGACAGTAGATCAGGGCCAGCCGTACACTTTACTGGACCCAGTGCGAGTAAGCTGGCTGTATTTCATTAAAATTTTTAAATTGTCTATTGAGGGCGCAAGGGGCTATAGCAAGCGCAGGGCCCTTGACGATTGCTCCATTCTTCCACACGTTATGCTTTCAAAACATATTGTAGGCTCTTACTGAAAAATGACATAAAATTTATAATAATTACTATTTGTATTATTATTGTTTAGGAATTTTCAGATCTTGACAAGCGTCCACTAGTTGCTAACTTCGGCAACCTTTTGAACCACGCCATACTAAAGAATTCTTCTTCTTAGAGTGCAATGCTCGATGCTCTAAACTATCGTGGACTCCGAACCAGTAATTATTTTGGGGAAATTTTACTAGGGCTTTTACCTCGGTGGTTGCGCCAAATGTAAGATGCTTTTGCCGGTACCGGGGAATTAATCCTGGTCCACCGCTTACTAAGAGACTAGTGAAGCTAAATACACACGTCTGCATCCTAAACCCTTGCGATATGCAGATGTGGAATTTACGCCAGATCCAGTGTCCACACAATGCGGAGTGACCCGAGCAACACAGATTTCTGCATCCTGCAGATCAAAGATGTGGCAAAAGATCTGTAGGCGGGAATGGACTCGATTTCCCTTCGAAGAAAGCTTTCATACTACCCAAAACATCAACTGTCAGGACTACAAGCTTAACTTTATACCCTGGATATAGCATTCTAATTTGGACAAGAGATCCATATACTTGGATTTTTTCCTCCTCCTTGAGAGATACATATATTCTTCTCAGCAGAACTTGAAAATTCTATCACAAATGTTTGTTAATATTATTATGATTTTAATTTTTTTACTTTTATTTGTCCTCCGGAGATTGCCCTTCGCTCAGTTTAGAATATATTTTTTTATTAGTGTATACTAGAGTTTTCGTCTTCTTTTTCGACAGTTTGATATAATTATTAAAAATTCAAATAAACCCCCGCCGTTTTGCGCTATCGAAGGTTTGTTATTGAAGTTTGTGATAGGTCATATGTCAAGATCAATGATACAAATAACCTCACAAAACAGAATTAAACATGATTAGCGAACAAGAGCTCGATATTAGTTTCAACAAAGCAAAAACGTCACGAAAGTATACTTTCTTTAGAGGCGTTTGAAGCAATTTACTCTGTTTTTGACAGATATTTTGTATCTCACAGTACTTCCAGATTAGTTTCGACATTTTAAAGCCCATCATTCTGATGTATTGAATGCCGGTGATTTGCAAACATTATTAAATGAAAATCCGTTTTTGTTTTGAAGGGAACTGTGTGAAATTAATTAGCAGCATGAATTTGTTTTTTGATTTATTGCTGAATCGGATTTACCAGAGTTATCTTGTTAACCAGAAATTTGAAAATACAACCTGTCTCAGAGGTTTTTACATTTGCAAGGTGATCTTCTCTTTATGATAATGATATTTCCAACACCTATTTCATCTCGTTAAAATTTGTCTTAGCCGTTAAACCATATTCAGGAACGCTGCCAAAAAGGCCGATGAAGTATTACTGAATAACAACCGTAGCAGGCATACGAAAAATTTGCATAATAGTTAGGGATTGATCGAGCAACCAATTTTAAGACGAATGCATGAGCTGCAACTGCACACACCTTATAAAAGCATCTTGTTGTCAGTCATTTCTAAATTTGACGTACATATTACTAAATATTTAACAGTTTAAAACTATTTACTCATTATTATTATTAACTTATAAAAATCCCAGAGTAGTCTCAACGAGTCATAGTGCTGATCTCTACCATAATGCTACTGTATTGGACACGGATAAACTTCATAGAGAAGAAATGTGTTCCCCAAAAAGCCCCAAATGATTGCTAGTGGTCGGTGGTCTCTGAAAATATAAAGAACGTCTCGTCAGAAAACAATAGTAACAACCTTAAATAAATATCTCGAATCTGTAACAGCTCTAGGACTAACCAACTGGATACGGCAATCAAAGCTTAAATAAAAAAATAGAAAAGCTTACCTTTTGTAAAGTTTTGGTTTTATGGTTCGTGGAGTAACAGGATGTAGGTCAAATTAAATACAAAAATTGTAGTCACTATATATATTCATCTTTTACTACATTTCAGGAATACTGTTTTCCTTTCATGAGGTTTCAATTGCAATAAAAAAACATACTATTAAATTATCTAAATATTACATTTTTTATGAAAGAAATAGACAAGAATTTTAACTAACTATACAGTGTTGTGGACGAAATTGGTTGCAATATTAAAATTAAAACCGACAGTAGCACGGAACATTTTAGTTACACACCACATTTTGTAAAATTGTTTGACACAGTAAAGCTGCATTCAGAGATCTTTAATTAATAGTGTGTATACTATACGTTGTAGATATGTTTAATACATTGTTTTAAAGTTCGACGTAGCGTTTACAGCTTTTGGAAATTAGTGAGTTACGAATAATTCGACATCTGTGTGTCTTTAAACCAATTACGGAGACTTTGTAAAATGTTTATTATCTATTATCTTTTTTATAATTCTGCTATCCTAGATTTTTACTAACTAAACCTAACATAATTACCTAAATTGATCATATTTACTGTTCGTCTTTGTAATTTTGAGCGAGATTTGTTAATGATGACATTTTGTTAGGTTATGTAAAGACATACAATATGTACGGTCTCTCCGATAGACTGAGATACAATCGACAACGAACAACGTATTAAATTTAGAGGTCTGAACGGTTGCACGTCTTGCCATATGGCAAACTTGTCTATAGTCTATAGTTTATTAATTTAGGAGCTCTGAATGCGGCTTAAAAGAAACAAATTTAATATTTAAATTTGATTAAGATAAATCAAATTTAAAAAAATATATATATTATATTTTTATGTATATCTGAAATATGTAAAACTATATCTTCACATTTATCCATATTTTAAGTTTAATTTATTATTGTGTCATATTAATAGCAACTTGAACTAGCTCAACATAAATAGTAACTATAAATACTGCGAAATTATTCACATTACAGTAATTGGCGCGCTCTCAGCAATATGCTACACTTACCGTCTCAAAGTGTAGCTCACTTTACAGCTTAAGGCAGTGCCCCAATGCATTCTTATGGAGAGTCAAGACCTACGGTTACAGTGCTACGCAAAGCGAGTTTACATATAGATAATATGCATTGCCTGGGGCAAAATAACTGCGTTATAAACAACCGCGTGAAATCAAATTGAACGAAACGTAAGAAAACAAACAAGCTGTTAATTTAAAGATTTAGAGATTTAAATTATACATTACATGTAACAATAAGGATCTTAAATAAATTTAAAAATGTTAAGATTTAAAATTATGAAAATTATTTTTATTGGGGGGGGGGTATTGCCCATTGGTTCTTACATAGAAGCCGCCATTGCCTTGTAAGTACTTAACAGAATTGCACAAGATTTAATTGGAGCATGTATACTAAACTTAAAATTGGAATTACATTTTATTAGAATAGTTTATACTAGGGGCCTCAGCCCGGCTACGCCGGGCTTCTCCCCCAACGTTGACAAAACTCGTCGTTTCGCGACTCGTTTTAATATGTTAAGGCATTTTGCCACACTTGTCGATTATAAAACTCGTCTCTTCGCGACTCGTTTTTTGCCTGTCACGTGGTTATCGAAGTGACGCAACTTGGGCGCGTCCGCGGAACGTCCACGACACGTCAGCAAAAATTATTATTATTATTATCATTAGCCTATAACAAACAGGAAGTTCTGAGCAATTTAACGTTGAAATAATTTTTCAAATTAGTGGCACCCCGGTTGAGAAACACTGATATAGCCAATAACAATCGGGAAGTTCTAATCTATACATACAATGTTCAAAGGATTATCCAAACCGGTTAATTAATTTACGTTTGTACCATTTAAACGTAACAATAATATATTAATTCACTATAAAAAATACATGGATTCTGAATAAAATAGAGAAAAATTAATAAAATTGTTAAATATTATTGCATAGGGTTCACTATTAATTATGTCACTTGGAAATTTAGAAAAACTTTTGAGTAACACTTATAGATGTGAAATTTGCAGATTTTCGTTGTAATAATATATTCGTTGCAGTAATATTTTACGTTATTAAATTTAGTATTTTGTTTAACTATTTAAAAAGGTATTTATAATTTTAATTTTTTTTGTAAATATATTATAGTCGTTTTTAATTTATATAATCACTAAAATTTCACCTATACTTGTTATAATTCAGTAATACGAACGAATACGAGTAATTCGAATTGCCTCCTAAATTTGAACTGCGGTAGTTATTTCGTTGTTCGAGAGAGACGCTGATGATAACTTTTATCATACTTTTTAAATGTTTTTGAAAGACGTCTTAAAATTAGCATTTTTACTGCAAAAAAAAAAAGCCGAAGACCTTCATGATGATAAAAAAAACATTTTCATCCCATAGTAATCACTTATATAAAGAAATAATATATTAAAATGACATCTGGGTATTTAATACTTCAAGATTTAACACAAATAAAATTACGTGATTACTAAATATCGAATATTATTCTGTCTTATCTATCCTTCTAATACACTGTACTTTATACTTTCGTTAATATAGTTAATAACATACAGTTTCCAGAATTAAAATAACAAAACTGCTTAACAGATCTATCCTCACCCTAAAAACTTATTTGAACGTATTCTACAGATAGATTTAACATTTAAATCGTTCGAAGGACCCTTAAAATATATTTTGATAACTCAAAACTTATTCTTACTTTCTTAATTCTTACTTTCTTTTCCGTATAGCATTTTTAACTGAAGGCAATTTTATGGTCAGCAAAAATTTTCAAAATTTACGAAAATGTGTTAAAACCTTAAAAAACTGCATTATCTTTATCAACTTTTATATATTTTTTACACATTTCATCAATTTTATTAATAAAATACCTTCAACTGTAGTTTTTCAATTCAGTTTTGGTCTGAAATCGTCTCCTAAATGGTAGAAATATGAATAAACATCTTTTATCGTCTGGTACAACTTATCCGTGCTGAGCAATGGTGACGATCAACGCCACGGTTTCGAGGAAAAAATGCATGATTTTTATCAATAAAAATTAGACAGTACCCCCTGTCGAAATAAAATTAAGCCTAAGCACTAAGAAAATATCACCCGGATTAGACGGCGGTTCATTTTCCTCTCTCCGCGTTAGAATAGAACATACATACCAACACTTGTACAATATAATAGTAGATAATAACAGAAAATTTAGCAATAGTGAAATGTTTATTAATTTATCAATTTGTGTCCATATTTCTAGCATACATATAAATATAAGAATGGGTAAAAAGAAAACTCTTCAAAAACTTGTTATCTAGAACCATATTTTATAAAATGTGCGTATTGAATGCAAATATCCTATCCTTTGCAATATGTAAAATAGGTAACACATATATGGTGCGAACATCAAAAAGAGTAGAACAGTAAAGTAGCACTAGTGTACAGCTGGCTCACAAACTTTTGAGACAGTTTAATACTGTCAAGAAACTCTCGTAATATCCGGCGGCGTATATCTTACACCGTGGATGAAAATTGCCTTAAAACTTTTGAGGTTGGCGCTATATGTTTGGAGACTTTAGTTTTAAATTTTTAAAGGATGTCTGAAACAGTTTCTCACTGACTTTTTGTTGTAAGTATTCAGAAAGAAGCAATAAAAGTAACATATTTCTGTTAAAACATTAAACATATTTTACATACTTGTTAAAAGTTGAAACTGAATACATTCATCATGAATCTTGATGATGATAAATGTATCCGTACCATTGATGAACCGTCATTCATCTTTTATGTCCATAACTGGAACCAGTTTGTCACCTTGATTTATTTATTCAAGGTGAAGAGCCTCCCATTTGCGAGACGTGTAACACAGATATGCCTGTTGCATATTTGAACTCTGCGTGCAATTTAAAGATGTCAGTGAGAGAATAGGCTTGTGTTATGATCAGTAAGTTGCTTTATGTGACGACAGGGTACCTGCCAAGCTGATAATTTTATTGAGAAAATCGAAATTATTATTATACTAGCAGCCCTGCCTGACTCCGCTCGAGGACCATTCGTTATTTATTGGCCTACATTTTACTGGAACGTACAACATATCTACTCTTCTAATTATTTGATTATCGAGCTTGATATTAATTACGTATTGGAATTATTAGGATTTTTAGGTCAATTAATAAAAAACAAAAATTGAAAAAGACCGGTTTCGATAAATTATTATCTTCATCAGTTTATTCTGAAGAGAGAAGAGAGTTCTGTTTCTCTTCTCTCTTCAGACATTATTTTGCTCCCAACATGATCTTTATCTTTAAGTTTAGTAAAAAGTAAATTAACAGTTTTATAATATTTGAATGAGATATTAATTTTTTTATTTTTAAAGATTTTCTTTACGTTATGGGATAATATGCATTGAAAACTATAGACCGATATCAGGAGGAGCCTTCTCCCAATCACATGGTGACTGCTGATTAACTCATCGGATGTATCTGTATATGGAGTCGGTTTCGTGGTTGTCACCTTGTTGAGTAGAAATTGTAGAGGAGTTGGCTAGGTTCCTCTGCCCGGCTTCCGTTTACTTATACCTTTAATTGACCTAGTTCCGAGATTCATTCTTCATGATAAATGTTACCTAATTACGAAAATGCAGCATATGCATTATGTGTAATCAGGTAACATATGCTAGACGCTGACAAATAGGCTTTTAATCAAACAGCTGATCGTCACAATGTCTAGGTCTCGCAAACCTGACCAGGGGTACCTTTGTCAGAATATGAATAAATATGACTAAAAGTTGAATAATTTTGTACATAAAATATTTGTGTACTAAAAAAAAAAAAAACACAGGGTGCTGGTCATTGCAGGTGCTTATTCTTTCCAGATTTTGGCAATTATAATGGCTATTTAAACTTCATTGACTTCATTGGAACTATTAAAATATTTGGTGGAATATGAAATTCTCACATGATCAGACCAAACCAATCAACATGTTACAAGACTTGATACAACAATCTAATACCAGCATTTACTTGATTCTATTGCAATGATTCCCATCAAAGCTTATGGAATGGACTAACTGAATTAATCGCGTTGTTTAACCGCTCCTACTAAACCAGGGAAGCCGAAGTAATTGCTTATTTCCAGACCTATGTCCAACCAAAATTCTAGATACTACAGTGCCAGATATCAAACTCTCTCTTTATTTCTTACAAATTTCACAAAGAGTTTGCAGTTCATAAACTTTCACTATTGTATAGAGCTTTGTTATATCAAAACGGACGGTTAAGATTAAAAATTTTGCATAAAAACGGTCCGTTTGAAATTGGATATAACGAATCGTTTTACAGTAATGAACATTTATGAATACTGGCATTAGTTTTCAAACTGTTCCCTTACAAATAGAAAGCAATTAAACTGTAATAGTAAAACAAAGTCAGATGAGTTGGTATGAACATAATTGCAGAATGGACAATAAGAAAGAGAGACTTAAAGAGTTTTTGAGGCAAGGACACAAAAACAGACCAGAGAAAGTCCAAAATAAACATATAAAGAAGAAATTCAAAGAGCTGTAGCAAGAAGATGAGTGGAATGGGAATAAACTATGGCTCCAGAAAAAAAGCGGCAGGAAGTATGTAAAAGGATATCGCTCAAAAAATACCCAAATTCTAATAGCCCAACTTCTGTTAGCTAACATTTCTTAATTTAACAGCATCCCACGAGCTGTTCTTCCCCAGACCATCCTAATATTCCACCCTCAACAACTGCACAGTCTTTTTTTGGCCTTAGCTTCTTCAAATTTTTCCTAAACAGTATGCTATCTGCTCCGAGGTACATAACATTCTTTATACGGCTACGAACAATCTAGATTAAGGCCTTTATTTTGTGCATTCTTTGCTTGTTGCATTAAAACATAAATTCTTCGTTCACCTAATATGGATTTACTCTAAATGTGAGTATAAAAAAAAAGTTGGTCATATATACGACGTGTGACTGAAAAGAATTCAACATGGCACTATAGTAGGAGAAAGAGCTAATCTTAATCAATGATGATATTAAGCGATGATGCCCCCTCAAAGTACTTTACAAGAACCTTTCGGTATAACCAACAGCTTCATTCTCGCATTGTTTTACGTACTCTAGGTTCTCAAATCTTTTTCCTTTTAGTGAATTTTTCTATTTGGGATGCAACCAGAATTTGCAGGAAGCTTTCAAATCAATTCTAAGTTATTCTGCGTAACTTCTACTAGATAATTCTTTCGATCTTCCATCAGCAGCCGTGGAATGAATTTTGCAGCCACGCGATTTATCCCTAAATCTTAGATTAAAATTTCAGAAAAAATTGTTTTCTTATATCTCTCTCACAGTCAAACAATTTATATTATCTGCAATTCACATACGTGCCATATTTTCGGGCGTTCTATTCGATGAAGGCTTGCCAAAACGAGAATGCAATCCGTTTTATATCGTATTAATCACTCTTTAATTCATGTATTACTCACAGACTTATCACCACAAACTTTACGAATTATACCAATGGTTTTTGAACAATAATGGCCAAGCTTTTGACAAAATTTTATGCACATATTGTTAAATGTTACACATAATTTTAAAAACTTACACAACGGCAGACCGTTTTCGATTGGAGTTCTGCAGGGCCGTGCCGCTTGGTAGGGGCAGTCATAAAGGTCCCCATTATATGACTGTTTTGCACAGTAGCACACTCAAGTTGAAAATATATTCATATGTTTGATTCTTTCCGGACACATTTCATTTTCTTCAGATGTCTATCTTTTACGAATGTGTGCTATATGAACTACATTGAGAGTACGGAAATATAACATTGCCCAAACCACATTCTTATTCACTACAAGTATTCATCTTCTTCCTTGTCCTATCTTTCCTATTGTCCCACAGTAAGTAAACATCGTAGGTCAAGATTATGACACCAACGCCACGCTATGATTTCTACTTACTAAAAGTATTTATGCACGAGATAAACTTTTATATTTTATATCAAATTTATATTTTATTTTATAGTGAATTATGTGAACATTGAAGTTGAAGTATCTTTGAATTTACTGTCTTCTTTAATTTACGAGGCATAAATTTAAAATTTCAAAATAAAAATGTTGTAACCAGCAAGAAACACATAAAATACATTTAACCATACTCAAAAAGATATCTTTTATTATCATTATTATCGCTTTCCACGCACATAAAATATGTATACAAATTGTAGAGTGTATTGTGGTGATGTGTTCTCAGAATTGCCTTGTATTCTCTTTGTTATGCTCGTGCTATAATTCCGCCCTTCATGGTTGTTTCTCATCTTACACACCTTCCCGCGGCGTTAACTGTGAAAAACAACATTCGATATTGATCTCCCTGCCATCTAAGGATATTCAGTGTGAAAGAAAGATCAAGAAAGAGCGTGTGTTTCTTTAGCCATTGAGAAGAAGCGAAGAGCTTCGTTCGTTGCTGTTATAAATTGGTAAAGTTCTCTGAGATGTTGACGTTCAAACGCCTAAAATGATGCATCACTTCCAATAGAAAAATTGTTCAACTGCAATTTATTATTCGCTTCATTTTTGTAGCCTATGACAGCTTGATAGAGTTAATATAAGCCTGAAAGATGCTAAAGACTGTTATTATACGTAGGAAAAATATTGTTAAGAAAGTTTTGCATCGGAAAAGTCCCTTCTGAAGTTTCCTTCGCTACGTTATTTATTAATTTCAAGTTCATGAATAATTTAATATTAGAGTATTAAATTTCATAGGGAATTTTTGTAGGAATTAAGAACGTGATAACATCGGGTTTCTGAGTGTTTACGTAATGTATACAAAGATGTACCGTATATGATCCAGGATTCCTCAATACGTAAACATGCTTTACAAAAGGTATTTACTAGACATATTTCCCAAGGTTTTTTTCTTTAAAGAATAAATATTTGATAAAGAACTTTTATGTTATAATGTTGGCAATAACTAAAGAGTTTTTATAGGCTTTACCTAGAAAATCATATTACTTCGATTGTCGTATAGAGTTAAGATCTTTAAAATTATAATCAGTTTGCAAAAATAACACGGTTTAAAAATAAGGTATTTTTCTACGGCGGTTAAGAAACAAGCCTTCTTTTCATGATTCATTTCTGTTAGGAAATGAACTCAATATCCACACTAGTGTCAAAATTTGAAAATACTTTTTAATGGGGAGGAAAAAAACTAAAAAACTAATTTTTATATATACATTTTTTATACAAAAATATGTGCCTAATGGTCATGATATTAGTTCTAATAAGTGGCAGCCATAGCGGAGGGTCCAAGGGGGCCTGGTCCCCCCTAAAAACTGTTATAACCCCCAGCCGGCCCCTTCAGATATGCTTGAAGAAAATTGTAGATGAAACTTAGAGTTCTGTTCATTCATCGGGCGGGTCTGCTTTTTGTTTGTTTTTTGTTACACCCACGGTCAGGGACGTCTGAGCCCTGAACTTCACTTTGAATTGTGGTAGATGGAAATGAGCCAGAGGTCGCTTGCGGGAATATTTTGATTATGAAAACTAATTCGTTTTTCGTCTTTTTATTTAAATCATATTTCGTTCCCCAAATATGTAAATATTGATAAAAAAAAATATGTGTACCTCTAGTCAATATTTTATTGTATCCACTGCCCCTCCATTTTGAAAGACTGCGCCGCCACTGGTTCTAATGTACTGAACTTAACATTAGAACTAATATAAAATATAAGTACTGTGCACCTAACACCGGGTCACATTAGGTTGGGCAATAATACTAAAGATTTAGTGCAGAAGAACCCGTACTGCTTGATTTAAGCTTAAAAAATTCTATGAACAAAACTTTCTCTTATATTTAACCAAAGAACCCATAAAAACTAACTTTTTACTTAATTCTTAAGCTTTCTACCTTTTGGTGTAGCGGGTTGTTGGAGTAGTGTCATGGTACCTCTTCCGGTGGTCTTTTCCATATTTCTCTCCAGACTTTCCTATTTAAGGTGCTGGTTTTGATATCCGTCTATCTGACTCCTCGTCTCTGTCGCTTGTCTCACTTCGTCCCTCCAGGTCTTAATTGGTCGTCAACTTCTTCTTTTTCCTATCGGCCACGCCTCGTAGAGTGCTTTAGCTGTTCTTTCATCTCCCATACTTTGTACATGTCCTAGCCATCTCAGTTGACCTTCTTGTATAAGCCATTCAACTGGTTTTGTTCTCTGAATTGTTCTCTGAACGTCGCGTTTCTAATCCGGTCCATCTTTGTCCTTCTCGCTATTTTCCTTAAAAATCTAATTTCTGTACTTTTTACTCTTGCGTTTTATCGTGGTAGTGCACGATTCACTGGCATATGTGAGTATTCCGTACACCGTTATCCTTTTGAATACCTCTACTTTTGCTTCTGTGGGGATCTGTTTACTTCCAAGTAATCTGCCTCTGATGGCATTAAATAGCCTTCCTGTTCTTCCTATTCTTTCCATTATTTCGTCATTCAGGTCTCCATCTGTATTTATTGTTGCTCCCAAGTATTTGTAATGGTTCACTTGTTCTAAGAGTATGTCTTCTATTTTTATACAGTGTGTTATGTTCTTTCCATTTATTATCAATGTCTTTGTCTTATTTTTGTTTATCACCATATTCTTTTTCTTTAATTCTGTGTAAAAACTACAGTGTGCCTAAAAACTGGGTCATTAGGTTAGAATATGATAGTGCAGAAGACCCCGAGAAACTCGAATTAAGCTAAAAAAGGTGTATTGTTATTTATACCTAATCGTGGGTAAAAAGGAAACTGAAAACATAAACAATATTTATTAAAAAATGTACAAGTACATATCTTTTAAGGTTATTGCTCGTGGACGAAAGAAAACCTAAGAAAAAATTGATCACATTAACCGAAGTAATAATTACTATAAACGATATTTTTTCGCAAAAGTGATATTTTATATATCTTGTATTAATTTGAATAACTATATCAATATAGCAGTTTATCAATGCTAATAGTCGGTATTGCCAAAACACTCAATTACAAAGAAAAAATAACTTACAAATTGAACTGATTGTTTGGGTTGATTTGATGTTTGTAATCCTCTCACCTGAAACAAAGAATAAAATTTGGTTAGAGAACAGCGTTTGTTTGTATTATATTAATATATATACTATTTGAGATCATGCAATCTAATCATCTCAGACTACAGTGTTTTCTGTTTATATTGCTCTGTAAATAACAATTCTTTATTGCTTCTTGTTATGTGCTCAATGAACAAAATTGAAAAAAATACACATTTGTTATTTTACATTATAATTCCAATTTGCCGACCGGAGTTTGCCGCATGGCAGCTGTGCTACTACTACGCGGTAGCACAGCTGCCATGCGTTGCTAAGGTTTCGGGTTCAAATCCCGTTCAGGCATGGAATTTTCAAAAATTAAGAATTGTCCTGGCTAATTTCCAAAGAAGCAAATGCTATTAAATTTTTAAAAAATCCAATTTATTTCCTTATTCATAGTATTTTAAAAATGGTCACTCCAAATTTAACAGTCAAGTACATCTTTTAGCAAAGTAGTCCGTTTTAAGGAGAATTCCGTTACTAATACTACCTAGCAACATAAAATCATAATAAACTAGCAATGAGAGAAAAACGTCGCGGAACTCAAAGAAAAGGCGTCATTTTGCACCACGACAATTCTCGCCCTCGGGCCGCCAAGCTAACACAAAAAAACCATTGAAAAAATAGGTTGGGAGATACTACCTCATTCTCCCTACAGTCCAGATTTGGCTCCCTCTGATTTTCATTTGTTTGATCCACTCAAGGAGGCATTACGTGGAAAAAAGTTCAGCGACAACGAGGAAGTCAAGTTCAGAAGTAGTAAAAGTCAAATTTTTTAAAAATACACAGTTTTTTTTTTTCTACGTAAATTTATCTCTCTAATTATTGAATGTTTCTCGTATTCTGGTTTTTATTACTTTGTTTTGATCAGTTAGTTGACGTTATTATGTCAATTCCCATACTATTTACTTATGTAATTTGCCAACGCTTACATTCTAAAACATTAATGGCCGGTTTCATAAAGCAATGCTAAATTTATGCAACGCTGTTAAATTTTAATTTCGTTGTTAAGTACAATTTTGCGTTCCATAAAGCAATGTTAAATTTAACAAAGAATTAAACCCTCTGCTATTTTAGCATAGGTCTGAGGCTATGTTAAATATTTAACATTGCACTGTTACCATAGTTTTACTAATTTTTGTATTAAATACTTAAATTTAATATAAATAAAATAGAAAAGGTAAATTATAATAAATATTTTTACATAGAAAATTTCATATATTGGAAGACGTGTGTATAAGTTTTATTAATATTTAATAATTAATATTGTAGATTATAACCTCTTTAAATTGTTTTTCTTTTCCAGCAAATTATTTGCTGAGCCATCAGATGAATTTTTAGACATTGTACCTTATTCCTGGTTCGCGTATGTTAAATGACTCTCTTTTAATTTATTGGGCGATTACGGATATCTCTGTAGTTGCTTATTAACTCCTTTACTCAATCCATACACTAACCCTGAAAAGAACCACAACACAGCACACATATTGATAAAAAAAAAAATCCATAGAAAGATCGTTCCAAGTCTTAAAAAGACTATTTCCATGTTTGTCTATGGGATAAGGATTAAAAATGGACACAAGTCGTGCAGTAATAATTGCATGTTGTGTTTTACATAATATGACAATGTTATTTAGACGAAACTTCACCTATTATAGAAGAAATTCAAATACTTGGAGACGCTTCTGATGCAGTTCCACTTGGACCAAACAGAAATTTACTAAACAATACTGCTGCATTAACACCGTTTTTACTAGGTTATAAGAGAAAAATAATTTTCTTTTCTTTTTCGTAATATCTATTTTTTATTACTTGAAATATAAAGAAATAAAGAATGTTTTAAATTATTTTCCATATAAAATCATGTGTTACATCTTTTTTTTACATTAAAAAACGAAATAATATAGAAATTGATTATTTGTTGAAAAATAATGCATGACAGTAAATAATTCGAAGGGTTACTAAGGTTATAATAAGCCTGTTTGACATTTAAAACAACTGTGAAGTTGATATTCATACCAATCTACTTAATAAAAACCCTAAACTGAACACAACACTGAAATTACTTAACACGATGTTAAATCTGATGCTATTTCTTTATGAAACGTTGTTAAATTTTAATAACGTGTTATTTTAGCATCGTGTTAGCTAACACAGGATTTATCATTTGTTTATGAAAAGGGCATTAGACCAATAAATAAAAAACGCCATTGTGATATAATAAAGCATTATTTATGATAAGTTATTTGAAAATCATTGGAGTGCATATCAAGCTATAGAATATGAAAATGTATATTTTTCCACACTCTGGTTCTAATCATTGCAATGCAAATAAGATACGTAAATTTAATATAAAAATTCATAAAATATTCCTTAACGTCTTCAATAACGCGCGTTTACTGCCATGTATCACAAACATAATAGCCTGCATACCAACTTGCCTAGATTTCCTGCATAAAATTTATCAATATGTCTAACTTTTTTAACATGGGATATATGAATGTGCAAAATTGCAGTTGTGTCACGTTTTACGGGAAACTAGCAGATGTCTTCCACACCTTGTTCAAAACTTGTGAAATTGTGTGTATGTCAATTGCTGCACTACAGTTTTGCTGCATAGAAAGTATCAGTTTTATCAGTTTCACAAATACTCTTAAATTGCCCTAAGTTAATAATAATGTTAGATGCAAGCAACATCAATTGACAAAAAATCTATATTGAATATGTTTACCCTACAAATTTTGCGTTTATACATTTCCCAAAAATACGACAGTCAGTCAAATATATACTGAAATTTTTCAAAAAAAGCAGGGGTCACTGGGAATTCCGAATAGTCCAGAAAATAATTAGGTAAGTGGCCAAAATGTGTGTGAAGAATATCTCCAATGTTGGCTGGATTTCCATCTTCTTTAAGATTGATTTTAAGTGATTTAGATACAATTGTTTCGAGAGTTGAAATGTTTTTAGGTATCCTCACAATCAGGGCCGCCGAGAGGACTTCAGAGGCCCCGGGGAAAACTTTCTTTGCGGGCCCCGGGTAAAAACTTTCTTTGTGGGCCCCGGGTAATGATCAATTCTATAGTCGAGCGTGAAAACTAATTATTTCAAACTCTGAACCATATACAAATGAAGCGGAAACTTTTATTATAATACTGGTGACCTAAAAAAAAGGTCCTCACTTCCAAAATACAAGTGAGTGACAGCCATTTGCCCCTGGCACTTGCCCGCCAGGCCTTTCCTAAGGTTCTACCCAGAACTCCGGGGCCCCAAACACCCAGGGGCCCCGGGAATTTTCCCCGGCTACCTTCCCCTCTTGTCGGGCCTGCTCACAATAACATACTTCGCATTATCAATTTTGGCATTCAAAGGGCCGTCCTAATACAAACTCGCTAGCTGTGGCAAAAATCTTTCGAAAAATATATAAGTAAGCCGAATTACTCGTTAGCCGAAGAATTACTATTGAAATTGTTTTCGTTATCATAAATGAAATTACGTCAATAACGTGATTTGTCATTTTGCCTTTTGATTTTGTTACAATTACCTTCACAATTTGCTTTTTTACAGTAGTGGAGCGTGTTCTTCAAGTTCGCAATAGTACACTGTATTAACTATCCTTCGATTATGGAAAAAGTCTGTTCTGGGTCTGGGCGAGAAATTTCACTCCATGATTTTCCTTCCTCCCTTGCCACCGTTATAATTGTCCTGTTTCAGGTGTTGACTGCTCTGTCTTGTCTGCTACTTTGCTGGTTCCCATCAAAAGCTAATCTAGCGATGTTGTCTTGTTCTCTTCGCAAGATTTGGTATATCTATTTCCAATTTCTCATTTCGAAATAGACAATGATTAAATCTTGTCCTGTTATTTGTAGCAATTTGGTATTGGTAATTGTTTCTGCCCAGAGGATTTCAATTATATTTCTGAGGCTTTTGTTAACAAATACCTAGTGTTTAGAAAGGATTTGCATGGCGTATTTCCACGTTTGGCACGCATAGAAGAACCGGTTTAACATTTAAGTTACAGATTCGTATCTTGGTTTCACTTATTGAGACGCTAAATTATATTGAGCACCCCGAAAGCTCAATTTCATTTAGCTAGGCGTATGTCTACATCTATTTCAGAATCTCTAATAGTTGTTGCTTTATATCCTAAATAGCAGAATTCATCTACCAGGTCTACAAGTATGAAATGCGGATTTTTTTTTTAAATAAAACACATTAAACTCAAAAGAACAGTAAAAGTTTATTTATTCAAAGTATGCTCCATTGGAAGTTATACATTTTTCCCATCTTTCAGGCAATTTGTGAATACCTCGCCAGTAGAACTCTTCCTCTTTCCCCGCAAACCATTCATCTAGCCATTCTTTCACATTTTCATATGAACAAAAGTGCTGCTCGGCAAGTGCGTGATCCATCGATGCGAACAAGTGGTAGTCTGAAGGGACCAAGTCTGGTGAGTAAGCGGCATGGGGTAACACTTCCCACTTGAGTGCCTCCAATGTGTTGCAAACTGCTTTTGCCTTATGTGATGGAGTGTTATCGTGAAGAAAGATTACCTTGTGCTGTCTTCTTTCGAATTCTGGTCGTTTTAGGAGCAGCGAATGGTTCCGAATTCGATCAGTTGTTGTTGGTAGCGTTGGGTATTAACTGTTTCACCAGGTTTTAACAATTCATAATAGACCACACCCTTTTGGTCCCACCAACTACAGAGCATTGTCTTTTTGCCGAAGCGATTCGGTCTTGCAGTTGATGTGGATGGTGAGCCTGGGTTCACCCATGATTTTTTGCGTTTGGCATTTTCAAAATAAATCCATTTTTCATCGCCAGTAATGATACTATGCAAAAAAGACTTTCTTTTGTATCGTGCAAGCAAAATTTCACAAGTGTTTTTGCGTTATTCCATCTGCCTCTCATTCAATGCATGTGGAACCCATCTGCCGACTTTCTGGATCTTACCCATCTCTCGTAGGCGATTGGAAACAGCTTGTTGACTAACGCCTGACTGCTCTGCTAGTTGTTTTTGTGATTGACTATCGTCTTCCTGTAGCAATGTTTCCAATTTTGTGTCTTCATATTTTTTTGGAGGTTTTCCATGTTCTTTGTCTGTAAGATCAAAGTCACCACTTTTGAAACGCCGAAACCATCGTTCACACGTATCTTGCGATGGAGCATATTCACCATAAGCTTCTCGAAGCAGTCGGTATGACTCAGCAGCAGTTTTTTTTCAAATGAAAACAAAACAGTAGTACTTCCGCAAATGCTCTTTATTTGGCACAAAATTTGACATTTTTAGAACAGTAAAACAAAACTAAATGATCACTTTTCAAATTATAACCTATACGCATTTGACACTTAATGATAATTTAACAAAACGCCATATGTGTTGAAACTTTGAACTATAAACTCAGTTTGCGCGGCAAGTTTGAAAAAAAATCCGCATTTCATACTTGTAGACCTGGTATATTGTCCTCATCTTTGTTTATACTAAAACTTTTGCTTTTATTCGCCATGCAGCTTATACTATTGCTCTTTCAGGAGTTTATCTTCACACCTGCTTTTTATGATAGAGACTGAAGGAAATAAAAATAATTCGCATATTTCTTATGCCTGGGCTACACCTGCATCTATCGTTGCTAAACTTCGGTTTAACGTGACATACACGCTAATGTGGCCAGCTACTATCGGTTTGCGTTCACAATATTAGCAGTGCGCGCCACTAGATATATGACGATAACTGAAGTGGCGGTTTTAGAGCGCACATCAAAGGAACTTAGCGCAGAGCGTAGTATGTTTTGTTGGTGCGTATCGTTGTTTATCCGGCATCATTTCAGGTTATGTTATACATATTTCTTTACAACTTATTTGTGTCAAAATCAGATAAGATTATGTTTGAATTTGTAAAATTAAATGTAAAAAATAATTTTAGGGTGCAGTTATGATGGGTATACACCATAATTTTATTTAATTTACAGCAAAATAAATACGCTTGTACCTTGTAAACGTAAATAAAGTGTAGCGGCGAAAACGCAGATATGGCCACAAGTTGCGTTTTAGCACGATATCGATAGATGCAGTTTACCACGAATTTATATAGCGCGCAATTATCGGCAAAGCTTATAACGCAAGTGTGGCCCAGGCATTATAGAAGGTATAAATCATCAGCAAAATCTAGATATTCTATGTGCAAAAAGAAGTCCATCTGAATACATCCCGCCTCTTTTATTATTTCCATAAAATGGCATCTATTACAATTAGAAATAGTAAAGGTGAAGGCACGCCTTGGGATCCTTGTAAAATCAATGTTGCCATTATATTTCATTTTTTGTATAGATTTTTTTTTTTTTTTTTTTTCTTTCCTGAACTGAATGAACAGTATCAGTAGGTGAAAATTCCATAGTGTTGTATGGGATTTAAACCACTCCCTGTACTCCGTAAGATGCCATCTTACCACAGAGCTACAAAAAATCTAAAATGTTGATCTGCCGACCAGCGTAGCGTAGTGATAACATACGTGCATTGCGTTGCTAAAGTCCGAGGCCTTGTTCAAATTTTGATTAGGCATGGAATTTTCAACACGAAAAATTACAATTGTACTGGATAATTGCCTTAGTAGTGACCATAAACGCAAAATAACAATAATTTAAAAAATTGATGGAGTGTGAATTTTCACGCATTGCAGGATTTTGCAGGTATATAATAAATGAAGGCGGCATGCTGAGTGTGTAGAACAAATTTTGCTTTGTAGTAATCACGCCAAAATGAACGATATTTTTAAAATAATTTAACGTCTGATAATCTAAGAGCTTTAAAAACAAATTTTATGTTAAACTATTTTTTGTTAATTTTAATTCGAATACTTATTACCATTATTTAGGTTTCTAAATATGTGCAGGATTTTTTTTATATAGCAAGGTTCATTAAGATTTCCTATGCTTCCATTGTTTGTTTCAAGTCATATGCTCCGCCCCTCTGGTTTCGTATACATGACACATAGAATGAAAATATAACTCCAAAAATTCCAACTGGTTATTAAATTTACGCTCTTTAAAATTAAATGCAACATTTGCAAAAATAAAAATGGAAACCTGCCCGGGAGCGAACCCTAGTTTGCTGCGTAGCAAGCGAGCAAGCTAACCATTAGACCAGGATACGTCTTCTAGTATAGTATGTTACATAACTATAAGTTTTGTATATCGTTAACCAAAAAATACAAAAAATGCGTTATTTTCCGAAAACATAATCTGATCAAAAATTCCTGTAATACTATTCCGGTTCACACCAATGTACATTACTTGGATTTTTTTCAGATTTTTAGTTCAAATCATCTGAGCTACAGGGTGTGGGACAATTTTTTGCACGATTTTGGTAAAAATCTCTTTAAAATAATTTATTATGCAAAAATAAAATTTTGATCGTTAATCCACGTACTAAGGGCTTTCATTTGATACCCTACCCAGAACTAAAAAAAAAAAATTTTTTTTTTTCGATGAGTACGTATTTGTTTATGTTTTTAGGGGGATATGTTTTTTAGATGTTTTAGTATTTTTCCTATGTGCGGGTCAGAGTTGTATAAGCATGCCAAATTTCAACTCTCTAGGTTTAGCCGTTTGGCTACAATTTTTAAAGAACAAACAGACAGACAGACAAAGAGACGACAAAATGATGGTATAAGGATTTTTTTATCATACCTACAAAACCTTAAAAAAATGTTGATCTGTAGCAGTTAATAAAAATATAAAATTATACTGAAATAGTTCTATCAATCTATAACATGTCATGAGCACTTCTGTTTGATTTTAGCTCTCTATAAAAAATAGCAATCAATTCTAACAAGGATTTTCAAACAGGGAATGTGTATTTCTAATTGTAGTCATGTCACGTGGATCTCAATGCGGCAGAAAAAACTTTGTGAATTTGTGGGTTCCAATATAATCTAATACATCATTCGTTCTTTTGAATCAGACTAACAATCTTGCAATATTATAAGTCTATTGCTCTGTTATAGCTATCGAGGGGAAACTAAATAAGACCTCAATTTATTCTTTTGTGCAGTCTTCCCCATGTCCGACAAGTTTTACACAAGCAGTAAATATTGATGAAAAACTAGAAAGGGGTTTGTCGTAACTAACTTGTAAATCTATATACAGTGGTGGTAAAAAGTCTTGCGTCACCTTGCAAATTTAACGTTTCTAAAATATTTTTGTTGTTTAAACCAGCATTTTTGGACTTGGAGGATACCAAGCATGAAGAAAGCCTCTACTCTCAGAGAAGTTGCGTTTAAATCGTTTACGTTGTGCAGAAAGCATCAAAATTAACCTAAAAAGGTAAATCTAGTAGAGAAATTTCAGTTATAGTTTTCGGCAAGCAATCTTCAGTGGCTAGATTAATTTTGGTATAATAGACCTGTTTATACAGGTACTCATTTTAAGTATGATATACTTTAGTCTGAGTTGACCCCAGAGTTGATATCAGAAGATGAAAATTCCGAAGATGAAAATAGCTCTTATTCCTCTAGAACAGTGTTTCTCAACCTTTTCTGGCCTGGGACCCCCCGAAGTTATGTAAATATTGTCTACGGCCCCTCTATATTATGGTGTATCAAGATGACGGGAGTTTTTTCGAAAAGGCGACATGTGAGCAAGTTGGGAAAAATTTCAAAAGTAAAATTTATCCACAAAATTGAATGGTAGTATTGAAATTTTCCGAAAAAAAAAAAAAACGGAAGTACAGGATATCAAGGACAATTTCAAAATTTTAAATGGGAACGTATGTCATAATGAATATCTTTCGATAGAGCTTTTCAACAACTTTTACTTAAACATTTTTTTAATACCTTTTACGGTTGACAAAAAACTGTGGTATTTTTAAATGACGATTATATTCCCTATAACGAATTGAAAGTAAAGTATTTTTATTTACAAGTGTTCAAAGTGCCTTCCATTTTAATTTAAACACATTCGCATCCTTACACTTGAGTTGCATCCTTACACTTAACTCTGTAGCTCGGAGGGCAATTAAAAAAATATATAATAAAAAATATTGCACTTTCAAGGCGTACCTATTTCAAAGTACAACTTTAAAATACTTGAAGTATCTCCAACGCGAACCATTGTCAAAGAAACTCATCAACCGAAACATACAATTTATTTGACCTTGATATAATCTAATTATGGTCTGTTTCTTTGGTTACAGCGGAACTAGATTTTCAAATCTAGTAATTTTTATCGATTGAATGAAGCTTGAGGACTTTTTTTTGTTCGTTACTTGAAATTTAGAAGTGAGAACCATTTTTTTTGCTTTTTACTTGAAATTTAAAAGTGAGAACCTTTTTTTTTGCTGTTGACTTAAAATTCAGAATGTCTACAGTACGGGCAAAAAGATTATTTTTTATTTTTAATCGGGAAATATCTTCTCCCTTTGAAAGATCTGACAGATTTCGGACGTAGAGTTTTCTTTGGTGACTTTCGTGATGTTAGTTTTTAGTGATTTATGATTTATTTTTTTGAATGTTTGACAATCGCAAATGCTGCATGCATGATTCGATCAACAGTTTCGTAATTTCTTTGTCAACCGCTGAACAATTTGATTGGTAAGTTGCAGTACTAGTGCAGGATATTTAAAACAGCCGAAAACCCTCGAGCAGATGACGTTGACGGCCATTGGTTGGTGATCAAGCAAGCTTGAAAGCGTTGGGACGACATTGGTGGAGGATCCGTAAACGTTAAAGGTTGTTCTGCAAATTTTCTGGCTCTATACTCTCGTACAAGCTCACTTCCGGTTTTGGCGAGCTTAAATGCCTTAGTACAAGCCAAAACTGTACCAGTGCCTTTCGTTTGCGGTACTATCGCATGCGTTTACCAGCATTTTTCTAAAGCATGGTGAAGCCCGACGATATGTATCGTCCCTTTTAAGCACCATACAACTCTTAGGTTTTTTCTTACACTCAAACTCGAGTAAAGTAATTAATTCGTAAGCGAAATAAACCCGACCTCTCTACGACGTTTACTTCGCGAGTTATGAGCGCGGAATATCTCAACAAGTTCCGATTTCTGACCTCCAATTCGCCTCCCCACCGTTCGTGCTAGCAGTAGCGCACGACCTTAATATATATGATAGAACGCTTTATAACGTTTATGATAACATCAATTAAAACACACAAATCCAAGCACATATAAGCATTTATTACTATGTCTATTTACAATCTGTCACATATATGTCATTATGTTATTGTTACTATCGTAACATATTACAAAGGACGTCCAACTAGATCTGATCCTTACATATATATAATCCTTTATTTCCCATCAACCTGTCGGTGTTTAAGGTATTTACTACAGTTACAAAACATATCATGTCTCCTATCAACATCCCAACGTTATATTAACCATACATTACATTACATTATTATTAATTCCATTCTCTTCCCTTCCAACCATTTCTTCACCCCTCCTCCTATGTTCCTTCCTTCCTCCCCGTTCCCAGGTAACCTCAGCCCCCTTCCTTCCTTCCTTTTCCCCCCTTCTGCTTCCCACCGGGCCTCTTCCTTCCTTCCTTTATACCTTCCTGTTATCCTTCCCCAATCTCAATCCTTCTTGCCTCTAATTCTCTCGCCCACCTCTCCCCCTTCCATCTTCGTGCAGCAGGTCTAATGTGTTCCCCTACCACACTGTCATCTCCCTACACTTCTTCGCGAGGTGCTCTATATCTTCTTCCTCCTCCCCGCATATCTTGCACATCTTATCCTTCTGTTTCCTCCAATATCTATTTCCTATCTCTTCATTGCCGCACCTTAGCCTCGCAATCCTCCTAACCCTTCCTCCTGACCTTCCTTTTTGACTACCTTAAGGTGATAATGTAGCGAACTCAAAAGTCAAAGTTTGTCCGCGGGGTGCGGTGGCCAGGAGACTTAATACGTCACAGGAGGTGTGGTAACAAATTCTCCCACCTCGAAGTAGCTTACAGGGAGAGGGAAAAGTGCACATATTTATAAAACAACCCAGGATTTTTCGGAACCGTAAAATATAGATTAAATATGTTCAAATCAATTTGAGTTTTTTTTTTTTTAAACTTCTAGATATGAAAGAAAAATTTTGATTTATTTTTGATTTTCAATTTTACAGTGCTGAACTTTTTTTTTAACTTCACATCACTGTTACTCAGTAAATGAATAAAAATTACAAATGTTAACACTGGACCAGTCTATATAGTAATTTTATCTTTAAAATAAGCCCTTGTATGTGAAAAGTGATTAATATTTATTACCAATTCTGATTTTACAGATAAATTTGTAGAAATAATTTTTTTTTTATCATCAAAAAATTATGTTAACCCGTAGTTGACCAAAATATACACATCCAACCAAGTGGGGTGTAGTATACCCCAGGCTTTTCTCATTTAATATCAATTAAAATAAGGTAAAATTTATACAGTTAGATGCTGTCAAGCCTATAGAACAATATTACAAAAAAAAAAAATTTCAAAGTAATTATTTAATGCTTTTTTAATAATTTTTTCAATAAAAGTCAAAATCACGCAATTTCTTTCCTAAATTGCATCATACTTCAAGTAGTGTCTCGAGTTGACTGACAACATTGCATCTCACGTTCAAACCAACTCTCACACACTAGCTCTCTGATTGGTCTATGTATTTTGGTGGGGGAGACAATTTCTTTCTCATTTCTCAAGCAACGCTTGAATTTTGAACGTTTATTTATTTATAATTCGTTCGAAATGCGCTGTAGCCAAATATAATTTAGACACATTTTTTTGTAAATGGTGTTTTTGATTTTTTTGTCGATTAAAAATTAAATAATTGTTAAATATTAACTAATTCATAAATGTTGTCAATAGATACATCATTTCCACTATTAATATACTGGGGTGTGACACACCCCATTTGGTCAAGCCTGGGTTAATAATCATTAATGTAATAATAATAATAATATGTGTGTAGAAGTTTCTCTCCAATTCCCCCCCCCCTGCTTCGCCTCTGACCATCATTGTAGACCGGTGGTTCTCAACATTTTTTTTGACTTACCCCTTGGCGTGTCAGAAAGTTATTAAGCACCCCTAAAATTATAGAAGGAGAGATAAATAAGAAATTCAAAAAATAATTAGTAAAATAAAAAGTAATTGTAGATTCAGCCCTTTAGGGGTTAATAGGGCTAGGATAAAATTCTGATATACGTTTTTCGGTACTTGCATGGGTAATCTTTATAAGTAAATAGCAAGTAATTTTATATCTCAACAAACACAGGAAATACAACGGGATGTATAATTCGCCCCAATTGTAGATTCACCCCTTTAGGGATTGATTAGGACAAAATCTTAAAACAAGTTTTTCGGCAATTGTAATTGTAAGCAAAAATCAAGTCGATATCTCATTGGTCCTAATATTAAGGAATCCCTGAATTCACATTTCACCCCTTTTCACCCTTAATGGATGCAATTTTAAAAAACTGTCAATAACATTTCGAGATATTTTAAAAATACACATATTTGCCAAAAAGTAATTTTATATCTCAACAAACACAGAAAATACAACGGGATGTATAATTCGCCCCAATTGTAAATTCACCCCTTTAGGGGTTGATTAGGACAAAATCCTGAAATAAGTTTTTCGACAATTGTATGGGTAGTCTTTATAAGTAAAAAGCACGTCGATATCTTATTAGTCCTAAGAGATATTAAGGAATGCCTGAATTCACATTTCACCCCTTTTCACCCTTAAGCGATATAATTTACAAAAACTGCCAGTATCATTTCGAGATATTTTAAAAAGACACATATGTGTCAAAAAGTAATTTTATAACTCAACAAATACAGGAAATACGGCGGAATGTATTATTCACACCGACTGTAGATCCACCCCTTTAGGGGTTGATTAGGACAAAATCCTGAAATAAGTTTTTCGGTATTTGTATGGCTAATCTTTGTAAGCAAAATGCAAGTCGATATCTTATAGGTCCTAAGAGATATTAAGGAATCCTTGAAACCACAATTCACCCCTTTTCAACCTTTAGGGGTGAAATTTTAAAAATCTGTCAAAACTATTTCGAGTAATTTTAAAAAGACACCTATGTGCCAAAAAGTAATGTTGCAAATAAAGGAACACAGGAAATACGACGGGATGTATAATTCACCCCGATTGTAGAATCACCCCTTTAGGGGTTGATTAGGATAAAATCCTGCAACACGTTTTTCGGAATTTGCATAGGTAGTCTTTGTAAGCAAAAACCAAGTCAATATCTTATTAGTCCTAAGAGGTATTACGGAATCTTGAAATCACATTTCACCTCTTTTCACCCTTAAGGGGTGAAATTTTAAAAAACTGTCAAAATCATTTCGAGATATTTTAAAAAGACACCTATGTGTCCAAAAGGAATGTTGCAACCAAACAAACACAGGAAATACGACGGGATGTATAATTCACGCCGATTGTAGAATCACCCCTTTAGGGGTTGATTAGGATAAAATCCTGAAACACGTTCTTCGGAATTTTCATGGGTAGTCTTTGTAAGCAAAAACCAAGTCAATATCTTATTGGTCCTAAGAGATATTAGGAATCCTTGAAATCGCATTTCATCCCTTTTCACTCTTTAGGGGTGAAATTTAAAGAAACAGGCAAAACTATTTCGAGATATCTTAAAAAGACACCTAAGTGCCAAAAAGGAATGTTAATACCCGACAAACACAGGAAATACGCCAGGATGTATAATTCGCCCCAATTATAGATTCACCCCTTTAAGGGTTGATTAGGGCAAAATTCTGAAATAAGTTTTTCGGTATTTGTACGGGTTATCTTTGTAAGCAAAAACCAATTCGATATCTTATTGGTCCTAAGAGATATTAAGGAATCTTTGAATTCACATTTCACCCCTTATCACCCTTTAGGGATGAAATAAAAAAAAACCGGTCAATATGAATTTGTATTCTACCACGGAAAGAGCAAAGTCTAAAATAAAACACGTAAATTTGACATCACAAACTGTTTTATTCCAAAGATCTTCAGTTACCAATTTTTATAAAACAATAGAAAATTATTGAATAAGCATAGTCAACAGTTTATGTCTTACTAATTAAACACCAAATACAAAGATATGTGTAGAAAATTAAGGCGGAGCTTAAGACTCCCTCTACTATGACTAGATTAGTTTAAAACCACGCTACCAGATGGATACATCTCTCGATGCTTGTAAATACCAGTATTTCATATAAATAGTGTTTCGGTGTGGGTCAAAGAATTGGTGCTAAATATTAATTAATTTTCATAAACAAGGGCTCATTTTAAAGATAAAAGTACAATCTATAGGATTTCAGCTATGGAATTTACAATTGTTATTGATTTACGGAGTAACAGTGATGTGAAGTTACACAAAGTTTAGGACATTGTAAAACTGAAAATTAAAAATAAAACCAAATTTTAACTCTGAAATCCAACGGGGCCAATCTTAATCATCAAATTAAAAAAAAAATCAAATTGATCCGACAACATTTGGTTCAAATTCTTTGGCCCTTCCAAATGCACGTTTCCGTTGCGCGTAACCTAGGTACATTACGCTCTTAATAGTGCGTTGTTGTATATTGTCACTGTTACTCTTTCGAACCATATATAACCTTTGTAAATTACATTTTGCTTTGGAGAATAATGAGAAAGTTCTTGCGTAGTGCTATAACGTTAGGTAATATCTTGAGTACCAGCCACGTAAACAATCGAAAAAATTGATGTGAGTGTGAATTTTCACACATTGCAGGGTTTCGCAGGTATATAATAAGTGAAGGCGGCATGCTGAGTGTGTAGGACAAATTTTGCTTTGTAGTAACCACGGCAAAATGAACGATCTTTTTAAAATAATTTATCGTCTGTTAATCTCAAAGCTTTAAAAACAAATTTTATGTTAAAATATTTTTTTGTTAATTTTAATTCGAATACCTAATATCATTATTCAGGTTTCTAAATAAGTGCAGTATTTATTTTTTTTATATAACAAGGTTCATTAAGATTTTGAAAATTGGGCCTATGGCTTTCATTGGTTGTCTTAAATCATACGCTCCGCCCCTCTGGCTTCGTATAAATGATACATAGAATGAAAATGTAATTCCAATTGGTTATTAAATTTACGCTCTTGAAAATTAAATTCAAAATGTGCTAAAATATAACTAGAATTTTAACAAATTAATTTAAACAAAATAAATATGAAAAAAAAAAACAAAAAAAAAAACTGACTCAACAAGCCAGGAACGAACCTGTGTAGTGAATAACGCTCCTGTGTAGTTGTCGCGCAACTGAGCCACTAGACCACCAAACGCTTATCAACTTGGTGTGTTATAAGAGTATAACATGTATGCATCGTCAACCAAAAAACACAAAAAATGCGTTATTTTCCGAAAACATAATCTGATCAAAAATTCCTGTTGTACTATTCCGGTTCACACCAATATACATTACTTAGAATTTTTTCACATTTTTAGTTTAAACCATCTGGGCTACAGGATGTGGGACAAAAAATTTTTTGCACAATTTTGACAAAAATCGCCTCAAAATAATTTATTTTGCAAAAATAAAATTTTGATCGTTAATCCACGTACTAAGGGCTTTCATTTGATACCCTACTCAGAATTTTAAAAAAATATTTTTATTTTCGATGAGCTCATATTTGTTCATATTTTTAGGGGGATATGTTTTTTAGATGTTTTAGTATTTTTCCTATGTGCGGGTCAAAAAGTTGTACAAGCATGCCAAATTTCAACTCTCTAGGTTTAGCCGTTTGGCTACAATTTTTACCGAACAGACAGACAGACAGACAGACAGACAGACAGACAGACAGACGACAAAATGACGGTATAAGGGTTTTTCGGTCATACCTACAAAACCCTAAAAACGGAAGTTCAAAAAAATTTAAAAAAAATATGTATGTATATATTGTCCGTTGCAACCGTAGTTCCAATCAGTAATCCATAAAATGAAAACTTGTATCTCAGAATTAATATTCAGAAATATGGAGGGTTCTTCTGAGGGAACGTAATGCCGGCGGTCTCGATATCGTATAACATTACTTACTAGTTTTTCGGTTAGCTTTTCCGTTCAGCTTTTGCCAAGTCTTCCCATTGGTCAATAGTTCTCAAATTTTCTTTCCAAAACCCTCTTTATCATTCTATCTTTTCATTATGGTCACACAAACGATGGCCATTTTGAATCATATTACTTAGGTAAATGTCTTCATCAATTTACTAGATATATACTTGAGTTGTGTGCACAGTCTAACTATTTTTATATCAAATATCGTATATTAATTTCTTGATGTGAGTGTTTTACTATTTTCCACAATAAATAACAATATTTTATTACTGTGTTTATACGTCAGTTGCAGTTACAAGTGGGTACAGCGATATTCTCGTAAGCATTTCGTGATAATGTCGCATGAGACTTTCCCTCAAATAAATATAAATGTGTTGCAACTTCTCGTTGGAGGTCGAGTATCCTTTGGGTTTCTTTAAAAGTTCTCCAAGGATACATTTTGTTTGTCCAGTTTTGTTAGATAAATAAAGAAAATATGAAAAGTAAATGTATCTTGCTTGTTTGAAAATGTTATACTTTTTGGAAACTTTCATGCTACATTTGGTTTAAACTTAAAGAAGTAGATAAAGATGTAAAAAGGTAAACAGGTCAACAGGAAAAGCAAAAAGGCATACTTTTTTAAACATATTAAATATATCTATTATGTTTACTTAATATATTAAACATCATTATGTGCAACGCAGTTGAATGATGTTGAATTTGATATTTAATGTAAAATGGTCTTTATAACGGGTGTTTTTTTTAGAGGTATAGAACTTTAAATTGCAATAAAACAACGATGGATTATTCGATTGACATGAATTTTTTTTTATTCGAAAGATAATCTTGTGGCATTACATTAAATCATACCAACAAGACGGCGCAACATGTCACACAGCTCGTGCCACAATCGATTTATTGAAAGACACGTTTGGTGACCGCCTAATTTCACGTTTTGGACCTGTGAATTGGCCTCCAAGATCTTGTGATTTAACACCGCTGGACTACTTTCTGTGGGGCTATGTAAAGTCATTGGTCTATGCGGATAAGCCACAAACGCTTGACCATTTGGAAGACAACATTCGCCGTGTTATTGCCGATATACGGCCACAAATGTTGGAAAAAGTCATCGAAAATTGGACGTCCAGATTGGACTACATCCGAGCCAGCCGTGGCGGTCATATGCCAGAAATCATATTTAAAATGTAATGCCACAAGATTATCTTTCGAATAAAAAAAAATTCATGTCAATCGAATAATCCATCGTTGTTTTATTGCAATTTAAAGTTCTATACCTCTAAAAAAAACACCCATTACATACCGTGTAATCAACAAAAAAATAAAATAATAATAATAATAATCAAGAGAAGCCATGAATATTCGAACGAATGTCTTTGATTGAACTATAAGTAACTTTATATAGGGTAGTCGGACAATCATTACAGTTGCGTCACTGTAAACATCCCATTTTTTGTGACGTCATATTAGGTACGTTTACATAGCATCCATTTAACGAATAAAATATTCGTACGCTGTCACTTGTATCGAAATGAAATGATAATAAAAGAATAAGAACAGAATAGAAACAAATAAACTATTCTAATAAGCAAAATAGTCCTAAAAAGGACTGATGCGATCCAAAAATATGATCAAAGAAAAGAAAATAGAAATAAGTTGAATTTAACGTAAAAACTATACACTACACACAATATCAAATAGAAATCGATGAGATATCGACAAGAAAATATTTAACTAAAAACAAAAGTGCCAAATAAACAACCAACTAAATAAAAAAGGTATTTAGAAATTACTATAAGAGAGATATGTGAACACAAGTATCAAAACAAATCAGAACATATTATAGAATGTCGGTAAATGTAAGCATAGTATAATTTAGCGATACCAAGACAAATGTCCATATATTAAATAAAAACTTTGCAAATCTTTAAAATTGCTATCGAACACAAACTAAATATGACTTCAATAGGAACGTTTTAGCTAACCAGTTTAGTAAAAGAGTGAAGAGCAATATTCGTCTAATGCAAAAAAAAATGGATTTAGTTATTTTTTTGCCACTAAGTTTGTCATTGAAGTTATGACGCAAAATGACGAAGCGCGTTGATTGACCGATTGGCCTATATCCAATCTGACATAAGGACATGATACTATTAATAGTTCAATCAAAGACATTAGTTCGAAAATTCATAGCTTGCCTTGATTTTTTGGTTCGTTTAATTTTTTAATAACTTGCAAATTGGTGGGATGAGTAGGTTTCGGGGTGCTGTTTTCGAGGTCACATTTTGCGACTAAAATTTTTAGTCGGAGCTCCGAAAAAACCTCGCAAAAAATGCACAAAAATGTTTTTTGGCAAATATCTTCGTTCTATTACAAATTTCGAATAAAATACATCTATATTGGATTAAAATTTCTACAATTTAGCTTTTATAAGTTTTTTTGTACGATGGATGGTTTCGCAAATTAGCAAATATTTCGAATTTTTGAAAAATGTACCTACTATTTGCTAATTTCCCAAAATGAACGTTTATTTTTAACATATTTTTTGTTGCGTAAACTTGCGAAAATATAACATAATATTGTGTTTTATTTATTACAATTTTATTTTTTACAAGTTTATTACAATGTTGTTGCTCTCAACAATTACATACATGGAAGATTTGTAAAATCAGCATACAAAAGCAAGTAAAACATGGCTTCTCTACCACCTACTGAACCAGCAATACGTGAACATTCACTTCGAATATACCATCAAGTCCAAAGCTGGTATGGGGCCTCGAAAAATCTACTGGAATGGGGACAAATGAAATTCAAATATGGGTTAAATTCTGTTCCCACCCTTCAATTTACTTTCAGCAAGTTAACGCCAAAAAAATGTTAAAAACAATCGTATATTTTTATAAATTAGCAACATTGAACTACAGTCTGTATTGTAAGACATACTTGCTTATATCTTAGAATCAGGCATGTGTACAAATAATAAACAGGTTCAAACATGATAAGAACATCAAGACCTAATACGCCTGATAATAAAAATTGTTTAGTTAGTGTTTTGTCATTCAGTAAAACTTTTTGAAGCGGTATTTTTAAATACCCCCCAAAAGGGCTAAAAATGTCCTTTTGAAGTGCAGAAAAATATATGCACATGTCAGAAGACTATGAAATATTGGGTGAAACGTAATAATATTAATAAAAATGTTGACGATTTACCTAATCGTGGATTAAAAATGTGACTACTAAAAAACAAGATAAAGTGATGTTAAACGTTTTTAAAAATAATCCTATATTATATTTACGTAAATATCAGGCAATTTTGTTAAACAAGAACATTAAGTTAAGTCGAAAAAATTAAAACATGTCGAAAAAGACTAGCTTGGGCCAAGGAAAATTTAGACCACGATTGGAGTGATGTGGTTTTCTCTGATGAATCTAGTTTTTACGTGAAATATAAGCTTCGAACAATAAACGTTCAAAATTTCATTAACTCGTCAAATACGGCAGATATGAAGATCACTGCCAAAATATGCCGAAAAGCTGGTAGAAAATGTACCGAAAAGATGCTAAGCAATAATTGATAATAATGGAGATTGGACAAATTATTAGGTAGTAGCGTAATATTAGGTCGTCCAGGATGAAATTAGTAGAAAACAGGCAAAGTTGGTTGATAACTTACAAATATAAGGAATTATTTTATTCATCAAAGTATGCACCCATATTGTGTATACACTTTTGCCATTTAAGCGGCAGGTTGTTCCGGCCGGTGGTATAAAACCCTGGTGAGGTAGAGTCAATGAATTCCTGGAAAGCCAGTTTAAGAGCATTGTCGGAATTAAACTGTTTTCCTATTAAAAAGTTGTCCAAATTGCGGAAGAAATGGTTGTCAGTGAGGGCTAGGTCTGGTGAGTATGGAGGATGATGAAGAAGTTACAACTCCAATTCCTGTAGTTTTGCCACAGTAATTTGTGCAGTGTGTGGTCTAGCGTTATCATGCAATAAGATAAGAGTCGACCTGTTGACCAATCTAGGCTGTTTTTCTTTAAGTTTTTGCATCACTGCATCCAGTTTGTTGCAGTATAGGTATTTCTGCTATGATCGATGAGCCAGTTTTTGTTTTTTTTTTTTTGTTCGGTTCTTAAGTTACCTCTACGAAATTTGGCGATCCAATTTGATACTGTCTGCTGCGTAGTAACACTAGAGCCAAACACACTATTAATGTTTCGCGCGGTCTGCGATGCCGTAGTTCCACGTAAGAACTCATACTTCATAAAAGTGCGAATTTCCGACCGTTCAATTTTCAATAAAATTAATTTAAAAAAAAAGGTTTTGATGTTTTTTAGAACATACAATGATTCCTTTAAACATGTGAGATGTAAAAAAAACACTACGGTAAAATAATAAGCCAATGTCAAATAATAAGCTATTAAAGTTGGCAATATTAACTACAAATTTTATCCTTGACGACCTGATAATATTTACAGTAAATTTTTAAATTATTTTTAGTTTTTCTTTTTCTCTCTTATACTTCGCCAAAAATCAACAAGGATGTCTTATGATAATACAGACTGTAACAATAATATTTTTACGTTAATTGTAGCGAAAATTAATTGTTTCATGAATTCGAAAAATTACAAACTTGATTGTGTTCTAGCAGTGAAATCGTTCATCCCACAAAAAAAAAAAAAAAATATTCCAGCTAAATTATACAAAATATTGTTGAATCAGCGGGGTTCTAGTTACTCTTTAGAAACCGTTAAACCACGAAACCACTAAAAAATCTTTCATTTACTATTCTTATTATAGTACAAACTTTGATTTTCCATATTTTCTTTTTGAACACGTTAACAAAGTCATGTTGTTTAACAGAGTAATTCAATTTTAAAATTTCAAACCACAAACTCTTTTCTTTTTTAACAAAATAATTTCATAAATTCAATATACATTCACGATAGCTAAAGAGAAAAATGAAGCTGCATAGCGTTCATGTACAATACATTTCATGTTTGATAAAAACTTACTTCTTGTAGCGCTATAAAATTTTACACATATATTTTCTTGGAGAGATTTATTTCTGTAAGCAGAAGTCAACCGTTGATATATTTCGTCCTCTGTATCTCAAAGGATTGTTTTATTTCCCCTTAGTTCGTATCTGCTCCTGCTGGGATGACATGTCAATTTCTTTCCCGCTGGGTAAAAAAGGACTCCTCTTCTGGAAGTAGTTCGTTAGGTCTCCGCAAATGGATTTCACCAGTCAAACCAATAAATAAACTCACTCCAACATAACACGTAAAATGAAAACGAATTATTCTTTAATATTTGTTCAATTTCAAATCATTTTTATTAAGAAAAAATATAAGGTTGTACACATCCTAAATTTAAAGTGTAATGCCTGTGCGAATTTATACTAATGGAGCGAATTGATACACTAGTTTTTCTAACAGGGTACCGTGCTTCTAAGCAAACAAAAGCACTGGCTGGGCACGTAACGAGCTGCATTTGGTTTGCAAGTATACTCTTTTGCTAAATAGATCGACACCGGTTTCAGGAGCTGTTTCAAAATTTGTAATGATAATGTAAATAATAATAATGAAATAACTATTATACAGGGTATATCAGAACACCCGACCACCACATTTTTCTCAAAAACTAGTGTAAGTAAGTTTTGGTGACCAAAGTCTATCAAAAGAATCGAATAGTAGAATTGTAATTTTCCAGAAAAACTTGAAAGTACAAGATAACAAGACAACTTTGATTATTAGGGTTTTGTAGGTATGGTCATAATAGTATATTACCATACAAGTTTTAGAAAACGAATTATTGTTAGACGAGTAGTTTGGAGTAGGCCAAGCGAAGCGAGGAATGCTCAAAAGTAACAAGTGTGACAATACGTTGTATAAAACGAGCATTATATAAATTATAAAATTTCATTTATAATAAATATCGGGATAAAATCTAGGGATTTTTGTGAAATGCGGTCACCGTAGCAACAATTTATAATAAAACAATTTCTATGATAACACAACACAACAGTAATTTGACAGAAGCAAAACAACAAAATTTCTTTTTGAATTTTCTTAATACTAATATTATAAAATAATTATCTGACATGGAAATACTTACAAATTGTATTAAATAAATATTTAAAAATATTTGAGGTTATCAATGATACGCCGTAGACGAATAGTATTGCCAATTTCTCAAAGTAAAAAGTCACCAAAAACAGTTTAACAATAGCTTTTATTGTTAAATTGTGTTTAGTGTAACTTTTATAATATCACTTATGTATCTGTTTGTCTCTCTGTATATACGGTAAAAATTGAAGCCGAACGGCTGAACCTAGTAAGTTGAAATTTGGCATGCGTGTACAACTTTTTGACCCGCATATAGAAAAACTAAAGCGAGTATAAAAAAATATATAGCTGGAAAATATATACAAAAATGAATTTAATGAAAAAATAAATATTTATTTTTAATTTTGAATGTGGTATCAAATGAAACCACACAATGCGTGGATAAATAGGCAGAATTTTATTTTTTTTTAAATCGATTTTTTTATGGTGATTCTTGTCAAAAATACGTGAAAAACCTTTTGTACCCCACCCTATTTTCCAGAAGGGTTGATCTAAAAATCTGAAAAAAGTATCAATGTTTTTGGGTTTAGGTTCTTTGACAGAAACCGGAATAGTTCCACAGGATTTTTGATCAGATTAGTTTCTCAAAAAGGATCTTCTTTTTGTTTCGTTGAAAAATAATTATTTAAAAAAAATTGTGTGGTATGAAAAATACGCTCTTAAATCTACGTATAACCCCCAGACATTTTTAGTTTCTTATACAAAACTAACAATCTGAAATAAAATTAGTGACAATCTGTACATCAAATTTTGCACTGAATTTCTATCTATCTAGTATGATATTTTTGATTGTAGAAAAAATTATTGGAAAATTATTATAAAAAAAAAATATTGTCTTTGACAACCAGCATTCAGCTAGCTTCTTACTAAATACCAACAAAACCCTGAAATGTGCGAAAATTCACACTACACTACAATTTTTTAAATGGTTACGTTTGTTGAATTGTTATGTTTGGATAGAGTTTTTGAAAAAAACAGCTTTTTACCGACCGCCAACATATATAAGGGAGGTATTGTGATCATACCAATTTTGACATTTCGAGATTTTGATGGATCTCCACGAATTGAGGTCCCTACATAACGTTTTGACTATTTTTAGTATGATGTCTGTCGGTCCGTGTACACGTGTAGAGCAAATTTTTATGAAATTCATATTTAAGCTGAAATAGCACGAGTTGATCAACTTTTGGTAAAAATCGGTTAACTAGAAATGGGAGTTTATTCGTGTCGGTTTTAAGATTTTTGCGAATATTTCCCAACAGAGAAATATTTCGAAGAAATTTATTTAACAAATGTTGCTATAAAAGCAATAACTAACAACTTTTATTTGAGACATTTTTTGATAAAGCAGCATAAATTAAACAAGTACTTTGTGATGGCAGTCGGTCCTGTGGTGGCCACAGCTGATATTTTTAAATTTCTGTTACAGATTACAAAAGTGATTATTTGCACAAAAAAAAAAAAATACTGGGTAGAAGTTTTTCGCCTGAGGAAGATTTTGATGTTGCAATTCATGCTTATTTTAATGTTCCGAAAGAAGATTAGTTGGGGCTCTTAAAATGTGGAAAGAAAGAACTATTTTGAATTAGTTTGAACTAGTTTAAAATAAAATACTAAAAAATATGAATCATGTATCTTATTCTCAATAACTTTAGCAGGACCGTCGTATTATAAAAATTCATTCATACTTTCATTTTCACTCTTACTTTCTAAACTATGTACAAAATGAGTTTTCATTCACATCATTCATATATTGACCGTTTGCTTTCGTCCAAACTTTATAACAAAACTTTTTAACTAGCTTAAATAATGAACTCAGATAGTTACGCTGCCAGTTCATTGATAATGAACTTTGCATAGTTCAAATTTCATTTGAATTCTCCTTTCGCCCTTTAATCAAACTGACCATTAAACTTAATTAACACTCTACAAATATTAGTTCAAATCGCATATAAATTATCAATCTGAATACAGTAATAACTCATCTAAAGCATTACACTGCTAATGTATAATTCGAAAATATATTTTTCCCAAGATTTTTGCCGTGGCTAACGAATTGCTGAAGATACCAACCACCATGCAGTTGAGTAACTTCAAATTTCGCCCACATCTCCTGAGACTCAGCAATCAGGAACGGACTACGACCTAAATTTTTTCTGGAAAACTATAATTATTGACCAACCCATGTATTACTCAAAAGATGATCTACGATAGATAAGACATGTTAAGAGAATGTTTATAGATAATAATATATTTATTTAACCTACATACAATAAACATACATACAATAGAAATTATAAATTATACGACACATTTTCCCTTATAAAATTAATACACTCTTTCTTAAACTTACTTAAATTTACCTCGTTTCCCTTAATTTTATACCTAAAGTCTCTTTTTTTTTTTATTTGAAGTAATATGTCGGGTGCCTCAGTGACTTGGACTATTGGCACTATTTTCAAATATGTTACATACGGTGAGGTACGGTGTTTGTATTACATGTTTATATTATACTAGTGCACCTGTTGCCAACTGTGTTGGCAAACAAATCATTACCTTAATGTGGATCTTGCTCGACACCTCAGACTTTTTTCTCTAGCCATACGCCTAACTTCATCCAATTCAAATTGAATCAACTCTTCGCCCATTATTAAAAACTGGACAAATAATGAGCATTATTCCGAATTATTAATTCATTAACTTTTTAAGATGGGAAAACGATTCATTTTCACTCAGTGCATTATATTTATAATGTTAAAACTAAAAATGATTTGAGACGTTAAATTTAAAATATATTTATTAAAATTAATTTTCCATTTTCCTATATAATATAAAAATATGCACACGGAAAAAACGCACACGGATTAATACGCACACGGAAAAAAGCACACATGAAAAAATACACACACGGCAAAAAGGGCACACGGAAAAAAGCGTACTTACACTATATCTCAAATCAGGGGGTAGATTTAAAATATCCCACTGAACACTGCGCATGCGTCACACACACGTCATTTGTTCAATATACAGAGATTCTAAACAGGTGGGACTGTGCAGAACTTTTAAAACACAATTTATTTTTAGGTGGTTTATAAAAAAAATAAATAAACAGTTATCAACCATAACCTAAGATAGTGCTTTTAAGATGAATCACTGTCCCTGGCCCTGCACAGAACAGTTAAAATACAATTTATTTTTAGGTGGTTTATAAAAAATAAACAGTTATCAACCATAACCTAAGATAGTGCTTTTAAGGTGAATCACTGTCCCTAGCCCTGCACAGAACAGTTAAAATACAATTTATTTTTAGGTGGTTTATAAAAAAAGAAATAAAATAAACAGTTATCAACCATAACCTAAGATAGTGCTTTTAAGGTGAATCTAACCTAAACTAAAAGGCAAATGATATTTTAATGTGATAAATAAACAGAAACCATTGTTTTAGAGCCACTGATAATTCTTGAATTATTTAGTGTAGTCGTTATGTGCTGCCATCTGTATAGAGTTTGCAGTGGGATATTGTAAATCTTGTCCTATAAATCGTAGAAATAAAAAAATAATAAAGCATTGAAAAAATAATAATAAAGAAAAAAGTCACATTTTTCTTACTTTCATCAAAACCAAATATTTTTTAAAATAATTATTTTTCTGCTAATAACAATTTTAATCAAAAATGTCGAATATCACGGAAGGATAACGTTTTTCTGTGTTTTGTTTCGTAATAAAACCGATCCGTGTATTTCACAACTAAATTAATAATTGTGAAGTGATTTTTTAATGAAAAACACAACTGTCATTTTTACCAATTTATTGTCAACACTCAAAACAAAAATTCACAGCACACTACTGTCCAATACATAAACAACAATTTCTTACAATTCTATCAGTTATTATAAAAAGTGTTCGTACAATATTCACTATTATTGCATTTTATAATAATTATAAAAAGTGTTCGTAGAAAATTCACTATTATTGCATCAACAATATATTTTAAACAATTTTGACATAAATAATTAACATATGCGCGCCTCTATCGGGGAATGAAGAAACGACCGGTCGAACATACAAACCTCTATGATACGAACATACAAACAGGCGTATTATATTATAGGATTATATTTGACTTATATTAGTTGGTATATATTAATATCTTTTAGGAATTGTATTACTTTTGCTTCCATCTCGTAATTTTTCGCTAGGGTGTCTTTTGTCGAAATTGACAGATTGTTACTGCTTCTTTGGGTGTTGTATTGGGAACATTCCTGGAGAAGATGTGGGACCGTGATTCTCGTGTTGCATGTAGTGTACATGGGTGGTTCTGCACGTTCAAATATATATTTGTGCTTTTACATGGTATGACCTATTCTCATTCTTGTTAACACTATCTGTTCGCGTCTGTTTCTGTTGCTCAACCATTTTACTGTAGTGTATTTAATGCATGTATCTGTTGCTGGTATGTCAAAATTTATGGCTTGTTCTTGTGTTGCTTCCTTAGCTAGACGGTCTGCTTCTTCGTTTCCATGTATGCCAACATGGGATGGTATCCACATAATTGTGATTTCTTTACCATAGTTAAGGGCTTCGTGGATGTTTTCTTGAATTTTTATTATGGTTGGATCCTTTGGATAAATGTCTTGTATCCTTTGGATCGTGAGTCTGTATATATTATGAATTTGTTTTCGCTTCTAGTGTCTGCCTTGATTAGTTCTGTTGCTTTCTGGATACAAAATGCTTCGGTGGTGTAAATACTCGTATATTTTGGTAGATGGAATTTATAATGTTCTTGATTGTATACGAGTCCTGCACCGATTTCGTTATTAATTTTTGATCCGTCCGTATAGATAGCAATGAATTGTTGGTATTTCGCAGTATTTTGAAGGAATGAAGTTTTAAAGGTGTTAGGGTGTGTTGTGTATTTAGTTAGTGAGAGATTCAAAACAGGTTTTTTTATGGACCAAGGCGGATGTTTTGAGAAATATTGTTGAGAAATAGATGGAAATTCAATTTTAAGTTCTTCTAGGTTTTTTGATAATAGTTCGTGCAGAGGGCAAATATTTTTGAGGGAAGGTTTGTTATTGTGGTTGTGAAATGTTTGTTGATGAATGGGCGACTTTTGCATACTAGCTAGGTTTGTAAGGTAGCATAGCGAGAGTTGTGTGAAGCGATATTCAATCGGAATTTGTCCGGCTTCACATTGGAGACTGCTAGTTGGGATTGTACGCATTGCTCCAGTAGCTATTCTGACTGCTGTGTTTTGGATAGGTTCTAATATTTTCCGATATGTTTGTTTTGCATTTCTGAAAACTATGCATCCATATTCTAATTTTGAGCGGACTAATGCTTCGTATAAGCGTAGAATATTTTCTCTGTTTGCTCCCCATTTTTGATGTCCCACTGATTTTATAATATTTAGTCTTTGAATGCTATCGCGTTTTAGGTTTTCGTAGTGATTTTTCCAACGTAGTTTTCTATCAAAAGTTACTCCTAGAAATTTTATTTCTTCAGCAAATTCAATATTATTGTTTCCTAATTTTAATTTTGGATTTATCTGGTTGTAATGTTTTCTGTTGAAATGGATTGCTTTTGTCTTGGTGGAGGAGAACTGGAAAGACTCTTTAAAATAACAAATATTTGTCACAGTCCACAGCCCAAAAATTTAAAAATATTTCAGAGTTTTTTGTTTCGATAGGTTTTAAATTGGCAAGTTGTCAGATGAGATATTTGTCCCTGTCACTGTGAAAAAATGAAATAAATATATAAAGAGCGGAGAAGTTCCGAAAATAGGAAACGTGCTTTTAAAATTGAAGTTAATTTTTTCAGACAAGAGAAGGTCGATACCGAACATATGCCCATATTGGATAAAATAACCACATACTTATTAAATAATAGGTTAAAGTAAGGTGGCGTAAAATGTAGAGAAAGATCAGTTTTCTGCTTCTAGTTCTTCGACATTATAAGAAAATCATGCATGTTTAAGTATTCAATACTAGAGGCTGAGTTGTCATATGCGGATGATACCGTGTTGTATGTGGCGGGTGATAACTGGTCGGATATTTTCCGTGAAGTTTCACTTAATTTTAACACTATTAAATCTTGGTTAGATGCCAATTTACTTTCTTTGAATCTAAGCAAAACTTATTTAGTTCCATTTAGCTGTCGAAAAAATAAATTACCTCCTGATAAATCAATTATTTTACATACTGAATTTTGCGATCTTAATGCTTGTAAATGTAATAACACAATAATAATTAAAAATAATGCTAAATATTAAGGAATTGTGTTAGATTCAAATTTGAACTTTAAATTTCACATTGAAAATTTAAATAACAAATTACGGAAATTAATTTATTTATTTAAAAATCTTAAATATATTTTAGACAATTACTCTTTAAAAATAATATATTACGGTTTAGCACAAGCTCACCTTAAATACGGTATCATAGCATGGGGTAGTGCAGCTAAATCAGTTATTAACAAGGTTAAGGTCACACAAAAAATTATTTTAAAGATAATATTTAAAAAACCATTTAGATTCTCTTCTGAACAATTATTTTCAGAAACAAAAATTTTTGATGTTGCGAAACTTTATTTATTATCAGTTGCTCAATTTATGAGCCAGGGTACAAATAAAACAGATCTACAATTTTCAGATCATCATTACGGTACGAGAAGTAAAACACAAAAAAAATGTAATTCAATTAGAATAAAAAAAAGTACTTCAGCGAGATGCTACTACGTAATAATTCCAAAATTATTTAACTTGTTTCCAACTTCACTTAAATCTTCTTTCTTACAGTCATCCAAATTAATATTTTTAAAAAACTTTAATTTCTGGTTGCTTAATATTTCTTCTACTAATTTAAGCAGTTTATTTAACTCTGTTTAACCCTTTGAAGGTATATATATGAATATGTTTGTATATAGTATTTACATGTACTCACTTTTCATTTTCATTTTTATTTAAATAGTAGTACATATTAATATTTAATTGTATATTTATCTGAAAATTTGTCACCACAAGATACTTCCGTATCTTCTGTGACTTATACCCAACTTTATTATTTTTTCTGTAATATGTAATTAAACTGTAAAATATAAGTATGTCAATAAAGTTATATTATTATTATATATTATTATTATTAGTTAAACGGATCTGCTTCTAAGCGTCGAAGGTTAGATACTAAAAATCTTATCACACTGGAGTTAATATTAAAGTTTTTGCATTCGAATCAAAGTAATATGTGTGTGATTGTATGAAAATAAAAAACCTAGGTTTTAAAGACTAGGCAAATGGAACATGATTCAATTCCTGTCGTTCTATCCAGGTTTTTCAAAAAGCGCGAGTTCCAACTGGTATTCTCTCGCTCTCAACTGCTGAGTCTTTGTCTTTTGCTTACGTTGAGCTTAGTTTGTTGTATAATTGTTGTTTTCGAATATAATTTAAAAAAAAAAAAAGATTTTGGAAGAACAATTAATTCATTTAGTGAAACCTTACAAATGAACTTAAAACACAAGTAAAACTGCCAACTGTTATAATAACAAGATGTACGCATGCGCAAACAATAAATTTCCAAGTTTTAATTAATATTGAAATACCGTGTGATAAGTGATAAGCGTTTTAGTGTGATATTCCCTTAATATGGAAATAAAATTAAATAAAGCAGTTCGAAATTTGTTTACACTTGATATGCTGAACCTTTTTATCAAGTTACATAACTAATACCCTTTTTACACTAGAACTTTAAGACGAGTGAACTTAAAGTTCCCCGATATTTAACATCGGTATGCTTTCACACTTGATGTTTAAATCTCCGATGCTTTCATCAGCTACAGTAATTTTGTCCTTAAGTTACCGTCATGAAATTACCAGTTTTGATGTCTGCGCAGACGCACATTTTGAATTATTATAAACAAATACCTATGGATATTTCATTTCATTCTACAATAAAGACACTACAATAAAAAATATATTACACCTGTATTAACATGTAAGTCGATACATTTTATCTCAATTATTGTAGCTCTGTATTTTATTAAGCACATTATTAAAATAAATAATTTTATTATAACAATAGGTATAAACTTCTTATAACGTCGATATAATACAGTATTCTTGTTTATGATAATATAAAATGTTGACAGCACAAATTCAAGGAGTATTTTTTTATAATAGAAATTAAGTTGGCAATGCGGACGAAGTTTAAGACGCAGATCTTTGTCTTAAACATAGCTTGTATTTAGACGAGGCCATACGGTTTCACATTAGCGTTTAAAGATACATTCACTTTTACATCCGATCTTAAAGTTCTAGTGTGAAAAGGGTATGTTCTACGCCTTCCAGCTGATTGCCTGCAACATATTTATAACACAGATTTATTTTATTTTTTGTTTTTTCTAGTCCTGTATTTGGACTTTTGTTTTCATCCTATTAACAACTTCCTTATTCTCGATATTATCAATCTATGAATTACGAAGCAGTCTCCTCTATGTAAATACTCAATTCAAATACTTCGATTCTTTTACTTGTGTGTTTTGTAAATATCCAAGCTTCGGTATAATATAATAATATTATATAATAATACAATTATGCACAGCCCGACGGGCAAATAACATAGATTTAGTACATATAACAAAATGAGAGCAAATAAACAATTTCAAAACAAAAACAGAAAATACATAAAATATTGAAAATATAAGTTTCGAATTCAAGTCTTACAATTATTGTGAACCCGAACATTAGAAAATATAATGAGAGTTAACAGATGAGGAGTTTAGATTAGGGTGACCATCCGTCCCGGTTTTCGGTCAATTGTCCCGGTGTCCCGAAAACTGTGAATTTGGGAGGTGAGGACCTTTTTTTTGCTCTTCACTTGGATCTGGGAGGAAACAAAGACCTTTTTTTTTGTTTTCCTGTATCCCGGTTTTCCTTCACAGAATTCTGGTCACCCTAGTTGCAAAAGTAGCAAGCTCCACTTTTTGACAAAATTGAGATGATAATTAAAATTATTTTCTTCAGTTTATTCAATCTAATTTAACCATCGAAACCTGTCTGTATTCAATCATTGTTTTAATTTATTTTATGGCCCATTTCCCGAAAATAAATTATTTAATAGTATATCATCGAGGTCGAGAAAAATAAAATTTATTAACATATTTGCTTTTACATACACAGAGCGACATTGTCTATCAATGTCATCCGTATCGCTTGAAGCATCCCAGATGATATGGCCAAGATATCACACAGTAGATACTCTCTTAACATAGTGACTATTGAGTGAAACGTCAGGCACTATATATCTCTTATTCTTGGGTTGAAATTAAACTCAATTTTATTTACATTCTGATTTAGGCCATGCTCCAGAGAATAAGATTCGTAAAGTGCCAGCAGTTTCAATCCAGCAAAAGATGGTACAAATACCACCATATCATCAGATAAACTGATGTATTAGGTGTACTGGAAAGTTTTTTCGTTTATTTGGTATTATTAAAATCCAAACAAATTGAAAGAAAAAAATGTACTTTGTATTGAGTAAAATAGTTCCCATTGTGAACTATAACACTCTGCCATTTATCAGGAAGAGAAAATATTCCCGATTTATAAAAATCCTGATTTTTTAAAGGAAAAAATTGTTCAAGGCTCATTCAGAATGGTTCATATCTCTAAGGGCCGGTTTCTGAAAAGTCAGTTAACTATGGTAACGACTGACTAATGGTCAAGTCTGACTGATGGTCAGTTTTATTTTGCGTTGCATAAACATTTTTTAAAGCTTGGTCAGTGGAACAATTGGTTTACTATGCACAGATATTTTTTGCTAATGTGAACTGTACTTCACGTGACAGTAATCTGCTGTCAAAATTAAAACATTTTAAAATGAACTAAAAAAATGAATTCACGAACACCAAACTTTACCAACACCGATAAAAACATTTTTCTAGATATTTTCGGTAAGTAAGTATACATATATTTTTATTTCTTTTGAAATATAAATATTTTTAAATTATTCTTAAAACATAACCTAAAATTTGTATTTATCATTTTTCAGATATTCCCATATTACTGAAGACAAAAATGTGATAATTGAACAATTCAAAAAAAAGAAAATTTGGTACCAGATTACAGATGAATTTAACTCAAGTTGCGTGAAGAGATACAAAACAAATTAAATATTTGTATTTTAATTTAAAAAAAAATAATAAACTAAAAAGAACATTTGTGAATTAAATGTACGCTCTTCAGTATCTGTTTAGGAGCTGGTTTCTTGAAAAAAACAGTTTTCGATGTAGTACTGATATAGTGTCGATACCGATGGAAACAACAAATTATTGAAAATATGTCGATAACTGTATTTTAGCCTATATATTTTACCACCACCTCCTGCCTACCTAACTGATTCAGAACTGGCTTTAGTTCATATTTTTTATCAAGTTGAACCAGAACCAGAACCTGAAATGCAACAAGAAGCTAATCCTGAACCTTCCAATCCTAACAAAAAAAAGACAAGCAAGAAACATAATTTAAAAAAATAATAATAATAACACATTATAAAAGTTTATTATAAGAGTAAATACCAGGCTGCGCTAATAGAGAAAAATAAAGCAAGAATGCTGTACAATTATGACTTAAATATAAATTGAATTAGAATTAATAAAAAAATTAAACTATAAAAAATAATAAAGTGGTTTTGTTTTAATTATTACATTATATTGTATTAATTTTTTTAGGGTACACCAATAACTGTTTGGATTAATGCACTACGTACAGCCACATTGGTATCATTACCTTCTCAAATATATGGTTCATCGCTCTGCAATAGTTCTACAGGAATTTCTATCGTATCATGCTGTTGTATACAAAAATTATGTAAAACGGCACAAGATATAATTGTCATTAGAACACGGTCAATATTAATTGCCATTCCTGTTGCAACATGGGCCCTGTTAGAATTTTTCTCTACTCTTGTATGTGTATTCAAAGGTAGTATCAGGAAAAATTGTTGATAAGTGCACCAGGTGACTGAATTGGAATAGGTGTATAATCTATTGCTCCGAGTACTTGTATGATATAAAATTAGTACTTTACTAAAGCCTTTTTTCGCCGTCTGAAGAATCTTATTCCATATCTTCTGTTGCGGGCAAAGAACATAGGCTGGAAGTTGAAATTTTTCTATTGCTCGAATAGGATAAGGAAAAAATAATAATAGAAACCTAGAATTATGTACGAATAATCAAAATATGTAAATATATAATGATTATATATGTATTTAATATTTATTTACAGTGGTACAAAATAAATATATATAAATTATTCATGTATTTAATATTTCTTTTACAATTATATTATAACGTTATTGAAATATCAAATTAAAAATTGATTTTGAATTTATAAGGAAATTTTGTAGGTTATGTTATATTAAAGTCACATTCATTAATAATAGTTAGGTGCATTTTCATTTTAAAACACAAATTAAGAATTTAATTTACCGTCTTCTTATTTAAATTACTTTTTTCTCTTATTTAGCCCAAAAATTATGAAAATAAAATTTATGAAAAAACCGAATATTGACGTATATCGCAGTTAAACTGTGATCAAGGTATAGTCAGAAAAATTCAATTGTTTGACTCGAGTTCAAGTCGTGACCAACGTTTGTGCAACACTTAACCAAGGAAGCCTTGGTTGAACTCACGTCAAATGCGAAGTAAACTATGCATAGTTGACTTATGGTTAACTTTGGATTGTTTTTTGTTCCTGCAACAGTTTACTAAGGCAACCGTAGTTTACCATTAGCTTATAGTTTACTGAGCTTCTAGAAACCGGCCCTAAGTGTTTCTTAAAATGTGTTCCAGTGACTGAAATAAGTGACAGTCGGAGGGTGAAATGTTTGGTGAGTAGGGTGGGTGTGTTAGATCCTCCCAATCAAGTTCGGAATTTTTTTCACGTGTTTTTTTTTTGATGAATGATGTCAGGCATTGTCGCCTTGAAGAATAACTTCTCTTCTATTCACAATTTCTGGCAGATTTCTGGTCAAGTTCTGATTCAGTCGATTCAATTGTTCATAGTAGAGATCAGAATTAACACTTTGCCCCGGTTTTAACATCTCATAATAAATTATTCCTTTATAGGGCCTTCCAGATCGAAGTTCATTATTCAAGCATAAATTTCCTGATTTAAATTTTTAAACCATTGTTGATATATGCGTACACTTAGTTTATCACCATAAATAGTGCAAATCTTTTATGTAGCAACTGTAGCAGTTTTTTTTTAGGGTACTCATTATCAACATTAAACAGCATAAAAAATCTTTTGATGAAAATTCTTCCGACATTTTAAAATGCAAGGGTTTAATATAAAACGAAAACAATTATTAGGTATAAAGAGTTTAATCAAAACGCAAAAGACGTCTGTTTAATTCAGCGAATAAGGCGTGACTAGTTCGCATACTGCACTAATAATAAAAACGATAAAACTTTCCGGTACACCAATAGTTAACAAGTGACGAACCAATCACACAGTCAATTGTGCCGCTGTTTAGTCGTCGACTGAGATCATTCATGTAGATGTTGAACAATAAAGGCGATAACAGATCACCATGTGGTACTCCTATATTTTGTGAAAACGCACTGGATATAGCTGTGCCCCAGCGAAATATTTTTTGTTCTTTATTAAACTAGTTATATAGCACAAAGGTAATTCGAGGTCAGATGTTCTTCTTCAGAAGTATCATCAGAAGTTTTTCTCTATCCACCCGCTCAAAAGCGCGGATAATGTCTAATAAACCGTAAATACCACATATATGTAAATCGCATGAATAGTTAATGCATGTTATTCAATTGATCAAAATAAACAAATTTAAACAAGAAAGTAAAAAATATTATTTGTTTGACTAGTTGTATTGTTTATTTTTTATTTGTTACTCTTTATTAATTATTTGGACACTATTTTTGTTGTATATTGTAACTGTATATTCAACATTTTACAATATTACGTGGTAAATTTGTTTCATATTTCTAGAGTAATATCGAGAACTGATGCCTTTTCACCTGCTTGCAAAATATGATTTGGAATATATTTGCAATATGAATTTGAAATTACCATGTATAAAGATGAAATATCGTTATTTGAACTTCCACATATTTTACTCTAAATGTCACATACTTGAAGTATATTACATATTTTATGACAAATTTCTACCAATATTCCTTTCAACGATTCAAGAATCTACTTAAAAATTGGTCTACCTGACATTTTTCAAATTATTTACGAAAATATATGTAAACTGTATTAGATTTATAAAGAAGTATACTGAAAAACATAGGCATGGATGTTAGTAAAAAAAAGAAGACTGTTAAAATTAAAAAAGGAAAACGGATCAAATTTAAAACCAAATAAGAAAAAAGTTATCTGTTATCTTTTATCTGAAATGTTTAGATATAAATTAAAAAGATAAGATATATCTGAATGATAAAAAGGAACAGACAATAAAGCTAGTAACTACAAACTCTTTCAGATTATTTTATCTAGATAAAACTAACACTGGCTGTAAGATTAATGTTAAAAATTAATTTGTGAAAGATTTTAGATCGATATATTAAATATCCAGTGATGTAATTAGTAAGTATCATTTTGTGATGTAAAGCTATGCCTTTTTTATAACTTTGAAATCAGAATAGAATACTCTATCGAATAAGAAAAAATAAAATGTGTGTTCCTAATTAAAATAAGAAAGTTGCACAACGTACTTTGAGAACCACCAGTGGAAATAAAAAATTGCCTCATTGATATTTTCGTGTAAAATACGAGGGTCACCTTATATGTTTTTACAAACGACCACTAGATGGCAATATTGAAATGTGTCATTACTATATTCGTAAATTTTGACATTCGTTATTGTGAAATAAGTGGCAGCTTATAAATTGACCGCGTAGTTTGTTGACAGTGAGCGTTTAAAAAAATAAGTTTGTGAAAAAATGGATTACTCATAAAGGTTTTCGTTGGATGATTTTTTACGATTTCAGTAAAGGCCTATCTTAACAACAATGCAAAGATTCGCTTCGTTCAACTTTTGGTAATGAAGCACCATCAGAAAAGACTACAATTGATTTGCAGAGTTTCGCCGTTGTCTTGCGTCCGTCAGTGACGAATCTCGTGAAGGTCGACCAAAATCAGTTGTGATTCAAAAAACATCGATGCGCAGAATGATTGAAGAAGATCGGCATGTGACTTACCGTGAGATAGAGACATCCTTTGGCATATCGCCGACCATTTGATGAACATTTAGTTGTGAAAAAGATCTATTCCCGATGGATTCCGCATAATTTGACTGAAGCTCAAAAAAAGTCTTGTGTTGATTGATGTAAGGGAATGCTAAAAAAATTCAACCCAGGCACTACAAAATCCCTATACAGCATCGTTGCAGGTGACGAAACTTGGATTTATTCATATAAACCGGAAACTAAGCAACAATCCATTATTTGAGTCTTCCAAGATGAACCGAAACCCACAAAAGTTGTTCGTTCACGAAGCACTTCCAAGAAAATGATCGCTTGTTTCTTCGGATGTACTGGACTTGTCGCAACCATTTCTTTAGAGGATCGGAGAACAGTTAAGGCTGAATGGTATACAACAATTTGTTTGCCAGGAGTCATCGACAAAATCAGGAAAAACAACCAAAAACAACGCATCATTCTTCATGACAATGCAAGCTCCCACACAGCATGTCAAACAATTGATTATTTGAAGGAGAAAAACATCGAATTAATGTCTCATTGCCCGTATTCACCTGATTTATCACTTAACCCTTTGTTGCCGGCAGTCAAAAATAATTTCAAATTAAAAATTATTTATAAGTTTTATAAATGGTACTGTTAAAAGAAAGCTATATATGCAATTATTATTTTATATTTCATCTATTCTTATATTATTTCATCCCTCCTCTTAGTTACACCCCCGGTACTTGCAAGTACCGTTAGGCTGTGAAGTGGTAATTTTAGAAGAGAAAAGAGATTATATTGTCTTGTTATTTCACGTATTTATTTAATTTTCATTTACATTATGATAATCACAAAAACAATTTTTCTTATCATTACAACATAAATGAATTTTGCATGTTGAACAAATAGAATACGGTCTAGACTGCACTCTTATCCTGCAATTTTGTAACATATAAGAATAAAGCAGGGGATCCCCGAGACCATAACCCTGCTAGCTTTATTTTCTGACGTATCTTATAGTACACAATGGTACTTTGATACCGTCTAGTAAAAACGATAATTCTTATTATACATAGAAAGTAACGGGCGAAAATCAACTGGGTACTTATAAGTACCGTCAGTCAAAAAAGGGTTAAAGACTTTTTTTTGTTCCCCAATATCAAAGAAAAAATGCGTGGACAGCGATTTTCAACACCTCAAGAACTGTTGAACCCTTCGAAAACCATGCTTTTGAGATACCAACTTCAGAGTGAAAGAGAAAAAATGTTTCGAGAATTGGTTTGAACGCATGCAAAAGTGTATAAATCTTAAAGGAGAATATTTCGAAAAGCAATAAAACAGTTTGTTCAAAAATTTTTTTTTTCTTCCTTACTTTTTGTAAAAACTAAGAAGGTAGCCCTCATAGTATTTGTTCCCTAATTTAAGCACCCACCTAGCTCTTATACTTCTGGAGATAGCAATGGCGAGCAATTTAAAATGAACAGTCTGTATATATCTATCATATAAAATATTTACAAAATCATATAAATTCGTGTATAAATTAAACGAAACTGACTGACTGTTATAAATATTTCATTTTTAAGATTTGTTACTAATTTTGTGATGTAATCTTCTGATATAGATGAACATAGATCGCCCATGGTTTAATATCGTAGTGGTGAAAAATTTCTCTATCATTACTGCTGCTAAATTATATTTATTAATAATTTATAACCCTATGCAGACTATTATAAAATTATAAACTCGGTACCCTTTAGCAATATAAATCATATTGCCGCATCATGTAATCTAGTTAATGAATTCAACTAAAAGTAATTTTACTTGACCCTTTCACTCTCGGAGGAGATAAAGGAAACTATATCTACATATATTACATGCAGGTTATGTCTGCACGAACTACTTAATTCCCAACATCTACCTAGGGTCATCTACTGCCCTGATAGTTATTGCCATGTAAAAGTAGATATATTAAAGGAACGGATACCCACTGAATTACTTCTAATCCCCGTTTTCCCAGGAGATAAGCCTGCATGTACATAAATATATTAATTTTCTGATTCCCTTTATACCAGGAATTTACGTAAACCGCAACTTATTGAAGCGACGCTTTAAAGTTTAAATTTATAAAACTGCTTGTACTGATAACTTTTTAACGAAATTAATCTGCAGAATTTTATGACATGGATCTACACAGTGGACATAACAAAAAATTGATGTGAAGTGTGAATTTTCACACATTTCAGGGTTTCGCAGGTATATAATAAATGAAGGCGGCATGCTGAGTGTGTAGGACAAATTTTGTTTTGTAGTAATCACGGCAAAATGAACGATATTTTTAAAATAATTTATCATCTGTTAACATATTTTTTTTTTGTTAATTTTAATTCGAATACCTAATTTTACAAAATCACAAGTTTTAATCTTAGGTCCAAAGAACGATCAGAATTTAATTAAGCCAGCTTGCAAACTGATTCTTGACGGGTCTGGTCAGACAATATCCGACAGTACGTAGATTTTGGGGTTGATTTTTGATGATAAATTAAAGTTCTCTAAGCATATCAGTTTCATAGTAAGAACAGCCTACTTTAAGTTAAAGATCCTCTATGGTGACAGACAATACCTGAACCAGGCAATTAGGATAAAAGTATGCGACTCCCTTGTATTGAGTCTGTTTACTTATGGTAGAGTAGTTTACGGATCTTGTCTGCTTGCAGCTGATATAAAAAAACTTCAGAAGGTCCAAAATTCATGTTTCCGTTTTGTCTACGGTGTACCGAGGCACTCGCGTATCTCTTCTTACCTTCACTTGTCTACATGGCTTAACATGAAACAAAGAAGACTTTCGCAAACTCTTGTATTTTATCATAAAGTGTTGATTCGCAAAACTCCCCCTTATTTGTACAACAAAATCACCTTCAGATCTGACGTGCATAATGTTAATATAAGATTTAAGGGTATTCTTTCTCCACCTTCTTACAAAACTGCTACATTTAAACATAGCTTCTCTTTTGACATTTGTCAAAAGATATAAATAAACAAGATTTTTATGTAACAAGGTTCATTAAGATTTTGAAAATTGGCTTCCATTGGTTGTCATATGCTAAGCCCCTTTGGTTTCGTATACAGAGTGATTATTTAATGGCGAGATGACGTCACTGGAAGTTTTAATAATTTGCCGTTTCATACACATCGTAGCAGGCGACTATGCGCGCATGCGCAAATTTTTTTTTTCTTCATAATCATAGATATTATAGTCATAGTATTCACCAGTATTTCTGCAAGACAGCACGTAAAATTCGGTGACGTCGTATCGCCATTAAATAATCACTCTGTACATGACACATAGAATGAAAATATAATTCCAACATTCCAATTGGTTATTAAATTTAAGCTCTTAAAAATTAAATGCAACATTTGCCAAAATATAACTAGAATTTTGACAAAATAATTTAAAAAAAATAAAAATGGAAAAAAAAACAAAAAATAAAATTATCTCCTTTACCCGGGAACGAACCAATTCTGGGTAGCTAGCGAGCATGCTAACCATTAGACCATGATACGTCTTCTAGTCTAGTGTGTTACATAACTATAAAGTTTGTAAATCGTCAACCAAAAAACACAAAAATATGTTATTTTCCAAAAACATAATCTGATCAAAAATTTCTGTTGTACTATTCCGGTTCACACCAATGTACATTACTTAGAATTTTTCTGATTTTTAGTTTAAACCATCTGGGCTACAGGCGAGGCATACAAATGTTTTGCACAAATTTGGCAAAAATTGCATCAAATAATTTATTTTGCAAAAATTAAATTTTGATCGTTAATCCACGTACTAAGTACATTTGGTACCCTAAGAATTTCAAAAAAATATATATATTTTTTTTAGATGAGCATATATTTGTTCGGTTGACGATTACAGTCGATATAATATGTTATGAGGATGAGGGAGGACATAATAGTTAGGAGGATATGGGAAGGAAGATTGAATACCCGTCGACCAGTGGTAAGACCTCGCAAGCGATGAAGAGATCAACTAACCGAAGATCTAACGAGTATTGGTATACACATGGCCCGACCTGACAATGAACAGATCAAGATGGAGGACTTATGTGAGTGAGACCAAAAGTCAACCTGTCTAATAGTGCCCAAAGAAGAAAAAGATGAGCAGCTGGAACTGTCGGCCCTTAAATAAAATAACGAAAGAAAAAGTAAATATAAATAATAAATGTACGGCCATTGCTCTAAATATTTTGCATGTCCAGTTTTATTTTAAAGTAAACTTCACTGCACTGTAACAAAATGTAAAATACCATGATAAAAATGCATAAAGGAAACAAGTTTAGACATGTCGTTTGTTATACGTCCTAAATGACAGCTATGACTTGTACTTTGCTATGAGTAATACTCGAGGTGTCAAACTAAGTGCAATGTCTCAGTGCCGGCATTGTTTTAGTTTGTATTCCGTGGAGGAGCATATTGTTTCCGCTTCGATACAATACTGACATTTCGATAATAATCAAAAATTCAATGTTTCTTGCCAAGAACGAATTTATTCCAAACACACTACCAGTAGAGTACAAAAAATGTTATTCTGGGTTACATTAGTTGGTTACAACAGATTTTTTTATGTCGTAGTAAATTAAGTCGTTTTCAGAATTTTCTTATAGAAAACTAACAATATGAAATAAAATTAGCAACAATTTATGCATCAAATTTTGCAAGGAATTTTTATCTACCTATATAGAAGGATATTACCGACCGCCAACATATATAAGGGAGATATTGTAATCATACCGATGTTGACATTTCGAGATTTCGATGATCTCCACGAATTGAGGTCCCTTCATAACGTTTTGACTATTTCTAGCATGATGTCTGCCGGTCTGTCTGTCTGTTCGTCTGTATGTCTGTCTCTCTGTCCGTCCGTCTGTCTGTGTACACGTGCAAAACAAATTCTGCTAAAAGGATTTTTATTAAACTTCATATTTAAGCTTTTGACACCAATGGCACAAATTGGTCAACTTTTGGTAAAAATCGGTAGACTAGAAATGGGAGTTTACTCGTGTCGATTTTAAGATTTTTGCGAATATTTCATAACAGAAAAATATTTCGAAAAAAATTATTTAACTAAAGTTGGTATAAAAGTAATAGCTCATGACTTTTATTTGAGATATTTTTTGATAAAACGAAAAAAATTTGAATAATTTTTCGAAATTTTTTCCAAGTATCTATTTTTTCATACTTATATGTAACGTTTCTATGGTCATGATAAATAATATCTCTGTTAGAAAATATTTGGCCAAGTTATTTCTACTCTGCTGCTAGAATGTATTTTATACAAATACTTTGTGATGGCTGTCGGTTCTGTGGTGGCCACAGCTGATTTTTTTTAATTATAAAAATAATTATAAATAAACAAATTGAATTATAGACGCTATCTTCTAACTAGGTGTCCGCAACTTTTTATACGTCGCGAGCCACATTCAGTAACATTTGTTTTAAATTCCAGGGCCACATTCAGTAAAAAAATATATATTTTAAATTCGCGGGCCGCATTCTGTAACAATTTTTATGATTTTCAGCTCTTGGTTACGTCAGTTTGGGCGTATTTACGTCGACATAAATACGCCTAGTGTGCAAGAAGTCTAAAGCAGAGCGGCAGTAATATGTTGGCTATGCTGGATAAGAAAAGTAAACAGTAGTTAAATAGATAACGACGTTCGGCGGTCCGTCGCTTACCGACCCCTGTTCTAAACCATTCGACGCATATTAACGTACGACGCGGAAAATGGTAACTAAAACTTAATTCTACATATTATCTACACCGTTATTCGACGAAATATATATATGTTTAATCCTAACTTAAAATACGAATGTTTATTTATCTCATTTACATAGATTTGAAAATCTAGATAGGCACACTGAAAAGAAAATGCATGTAATTAAATGCAATTTATAAGATTTTTCAGTCATTTGACCATCCCTGGACAGGATTAAATATGCATGTTAAAAAAGACAAATTTACAGACAGCGCCCAAATTATAATATATCATAGGTTCGAAAACCTAACTGGTGATATATAGGATATAAGACAGATAAAATAATTTCTCCGTTTGTAGACCTCGCTCAACCGATGTTATTATTTCTGTACAAGCAGCTGCTCGAATTTAATAAATGTTTTTCTACAAGTTTCTTTTTGCACGTACTACTTCAGATAATGGTAGACCCATGAACACCTCCTGAAGGGCCTCTCTTTTGTGAGGCGTGTAACACAGATTTGTCTGTGTTGCATATTTAACTCAGTGTTAGGTCTGTGCTATGATCTGCCAGTTATTTTATATGACGACAGTGTACTTATGGATAGGCTGGAGGTTGCACCTTATTTTAATATGTTATTTATTTTGATATGTGATATATTATAGCGACTAACTCCTTTAAAGGCTGTTGCCATCACTCTGCGTCTGTTTTATTTTTTAATTTTTTTTTTTTTGCCCGTGTAAAATTTCTTTTATTAAGTATGTTTGTAAGATTTTATTTATCTTTATTATTTTATTTATTCTATCAATAATCTATCAATAATCATAGATGCTGTACACCAAATATTTTAACTAACTAACTACTTCAGGTAAGACAACAAACAAAGGATACACGCAAGAAAAATGTACCAAATTTTGGAGATAACATACAATCGCATTTAGGTCCGGTATTTCCAACCATAGATAAAATTGACTATCAATGGGATAAGTAGTTATCAAGGGAATAAACGATTTTTTGCGTATTTCCAATTATTTATCTATAGAGTAACTAGCTTATCCACAGGATAAGTTATTCCCACCGAGTAGATACTGATAAATGTTATGCACTGGATAAAAATGACAAATTTTGATAGATATGTGTCAAAAAAACATTTTATTGATATAGAACACAGAATGAGTCAGAATTGGTTCGAAGTCCTATATAATATGGCTTCGTTTTTGTTCTGTATTCGTGTTTATATTAGCCCGAAGATTTATAGTGCTGCTTGAATTATTAGACGTACTTTTAAACTTGACGGTGCATACTTTCAACATGCATTTTTTGTGTAAGAAAAAATTACTTGTTCTACTTTATCACGTTAAGAATCTGGGTCAAATCTATTTAATGGGTCATTTCATTATTATCTTTAAGAGAGATGCAGTTTTTTTACACTGAAAGCTTTACTTCTTCATTAAATGAATCCTCCTTTTAGAAAACAGTCGTAAAAAAGAAAAGTGACCTGATTAAAACATTTAAATTACGTTGAAATTAAATTAAGTAAACAACGATGTCTAACTTCAAATGAATTACTGTAAGTAAACTTAATTATGTTCCTACTTACTTGTGACTACGAAAGTAAATGAATAGAATTAAAATGGTAACCCAAGGGAAGAATGAGAACTGGGAGTAACCGTATTACTGTTTTTAAATACATTTTTGCTTGATATTTTTACAATGGACTATCATATACGAGAGATATTCAGTTATCTATGAAAAAAATGAAAGGGACACTCTATGTTCTTTTACATAATTTGAAAGGAACATACATTACGTATACAACCATGCCACACATATGTAATTTTGATATAAAATAAAGGCTTACATGATAAATAAATAAATGCATTAAGTAAGCTACAAATTTTAAAAATTAAAAAAAAAAAATAACCTTAAAAGTTTAATATTTCTAAATATCAAACATAACGTAACGTAACTTCCACCACCATATATTTCTACTACTGTCAAAAGAGTAAGGTAAAGTCTGTTCCTTTGATTTAGGCGGAACTAGATTTTGAATTCTAGTTACTTTTACCGATTGATTGAAGCTTTTGATCATTTTGTTCAGAAAAAGCCAACTTCAATATATAAAAAAATAGCTAATAACAACGTACAAAAATGAAAATTTCGGTCCGTTTTTCGTTTCCGTTTGGAACAGACTTCTGTTCCAAACGATTAGGCGGAAGAAGATTTTGCAATCTAGTTACTTTCATCGCTTAAATCGTGCTTTTCGGCCGTTTTGTTTAAGCTTAATCAGACTTATTTTACTATTTTTAGGTTAAGGTATTATAAATTGACATTTTTATTTATTTTCGTGTCAGTTTTAATACAAATTTTTGGAATATATTAGTTTTAACAAATTTTCATTGTATTTTTTCTGTATATTGTTTTTTTTTCGGTAGTCATCTTTTTATTTCCGCATATATAATTCTGAAGTGTATTACAATTGAAATTATACGAAAACCACTGGACCGATTTGAATGTTGGGTTCTAGGATGTCGACAAAATAAAATTATTCAGAAAAATAAATAAATAAAATAAAAGAACTTGACCAGTGTTTCTCAACCTTTTCTGGCCTGGGACCACCCGAAATTATGTAAATATTGTCTGCGGCCCCCTTATATTATGGTGTATCAAAATAATGGGAACACGAGCTTTTCCTAAAGTCGACGTGTGAGCAAGTTGGGAAAAATTTCGAACTAAAATTTATCCACAAAATTGAATAGTAGTATTGATATTTTCCGGAAAAAACCGGAAGCACAGGATATCAAGGACAATTTCGAATTTTTAAATGGGAACGTATGTCATATTGGATATCTTTGGATAGAGCTTTTCATCAACTTTTACTTAAACATTTTTTTAATATCTTTTACGGTTGACAACAAACTTTGGTATTTTTAAATGACTTGATTGTATTCCCTATAACGACTTGAAAGTGAAGTATTTTTATTTATAATTGTTCAAAGTGCCTTCCATTTTAATTTAAACACATTCGCATCCTTACTCTTGAGTTATCTGTAGCTCGGAGAGCAATTAAAAAAATATAGTAGTATAATAAAATATATTGCACTTTCAAGTCATACCTACTCCAACGCGAACCATTGTCAGAGAAACCCATCAACCAACACATACATTTTATTTGACCTTGATATATAGTCTACTTATAGTCTGTTTCTTTGGTTTGAGCGGAACTAGATTTTCAAATCTATTAATTTTTATCGATTGAATGAAGCTTTTGATCATTTTATTTAGTAAAAGCCCATTTAGTCATTATAAAGTTAGCTATTGACAACTTGAACGTTTGAAATAGCCTGTAGTTTAAATTAGTTGTTAAAATAAGTATATTATGCATAAAAATTAATAGAGTATTTATTTTATTTATGTTATGAAAGGTATATTTTTATGAATATAACTATAAGATACTCGTATTTATAAATATGAATAAAAATTATATCATGCAAGATTGAGTGCATTTTTATTATATTTTCCTACTGTTTGTTACAAGATTATGTTTGTTGAAATAGATCTTGTATGACTTCGCGGCCCCCCGACGAAGCGTCCACGGCCCCCCGGTCCACGCTGAACTAGACTATTAATTATTAGAAGAAAAAAAAAAAGAAAGTAGCCGAAAGAAAGGACCCGGTTGAAAGACAGCGGTGAAAGTGAGAATTGTAGTAGAGACATATGGATATTACTTATATACTTCTGCTTGTACTAAGAATCTAGTATATATAGAGGTAATATAGTAAGCTTATTACACGTCTTGAGGAGATCTTGTTGCGCAGAAAAAAACACGAGACGGTTGTAAAAAGAACAGGGGACAACGTGTTCGGATAAAGTACACCCAGGCTCTCGATTAGCATGTTCTTTGTCCACAGTCGTTAGAATTATACTGAAAAATTTTGTTTGCCAAATTAAAAAAAAAATGTAATTCAAAAATTCTAAATTTTTGTGCTTAACAACACTGCATGCTTGTGCTTTTAAATTTTCTATCCCTCCATTCACAATCTTTTGTACCACTTGTTCTGAAACCTATAAAATTAAATAAAGATTAACATATAAAATATATCAAAAATGGCAGATATCTAAAGATAACATAAATCTTTAACTTATAATAGGTTTTTACTTCAAAAAACGCAGACACTAAGTTTACCACCTCCCATTTCTTAAATTTGTTACTTTGTTCACATTTAGTTCCGCCTAACCGTTTGGAACAGACTGTATTGTTTTTCATATGAGAAGTAAATTTGGTGTAATTTTTTCATGGAGTTTGTTTTTATAATTTTGCCATGACTATCGTTTCGAAATATACATATACAGTAATACCCCGAAGTTACGCGATAGGTGGGTCCGACGAAAATCGCTTAAGTCGAATTCGAGTAAGTCGGAGTTCAACTTTGCATATAAATACATATCAATCTTGTTCAATTGGGACCAAGGACTAACAAAAACACTAGTTTAGAAGAAAAATATTTAATAAAATTGCAATTATTTTTACATATTACCACAAAATAAAAAAATTAATAAATGACTTACTTAAAAAAGTTATTTCAATGGCTTCATAAAATCTAATAAATCTGTCTGACGACACAACGACTTCAAAAGAAGGCGAAGGAATTCTGCTTGAATAAAATTTCTAGCAGAATTTCTTCGTAGCAAGCTAATAATTTTTTTATTCCTTGCATTGTAGCTACAACGCGTTCTTCGTTCGAGTCTGTGTTTCTAAAATTTTTAAGCCCTTTTCAATTGAGCTGAGACCTTCTGTCATTCTGCTATCAAAATTCTTCATAATGTTAAGTTTATATACCAAAGATATCGTTTTCCTTTCATACTAGGTGCAGGAGAATCAGATTTACTTCGTTTGGACGACATGTTTTTTAAAGTGTTTAGAAAACGTATAAAAAACTATCTTAACTGTCGTTGATCGTAGAATCGTAATCGTGCACGTACATTTCGCGCGAAACGCGTCCATTGCGTAGCACAGCCAGAGATACACTGAAGAAATGGTAGCAGTGTTGTCAAACGAAAAAATCTAAAACCGCGTAACTCCGAGTTCGCCTAATTCGGGGTAGCGTAATTCGGGGTATTACTGTACTCGTATGCATATATTTCTTGAGTGATGTTCTTTTATTCGAAGTCTGAGTATCTTTCCTATATGCGGATGAAAGGGCTGTATATGTATGCGAATTTACAGCGAGGTTTAGCCGCTTGTCCACAACATCTACCATACAAAAAGACACATGAGGGCTGGAATAAGGGTTTCTTGGTTAGCCTCTCGAACGTCTATAAATGGTAACCATTACAAAATTAAATGTTTTTGGAATTTATGTTATATAATGTAAAAAGCGTGAAACATTTAAGATTCCGAAATATTTTCGATATAAATTTATTCGAAGTAATAAATCTAGTGCAACTGAATTGTTTTCGAGCCAACGCCAGTAATTTATTTATTGCCTGTTTGAACCAGTGCTAAATTTTACGACTTCATTTGTAGCCGTATATCTATCTGCCTGATATAAATTTTATTTCTTTCATCGTATCCTACTGAAAGATCTTTGCAGTAAGATCCTGTGCTACTGTAAAGAACTTTCTTATAATGTAACAAACGAAGATCAAAAATTATTACAATGTATCTACCTAATAAATGATTGGGGTTTCGGGACTATTGACAAGTATCAAATAAAGGTATTTTGCTGCTTATTAAAATTCTATGTGTTAGCCATACAAATGTTACTTGCAATGTTGCAAACTTGCAAGTTTTTTAGAGAAGTCTATTTAATTTACATTATAATTTTTGAATTACAATATCTAAAAAACTAACAGTGCGATTTTGAAAAACGACTCACTGTTATAAAGATAATTTAATAGACATTTAAATAAAATATATTTTTACCCGTAGTGCCATTTAAATTTTATTGGGTCATTGCTGCCACCGCTCTGGGGGTGCAGTCACAGGGTTGCAGTGTTACCGTAAAGAGGGTCCCCTTGAATATTAAAATTCAAGTGATTTTGCATCTCTGGATATTTTTTCATATTTACAAGATATTCAGAGTTGAACCTTTTTCAGCTTAACTTGTTACTAAATTTACTTGGTAAAAACCGAATGTCAGTAATAATAATAATAATAATAATAATAATAATAATTTTATTGGTCCAGAAGATTATATGCATACATAATATTGGACAAGTCATTATTTTCATATTTCAATACAATTGATTATTATTATGGTCAAAACAGTTTATGATTACTTCCAAATAAAAAATACAGAAAATATTTTTAATATATACAAAATCTTGCATCAGTGCAGTTGTCATAGAAAACTTATCAGTTGTTTTTTATTATTTATTACTCATTCTAATTACATCACTAATAGAAATACTATTAGACGTTAGTATTTAATTAATTAATAAACCAAATAATAATTTATTAATTTCGTCCTTTCAATAAAAAATTACTGATAAAACAGTTTTTGTCAAATATAAAATAATAAATAAGTTTATAAATAAATTTTAAAAAATAAATAAATAAAATTAAAAGTAAAATTTATAAATATCAATACATGAATTAGTCCGTTTTAATGACGTTGTAAAAGATACTCATTAAGATTATAGTAACACTTTTTTATTAAGAAGTCAACAAGCTGACATTTAAATGTTTTAAGTGATCCATAATCTTTCAGGTGTTGCGGCAAATTGTTGTAAATTTTCTTTGATAATATGGTCGGATTGTTAGACGTAATAGCAAATTTAGTTTTAGGTACTTGTAAATGTGCTTTTTGCCTCGTGTTGTATGCATGTATATCTGACCTTCTTTCATAATCTGACAAATTTTGTCGTACATATACACAGGCTTGATACACATACATACTTGGTAAAGTCAAAATCTTTAGATTTTTAAATATATTAACACAGGATGTTCTTTGGCTGCAACCAACCATATTACGTAGAATACGTTTTTGTAGCCGAAACAATCTGATGAGTTCTGAACCTGTACCCCAACAAAGTATACCATAAGATAGTATAGAATATATATTTGCAAATAGAGATATCCGGTAATTGAACCGAATAATAAGGTTCTTAAATGAAGTATTTTGTAAAGTTTTTCTAATGTTTTATCATCAATACATTAAATGCAGTTACAGCAGCGTTTCCCAACCTTTTTTCATGGCAGACCGGCAAGTGACCTAGAAAAAATTCGCGGACCGGCAAGTTTAGAAAGTAATGTGTATCGCAAATGTCTTATATTTTTTATTGCACTGTTTACAAACACAAAAAAACAACAAATAAAAAATCACATATATGTGAAAAAAGAAAGAAATTATTACTTAAGCAATTAACAGATTAAGGACCGAGATTTTCATCTCAAAATTAAGTGGGTTATAACTTATTAGGCGAATAGTTGCATAGTAAAAAAAATTTCGCGGACCGGCAAAAGAAATCTCGCGGTCATGAATAAATTTCATTTATTTCGATAAATTTCATTCATTTTTAGGGTTTTGTAGGTATGACCAAAAAACCCTTATACCGTCATTTTGTCGTCTGTCTGTCTGTCTGTTCGGTAAAAATTGTAGCCAAACGGCTAAACCTAGAGAGTTGAAATTTGGCATGCTTATACAACTCTTTGACCCACATATAGGAAAAATACTAAAACATCTAAAAAACATATCACCCTAAAAATATAAACAAATATGTGCTCATCGAAAAAAAAAAATTTTTTTTTTATAATTCTGAGTAGGGTATCAAATGATAGAAGAGACAATATTATTTTTAGTTTTTTTTTTTTTTTATATTTATATTGTTTAAATTATTTTTCCAAAATTCTAGTTATATTTTGGCAAATGTTGCATTTAATTTTTAAAAGCGTATTAAAAGCGTAATTGAATAACCAGTGGAAATTGTTGAAATTATAATTTAATTCTGTTTCAATGTACACGAAATCAGAGGGGCGGAACTTATAACAACCAATGGAAGCCATAGGCGCAATTTTTAAAATTCTTAATGAACCTTGCTATATATAAAAAGAAAAAATACTGCACATATTTAGAAACCTAAATAATGGTATTAGGCGTTCGAAATTAAAATTAACAAAAAAAAATATTTTAATATAAGATTTGTATTCGCATCCCAAATAATCATCATTCACTTACTAAATACCTGCAAAACCCTGAAATGTGTGAAAATTCACACTTCACATCAATTTTTACTATAGTGCTAGCTAGCATCGATGTTGACGCTGGTTTACAACGATCTCTCCAGCGTCGTCCAATGGCATTTTATTTCATCCGGTATTGTGTCTTCTTTCTTCCAACACCCAAATCTTTTCATTTTACATATTTTCTTTGCAAAAGTTTCGGTATTTTGAAGTTAAGTCGAAATTTTTGCCACTTTTACACTATGCTACGGATTCCTTCCCAGAAAAACATTAAAATCTGAAGTGATCGATGCCATTAAAGAACAAAGTCTAGAAGAAGAAGATTAACGTGATAATATACTGTGGAAGTAAAGATACAAAACACAACATAAACTGTAAATATTTGCAAATATATAAAAAGAAAATATACTTGCTTGTAAATATTCCGAGAAACCCATGTAAGCTAAATGGAAGATCATATCAGTCCGAACAACAGAAAATAAATTTAGGCAGACCAAACAAGAAATGGAATCGAAGACGGAACAAAACATTAAACTTTATCCATGAAAAAGAGGGAGAAATAATAATCTGATTATTTATTTAATATCACACTACTTCTTGGACAGTTATGCTTGTCAGATATTTCGGTTTAAAGGAACCGTCCGATATTCCGGTTTATCAATACTAGCTAAATGCTTTAAAATAATTACTAAAATTCTGTCTTTTTCGATTCTCCCTAGCGCCTACTAGTTAGTAGTGTTATATATATATATGTATATGTATTTTTTTTTTTAATTTTGAAATTATTTACATCCTAATACATACCCGTAGGTTGAAAAATAAAACAATATTCTTACTTCACTATTTATTTGAAATACTAGCACGTACATTTCGAATGCAAAGCAGTCACCTTCAATACAATACACAATGAAAATAAAGCTAAATGAAAGATATATTTAAATAAGTACCGATATAGGTTTATTAGAACAAAGGTCAGTGGTTCTAGGAAAATTATTTCTGTTATTATTAGGGTATTTATGATTTTAAAGAGATTAAGTCAAGGAATGGATTTGTGGGGACCTCCGATATGATATATATGAAATATCACGGTTGGCTGATTTATTTATTTCATTTGTACTTACTCTGTACATCCCTCAACTTTAGGTCTCCCTCACATTATGGGTTCCCAAACTTGCGAGCGGATCAAGTCTGGACCCCCCCTATTAGTCCGCTAGCTGGTTGCTATGATTCTTGGAAGGATTAAGGGTTGTTGCAATTAAACTCAACATTTTAGCTAACCTACTTTAATTACGATTACGGTTTAAATATTTACATGATTACACTAGACTTACAATTACGTCGATACAGCTAAATCCAAAAGAGACACACATTCGCACACAGTAGACACACTTTACACCAAACACTAATTTAACTACTACATGTTTCTAAATATTGTCTCTCCACTTTTTAGCTGGTCACTACACTTACGTTCATATGGAATTACATTGTTACTTTATTTCGACTCGCCCAAACACTCTAAATGTCTCTAACCCATGTCTCTTAAAAAACCAACTCCAAAATATGGTCTTAACCATACGACGGCTTAAGCTGAACTTTTTTTAACATATTAACGTTATGACGGTTTTCAATCTACTGCCCTTAATACCTGAATGCCCTCGAATGCTTACTTCGCCCAACTGTTAAATGTCATTTAACACCTCTTGATTGTCGGTCTTGTACTATCTTAAATTCATAATTTATTGGTGATAACTCAGATAAATATCCCATTAGAAAATAGCCGAATCATAATATTTATATCTCAGACAGAATTTAATTATTATTTATGTGCTTATGGTTGACGTATATTTTTAACACAATAATTTACGATTCACTTTTCATATATTACATTAACAAAAGTGTCAAGTTGGAATAATAAACAATCTACCGTTATCTTAAATGACCTTTCTAAGAAATAGATTATTTTTGTATCGTTTAACAGATTAAATATTTTACTCTAATTAAATGATTATAATGAATTTATTTATGAAATTTTATTTATGAAATAATACCAATATTACCTCCCTTACAGATTGGGCAAAAGACTGATGTCGTTATTTAACAAATAATTTTCGATTTTCTTCAAATAAATCGCCTCTAGCATATCTAAATTATAAGCACTAGAGAATTTCAACAGTTCATTGTAACCAATTTTGTGAATGGTTTTTAATTTATGAAATGCTAGGAAGATCTATTCACATCTAGATTTTTAATAAGGTACAAATGTTCTCTGAATCTAATTTCTAAGTTCTATTTTGTTTGACCTACAGATTTATGTAGGCCAATGTAAATCTGTAGGTAGTAACTTACAGATAACTTGGGCATAACCTGGAAAAGTAGCAACTTTGAGAATGAACTTTGTCATAAAAAAAAAAAAATCATTCAATCTGCGACTTTCCTGGTTTGACTGACAGCCTATTTGACAATCCGACGTAAAGCATAACTGATATGAAACTTAGCATTAAAAGCATCGTATAAATTAAAGATTTGTTCCAACCTCAAATGCGTACCTACAAGCTATTATTTTAAGCTAAAGCGTCAGAAGGGACGTTAGTTGCCTAAGTAAAGGGGTAAGTTATCCTGTGATTCCTTAACAACACTGCAAGGATTACAATACCTGACTGTCAAACAGAATCTGTACGTAAAATAATCATGATATTTACTCTCGCGTAACATTCCATGATATAATGGAGTATTATACAATTGTTAGAACAATTAATCAACGCACAATGCGAATCTGCTTTGAGAGACCTAACGCACAGCATATTCTAGTCTGTGTTACTCTCTCCTCATTTGTCGATAAATAATTGAAACAATACGTTGGGTGTAGTTATAGTGAATTCACTTCTACTCCATAAACTGAACACAAATAAGGGAGTTTATTATCTAAATACTGCCTCACTATATTCTGTCTGCAACTAGAGCAACGAAACTGCCGTTAGCACAATGTGAACTTTGAGATTTCTTTGCATAATATTTCTATAAATAAAACAAAGTTTGGAAATTATGTTAAATATGATGTTATGTAGAGTACTAACGTTTGACAGGGTTTAAAAGTTTGATACAAAAGCTTAGGTTTTTCTATCAACACAATGAACATTGTTAGATATGAAAAAAAAAAAATCGTTTGTGTACCTAGACGAGAAAGTTTTACCCGCTGAATGAAGAGATAGACAGCCGGGATGCAGCCAATGCTGATCACTTCGGGAGGCTCCAAAAACAACTTTTCTGGCGCTATTCAGAACAGTATGTAGTTTTATATAGAGTAAAAGTAATATCTTTTGTGGCGAGTTTGTATTTTTGACGGACGAGCCTAGCGAATTTACCATTTATACAGACAATCCTCAAAAGTAACTTTTACTCCAAATAAAATATGCGATTTTAAAAATATAGTTAATTACAATAAAAAAATGTTTGTAATTATTAAAAACATTATTATCAATACAGATTTTTTGCAAATCTTCAGTTTTGTACTCCAGTATCAGTTTGCCACCCAAGCCATAGGCGAGGGTTAAATGCGAGTCAAATACAATATTTTATCTAATGGTTGGTTTATATACGGAACAAGAATAAGGAATAGGAAATAAGAATAGTACACAAGAATAAAAAATATTAAACCGTTTATATAGGACATAACATTTCGTCGCTGCGCCTGCGTACTTGCGTTGGCCTGTGTTTAACATTTGTCACTTGACAGGTTCTGATTCATAAAACTTTTTAAAAAATTTCGTTTATTACCGTTAAAAACATTTTATTGTTGTTTACAACCCTCTGATCACAACTGAAAAACATCTGTTGACCAAACTTTATTACGGCAGACATTTTGATTGCTGTGCGCAGGCTTATCGTGTCTTATTCTTGAAATAAGAATAAAAATGTTGAATGTTACCAACTATTCTTATGTTTAAGTTAAATTTCATTCCTACATAAACCGATATACGGCGCAGCCATGTTTTAACATCTTGTGCACTATTCTTATTTCCTATTCCTTATTCTTGTTCCGTATATAAACCAAGCATAAAACAATATAGTTTTGTCATTAAAAAATTAGTAAATTGAATTTAAAAATACATCTATTCTAAGCGTCTGTTGTTTAACTTCAGAATCTTTGTAATCAACATGATTGTCGACCATCAACTGATTATATTATACAAGAATGTTTATTTATTGTTTTACGTTTATTTATTGTTTTATTAATTCTGACATAAATAATATTCTAGTTATAAAGATAGTGTGTGAGGCACAAATAGCCATCATTGCTGAGCTCTAAATATTTTGAATAACTAACTTGCTAAACAAAAACTTGCAGTGTAAAATAACCTTAATTTTTCACATTTATTATTTGATGATCGTTGTCTCGTTTTGAATTTTTAAACTTAATTTGTTTTTTTTTTAATGTTAGTTTATTTAAAAATATCTTTATTTAGAGTCATTGTTTTCGTTTCAGTTAAACTGCAGACGTTGTATTTTACTATCTCGACTCGTAGCTATCAACACGGAGATATAGTAGCCCTCTTTGTTACTTAGATTTATGTTATGTTTAGAAACGTTGCATTTTTTTATAATAGAGTTCAGATTAGTTCGTCGTTGTATTAAGCCGTATCACTTCAATTCAATATTACGTGCGTATCACGTTCGTCGGTTGTACTAAACCTCTATTCATATAAACTCTCTCAATATTTAAATATAAATATATTTAGCGATTTTATCACATATCAAGTGTCTGTGTATGTTCTTCAATTGCAAATGTTCTGTTGGTGTCATCCAGAATTTCCTCAGCATCTGGGTACCCAGAAGACAGCTATCCACGAGAACCAAGGTTAGTAACATTTGTTTATTGAATAATCACATAAGACACTGTAGTCAAACGTCCGTCGAGTCTGCGAAATTATACATTATAGCTCTGTGTGGTGTGCTAAAAAATTCCACATCAGTTAGCGGTTTGCTTAGGAGCCCCTACAATCGTAGATAAAATACTCTTTCCAAATTGCATATAGGTGATTTCTGCAATAAACTGTTTGTCCTCATTATTATTTTAATATTTTTTACTAAGGGTTTTAATATAGGTAGAACTCGATATACGCCGGTTCGATGTACGTCGATTCACTTTTACGCATGGGATTCCCCTATCTGATCGAAAAAGTACCACGACAACTTGATCGGATGGCGCTCCATTCTTCTACACGTCTGGCGTATATCTAGTTTAGTTATTCGTAATTAAATTAGTTTATTTGTTTCTATAAAATAGGTATTTTTTGCATACGCATATACAAAACGGTACAGTAAATGAAATACCTACTGTAACTTCCATTATGAAAATTGATGTTAAGTGTGAATTTTCACACACTTCAGGGTTTCGCAGGTATTTACTAAGTGAATGATGATTATTTGGAATGCCAAAACAAATTTTATGTTAAAATAATTTTTTGTTAATTTAAATTTGAATGCCTAATACCATTATTTAGGTTTATAAATATATGTGGTAATTTTTTATATATCAAGGTTCATTAAGATTTTGCAAATTGCGCCTAAGGCTTCCATTGGTTATTTTAAGTCAGAACTCCGCCCTGATTTCGTGTATTCAATTTCAACAATTTCCACTGGTTATTAAATTTACGCTTTTAAAAACTAAACATATGCCCAAATATAACTAGAATGTTGAAAAAATAATTTAAGCAAAATTAAAATGCAAAAAAAAAAGAAAAAATAGAATTGTCTCGAGACCGGTGCGAACCCTAGTTTGCAAATTAGAACGAGAGTATGCTTACCATTACACCATGAAAGCATGCTGGTTTGCTATCTTACATAAGTTATTAAATATTTTACATGGTCAAGCAAAAAAAAACACAAATATGCGTTATTTTCCGAAAACATAATCTGATCAAAAATTCCTGTTGTACTATTCTGGTTCACATAAATGTACATTACTTAGAATTTTTTCAGATTTTTAGTTTAAACCATCTGGGCTACAGAGTGTGGGTCAAATTTTATTTGCACAATTTTGGCAAAAATCTCCCCAAAATATTTTATTGTGCAAAAATACAATTTTGATCGTTTATCCACGTTCTAAGGGCTTTTATTTGATACCCTACTCAGAATTTAAAAATATATATATATTTTTTTTTCGTTGAGCACATATTTCAACTCTCTAGGTTTAGTCGTTTGGCTACAATTTTTACAGAACAGACAGACAGACAGACGAGAAAATGACGGTATAACGTTTTTTTGGTCATACCTACAAAACCCTAAAAACAAAACAAAAATAAAACTACAGCATACGTAAGTGCAAGTATAATGCTCCAGGGCCAGTTTTACTATTAGGAGAGTCTAGGCGGCTGCCTAAAACACCTGAAGGTTATGTAATTATGATTTGTATGTACTTATGTGCAGCACGTAAAAACTCTATTTTACTACCTTGCTTATACCTCCACTGAATTATATAAAGGGCGCCGCATTATGTTTTTCTTAGGGACGCCGAATTATACCTTGCATAGCGGCGCCAAATTATGTCTTGTCTAGGAGCCTCGCTCTGGCCTTGGAATGCACTGATTGAAAATCTTCCATCAAACATACAATCATAATTAGACGAGTTTCTGGATTGTATTATTGGACTAGTATATCCTGTTCCTAAATGAAAAAATTAACTTGGTCAGAATTTACAGTGTATTGTAATATTATGGAGATTATCTTGGCAACAACGTACTTTTTTGTTATTATATTTCTTACAATTTATCTTAATCCGCTTTTCAGTTTTTATCGATTCTTTCTTTAATAATACATTCTTATGACTATTTTATAGTATTCACAATTCTGTCCTTGTATCCGTTAGCTATATCGGTCCATAAAAACGATGATAAAAGTTAAATGCGAAACCAAATTAGAAATTTAAATTGGCTTTTAATATATTTTTCAGTGTGTGGTGCTATCTGAGGGGCATTTGCTTTTATTGTTGGAATTTTAATCAGTACTTATCACCGTATTTATTTGCAATTCTTTGTGCTACTTTGTGGAACATAACTTGCTAACGAGATATTTTACATAAATTTGAAATTACATTGGTGCCTTTAGAAGTAAAGGTTAAAAATTATGTAACTAGATAAACCAAGAGAATGAGATTGTTAAATTATTCTTTGATCTTTATATGCGTTTATGAAAAATTAAATAACTTATCTCATATATTCTAAAAGATGGGAGTTATACAAGGTGTCTCAAAAGAAATTTTATATTTAGTGGATCGATTAAAAAAAAAAGTAAGCCGTATATAGAAAAAATGTTTATTAATTATTAAAATACACTTTTTGGGGATTTATTTCTTAAAAATAATATCGTCTAAATGTAGATCCTCGCGTTTTCGGCACTCATTTAATCGAACAGTAAAATTACTTATGACGTCTCGGCAGGTGGACTCAGGGCTGGCTGCCATTTCGTGGCGTATATTTTCTTTCAAATGCGCCAGTGAAGTCGGTTTATTGGCGTAAACTTTAGATTTAAGATAACCCCATAGGAAAAAGTCCATAGGGGTTAAATCTGGACTGCGTGGAGGCCAATTTATGTCACCTCTCCGGGAGATCAATTTGCCTGAGAAAATTTCACGAACACGTGGCAGAGACATATTGGACGTGTGTGAAGTTGCTCCGTCCTGTTGGAACCATGTTCTTTGGTTATAGCCAGGAAAGTTTTGCAGTTCAGGTACCAAGAAGTTGTCTAACATCTCCACATAACGCTCTGAATTCACTGTAACTGCACGCCCCCTTTCGTTTTCAAAAAAGTAAGGGCTGATAATTCCTCGCGCCGACATCGCAGCCCATACGGTCACTTTAGGCGAATGTAGGGGTTTCTGATGTTTGCGTTTCGGATTCGTTGCACTCCAGTAGCGGCAGTTCTGCTTATTTACGTGGCCATTAAGATGAAAATGAGCTTCATCCGAAAACAAAATGTTGGTAAACGTTGAAAATCGCTCAATCACCTGATTTACGAAATTAAGCCTCTGACTGGCATCTTGGAGCTTTAATTCTTGCACCAATTGAATTTTGTAGGGGTGCAGCTTTAGATCTTTGTGCATAATGCGATGTAATGATGATCTATGCACATTTAAAGCATTTGCGCGCTTCCGAATTGAAAGGTTCGGGTCGTCACGAACAGACTGATTAACATTCTCCACGTTTTCTACCGTTCTTGATGACCTAGGTCGCCCGGATTTTGATTTATCCAGCGTTGTACCAGTCTCTTCAAACTTTTTAACCCAATGTCGAATGAGAGGAATGCTTGGCGCATCATTTAAGTGGCGAAAACCTCGAATACTGCAGAATTTTCTACGCGCTACAGTCGCCGAATCACCGTTTTTGTAAAACTCTCGCACGCATAACGCGCGGTCTGCTCCCGAGAAAAGCTCCATAGCGACTGAATTCCCAAGAGCCAAGCTACCGATTGACATAACCCCCGCGCCCCTCGGATACATTGCGTTCACGCAGTAAGCTAAATAAATATAAAATTTCTTTTGAGACACCTTGTATATAGGTAGAACTCCATATACGCCGCAGTTTCGTTCTTAGGAGAACCGGCGTAAACAGAACTGGCGTAAAATGAATCTAACTTATAGTGAGGGTATAGGGTAAGGCTCCAAGTAAATAAACAATAGACATAAAGTGTGTCTATAACGCTATTTCATTTGACTTAGTACTCGTTGACTCGTACTTAGTGTTTATTTCTGTAGTTTGCTGAGTATATTGTTTGATTTTATCTGCATTTTTCATAATGGTACTAACAGTTGAAGGCGGTAAATTCATTATCCTGCACACATCGGGATGTTTTCTCCCTTTCCATTCGCCTAGTAACTTCTATATTCTTCGAGAGATAGAGATTCTAGGCCTTTTAGGTCCATCTTGAGCTAACATTTCCTTTCTTCTCTTCTCAGACATGGTATTTGTTTTACTGTACCCTTTTGTATATGCGTATGCAGAAACAAATAAACTAATTTAATTACGAAAAATTAATTTAATGTTGGGCAGGTGTGCTGTCTGCAACGGCATTCAGGCAATTGTTTATCGGTCATGTGTTGCCAACCCATATATAAATACATGTGTACAATAACTCTCTTGACAATTTTATAACCCCACCCATGATAGAATTATTCGTCCGCCACTGGTGCTAGTAAATATTTTCTAAGATATACACAGCGTGGTAAACTTCATAATATAAAAAGGTTAGTAAATATTGTACTTACAAATAAAATGTAAACCTTCTGCATATTCCAGTAATCAGAGTAGTTCGTAAACGGAAGTACTGTTAAAATGCAATTTTACCTTTGATAGATACTTGCAAGTTTATTTGAAAAGATAAAAAAATCACTGTATTTAATTTACAAATGTTTTTATAAGATCTTACTTCTGAAAATATTTTCCAGAGTGTGTAATTGCAAACGTTTCTACAAGCAATGATGAAAAAGAATAAAAAAGAATAAGTTGTACCTTGAAGGCATGTCGAGCGCTCTAAGTAAATTTCGCTCTATATTCACCAGGCTGGTAAATTTTAAAATAAAAAAAAAACTTAATAAAAGAATGACATAGAAATGGAAATAATATATTTAAAATATGAACGGTTATAATTCTGGTGAAATTTATTATTTTGTTTTTGAAATTCCTTTTGAACATTGCTCAATAAATCTTCAGTTTTGTTTACCAACCAAAATTTATTACTCATTATTTATATCAATTGTATATTCTATTTCGACACGTTTTTATTGTTGTGGGATGTTATATTCTCGTTAAAATTTATCGTTATCGTTTTTATCAGATTTATTCATTAGAATATACGAATTATATATAGGAAATCCAAATAAAGTATACGTTTAAGGCCCAATTTTTCCACCTTCGGGCAAACCGTACCAGTAAAACAAATATTTTTAAGAGCAGGTTCTAATTTATAAGTTCTTGTTGCTATACCAATATAATTCAATATTCATTTAGTCAATAATCGGGATTTATGAAAATGATTTAAAAAATAGTTTTGATACTAGTTATAGCCGATAGTGTATGCATATATGTGTTTCTATATTGTCCATAGAAGCACATTCTACATAACAATGATTTACATTGTAAAATTAACAACAATTTCTACAAATATCTTTCCAGTCGCTCCAATTTTGGTCTGCATGGAGTCAAAACACTAAAGTCCACACTATTTCAAGTATTTTCTGCACTTTTATCACTTAAAAATAACTAAAAACGTCAGAAAAAAATGAAGACGCCACTTGCAAAAATCACGTATCACTACATATCAAGATGGTTAATCCTGATAAAGCTCATTAAGGAATATAGTCATTAACAATTAATAAATAAGGAACAGAATTGCTTAAAATAATTCTTTATGAGAATAAACACATACATTAATATTTTATCAATAGTATACAGATGGTTGAAATTGAACTACCGGGCCCAATACACTATTTTTTTATTATTGAAGATGAGGTATAACGTTAAATTTGGAAGTTACTTGGTACTACATGATCTAAAATAGTTTATATTTTGTTACTTTGTATCTTTATATAAATAGTTATACATTTTGATTGAGTATTTATTAAAATTTCAGAGCTATAGCGTTGGAGACACTGCCTATATGGTAAAATGGGCATTATGACCTTAAGGCCCCGGGCATTATGACCTTAAGGCCCGGTCTTTCCACCTTCATTTAAACCACTAGGTAACTATCTGACAGATAATGTTTTCTGGAACTTTATCTTCTGAATAAATGTCATTACCAAGCAGTGAATTCAATACATCAGTCTCATTATCCGTTAGATAACTATCCGATAGATACATTTGTATTGAAAGACGGGATGACATTTATTCAGCACAGAATGTATCATATAACCTTATCTGTCAGATAGTTACCTGGAGCAGTGTTGCCCAACCGCCGGTCCTATATATACATATAGGGGAGCGAGGGAGGGATCTCAAGGTGTATCAAGATAGAGGAAACACGATTTTTCTCGAAAAGACGATGTGTGAGCAAGTTGGGAAAAAAATTTGGTGACCTGAGTTTACCCAAATAATTGGATGGTAGTATTTAAATTTTCGGAATAAACCGGAAGTACAGGATATCAAGGACAACTTCGATTTTTTATATAGGAACGTATGGCGTGTTGGGTATAATTGGATAAAACTTTTGAAAAAAAAAAACAACTGTTACATAAACATATTTTTAATATCGGTTACGATTGCCTATAATGGCTTGCAAGTATTTTTATTTACAAGTGTTCCATTGTTCCAAGTTGCTTTCCATTTTGAACACTTTCGCATCCTTACTCTTTAGCTAACAGTAGCTCGGAGCATAACAAAAAATATTGCAAGTCCAAGTCGTACCTACTTGAAAGTACTTGAAGTACCTCCAACGCGAACCGTTTTAATTAGTTTAAATTTGTTGTCAAAATCAGTATTTATTTTATTTAAGTTTAAAAGGTATATTTTAATGAATATAAATGTCATATATTTATGAATATATCTTGCAAAATTGAGCTTTTTTCTATTATAATTTCATGCTTCGATTTTATATGGCTTCGCGGCTCCCCGACGAAGCTTTCACGGCCCCCCGGTTGAGAAACGCTGCTCTAGGTAACTATCTGACAGATAAGGTTATGTGATACTTTCTGTTCTGAATAAATGTCATCCAGTCTTTCGATACAAATTTATTTTACGGATAATGAGACTGACGTATTTTTTCACTGATTGGTATTGAAATAAAAATTAAGTTCAATCAATGAAGAAAAACGGTTCTAAGTTATATTAAAAAGCTTCTTTCTGCGTGCTTCGCGATATGTTTATTGATAAACAAGGTTCTAAGTGTATTTCAGTGCTTGTAGAATTTTATGTTTTTACAAACGACCACTAGATGACAAAATTGAAATGTGCCATTACTATATTCGTAATATTTGACATTTGCTACTGTGAAATCAGTGGCAGATTATAAATTGACCGAGTAGTTTGTTGAGAGTGAGCGTTAAAAAAAACCGTTTCTGAAAAAATGGATATTACTCGTGAAGGTTTTCGTTGGATGATTTTTTACGATTTTAGTAAAGACCTAACTCCGCAATAATGCATAGATTCGCTTCGTTCAAGTTTTGGTAATGAAGCACCACCAGAAAAGACTGTTTACTATTGGTTTGCAGAATTTCGTCGTGGTCGTGCGGCCGTCAGTGATGAATCTCATGAAGGTCGACCAAAATCGGTTGTGATTCAAAATAACCTCGATGCTGTGCACAAAATGATTGAAGAAGATAGGCATGTGACTTAACGTGAGATAGAGGCATCCTTTGGAACACCGCAGACTGATATACATTCGATTTTACATTAGCATTTATTTAGCTGTCAGAAAGATCTGTTCCCGAAACTCAAAAAAAAACTCACGTTGATTGGTGTAAGGGAATGCTAAAAAAATTCAACCTAGGCACTGCAAAATCCGGATACAACGTCGTTTCAGGTGACGAAACTTGGATTTATTCACATGAACCGGAAACTAAGCAACTATCTACTGTCTGGGTCTTGCAAGGTGAACCAATGCTCATAAAAGTTGTTCGCTCACGAAGCACTTCCAAGAAAATGATTGCTTGTTTCTTCGGTTTTAAAACAACCAGAAAAAACAACCAGAAACGTCGCATCATTCTTCATCATGACAAGCTCCCACACAGCACGTCAAACAATTGATTATTTGAAGGAGAAAAACATCGAAGTAATACCTTATTGCCCGTATTCACTTGATTTGTCCCCTAACGATTTATTTTTGTTCCCAAATGTCAAACAAAAATGCGTGGACGGCGATTTTCATCACCTAACGAACTGTTGAAGCCTTCGAAAACCATGTTTTTCAGATACCAACTTGCAAAAGTGTATAAATCTTAAAGGCGAATATTTTGAATTGCTATAAAACAGTTTGTACTAAAAAAAGTGTCTTTCTTTATTTTTGTAAAAACTTAAAAGCTAGCCCTCATAGATAGAACTTTGTTATCAAAATTAAGCTCAATCAGTAAAGTAAAACGGTTCTAAGTTATACTAAAAAATTTGTTTCTTAGTATAACTTTTCTTTGCGCGCTTAGCGATATATTTAATGATACACAAGGTTCTAAGTGTATGTCAGTGCTTATAGATAGGACTATATACGTTAACTAGAAGCAGTAATGCATGCAGATATTACCTTTTAAAATAGAAAACTTCACTTTTACCGTGCTAACCGAGTGGCCGAGCTCGTTAAATTGTGCAATTCTTACTGGTGAAAACACTGGTCTTAACTGTGAAGTTGCTGGTTCGAATCTCCGTTGGTGATATTATTCGGGCGAGAATAATATGTTTACATACTCCCATTTTCACAATCATTCACCCCTCATCCAGGTGTAGGAGCTCGCTCCCTGGCATCGGCGATTAACCTCGTTGTAGAAATAGGCCGATGTAAAAAAAAAAAAAATAATAATAATAATAATCACTTTTACCGTAACAGATGGCAATATAACACTATTAGGAAAGTAGAATTATGCACATGGAACATATTTATCTAAAAATTTAATTTTTCTCAAAATTATATATAGAATATTTATTCTATTATTATTACTAACTCTTTTATTTTATGGTCGCGATGTATCATAAAAATGATTTTGTAAAAACACTAGCTAATGAATTGTCAATTAGTTGAAAATCAACTTCTGGTCAACATTATTATTTATATTGTTCCAATTTAACATTTAATTCACATTAATTCAAAAAAAAAAAAATATATATGGGTTCATCAAAGACTTTAAGTTCCTTTTGAATGGCTACAGAGTCGTTTGGAAAATTACAGTTAAGAATTTACATTGCAAAAGTTCAATTAAAGCGAAAACCATTAGCTACTACTTCGTTTTTGTTGGATGTTTACTTCTATCTAACAAAGAATTTGAAAATCGTACAAAACTTTAGTTTCCAAGTCTTTTAATTGCTTTAAAATATCCTTAAAAATTCTGGCATTGTGTGTTGTTATTCTACGGAAAATAAAATAAAAACGAAAGTGTCTCTTAGGTTAAATAATTTATGTTTGGATAAACGAATTTTAAACATTATTTTAGTTTTAACAGGAACGAAAGTAGAATCTTCAAGGAGGAGAACACTACGATGTTATTCGTGATTCAGTCTACTTAACCTATTTCAGACTGAGTCCAGCTTAATCTTACAGTTTTAACAAAATATTCCAAAGAATCTTTGGTCTCATAAAAATTAGTGGTAAATGAAGAAGAAGAATGAAGATATCCAACAACTGTGCTCAAACAGAATGTTACTAACATAATTTAATTCTTTACTACTAGAGACATTAGTTTTGAGAGACATTTTTGAGTTTTTAAAGATATTTGTTTGAAAAATTGGTCTACAATTATCTTTTTCAATCGGTAAGAGCCATAATCATTCAACAACCGCACGGTTTTTTTACAGGGCGATCTGTAGAGACAAATTTGTTAATATATCACATCCAGTTTTGTAGAGCTCACTTCAGGTTTGGCGCAAGGGTCCCACTTTGGGCCGCTATTTTTCTTATTATTTATCAATGATATATCATCAATATTCAAAGATGTACAGTTCCAGCTCTTCGCCGACGATTTGAGGATCTACAGAAACATTCGCAGTCTATCTGATGCCGATCTCTTGCAGGCGGAATTATCTAATGACGGTATTCTGAAGTTAGATGTTAAGTCGCACATCGACGGAATCGCCCGAAATTGAACGATGTTAGAAAAACGGTATTCTGAAACGTCGCTATGTTAACGTTCGTCGATGTGAATTAACATTTTAGTTGTTAGATTAACCGCTAGCAAATAGCTCGACGGAATTGAGATTAGAGTGGTGTTATTTTTATTTTGAACAAATTTTCAACTAAAATCACTTCGCTTTCGAGATTGTCTATATAGAAAAGAAAATTTATTTTATAAGCTTAAAAAATAACGAAGTACAGAATGGAATTTTTACCAAAATAACATTAAGTTTCTTTTAACATGTAAAATACTTATTGTTCGAACGATGCATTTTGAAGCGATTCACTCATTTTTTTAAATTCTGGAACTTTGCAATATATACTGTTTTCAGGTAACTCAACGGTGCCGACTGATGACTATTTTTGCAAACTATCCTATTTATGTAAGAGATCTGTAGTAGGAATTACCGGGGTTAAACAACCCCTCAATCCCTGTGATTACATATGTTACAGATTAGAACATTTTTCTGAGAAAGTACTCCAATTAAAAAGGGTCGAAATTACCTGTGTTAAAATTACCTGAATTGTAAAAACCCATATTGATTTGCAATTCAAAACAAAAGAAACAGGTTTCGTAGTAATATGATTGACATCAAACACTGGAATTCCATTAATAATTATAACCCGTATCTAATCCTGCAGTAACATTTGGTTTAGCCTTCAAATTAGATTTTTCTGCAATAGTAGTTACATTTTGAATGTCTTCTGTTTTTATTTCTAATTTATAAATAATTATTTAACCGATTTAAAAACGTTAACCTAACAAAACATAATTCTTACACGGCTGTCAAAACGAACGTGAAGTTAGCCCCAGTGTTAATTTTACACCGGAAACAAATTGTAACATTGGATTTTACATCGGGTTGTTCAGAATACTGATTTTTTCAGCGATGTTAAATCTGATTTAATAGAGCAGTGTTATTTTCATTGGTGTTAAGTTCACGGGTGTTACGATGGAAACTTCAGAATACCGCCATAAGTTTGTTACATATTGTCAGGAAAATAAACTTTTTATCAATTGTAATAAATGTCACGTCATTTCATTTTCACGTAACAGATATATTTTGAATTATGATTACAATATTGATAATAATTTACTCTCAAGATTAACCGAAATTAAAGATTTAGGTGTCATTTTCGATGCTAAACTAACATTAGATCCTCACATTAGTTACATTTGTGCCAAATCTTTAAGAATGTTAGGTTTTATAACCCTAAGTTTTATAACTACTAAGGATTTCCTCTCTGCACAGCCTATTAGATCTCTGTATTACGCTTTTGTTTTTAGTAATTTAAATTATTGTTCTGTTATATGGAATCCACTCTATGATAAATATGTTAACAAACTTGAATACATTCAAAAGAAAGCGCTAAAATATATGTGTTTTAAAAATCACAATAGACTAACTGATTATAACGAAACACTGCTCGAACTTGACATGTTGTCATTAAAAGACCGTAGATCTTTATCTGATGTACTGTATAAAATAATGAATAATATGTACAATTCCTCTGAATTAGTGCATTTGTTTAAACTACGTGTTCCGTCGCATAATATAAGAAACCAATATTTATTTTATACTAATAAATCTAACAACAACATTTATTTTAATTCTCCAAAAATAAGACTTTCAGAGACGTACAACAACATTTTTAACAATGTTGACATTTTTTGTTGTAAACATGAACAATTTAAAAAACATTGTAAAATGGTTTTACAGCTAAAATCTCATGATTAATCTTCTTTATTAATCAATTCAGATTTATAAATATTTAACTATTTTCATACCAACTGTAAATTTATATGTATAAATTTTTTTTGTAATAACATTTGTAATATCTAAGAGCACTATTTTGGGTTCGTTCTGTTTGTGCTCTAACTTAAATTAAATAAATAAATAAATAAATTAGTAGAAGATGACGAGACAAAAAAGAAATATAGGTATAAACTGAGCGAAACCGTATTAAAAGCAGTGGTAAAAATTAATTTTACCGTATCACCATACAAACGCCGAGAATGCAGACGAAAGAACAATGAAGTGAAAGCTATGGTAAATAAAGAAAAGAATGAAAAATTGATGTGAATTTTCACAAATTTCAGGGTTTTGCAGGTATTTAATAGGTGTAAGAAGCCAACATAATACTGGGTGTCTAGGTATATTTATCACATCAAAATCAGCAGTTGTTTTGATAATCACTTTTATTCGTTATTTGAGAACTAAGAATTACCATTTAATTTTTTTAAACAAAATTTAAATAATTTGCCAAATATCCCAGCGTTTTTTTCTGTATTTGCTTCGTTTTCAAGTCTTCATTAGATTAATAAGAAATATTTTACAGTGTAAAGTGTGGTGTGCTGTGAGTAAAACGGTGCAGAAGAAGAACTTTTGCACATTTTTTGCTAAATTCGTGTTAAAAGAAAATAATTTCAAACAAATATCAATTGTTCCGTAATCTACGTCTTAAGAGCTCTCTTTTGATACCACACAATAAATTTTTAAAAAATATTTTTTTTATCAACGACACAATAAAATAAATTTTGCCATTAAATTTAAATTTCCATTAAATACATATTTCTTTATATTTATCCCGCGCTGTATCTTTTTGATCTCTCTATACTTTTCCTATATGTGGGTCAAAAAGTTGTATAAGTATGTCAAATTTCAACTTTCTATGTTCAGCCGTTTGGCTACAATTTCTACCGTGCAAACAGACACATGAGTGATGTTATAAGGGTTTCTTGGCGGTCATACCTACAAAACCCTAAAAATGGTCTGGACGTATTTCTTATATAAACAGTAAGTAAGTTATTACAACAATCTCATAAAAAAAGTCTTTTTAAAGAAAATCTGGAAGAAGAGACAAGAAGAGAAAAGGAGGAGAAATAGAACTTACAAAGAAAGAAGTAATAAAAGTCATCAGATCTATGAAGAACGATAAATCAGCAGGGCTGGGGGAAATTGCGCCTGAATTGTTTAAATATGGCTCCAACAAACTATTTATTATGATCCGAAATATGTTCGAAAAAGTCATAAACTGAAAAGAAACAATGGTCGGAATGTCACATCCATTTTAAAAAAAGCAAATCTCTGTTTATGAGAGAACTATCGATGCATAAATATTGTATCTCCTACAAGCAGAAAATATGGAAAAGTTCTGAAGAACAAAATGGATTACTACATAGAAAAAAAGATAAACGAAGACCAGGCCGGATACATTGTAGGTAAATCCGGCGTAAAAGTCATATTTACAACATGGCAGTACACCAGGCCTTAAAAAAGGCATACGATTCCATGCCTAGAAGTAAACTATGAATAGTAGTGGGAGAAATAGAAATCCACCCTAAACATAAAGCAGCAATGAAGGCCTTATACAGGAATAATACATCCTATATAAAAATAGGTCAAAGCATAATTGGACATATCCGAACATCAAAAGGCTTGCTACAGGGGGCCCCCTACATCTACCACACTCTTCAACATATTTAGAATCCATATTGAAAAAATCGAGCAGAAAATGCGAGGGAATGGGCGTCCCAGTCAAAAATGATAATCTATACTAGGGTGACCATTTTCTTCGAGAAGGCAATGCGGGACGGCGCAAAAAAAGGTCGTCACTTCCGAAATATAAGTGAAGAGCAAACAAAAAAAAGGTCCTCACCTCCCAAATATAAGTAAAGAGCAAAAAAAAAAGGTGTTAACCTCCCAAATATAAATACAGAGCAAAATTCGGCCCTGGGGATACCAAATCAAAATGCGGGACGTCCCGCGAAATGCGGGACGAATGGTCACCCTAATTTATACTCTCTTAGTTTTGTATATGATCAGATTTTTATTGCACAAGATGATGAAGAATTGTGTTATATGGTTCGAAAACTGTAAGAAGAATATGAAAAATCTGGTTTGGAAATTAACTTCAGTAAAACGGAGTACCTATCAACAGCAGAAGGAGAAATTCATGATTTCGTAATTCAAGAAGATCTGCAAATAAAAGGGTGTTATAGATTCAAATATCTTGGATACACAATCTCAAACAATGCATCGACGGAACAAGAAATAAACAGCCATTTGGGACAAACAAGAACGTGCATTAAGCAGCTAAACCCAGTTATCTGGAACAGAAAACTCACAAAACGGACAAAAACTACTATATACAAAATTATAGTCCAAAACGACATTACGGAGCAGAAAACCGGGTTATGAACGAAATGAATCATTCGAAATAAAATCACAGCTACGGATTTAGAACACTGGAGAAGATATTGTAGGGTCACAAGAATGGATAGAATCAGAGACTTTCCTTACTCAATCCAGAAACCTTTCTACCTTGCGATGTAAGGCTATAGTCGAGTTACTTATTTTCTGGTGTTGTTCTCCATACTTCTTTCCATCGTGTTCTGTCCTTTGTATATTTTGTTATCTCCTCCCATTTTGCGCCTCTCTTCGTTGCAGCTTCTTTTGTTTCTTGGTGCCAGGTTTTTCTCGGTCTTCCTGGTATAACTTTCTTCACTCATCTTGCTTCAAAAACTTTTTTAACTATTTTGTCTTCACTCATTATGTGTATCTGTCCCAGCCATATTAACTGTGCTTCTTCTATTATTGTCTCCACTGGTTTTGTGTCCAGATTTTCTCTAAATACTTCATTTCTTATTATATTTAATTTTGTTTTACCTTGATTTTTCCTTAAAATTCTCATTTCGGAGTTTCTTATTTTGGACCTGTGCGTCTCTGTAGCGGTCCAGTATTCTGAGGCGTATGTCAAAATCGGTACTAACACTTTTTTGAAGATCTCTACCTTGATGTTGTAGACCGGGAGCTCATGACATTTTTGGTCTCCGATTTCATACAGCATGCCTTTTGGAGGAGAGAATATTTACCCTGTGACAACAAAAAAGGGATGGTACTAAACCCCTGCACGCTTTCCGGTCATAGGGAAAATTGCATTTCCACTTGCACAAAATTTTTGTGTTTTTCTCTGACTTAATATTGCTTGCCCTTTTGTCAAAAGAAAACGCGGAAAATTATATTTTTTTATTAAAAGATCACATGACAGTTTGAGCCCTTTGGGACCCTCCGAATCGCATGCATATATTTAAAAGACTTTAAATTTGTTATAACTTTCTTTTGACATAAGGGCAAGCAATATTAAATCAGAGAAAAGCACAAAAATTTTGTGTTTAAGTGGAAATACAATTTTCCCTATGACCGAAAAGCGTGCAGGGGTTTAGTACCATCACTTTTTTGTTGTCACAGGGTATATATTGTCTCCTCCAAAAGGCATGCTGTATGAAATTGGAGACCAAAAACTGTCATGAGCTCCCGGTCTATTGATTGGTATTTCTTTTTTAGTATAAATAGAAGAATAGATGTAAAAAAGAACATTTTAACACACATAGAAGAAAAGAGAATAATCTGATAACATGGCCAACATGGCCATGTTAGGAGAGCAAATGAAGGAAGATGGATAAATAAAGTGCCATACTTGAGACCAACAGGACAAAAAAAGAAAAATGGACCAAGAAGATCGTGGTGGGATAAAGTATATAATGCCATGGAGAATCGGAAGATAAAAATAACAGGAAAATCTGACTAAGAGAATGAAAACAGCGTCTGCCGTAGAAAACCCTGATATGTGTATAATTCTTCACTACTTTTCTTTTTCATTTCTGCACTGTACATGTTCAAATCATATTTAAATTTTGCATTGCTTGTCACGTAAAACAATTTAATTGCATAACATGGAACAGTTATTTGATGAAAACTGTTTTACAAACAAAAAATTTTGTAACAAAATATTATTAAAACATCCCGGTTTACAGCGAAATATGATCAAACAAATTAATTTTTATATAAATTTTGTAGGCTTCAAAATGAAAACTATTCTAACTGAAAAATGTAATGTAATACTAGATATATGTAATAACAGTGCATTTATAGTGATGTAAATATCGAAACTATGTTACGGTATCGGTATCGTTTCATAGTGTCGATATATCACGTATTGGTATCGGAAAAGATTATAGTTACTGCGTGATATCGATTACTTTACTGGTAAAAAAATAATAGTATTGTACAGTCAGCACTGGGGTATCGAAGGTATCTATATTTTGTATTAATATCAGTATCGATTCGTAATATCGGTATCGGAAAAGAGTAACGTTGTACCGATTTCGTAGTATCGATTAATGTATTACTAAAACAATGACAAGTACAAAAAATTCTTTATTAACAATACAAATATGTTCGGACAGGCTTGTGTTTTTACTGAGAAAGAAAAATCAAATCTTTTTGGGTGTTTTTCGTGAAAATAGCGACAAAAGGATACATAATTAGATAATTCTATAATTCGATTTTAGTATTATGTTGGTTGTAAATTGCAATAAATTAACAAAATAATAATTTACCGATTTTAAATTATTATTTAAATTCGCACATGACGTTTTATTTGGTGCTGCTATCTGTAGTAATACCGATTTTAGGCTTCATTAGAGTTTCCAGTTAAAGTCAAATGTACAGTCTGTTCCAAACGGTTAAGCGGAACTAGATTTAACAATCTAGTTACTTTCATCGTTTAAATCGTGCTTTTCGGCCGTTTTGTTTAAGCTTTGTAAATCATACTTACAATAAACATTTTTTGGTAATTTTTTTCATCATTTTAATATGTCATTTTCTTTATATGTTAATTTTTTGTGTCATTCTTATTACAAATTTCCCAATTATTTATATTTTTGTCATTAAAATATATAAAAAAATTAATTGACATTGACATAAATCATTCGTTTCCATGGTTTAATTGTTGGAATTTTAAATTTTGACATTCCAACGTGAAAAATTAAATAACCCTAGCAAGGTCCCTTCTCGTGACAACCTAAAAGAACAAAATTCCCATTTAGTTCCGCCTAACCGTTTGAAACAGACTGTAATATAACATTACTTAATATGAAATGTCATGTTGCACCGCTTGGATTGCTGATTCACTTTGCTATAAAAATTATCGATAATACATTATAACCGATACCAGTAAAATATCGGAACAAAAAATATATTTCTAAAATATTAGTATCGAAAGAAAAGTATCGGTAGCATCGTTTCTGTTGAATATTTAAAATATAAATAATAAAATTTAAATATAATATTTTGACATTATAAGAGCATCCTTCGTTTTACAATATACAAAAAACAATTGTATAAGTGAATGACAAAATAAATGTCAGTGTGTATAAATATTAATAAAGATTTATGTAATCTGTTTCTTCATAAAATAAATAATAACTGATAATATTTAACAGTTTCATTTCTGGATACTAACATTTTGCACAAATAGCGCAGAGATAATTACAGACAGAAACAGGCAACACTGTCTGGATTTGCGTTTATTGCGTACTCTCTATATATGTTTCTTCGTACTGCTGTATTCCTTTTGTAACTAGATTGCACCATGTACTTCGAGAGAGGAGTTTCTCTTCCTCGTCTGGGCTGAGCAACTGACATATCTTCAGGTTACTTTTTAGCTTGTCTTTGTAGCGTTGCTTAGGCGCTCCTACACCTCTGCAGCCTTCTTTCAGCTCTAAGTAAAATAATATTTTAGATAATTTAGTATATGGTATTCTTATGATGTGTCCAAACCACCGCCACTGAATTTGGTACAACCTAGTCTCAATACTGACGACATAGTTTTAACCAAATCTTCTGCATTCGGCACTTAATCTTGCCATTTGACCTTCAATATCATCCTAAGGTATATTTGGTGGTATCATTTGTAAAGTTTTTATATGCCGTCTATAGAGACATGATTTACTGCTGTAGAGAAGTATGGAGAATACAACTGTGTTATACATCATTATTTTCGTTTTTAGCTGTAAATCTCGGAACCTCCATATATATTCTTAGAGCACCGAAGGTCTTGTATGCAGCGGATTTTTTTTGGGACAATTCATCATCAAACGAACTTTTGGAGGATAATATAATACCTTGAAACTAGGTACTAGGTACTTGAAATACGTTATATTGATTGTCATTATCATTTTTGTTAAAAAAGTGAGGGTTTTTGCTACGACAATAATATTAATGTGTGAGATTATAATATAATATTATTTAATTTCAGTTAATGGCCGGTCATCATTTTGTAATGGTCAATATACTGGCGGGATGACTCGGGTCCGAATCCCGGTGATGGCATGGATGCTTGTATTTGTAGTATTAATGTTTAAAAATGCACCAATAAATAAAAACATTTACCTTGGATAGTGGCCATTGTTGCTAAGACCAATCAATTTAAAAAAAATCAGTTAAATGATAATATTTAGATTATTTCATTGACTTCCATATACTCTAGCAGTGTATGTACACGATAGTGTCTTGTAATCTCATATAAAATACAATTTTATTTGCGGCAAAATAGCGTTGAAACTAATCACTACAAATAGTAATCCTACTAAGCATAAAAGTTTTAATTCAATGGGGATCGTTTTGACCGTTCAAGTACCTTATATGTTGGCATGAGAAGGGTTAAGTGACTGCCAAAAGAGGGGTTGATTACATAATCATTACACACATGTACACATACATATATGTGTAATGTTATAATGGTTCTCTAAGAGCTAATTGGGAAGTTTTAGGGATAACACCCCTAACACAAAAAATACGGAAAAAATAAAACAATGAATACCGGTTTAAATAACTATTTCACATGTTTGCTCATCCATTTTTTATGGGGCCCAATAAATAAGCACACTAATTACAATGAATGTGTAAAATGTCAAATAAATAAAGACAGTGTGCAGTAAAACATGTTACAACGATAAAAGTATCATTAATTATAATTCTAACAAATATTCATATTCTATTTTATTGGTTTCATTTAATAATTAAATTTTATATATTTGTTTTTGTTATTATCACCTCATTAATTTTAATGCCACGTGTGCCCAAATTCTCATTTTAATGATAATTTAAATTAGTATTTGTTTTTATATACAAAAATTGATAACTAGATGTCACACGAATCGTCTACATCATCCGTGGTTGACAGTTGGAAATTTATAACACACTAGATAAATTCAATTTCCGTAGAAAATCTTACTTGTAAGTTTTAATTATATCTGTATTCGTTTAGATAAGGTGAGGGGAACTTTCATAATTAACTGTAATCTAAGAGACAGGACTATAAAATACCTTAGTGTACACCAAGACACATGTCTCACATGGCCCCCCACATCAACATCAAACTCCAACAGGCCTAATCCAGATTGGAGCAGATTTTCCTACTACTAAACAGTAAATCCAGACTACGTCCCCAACGTGCAATATTTCTTTATAAATCACTTTTAGGACCCCTTATTACATACGCCTCTGAAATCTGGGGAAACATTTCCACTTCAAGAAACTTCAGGCTTTCCAAAACAAAGTCACCAGAATCGCTGTAAACGCCCATTGGTTCTTTCGAAATCAACAGTTGCATGATAAATTGGCAACGCCAACAATAAAGATTTTTTAAAAAGACAACAAAAAGACATAAATAGAGCGCAAATTAGTGAAGGTACGATTATTTATGAAAACGAGAAAAGAAAACAATACAAGACTAAAAAGATTTATACCTTAAGATTTATACCACCTACATTAGCAATTAATATAAAGCATATTTCAAAAATAATAAAAGGGATTACAATTAAGAAAAAATATAAAGTATTAAAAATAAATAAAAAATAGAAATAATAGATGAAAATAAACTCACAAAATATGAAGTATCCATCTACTCGGGTGTTCTAGGCGTCTTAAAAAGTACAGGAAAAATAAAATCAACCAAGACACCCTGGAACTAATTTAGCGCCTAGAAGATCACAATATAAAAATAAAACTAGCATACCAATTACGCATCTACCAATCAGGGTACCATAGCACATAGGCATAGAAAGCAATGAAAAGGGCGACACAGCAGCCAAAGAAGCATCTAGGAAAGAAAATACTACAAGCACCAAAATCTAACCTTATAATTTCTAAACAGAAATAGAATATAGGATACTGGAGGAAGAAGAAAAAATAACAAAGCATCCATCCAAATCAATTCAAAACCATGAAAATAACCCAACAATTGAAATTCGAAGGATTAAGAAGAACCAAATTACCTGAACCAGATAAAGAATTGGTCACACAAAGTTTACCCATAGCCACAAAATGAAGAAAGAAGACCCACCCAGATGCGATGAATGCAACAAAACAATAAAAGTTCTATATATCAGTGTTTCTCAACAGGTGGTCCGCAGATAAATTTTAGTGGTCCGTGAAAGTTATGTATGTGTTTTTTGCAGTTATTTTGTGTAAATAATTTATATTTTGTTTATTTTCTGTAACCTTTCTGTGATTTTCTACAAATAAAATATATGTATTTAGTAGCACATTAAATACACACACCGGCAAATTTAAAGGAACAGATTGAAAATTATGTTTTTTTTTTTTTATTTTTTATTGTATTGTAGTCTATATCTAGATAGCTTTGAATGCTCTACTAAACAATGATCGACGCCAAGGAGAACAAAATGCACCATTCATTTTGATACTACTGTATCTGTTGGTGGAGGTTCAATTATGGTGTGGGGTGGAATATGTTCGTGAGCTCGCACAGAGTTAGTGGTGATTAATGACGGAGCGTTAACTGCAGTTAGGTACATCAGAGATATTCTTCAAGACCATGTTGTACCTTTTGCCATATATATCGGAGAAAATTTCACCCAAATGCAGGATAATGCGCGCTCACACTTAGCTCACTGTGTAACAGACTTTTTAAATCAAGTGGGTATAACAACAATGGGTTGGCCAGCGTGATCACCTGACCCTGATTGAACATTATTCCAAATAAACATCGTAGTAGAAGATTACCTGAGAGATATCAAAAATATGTACACTACAGGGAAAATAATTAGATTTTTATGTCTGTTCCTTTAAATTTGCCGGTGTGTATATTTTGTCTTCTTGCAAAAAATGAACCAACAATTATTATTAGTGGTCCGCGTTAGAAAAATATGTATTTTATTGGTCCGCGGTGCGTTTTTGGTTAAGAAACACTGCTATATATCATAGTAGAATGCAAGAAAAATGACACAGAGGAAAAACAAAACCAAAATACCTAACACTCTTGATCAGGCACTCTAAAAGACAAAGGACTTTACAAACACACACAGGCTATTCGAAACATTTAGGCGGAACTAAATGGGCATTTCATTCTTTTAGGTTGTCACGAGAAGGGACATAGCTTGGGTTATTTCAATTTTCACGTTGGATTGTCAAAATTTAAAATTCCAGCAGTGAATCCATGGAAACGAATGACATATGTCAAAAATAAAATACCTCTTTTACATATTTTAATGACAAAAAATAAATAAATGTGCAATCATTTGGAATAGCCTATATATAACAATTAATAGTTTAGTTTAGTTTATTGTTTCATTATCATAAAATCAATACATGTAATAATCATTTATGATAGTATGTCATACAGTCATATAATATAATACAATAAAATGAAAATACAATAAAAATAATACATTACAATACATTTATATAACAAGATCGTTTATGTCGTACAGTGTTTTTTCTAATAGATGGCTTTTTAACAATTTTTTAAATATAATGATTGATTTTGCTGATTTAATTGTGCTTGGCAGTGCATTAAAAAATTTGGAGCAATTAAAATATGCCCCTTTTTGGTAGCTAGTCGTTTTGTGTGCCTTAGGTTCCAAAAGAGTTTTATTGCGTGTGTTATGGGAATGGACTTTAGCGTGAAACAGGTGTTTATTTTTGTATGTAAATACACATAGCAAAAATACATACACAGATGGCAGGGTCAGAATTTGTAACTTTTTAAACGACTCTTTACAGGACTCTCTAGGACCGAGGGAATCCAAGATTCGCACAGCTGATATCTGTAATTTTCTGGTAAATTTCTGATAGACACAAGACACAACTAATACTTAAATATGCATACAATAAAAAGTAATATATAATGTAATATGACAAATATGATTATAAAACAGTGTAAACGATACAATATTAATAAAAAAAAAAAAAAATGCATAGCTTGTTTCATTGGTTTAAACGGAACTAGATTTTCTATTTTAGTAATTTTTACCGATTAAGTAAGGCTTTTTGATAATTTTGTTTAGCAAAAGCCTACTTCAGACCATAAAAGAAAAGCTCATGGCAACTTACAAAAATGAAAATTCCAGTTAGTTCCGCCTAAAGGTTTGAAATAGTCTATATATGTATATACACAGTTTATATGTTTGTACACATGGTTCAACAGCAAAACGAGACACCATAATTATTTTCTTTGTTATAAGAGATATAAAAAATAATAAATAACAAAGTTGTAGTAGAGCCAGAGGAACATTCTTATAAAGACAATATTTTTTTAAACTAGTGTTCCTCTAACAAAAGCACAAAACTAACTTCTTCTAAATTAGATTAGAAATATTTTTTAGATCCATTCGATAGTTTTTTTTTTCTAAATTCAACCATATAAACCTTTATATCCTTACCTAAATAAATTGATTGAAGTTACACAAAAATTATGTTTAATATTAGCGTACAATAGCAAAGACTTTATTACTGCCTTTAAATAATTTTCTATCTAATTTTATGATATCCATTATTTTCTACACATAATTCCATTCCATTTAAAACATATTCAGAAGTAAATTTAATTATTGTTTCTCGGTTAAAAATTTATATGGTTGAATTCAGAAAAAAATACACTTTCGCAATCTAAAAAATATGTTGACGTACTATAAAAATACAATTTGAAGGAAAGATTCACTGCCATTATTAAATATTTAGACCTTCATAACACAATTTAATATTAATGTACAATTTAATTTAAAAAAATATAATTTTGTGCTCTAGCTTGATAACTACTGGTGTAAAAATGTTTCTTCTGTAAGCAACTATCTCCATTGGTCGTCTACAACTTTGTTGTTTAATATTTATTTGTATCTCTAATAATAAAGAAAATAATGGCGGTTTCCCGTTTCGCTGTTACAACCAGTATATTAATATCAATGCGATGTATAACAAAGTTATTTTGTTGAACCGGTAATAAAGAAATTTAAAAAATATCATTAGTTGCAGTTTCGTCTCTTATTTTCTCATTGAAGAGCGTGCAAGTAGACAGAGCAATTCGAGTTTAAAGACAATACGTACCTATTATGTGAATCAGTATTTATTTGCAGTCAATTGATTGAAGTAATTTATCAATTGCCAAATAAAATTAAAAGACTACTAAATGATGGGAAACAACGTATTTAATGAAGATTGGATGCTGCAATACTTTCTTATTTCTGTAGAAAATAATGTGGTCTGTTTGTTTGTTATTGAATACTGTTATTAATAACACCCCTAATAGGTACATATAGAACAGTAGGAAGTAAGAAGAGTCCGTGAGTAAATGAAGTTGTCACAAATACTTCTTAACCATCATCTAATAATCTGTAGCGGCTGGTGAGTAAAATATTTGGGGGGACACTTTTTGATCAATATATTGCAGTGACCAGCGTACGGCCCATGGGCCGAAACTGGCCCAACAATAAGTTTCAAACGGCTCGCATGAAATTTCTACCCCTTGTTTTTTTAGAATTACCCTCCCTCTTTCCTGAAAAGATTTTCGGAATTTCCCCACTCCCCCTGTCAGTAATCGATTTTCAGAATATCTTCCCCACGTTCTATAATGATTTTCAGAATTTCGTCCATCCTTCCTCTGTGATTTAAATAATTAAATATCTGGCCCCCAATCTAACCCAATCTGGTCTGTGAAACATTTAGAATTCATATACACAATATATTAAGGTAGAGGGAACACGATTTTTCTCAAAAACACGATGTGTAAGTAAAAAATTTAAAGACCTAAGTTGACCATAATGCCATTAAAAATTATTAAAAATATTTCTCTTTCAAATTATACTTCCAAGTACGACTTGAAAGTGAATAATTTTTTATTATATGTATATTTTTTTTAATTAAGCTCCGAGCTACACATATCTCAATCATCGGTCGTTAAAAAAATTGTAGCTTTTGGTGCCCCATTCTAAATAATTTTTTACTGAACTCTCTATTAATGTTCTATTTCCATTTTTGTTCGACTATGAAATATTCAATTTTGGCCAATGAGGACCAAAATTTTTTTATTAATAATATAGTTTCATAGTTAAGCACGTTAGTTTTAATAACACACTGTATCCAGTTTCACGTCTGAGTAAAATCAAATTAAAAAAAAAAAAACGCTAAGCTAAGGCCACCGACCTAAATTCACCAACACATTCACACTAACAACTCGCCGCTGCTGCCATTTCCAGTTCATTTTTATTACGTGCGTAGATAAATACATTAGAAAGCGCATCTGGAAACACTGTACCGGGACACTAACGTGTAGTGTCTTCCTGAGCGTTGTTTTCTAGATTTTTTTAAATCTAAAACTTATATAAAAAATCTTTGAATTAGAAATAATAAAAATAAATATACGTAGATGTATTTAGCTAGTTTAATGCAATTTCAAGGTATAACTTAATATAATATAAGATTTTAAATTCAGTTTTCCTCATTAATTTTTTTAGGAGAACACTGTTCCAGGGTCGCCCTGTCTCAGCCGCCACTGCTAAAAATATCAACTGTGCAATTAATTATATGCCGTTAATATAATATTTAAAACTCTGATTGTGTGTTATATCCTCCATTACATACTTTGAATGCAAAGTATACGGTGTAATGACATCAAATTAGCATACGGTAGTTGTCATATTTGCGTGTGGATTCTTGGTAATGGAACGTTATAAATTTAGAGTTCGTTCAATCATCGGAATATATACCTGTATCCTAACACAGACGTTACCCAAAGCTGAATGTATTATGTACCGTATCCAACCTTGAACATTAACTTTCAGACATGAATATAAATGAAATGTTCATCTGGTCAGCAGACATTCATTGTTTATTTACTCTTGCATAAGTTACCATTAACAGAATTACAGAATATCATTTGTAAAGCTAGTCTGGACACTGTAAATAACAGTCTGACAACTCAGACATAAATCACATACAGAATTTGCGACAACAAGGACTGGTTCAGACTGGTTCGTTCATTGGGCAATGCTTGAGTAAGAGATAACAGTATTATCTCTGAAAAATGGACTAGGCTTTGTCGCGACCGAAGAGATACATTCTCGCAATTCATTCAAGCGCACTAACGAATTTAAAAGAATGAGAACTTTGGATAAGAACTACAAAAAATAAAAGAAAACACATGTGATTTAATATACTAAAGTTATAACAAAAACATGTCTGGGAAATTTTGGAAATACACAAATGTATTAACAGCACAGTAGTTTGTGTTAGTTATATTTTACGCTTCAGGCAACTCGCAGTACGTACATGAAATGTTGGTCAGTTAATTCATCCAATTGCCCTAGACCAGAAATTGTTAACATATGCAGTTTTAGTCAATTTTGCAAAAGTTTACGCTTTGTTTTCTTAAAGTAAAAGATTCAATCATCCAATTATTTGTCCATTCTGCCTATACCATATCAGAGGTAAGTTTCTAATTTCTACGCGAAAAAGAAATGAGTTTGGAGTAGTGGTGTGAATACCGGTTTTCGGAAATACCGAATACCGGTATTTTACGTAATTTTTAACGGTATTCAAATACCGGTATTCTGTTTAAAATATCGGTATTACGATGTGACAATAAAATTTCTTTTGGAAACTTTGGCTGAACAGGATTGTGAATTGGCAAAAGAATTGGAAAGAAGTTTAGTTGAGAGAATATTACAAAGAAGACAGAAATTTTCGCAGGTGTATCTATATTTATAAAATGGTACACATATTGTTGATATTGAAAAAAGTGACAATGGAAAAAGGCTGTTCACTGTAATTACCAAGTCGAAAATTATAAGGGTAATAGCCGATTTAATAAAACGTTTGTCTCCAAATGGAGAAGAACAACAAAATGAAAATTCAATAACGATCCAGCCAGACAATACTGTAGCGTCATCAACCTTCGTATTGGATCTGCAAACTAAATTAGATTCGGCGATTAAAGAAAGAATATGTTCTCTCCTACAACAAAAAAAGCACAAGGGCTGGAACTTACAATAAAAAAAGAAATCAGCTTTTTTGAACAGGACGGAATACGAGGGAAGTATTTACAAAATGTGTATGACTACTTAAGCACAATAACACCAACAAGTGTAGAACCTGAACGGGCATTTTCAGCAGCAGCTAAATTCTGCACCAAAATCCGTTCTCGTTTAGACGAAGAAATGTTAACAATTTTTTGTTTATTAGGATCACATTTTTTAAAATAAAACATTTATTACATTTCTCCTTTGATTTAATTTTTGTGCAGAAGAATCCTTGCTGCTGAAAATACTTTTTAGAAACAAAACTGTATATATGTTTTAATTTTTTTACCTTAATATTTTTTATTATAATTAATTGTTAGCATATTTGTTAGTATATTATTATAATTAGTTGTAAAAAATGTATAATTTTTGTTAATTATTACCTAAGTACGACAATATTTTTTGAAAGATATATTTTAATTAAAATATATCTGTTTTTGCAGTCCCCTCTACAAAAATGTTTCAAGTAATATTATCGTATCTGGCCAACTTTATATATGTATTTAAAATAAACATAAAAAAGGAAACTATTGTTTTATTTCTATATTTTCAGAATACCGGATTTAATATCGGGATTCCGGTATTGTACTTTCAGAATACCGAAATACCGGTATTAGAAATTCCGGCCGGTATTCACACCACTGGTTTGGAGGTAGACAAATCGCTGATCTATGTTCTTATGTCAACCACATCTCGAAAGCGCTCACCAACTTAGAGTTCTGCATCGACCTGCATAAATAATAATCCGAAAGCTTGAAGTCGGATGTAAAAGCCATGTGTTGTGCTGGAGAATTCTTCCCAAGTATAACATGGTTTAAACGCTGAAGCTATTCCAGTGTTCGATTTTCAACACTGCTATGAGGATTGGAAGAACCGTTTCCAGCGCTGTGTGGTTTCTTAAGGAAGTTATTTTTAGGGAGATAATATTGAATTGTGATTCTATTGGAATAAAAAATAAATAAAAATCGATCCGGTTACTTAATTTACACGCCTCGTATATTGTGACGTGACTACAATAAAATACAAGACGATTTTGAATGCGATTTTAAATCCTTATTTAACTACATAAATACTAGACTTATACCACATTTAATTCACAGTTAACTGTTATAGATATACCCATATGTCAGACTAGTCCAGGTATTCAATTAAGTAAATCACTCAATCATCGTACTGAATTTCACTAACTCAGTACCTCTACATGAGTTGAACCACATGTCTAACTCTACACTGAAGCTGAATGTATGGAACTGACTTATTGACGACCTTTACTGTCCTGCTGAACTGACTCACCCGGTTGGCTAAGACTCGACTCAGGTAGCACGCCTCTTATACAGTCGCTTAGATCATTCCATACATTTTCAGAAAATTCGAGTTAACTCTTGAACGATCAGAGGACGTCCTTCTGTCTCACGGCCACTTTAATCTTTTGCATGGCCGTATTCAAAATATTTTGTATATCTTTATTCTTAAATTTCTATACGTTGTTTTATCTTTCTTTCTATTGTTTTCATCGTACCAAAAAAACTGTTCTCAAAGATGAACTTTTATTATTTCAAAGTTTCAAATACTCAAAGAAAATATCTAAACTATTATGTAATGTAAGCATTTACAAACAGCAATTCGTAGTCTTTTATTTCTTTTAAACGAAAGGATTTTGAAAGAGCTATAAAATGAAATTGTTTGCTTTAGTATTTAAAAATCTGGGACAAGAGCTTTAGACGATTCTAAATTGAAAAGGAATAAGATGGTTGAAAAGTATTATAGTGTATCAGCAAACTTGAATCTTGATAAAAACTTGCAACAACTTGCATACATTAGATGCAAAATGGAATATATTCTCAAGAAATTCAAGTTAAGAAGAGATGCAGAGAGATGGCAGTCTGGGAGGAAGAGATAAAGAACTGATGGAAGAAGGAAGGAACAAGAAGGAAGGACATCGAGAAAACAGTTATTATTCATAAATTAAATTGTATAATCTCCCCAGATAAGTAACCAAACTAGTATTTATTTTAAGACAGAGATTAATAAATTTTCCCATATGGTCCTAATACTTCTAATCTAATTCATTGACAGTCATCTGTTTAAGAATTTACAATTAACTTTTCATGTTAAATTTACAAAAGTCTTAAGTTACAATAATAAACATGTCTACCCTTATCTTTAATGCCCTTTATAAGAATTAGATTATTTATTTATTTTTTTCATTTAACATTTTTAATATTTTACTCTAATTGAATGATTATACTGAATTTATTTATAAAATTTTATTTCTGAAACTATACCAAAATTACCTCCCTTACAACTGTTTTCTAGAATATTTTCTCGTTATATTGAATTGATCCTCTGTGTACTATGTACTTTTGTGATTTAATACTCAAATTTCTCACAGATTATTCTGAAATTCTCTTTCATTTTGAAATGTTAGATTATGAGATAAATTTAAAATTGTAGCTCAACACGATAAAACAATAATGTTGAACTGAACAAGTAAACAAACTGAGAAACATTTTTGCATTGGTTAAAAATAAAATTTCCACATATCCGAATTGAAAGCCCCTTAAGCGGAAATACTGAAAATAGGAGATACATCGATCCCTCGGATAAAGCCATGATACGTGTAGTACTAATCTAATTTTAAAACCTACTAAAATTACGTTATCTCTCGACACAACTGAACTTTGAAAGCGAGAAAATTGTAATGGAAAAAATAATTTGATACCCGACCGATGTTCATTGTACTTTTTAGCAGGAAAATATTTTATTTTATTATGTGTTCAATGAATTGCAATATATTTTTTTCGCAAATTTAAATATAGGTTAATTGGTTGACATGTTTTTTGTTTACAAGTTTGCATATTTTATGTTATAGTTTATGCACGAATTATTTTAATTTAGCAATTACGAATATCCATTAAATAAAACAAATATAAAAATTAAAAATGAGAATTTACTATTAATTATAAAAAATGATTAGTGATATAATTTAACTTCACTACTTATTCAAGATAAAATATTTCCGAACAATTATCTTCGACCTAACTTGGATTCAAACTTAGACACGTAAGAAAAGTCGCTAATTCTACCCTACGAACTCCAGTTATTTTCCAGGATGCGGCAGAACCGACCAAGCAGTTTAAAATGGTCACTGCTCGGGCTGTGGTGGGAGGAGGCAGGTGCACCTGGTCGCCAACATGATTTGAACCAGAGAACATCGAGGCTTTGCCGTGCGGGTGTATTTCGAAAACAATAGCTTTGTGATTGCGACGCAAAGAGCTATTCGGCAACGGTTCAACTTTCCGCGCAACAACGCCGTTCCTGCGAACACAATTCGGTCATACGTTAGGCAGTTAGAAGAAGCTGGTAGCACGCTTAGAAGAAGTACACATGGCCAACGTAGGTCCATAAGTACTCCGGAAAATGTGTAGCTGATGAGAGCAACACTTGAGCAGTCGCCAAGACGTTCTGCTCGAAAGCATGCTGTTGCTTTGAGAATGTCAGACCAAAGTGTGAGGAGGATTATTCATTTAGATTGGCAGTTTCATCCATACAAAATAATGATGGCTCAGGAATCAAGTGTAACAGATTACGATAACCGTAGAAATCTGTATGAGCAAATGCTTACACAGACCTCTCCCGCAGCAGCTTTCTTCAATAGCAACGAGGCATATTTTCATCTCAGTGGAGATGTTAACAAGCAAATTTCCGTTACTGAACTGATTCATGAAAGACCGCTACATTCCCCTAAATTAACGGTGTGATGTGCCGTATCACAATTTAAAATAATAAACCTGTACTTCCTTGAGTAGGAAGGCGTGGTTGTGACCGTGAATTCCGAATGTTATCACTCTATGTTGGAAAATTTTTCTGCAGACCAGAATGGAAGAGATTATTGAAGAAAAGGATTTTGGGGGAGTTCTGGTTCCAACAGGATGAAGCTACAGCTCACATAGTGCGAAATTCACTAAATGTTTTAAGAGAAATGTTTCCCGGACATCTGGTCTCTCTGAGGAATAACGTTCTTTTCATAATTTCTTTCTTTGGGGATATCTGAAGGAAAAAGAGTTCAAACAACGCCCTCATACCTTACCAGAGCTAAGGAAGCGGATTATTCAAGAAGTTAATGCCATACACCGCGATATGTGTGAACGAGCTATACAAAACTTCAAAAACGTCTCCAACAGTGTGTTGCTGCTAACTGCAGCTCTCTCGAGGGCATTATTTTCAAAACTTAATGAATATAAAATGGTATTTACTGCTGAATAGGAAAATAAAAACAGTTTTTTTTCTATATTTTTCCGTTAATGTTTTATAACCCCAGAAAACTGTTATTCACTTTTATCGCACCTGTAAATCCACCCATTTATTGGCCTTGTCAAGTAATTTCTTCGAGCCAATTTAATCCTGAGCTAGCCTCTTTCACTCTCTTACTTTTAATACAGTACACGGCTCTTATTGGAACTACGGATAATGATATCATACAGATATTGTTATCACTTAAATGAAGAACGACTATCTAAAAAAAAAATAAAACGGGAGTTCCTCAGGGAAGTGTTCTAGGATCAGTCCTATACCTACTGTACCCCAGCGATCTTCCCGAGTTATAAAATAACACTGTTTGCTGATGACACTGCGATATTAGCAGTAGGCAACAACAATAAGAATCGACAGGTTACCAACAGCCATCACCCAAATATAAAACTGGACAAAAAGATGTCGAATAACCTAAATGATTCTAAATCGGTTTATATTAACTTCAGTTACAGTCTGCAAAAGGTAATTATTTAATAAAGAATATGGCTGAACTTCTTCTTCTTGTTTAGACGATTATATTCTAGAACTTGACTTAGTTCTCCCATTTCCTTTTTCATTCCTCTGTGTTATAAGCAAATCTGTGCCAGCTGCTTTCAGCCACTTGCCTGATGTTGCTTGACCATCGCTTCGGTGGACGACCTACTATTTGATATTTGAGACCATCTCTCATCCGTCTCCCTACAACGTAATTAACTTAATTTGTTTAGTTGCCCTTTCTACTACAGCGATAAGTCCTGTTAATGCTCTCATTGTTTTACTTGTTTTGTCTCCCCATTAGAGTTTGACCCAGCATCCTCCTCTTCATTGCTCTCTGACTCAATTGGCCAACATAGTTGAATAGCCAATTAAAAGAGAAAAAAGGGTTCACATGTATTTGCAAGCTTTCCATCCTTGCATGATTATATCTGCTGACAATTAGTTATTCAGATTTATCATTACTGATATTGATTTCTTGAAAAACGTTCTCAATAATAAAATAATGGAAAAATTAAAAAATAATCTAGATTATGAAAAATCAGAGAATGCTAGAACGAGTTATTAGCAGGAATAACTTTTAAGCGAAATTTGTAACTTGCGGAACATATTTATAGAATATAACATAGTTAACTTTGTAAAGAAGTTCTTTTTCGTAACTCTATTAATCAGTATCTTAAATTTTCTGTGAGAAGCAAATTGTTGCGTCTTTCTAATATAAATTTAGTATTAAATTTTATTCTCATAAACTAAAGATATTTTAATCTTAACTGGTACGAAAACGGATAGCGGAGATCTGATAAAGTAAATCTTCTATCCAAAAGTTTGCCGAACAAGTAACATTTTAATCAAAATTAATCGCAAGTATACGTAAGTCTACGATGAACATTAAACCTCGCGTTCTAACCATGTAATCCCGGGCAACACAGGTTAACCTTGCTTTATCCACCAACGCAAATCCAAGGAGACTTCAACTCAAACTAAAGTATTACAACAACTATTTTACTAACTTTTCTAACTAGATTTATGAAGAGCAGTGAAAACAAATAATTAATATTCATCTTGCCAAATAAAGCAATTACTAAATGACAAATTGACACGTTAACCATCGTGAGACACAATAGTTGTTTCTCAATTTCTCTTAAATTTACGAGCCCTGTCCACTTTTAGTTGGCCCAGCTATGAAATTTTCAGTTTCTTTAGAAATTATTAAATAATAAGTAAAAGTAAATGATGCTTTGTACATATTTTGACAATATAATCATATTAGAAGCAAAGGGGTCAAAATTTATTCCGTTATATTTAATTTGTGATTATAAACATAATATTCGTAAAACAAACGTATTTTTTGAGTTCATGTATTCTTGTACTGTATATAAAATAAACTGGTTTTTTGCGGTAGCTATGCGTAGTAGGCGTTGGAAAACAAAGTTTGTTTATAGACTGTGATGTATTAAAAGTGTTAAGTCTAAATAATTTTAAAACATGGGCAGAGGCAAAGCTATTGATGAAAAAATTTGGTTAATCATTGTGAACTTAGCAAAAACAGGAAAAACCAATTCCGAAATCGGAAAATTATTAGGTTTGTCAAGATACAGTGTACAAGAGGTGTAGGAAAACTTCACTTTATCGATGGCATTGTTAACACAGCCAAATATTTAAGTATTTTAGAGGAATCTCTGTTGCCAACTATAGAACATGCATAAATCTCTCGGGAGGATTTTATTTTTCAACAAGATGGAGTCGCTTTCCATACGTCAAAAAAATCTTTGAAATGGTTCCGTGATCATTATATTCTACTTTTAGAGTGGGTTTCAAGTAGCCCAGACTTATCCCCCATCGAGACACTTTGGCACGAAATGAAAAAACGATTGCGTATAACACCGGCTAGAACAATTCCAGAATTAAGACTAAAACTTCAAGAAATATGGGATAATTTTACTCCTCGAAAATGCCAAGACCTTGTAGATACTATGCCTACAAAAATTAATGCCGTTATAAAAATGAAAGGTGACGTTACCCAGTGGTAACTTCTGAAATAGGTTTCCAAGTTAATGGCTTTCCAATGAAAATATTATTTTTTTCTTATTAATTTACTTTAATAGTTGTAAATATTAATCGTTAATCTCTAAAATGTTTAATTGAAAATAAAATATTACCTAGATTTCATAAGCTATTCGCATTATGTTAATTGAACACCAATAAGTAAAAATTTCGTAGCTGGGCCAACTGATAGTGGACAGGGCTCGTAGTTCACGCGGCACATTTTATTTGTCCCAACACTATTTATTTTTCAGGCCGCAAGTCTTCACAACTTGTTTTAGGTAGCGATCGAATACTAAAAGCCATTGACCTGGCAGACCATCATGTAGTAGTTAAGCCTCATAACTTGTTGCAGTATAATTTATTGCATACGGCCATAGGATCCATATTCTCTGGCCTTGATAATAAACAATAACATGATTGTGAATACCAGTTCCGTCTTTTCCATAAGGGCACATGGGGCAAGGGCCCAGGGTCCAGGACCCTGGGCTTGATGGGGGCCTAAAAATACCGCGGTCGTCGTTTACACAGAAAAAAGAGGAGCTCCATTTTTAGTGCAATTATACTAAGTTAAACTTAAATGTGAATCGAAAACTAGATGAGATTTATGGTCACCAATTTTCACGGCTAAAAAGGATAAAAAATGAATTATGAACAACTTTGTTGCAATAGTAATCACTTCACTTATATTTGATTTGTATAAAAACCATAACCTATAAAGTCACTAAATTGACTGATGTTTGTATTCACTTTTTTTTGACTTTCTAAAAGAGCCCCAAACTCTATGTGCCTAAGGGCCCCTGCATGGCCTAAGACTTTTTTACTTTTTTTTTGTTTTTCATTATGGCCAGTACCGTGTTAAGACTGCTATTAAATGACGTAATCCTCAAGTTCAATAATCTAATATATTAAAATATTTATTTTCTGTAAAAATAAATATTTTGATGGCATTTGACCTGGCAAATCAACAAATGATGCTATTAATTGTATATTTAATAAACGATGACCATAATTCTTTGGATATCTTACGAGCATCCTTGGCAATTTTTCCTGATCTCGCTTAAGCCTCTGATAGGGTGAATCATGGATTATTATTGCGGAAACTGGAAATATATGGTATTACAATTATCCTTCTAAATTTTATTAAAGGTGATTTATCTGATAGAACGCAACAAATATTATGGAATTTTGAGCGAAAAAAAAAAAAAACAGCTCTGGTATACCAGAAGGTACAATTTTAAGTCCACTTTTATTGATAATCTACGGAAATCATCCTTTTTAACCCCATATAAAAATTATTTCCTGTGCGGACGATACGGTACTATTTACAGAAGTCGTATCCTGGCATGATAATCTTAATTATGCGAATAATGATTTAAAAATGACTTGCATTGATTAAAATTTTTATATAGATAAAAAAAATATTAAAACATACACTTATCAGTTATAAGTTATAGGAGAATTGTTATAAACTGACTTTCAACAATATACAATGCCGACAGTATTTAATTACTCGAGACTTAGTTTTAGATTTAACTTATATCTGATTACCGTTATCATATTTTTAAAAATGTAGTAAATTAAACATTTAATATTTCATTTGATTAAATAAATATACTATTCGCTGCATTTTCTATTTATTATATGAGTCATTCTGGTGTTGCTTGAATTTCGAATGCAATTTATTTTCAATACATTGTAATATTGTCACATAGGTTTCCTAGGTCAGGATTACGACATCTAGACATTGTGACGGTCAGCTGTCTGATTAAAAACTATTCGTCATTGTCTGACGTATGTGGTCTGATTACGAAAATGCAGACATCGCATTTTCATAATGAGGAAATATTTGTCATGACGAATGAATATTGGAACTGGGTTAATTTTCGTTAAACAGTCACAAAATATGGAGTTAGTGGAACATAGCCAACTCCGCTGCACGTATTAGTCCAGAAGGTGACGACCACGACACTGACGCCAGATTCTTGTATCGAGAGAGAAGCCAAGCAAGTAGTGACCATGTGAGTGGGAGAAGACTTCTCCAGGCTCCTCGACTTCCGGATGGGTAGCCCCCACCTCGGAGATAAGTCCAAGCCGATCCTGGCCAATACGGGGTGGACCGAAGACTTCCCCAACTCCATGGACCAATTCAACATTATATTGTAATTTTGATAAATGTGTAATAAATTTGTTATGTTGAAATCAGGAGTTGTGTCTCAATCAAACCACCCACGTGACAATATGAACAAGTACTGTAACTAATTTTTTCTGTTAAAAAACCTCTCCTATCTTTCACTTGTTAAGTTGTGCATAACATACGTGTTTATGGTGACTGTTAAAAAATGCAAAAAGTGTTAAAAATGTCTCCTAAGCATTTTATTATTTCTCACTTTTCATCAAGTATAATGTATCGACTAATGGAGGCTACTTCATTATTTCCACGAACTTCTCTTTGGAGAGACAGGAGCATCTTCAAGGACTGCAGATGTGCACGAAAGTGGCTAACTCCAAAAATCTCAAATTTTAGTTTTGTCCCAGTTTTTCTTTTCAATTAGCGACTATAGAAAAATGTAATTTTTATTGATTGCTAACAGTCGTAAAAAAATATTGTATGAAACTCATGCATAAAGCATATTTTTTTTCACCCATGGGCTGCGGCACTCGCCTACGAATCGTGCAACGAAACTTACCATTCGTGTAAATTGATGTGAAGTGTGAATTTTCACATATTTCAGGATTTTGTAGGTATTTAATAAGTGTAAGAAGCCAACATAATACTGGATGTCTAGGTATATTTATCACATCAAAATCAAATTTTTTTGATAATCACTTTTATTCGTTATTTGAGAACTAAGAGCTTCCATTTCATTTTTTTAAAGAAAATTTCAATAATTTGCCAAATATCCCAGCGTTTTTTCTGAATTTGCTTCGTATTCAAGTCTTTTTTAGATAAATAAGAAATAGTATACAATGTAGAGTGTAGTGTGGTGTGGTGTGGAAATTTTTAATTTCAAAAAAATGCACGCACTATCTTAGCTATAAATACAAAATATCCATAACATAACTAGCCATAATTTAACCAGGAATTAAAAAAAATAATAATAATAATAATAACTTTGTCAAAAACTCAAAAACTGCCATGTTTTTGAAAAACACAATCTGATCAAAAATTCCTCTCGTACGTTTCCGGCTCAGTTGAATATACATTACCTATATTTTTTTCAGAGTTTCACTTTAACCCTTTTCGGTAAAAGGGTGCGGGACAAGAACTTTTGCACATTTTTGGCTAAATTCGTGTTAGAAGAAACGAATTTCAAAAAACTATCTACCGTTCTGTAATCTACGTCTTAAGAGCTTTCTTAGTTATTGGTTTTATAGCAACTTTTCTTAAAGAAAATTTTTCGAAATATTTCTCTATTGTGAAATATTTGCAAAAATCTTAAAACCGACACGAGTAAACTCCCATTTCTAGTTAACCGTGTTTTATAAAAAGTTGATCAACTTATGCCATGGATGTCAAAAGCTTAAATATGAAGTTTCATAATAATCCAGACAGACAGACCGACAGACATCATGCTAAAAATAGTCAAAACGTTATGTAGGCACCTCAATACGTGGAGATCCATCGAAATCACGAAATGTCAAAATCGGTACGATCACAATACCTCCCTTATATGTGTTGGCGGTTGGTAATTATATTAGTCATTTCAAACAGATGCAAATACGAAACCAACAGTAAACATTTAAAGAAATAATCTAAAGATATACTTAAACCAGATCTTGCTCGTCTAAATTGATTCTTGATTCCTATATTATCCTCTTTATTTAGGACTTACCTTAAATTTAGTGAAAATTATGTACCTAGAACAGAAAATACAGTATATTAGAGTACATACATAACATTTAGTAATATATGTCGAGAGTCATTTTAAAAGGAAGATATTATTTAATATATGAGTCATCGTATATACCAGTGGTTCTCATAGGGTCAATCGCGTATTGATTTAAAGTCGATCGCCAGCAAAAAAGTATATATATATATATATATATATATATAATAGGTAAATCTTGACGTATGTAGTAAAATAAAACTTCTCAATCGGTCGTCAAATTTTAAAAATATATTAGTCAATTAATAAGAGACCTTTCGACTACTCAAGCGTAGTCATCTTCAGTCAACGAGGTGTGATATATAATATATATGTGAATGATCTTGACGAGTCAGGATAATAATTGTGTTTCTTCTTTAATCGTCAAATAGGTAGAAAAAATAATAAATTAGTTTAATTCATTGGGACGTTTCGCATATATATTAGTTTTATGCATCTTCAGCCTGTGATATGCAGTTAATCATCAGTGGCTGATATAATGGACGTACATTGTAAAATACGGTGGTCGTTGTAATAAAAACTTAGTGTAAAAATTAAAATTTTAAAATTATAAAAAAAAAAATATATATAAAAAATCACAATTGTTTGTCAAATACATAAAAAACCGTAAATAACTGTTTACGTGTCAGTAGTTTAAAATCAAGTCTTTATTACAACGACCACCGTATTTTATAATGTACGTCCATTACATCAGCCACTGATAATTAACTGCATATCACAGGCTGAAGATATATAAAACTAATATATATGCGAAACGTCCCAAGGAATTAAACTAATTTATTATTTTTCCTACCAATTTGACGATTAAAGAAGAAACACAATTATTATATATATATATATATATATATGTATAATACAGTGTGTTAAAAATTTATTAAATTCAAGACGGCAGAGGCATTAAACAAGCTTATATGAGTTCCGAAAAATAGGCGAACTAATTTCAAAAATTCTAAGCGCAACGAGGTTTGACCAATCAGAATGTCCAGTACACTCTGTTATGGTTTGGGTAGATCGCGGTTAAGTCTGGATTTTAAAAGTATAACGCGTGGAAAAATTAGTGAGCACCACTGGTATATACCGTTATAAACTATCCTGAACCAAATGAACATCATCTGTAAGTCTGAATCGTTTAAAAAATTGTTATATTACAGTTATGATTTTTTAAAATTGCTTGAATTTTTTTTTAAATAATTGCCATTGGGCACTAATTAGATACTACGTTTTTAATGATTTTGTAAAATATAAATGCGATATAAGTTTGTTATTTCTTTTAGTTCAATATTTATGTGTATAGATAACCTTAGTATTTGGTTTTGCGTCATACACACTATATCATAAATGTAATCCCTTTCATTGATCTGCTATTTCTCTGGTGATGCGTTAAATTAATCGCTATAGTGCAATAAATATACATGATTTATGTTGGTATCATACAGTTCTGTTTATCCTTTTGTAGTTTAACTGAGTTAACTAAGGGAACAAGTTTCCTTAACGGTTCAACTTGACCACATACAACATAAGGAATTGTTACGAGACCCTTGTCCTAAATCGCAAGGGATAGTTAAACTTCTTCGAAGAAGATAACATTACTGAAGTATAAAATATTATAAAACACTACTGAAGTTAAATTTAGATTTTATATATCTATACTTTTTCAGAGACTGAATCACGACCATGTTGAGAGTTCATATATATGTAAACAATATAATTCTTGATAAAATATCAGTATTTACTTTCAAAGCATTAGTTTTAAGCGTCGTAGTTTGGTTCAGCAAAATATCCACGTATGAGAAGAAAGAACTATACGATTTAAAAAATATATCCCAGGAGACAGGATTCCAGTTTTCGACAACCAAGACAAATGCCAAACATTTCACAAATTTGCATGTCCCCAATTTAAATTATAATATAAAAATACATAAACACGAATTAAATTCGATGAGATTTTTGGGATTAATATTTGACAAGAAGCTGATTTGAGAAATGAACTAAAAAATCAGCTGTGGCCACCACAGGACCGGCCGCCATCGTAAAGTACTTATATAAAATACATTCTAGCAGCAGAGTAGTAATAACTTGGCCTAATATTTTCTAACAGAAATATTATTTATCATGTCCATGGAAACGTTACATATAAGTATGAAAAAATTGAGACTTGGAAAAAATTCGAAAATTTTACAGAAAATATTCGACATTTTTCGTTTTATCAAAAAACGTATCAAATAAAAGTTATTGCTTTTATAGCAACTTTTGTTCAATAATTTTTTTCGAAATATTTTTCTGTTAAGTGGGTTCAAATATTTTTTGTTTATTTGATGTGATGTTTTGACAGAATACTTCAGTGATTTTTAATGTGTGCAATATGTAAAGTTTTTTTTTTTTTTTGTTAAAAATAAATATTATTTATTGTAATTATTTATTATACTAGCAGACACGTTGCCAACAACGTTGGCAAACTGATATCGAATAAAAATCAATATAAGCAAGAATCAATTATTAAAATTTGCATTATTCTGCCTATATTAACAAAACAAAAACGTTTCTTGATTATACCTAGGAAATCCTAAAAATCTGCTTAATGCGTGTCGTTTAAAAATTAATATCGGGCCGGGTACGGCCCGCAGGCCATATGCTGGACATTAATGGTATAGCTGTTTCTGATTATACCTAGGAAATCCTAAAAAGCCGATCAATGCGTGTCGTTTAAAAATTAATATCGGACCGGATACGGCCCGCGGGCCATATGCTGGACATGAATGGTATAGTTGTTTATGATTATACCTAGGAAATCCTAAAAAGCTGATTAATGCGTGTCGTTTAAAAATTAATATCGGCCGGGTACGGCCCGTGGGCCATATGCTGGACCTCAATTGTATAGCTGTTTATGATTATACCAAGGAAATCCTAAAAAGCCGCTCAATGCGTGTCGTTTAAAAATAAGTATCGGGACAGATACGGCCCGCGGGTATAACGTTAATTGACACAACATTCTTTAATTAAGCCAAGGTATATACTGACTGGAGAGCTAAGAGCAATATTCTCGCTAAGGCTAAACACATAGTGAAGCAGAGAGCAAAGCAGCGATGAAAGCGGAGAGCAAAGCGGCGAAATTAAGTAAATGAATTCCTGTTAATACGCGCATAGTGGAGCGTACTGCAGCGAGGTTATATCGTTGTTATAGTCGGGCAAAGCGACGCGTTCAAACAATTTGGATTTCTCTGCTATCATCGTTGCTAAATTAGTTGTTTAAAATGGATATTGAGGCATTTACAAGTAGTTCTCATTTATAAGAGATATTTATAGTAGGTTCCGATTGAAATTTGTCCATTTTTTACCAATTTATGTTGATTTTTTTCCAAAATATAATCAAACGTTGAAATACTCATGCGAAAATAAGAATGAAACTTTTCTGGATGTTGCATATAGAAATGATGAAATTCACCATGTATATGTCTACTTTTTTTATTCTGTGAAAATTGCACCTTCTAGGTGTTTATTTTTATTTTTTAGTAAATACCAAATTTTCAGGGAAGAGTTTTCTGTTAGTAAAAAATCCATTATAATTTTGTGAACTTTCTGCTCGATTTTAAACGCGTCACTATGTGTAGACACTCTTTTTTTATAAAAGACATTCTTTCGTGAGCGACATTCTTTCGCTGTTTTACTCTACGCTTTCATCACTGCTTTGCTCTCTGCTTCACTATGTGCTTAGCCTAAGTGAGTTGCTGTCGGAGAACGTCGCTCTGAATGGTGGGGAGCGACCGACCACACACCTCAAGCCCCGCTAGCACCTAGGAACTTAGCGTTACGAGGATACACAGAAATTAGGGCTTTTATATATATATATATAATTATTTATAATTGGTACATGTGTTAATTTTTGAAAGGAATAAAATTACACTAATTTTACATAAAAAAAAATGTGTGTTTGTTTTAACTGTCTATTTTTATATTACCGCCTATTTAACTGCTTTTTTTTACGTTATTGCCTATTTAACTGCTTATTTATTTGGGTTTTGCTGCTTATTTGCCTGCCTAAATTATAACTTTTAATTACCGAAAAATCCGCTAGTTATAACTATGTTTGCAATTATTTAGATGAAGAGATCACAGTTAAGACGTTGTTTGTGAAAAGTCACAAAAAGTGCGTAGTCAGCGAACTAAAAGTTATTAGTTTTCAAAATATTTTCAACCACTTTTTTTTTTTTTTAATAAAAGTGATGCATATAATTAGGTGAAAGTAAGTACATGCCATGTTTATTCACGTTTTCGAAATGAAATAAGCACAGAAACATTGTTTCGACCCGAATACCTTCTTATTTGCATAGAATTAATAGAACTAATATACTTGCAAATAAATAATATTATGCCCATTTGTAAATGTGTACAGCTGACTAGGTTATAAATGATCTAGCGTTATAACCTAGACGTTTAGATTTTATAATTTAGTACTTTACTTTATTTCATATGTATTTGTATTAAAATTTTGCAATTTGTAATAAAAATATAAAATGTATGGGAAGAAAAATGTTTTAACTTTTAATAAAAGAGGAGCTTAAAAATGTTTATCCGTGACTAAAAACTGATGATACCCTTTTATAAATTATGCTTTTCACCAAACAAATAATTGTTTTATCAGTCCAGTTTTGCAGACCGCCACTAAAAAAAAAAGATGTGGACGCCCCTATTCTTAACATACAGTTAAGTACAGATTTAATAAAATAGTAATGTATCAATTATGTTTTATTCCTTCAAACTATAGCTTCCCATAAAACATTTCCTACCTAATTTGTTCAATTCTGAAAATATGAGTAGAGTGAAAATTTAATAACCTTCAACATATTAATACCAGTTATATGCTACCTGTATAACTGTTAAATACGGTTCTTTCGTCCAATAACGTTTTAGGGTAATACTGTAAATTTAACTTTATTGATTTCAATAATTAACGGTTTTATGACCAAGTATGAAAAATGGTTCAATGAGTTTACTTTACCCCTTTCGCTGAGAGTGTGATAACATCTATAAAATCAGGGGTGTTTTTCAAATTTACATTAAAAATCAGTGAAATTTGCTTGGCTGCAATTAAAACCGTATAAATGCGAAATGGTTATGTTTTTATGTGATAATGAAATTACCGAATTAATTTATGAATTGCTTTTGTATTTTCCTCTGCTATATAAAAATGGATTAAAATATTTATACTGTTGATATTTAGCATAGCCCAACTTTTTTGGCCTTCGACCCGTTCAACAATATCTCATATTCATAACGTCCCTACTGAAAAAAAAAAAAAAGATGTAGGTACATATAAGCCCACAACGGATAAAATAAATAACGGCAAACGGGGGGGGGGGGGGGGGGCACGGGCCCACAGACAAGAAAGGAGCACCTTTTCTCCATCGTCCCCTAACAATGTCATATCAACATTTAATGTCTGAATGTAAGAAAAAATATATTAATACTATAGAGTCAAATATAAGTACAAATCCCAATACTTTCTGGAAACATATCAAATCTCAAAAGAATTTTTATTTTATTTTATTTTTATTTTACGTCGGAAATACAACAGAGATAAATCTCTACAACAGATTTTCACAAATTATAAGTAAATATACATCAAATGGTACATTGATAATTTACAAAAATAATAATTTAACAAACAAATTATTAACCAAGTCCAAACAAAAAAAAAAAAAAAATGTGGTTCAATAATATAATTATTAGAGTAGTAACAAAAAAAGAAAAAGTTACAATAAAAATAGTGACTAACAATAAATGTTATACATTAATTATTTAGGTGTGATTTAATTTTGCTTTTAAATTGACCCAATTATAAAAAAAAATATATCACATATATTAAACATTTTATTAAAATAAGTAACGCTTCTATTCAGCGGTGAGAAATTGCCTATATGAGATAATTTATTTTCTAAATAAAATGTATTTTGCTGTCGGGTATAAATCTGAGGTACAGTGAAATTTAAATAACTCAACAATTCAGCGCAATCTACCATATTGTTAAATATTTTGTAAAGGCTACACATATCCAGAAACAGTTGTCTGTTAGAAAGCTTTAAAAGGTTATAGCGTTTCAATCTATCTTCATAAGTTAGGAAAATATTGCTCCTATTAAATTTATGGTCCAGAAATCTCACAAAACGTTTCTGAATGGACTCGACTCTGTCTGTATAGATTTGATAGTGAGGATTCCAGATTATGCTTGCATATTCTATCTTACTACAGACAAGTGATTTGCATAACTGGATAACGCTTTTAGGTGTTTTAAATTCTTTAGTTGACCTAAATATGAATCCAAGATTTCTTAGAGCAGTGAGGTGACTTTCTCAATATGTGTGTCAAATCTGAGTTTATTGTCTAAATAAACTCCCAAATCCTTTATATTATTTACTTTGGTTAACACAGTTCCACCCGTATTGTAATGAAAAATTTCAGGTTGAAATTTTCTAGTAAACGATATATGCTGACATTTACTAGTATTGAGAAAAAGCAAATTCTGTTGACAGCAATTAAAAAAATTATTTAGATCATTATTTAAAGCAAGGCAATCGTCTTCGGACTTAATTTTACAATATATTTTTAAATCGTCAGAATATAACAGAAATTTAGCTTTTTTAAAACATATATTAATATCGTTAATAAAAATTGTGAATAAGACTGACCCTAGATGCGATCCTTGACCAATACCGGAAGTTATTATAATAAAATTTGACACACAATTATTGATAGCGACCACCTGCATTCTGTTAGTAATATAAGATTTTAACCACCGTAGCAAGTTGCCATGTATCCCAATCGACATTAATTTTTTAAATAGTAAATCGTGATTGACTTTGTCAAAAGCTTTTTTAAAGTCTTAAAGAATAGTTTAAATATTCCAAATAATATGTATTATGATAGTGTGCATGCACCTGAAGGCATCGATATATGTAATTGCTTCGCAAACTTCTTCAAATCAGTTTACAATGATTGTCCGATTAGTAATAAACAGAAAATAATTAATAGTGATAATAACACGGTTAGAATCATAAGCGATATAAAAATATCACAAGAAACTATTTTAAACTTACTGTCTAACTTAGATACAAAAAAATCTCCAGGTCCAGACAACATACATCCTATATTTATTATACATTGTGCATATTACTTACTAGAACCATTAGAAATTATTTTCAATAGCTCCTTAAGAGCTGGAACATTTCCTGATATATGGAAATGTAACTATATTTCACCTGTTCATAAGAGTGGAAATAAGCAGAACGTATAATATTATAGACCTATATCCAAAATTAGTGTTTTATCAAAAATATTTGAAAAATCGATACTAGAAAAATTAAATTATTATTTTAAAACTATTATTATACCTGAACAGCACGGACTTATATCTTCTAGATCGACATTGTCCAATCTGCTGGCTTTTACACCATTTGTAAATAATAGTTTCAACAACTATACACAAGTTGACACCGAGAGTACCGATTTCTCAAAAGCATTTGATAAAGTTAGTTACGATATACTTATACAAAAATTAGCTTTTTGCGGTATACATGGAACGCAACTCAGGTGGCTGGACTTGTATATTAGGAATCAAGATCTTACATTCGTTATAAACTGATTTAAATCCATAAGTTATGAGGCCACTTCCGGTGTGCCTCAAGGCTCGCATCTCGGTCTTTTGCCAGGTGATCAAAAACTGCAAATTCTTGCTATTTTCAGATGACTTAAAAATATTTAAACCTATAAACACTTTAAGCGAATGTGATCAAGTTCAAAATGACATAAACGGGCTAAATATTGTGTAATTGTCTAAATATTGGCTAAATATTGTCCAAATATTGTGCTAAATATTGTCCAAATATTGTGCTAAATATTGTCCAAATACTGGCTAAATATTGTGCTAAATATTGGCTAAATATTGTGTTATATTGTCTAAATAACGAGCTGTCGTTAAATATTGATAAATGTTATATAAGGTCATTCAGTCGAATGACGGAAATAATGTCGAAAATAAATAAAAAATAAATAAATAAATTAACAAAACCCCTGGGGGCCCATATTGACCATTTTGGGAACCCTTGATATATACGTATGTAAGAAGTAAACTATGTTGGAGTTAAGTATATAACAAACAATTTTCTGTCCCAACTAATGTGTGAAATCATACACAGAAATTTAAGGTATAAAAGAAAAATTGAAGTGGAGTATAAATTTTCACACATTTTAGGGTTTTATAGCTATCTAATAAGTGACAACAATTTGTGGGTACATATTAGAAAGCATAAAATTCGAAAACTTAAAAAAAAATCCATCTAGAGCTGTGGTTCCCAACCGGAGGTGCATATTGAGGGGTGCGAGACGATTTATAGAAATTTATAACATTTGTATAAAAAAATCTAGTTTATTTAAATTTTAAATAGTCTAGACTTTTTTAACACTCGAATCTTCATTTTGACGTGTGACGTCAAAATGCTTAATCAATTAATTTGATCAATTTTAAAGAAATATTCATGCGATTTCCTTTTTTTTTGCTCTTCACTTTTTATTTTGATTAAATTGACATATAAATATGACTCAACTGAAAAAATCTAAACACATTTTTTATGGGGGTGCGGGAGCGTATTTTGAAACACATACAGGCTTTCGAGATGTAGTGCTGGAGGCGTATACTGTGAATACCTTTCATTGTCCGTCGCCATAATTGCTCTATTAAGCGAGAGCTCAATATACAACAGCGCCTCTTATCTGTAGTTTACAACCGTATTCTCTCATATTTCGGACACATCATGCGGAAGGAAGACAGAATCAGACTAAGAAAGCTCGGGGTGCTTTCTAATAAGGTTTTTTGATAGTATTAAGAAAGTAACTGATAGTCCGCTGCAGCAAAAATTTCACCAAACCCTCGTCGAGATGACTAAATAGGTACTACGTCATGTTGATTAAAAATGAAGAAAAATTGAAAAGAGCAAGCCTACAATGATCGGGTACAGCATTGTTGTTTATGTTTAGGACCATAACAAAGGAAGATGAAAATACATTTGTTTGGTTTGAGGGAAAGATCTGCGTCACATATATGAATCTTTGAATGTGATGGATGATGTCAACGTTACAATTTTGAGTTGTATCAAAGTTATAAAGATCAAAATATGGTCCAAACGATAAAAATCAATGGTCTAAGGTGCATGCCCGTAGAGTGAATGCACGAAAATGAACCAACGAGAAGATTCTCCAAACAGAAGACTCTCGGAAAAGAATGACGTTAATGAGTCAAATACTAGTTAAACATCAATTTTATCAAAGTTATCAGGTTAGGTTCATTTGCGAATTGTATACTGTAAGAGTTTAACTGACTCGATAGTGCAGAAGTAGCGGCCCTGCTTCTTGTGCTAAAGATCCCGGGTTTAAATCCCCGACAGGGCATGCATATTTATATTCGTTACATATTTATATTCATTACATAAAAAAACATCACATCATAAATTCTTTTACATATAAGCTTAGCCGAAAATGAATTTGCAGACAAGACATTATAGTACCAGTTTGGTGAACTTTCACTTGTGAGGGGTGGAGTCACCGTGGAAGTTGTAGTTCTAAAACTTTACTTTTCAAGTGAAATATTTAGTGCCCAATATACAGCAGTAGTAGTACACTAGTGAAAACATACGACTCCATGAGACTACTATGGGACATTTATAGGCCTAAAGAGAGGAAGAGAAGGAAGGAGTGAGCGAGAGAGTTTAGGCACGTTTATCAGATATCACGCCAATTATCATTTAAAATGATGCTAGAATCTAGGAAAAACTCAAACACAGTAAATTTTCACAAACTTGAACAGTGAATGTGCACATTTGTCGTTGTTATGCTTAAACAATGAACAAAGTTGATAAACAAACTGCGCGCTTATAATTCTTTTACAAGCTGTCAGACTGAGTGAGATAGGTACACATCAGTATATTGATTGGACACCTTTTAAAAATAGATGTATAAAGGCTGTTTTTTAGAAACGCCGCACCTCGAATAACTCCTTTATTTTAAGAGATACAAAAAATTCTTAAGAAAAAAAGTTAAACTACACAAAAATGCCCACTTAAGGAATATAATAAGAATTCTGCGTCCTTCCGGTTTCAGCGGAAATTGTTTCAACTATTTATCTAGCTATTCTAGGGAACCAGTATTTTTTTTTTTTCATGAAAGTATTTTAACTCAGCTTTACAAGGCTATCAAAATATCATACTTTAATTTTAACCATTTCAAAATGGCGACCATTTATTTACAAAATGATAAATATCATAAATTCGTATAAACTAAATTATAAAAAGATATAACATTATTTAACAAGGAAAAACAATAAAACAAAATATGACTAAAGTTAGTAATAAACTAAGGAAAATTTACAAATGTTCAATATGACCGCCGTTGTTATCCACACATTTTCTCATTTGTAATAAAAACTCTTCAATTACATTTAGAACGATATACTCTTGAATTTCCCTGATGGCTGTTCTTACCCTATGTTCTAAGTCTTCTAATCTTTACCTTCAAAATATCTTCTTTCTTGGTAGAGTTGCTGGGCCCTTACAGAATTTATTTGACATTCCCCAAATGTCAGAACCATATCTGCCATTTCTTCATTTGAATGTAAGCGTATGTAAGACATAATTACAAACGATTTGATGTTATCACCTTTAATATCAAACTCGTACTAACAGGCAAGAAAATTTTCAGGTTTTATTTAGTGTTTTTATGTAACAAAATCATTTTCAAAGCTTGCAATGTTTAACTTTGTACGATTTATGTTATTTATTATTTTGTAAATAAATAGTCACCATTTTGAAATGGTTAAAATTGAAGTATGATATTTTGATATCCTTGTAAAGCTGATTTAATGTACTTTTAAGGAAAATAAATTAAAGTACCTATTCCCTATGCTAGATAAAAAGTTGAAACAATTTCCGCTGAAACCGGAAGTGATGCAGAATTCTTATTAAAGTCCTTAAGTGGGCTATTTTGTTTAGTTTAACATTTCGTTTTGTCTAGTTTTTTTAATTTTCGAGATGCGGCGTTTCAAACAAATACCCTGTATGTAAATGAGCTTAAGATCTAAAATCTCTTAAACAAATAGTCAAAAGACAGAGGAGATAAGTTCTTCATTTCCCGACCTCCGGCCATAGATAGGAAAGCCGCATAGCCAGTATGACGTTTCAGCCGGTCCTATTATTCCTAGGGTGACCAGATTTCAGTGAAGGAAAACCGGGACACCGGAAAAAAAAAAGAAGGTCTTTGTTTCCTCCCAGATCCAAGTGAAGAGCAAACAAAAAAAAAAGGTCCTCACCTCCCAAGTTCAAAGAGAAGAGCAAAACAAAAAAAAAGTCCTCATCTCCCAAATTCAAAGTGAAGAGCAAAAAAAAAAAGGTCCTCATCTCTCAGATTCAAAGTGAAAAGCAAAACGATTCAAAAACCGGGACAATCCGGCGTCCCGAGAACAGTTGTCGGGACACCGGGACGGATGGTCACCCTAATTATTCCTTTATGATACTCGTTTTAAGTATTAAATGTTTGAGTCTGAATCGACTATAGAGCCGACTGCACAATATCAGAAAACAAAAATCCGTAGGAGGTGGGAGGTTTCGAACCCGCTTCACTCTGATCCGTAGGCAATCGTCTTACTACGGAGCCACGGCAACCCTAGAAGATCTTAGAGTTCAAAAAAGAAAAACGGTGGTTATGAATAGAAGAAACTGGAAAAGATTTCTTGAAGAGATTACTTAGAAAGTCTTGCCTAGCCAGAATTGATGAAGATTACGATCAGGAAAGAGCATTAAAAGACAAAAAAGAAGAGGTGCAAAATGCAGAATCAAATGCACCCCTCTACCTTTAATGGCTTTAAGAATAAATTATTTTAATTTTTATCACCATATTTATATCCTAGTAGTTTATCGTGATATTTTACACTGTCCACATTTCCTGGTGCAACTTGACTTTATAAAAAAATATATATATATATATAAATTAAAAATTGTTACACCGAGGTCGAAAATATTCTGAATATAATTTTATGAATGTTATTATGTACGTCATATAAAGTAATAAACATTATTTAAATTTAAATTTAATTGAAATTAATTGCAACTTTCTAGTTTCCACCGTACACTAGGCTTCGCTGTAAAATAATAACACAGATACAAATTTAATTTCGCTAAAATATAGGTTAACACTGCATACACTACACCTTTGTCCCAACAGGGTTGGTTTGGAAGGTGAAAAACAAGTACAAACTTGCATGAGACTTGTAGTTTTAATGATCTTGATTAATTATCTAGCCGACAAACCCTACAGCGATTAAATATATTACTAATTCATATTCCAATCTCACATCAACATCGCCTTCGATGTTTTTTACTTGTTTATAACATGTTTTTATATTACGGTTCATGTAAAAAATTAATCACTTTATATGTGGTCAACTGAAAAATATGCAGCGCTAATACATTGCTCCAAGCTTTAAACTGAATGCAGTTAGAAAATTAATAATTAGGTGACCTGCTAAACCACATAGTTTCATATGCAAATTAATTTTTACCTTGTTACTTTTAGTTTAAACCTTTACAAAAATGCGGTTCTAAATTTGATTTACTATTTGAATAGTAAAAACCATAAATTGTTTTCATCTGCATCAGCTTAGTAGGTATAATCAAGAAACCCTTATATCGTCACTGATGTGTCGGTCTGTTTGTCTGTATATGTCTAAAGTAGTTACTGTGGTCAAACTCAACAGGATCTATTAAAATATTTAACGATAAACAATGGACGACAATTGTAAAGGCGGTTTTACATTATAGAGTTGCCGTGGCTCCGTGGTAAGACGGTTGCCTACCGAGCAAAGGGACGCGGGTTCGAATCCCCCATCTCTCTCGGATTTTTATCTTCCGAAAATGTGCTGTCAGTTCTGGGGTCAACTCAGCCTCAAGTAGTTCATACTTAAAATGAGTACCTGTTTATACAGGAATAAAAGGATCGGTCGAAACGTCACACTGACCACGTGGCTTTCATATATATGTCCGGCGGTCTAGAAACGGAGAACTTAACTTCTCAGCCCCTTATACGTCTATTTAGATGTTGGGATCCTATTATTATTTATTTATTTATTTTACATTATACTTGTCACTACACGTTCAAATTTCTGACATCATTCGAAGTTCAGAACTACCTTCTGAAGTAATACGCGACAGAAATAGGCAAAACATTTTGTCGTTTGTTACTTGTCAGTGCCAACATAACAATTTGAAGTGACAGATAAAAGTTTGGTTATAATAACTAATTTATAAATATCGTTGAATTATGCTAGTTTATATTTAATTATAGTAACTATTAACCAGTATAGTTGGTATGCCTGACTAAATATTGATACGTTAAACAAAAGTCTGACTGAATTTAGTTTGAAAAGTTGGGTAGCATGTCGGATAGCATTGAAAGTTTGAAGGAAATATTGTGTTTCACATATAATAATAATAATAATAATTTTATTTAGTGCTTGTACAAGTTTTCACACGTTTACACCAGTCAAAGATCATACATAATTATTCGAAATATAAATTGAAATATAAATTATAAAATTACAATACAATTGCCAGATGGGTAATTAAACAGAGAAGGATTTTTAGTATTTGCTCCAATCAATGCTGTAGTACTCATCAGTGCTGTACAGACAGTTTTCAAGAAAAACCTCTCTAAGTTTTTTCTTGAAGGTCCTGTTATTAACATTTCTGACAGCAGAAGGCAAATAATTGAAGAAACATGCAGCCGAGTAAAGACCGTTTTTTGACTTCTCAAGTCTTATTTTAGGGAGACGAATATTGTCTTTAGAGCGGACATTATAAGAATGACTTGAGGAAACGGTGACAAACTGGGCTGCGTTTTCTTTAACATACACCAGGCAGATATATACAAATAGGCTGTACACTGACATTATTCTACATTTTTTAAAAAGTTCCCGGCAGTGGGTTCTGGAGGGGACATTATTCATAATTCTAAGAGCTCTTTTTTGGATTATGAAAATGCGGTTGATCGATGAGCTTACTCCCCAATGGACTATACCGTAAGACAAACGAGACTGGAAAGCGGCAAAATAAAAAATACGTAAAGTCTCGAAAGAGACCGAAGTTTTGAGCCTGACAAAAGCGAAGATAGATTTCTTCAGGGAGATGGCTAAATTGCTGATGTGCTGGTGCCAACTGAGTTGACCGTCTATATATATTCCTAGGAATTTAATAGGATCCCCGTACTCAAAGACTTCGTCTGTGTTGCGGTTTAGGGAAAAGATAATTTGCTGGGTCTTGCTGGCATTAAGAGTTAATTTGTTTGTAGTAAACCAGTTTTTTACTTTCCCTAGGGCAGTTTCTGAAATGTCGAGTAACTCTTTTACTGATGTATTACTTGTTAATATTGTGGTATCGTCCGCATAAAGTATTACATCCGCGGAGTTATCGAAAAAGATATTTGGAAGGTCGTTAATAAAAACGATGAAGAAGAGAGGTCCTAATATTCCGCCCTGACAAACTCCGTAATCAACATTTCTCGTTGATGATTCGGTGTCGTTGAACGAGACAAATTGTGACCTGTTAGAAAAATAAGATTTAAGAAGCTCGTATGCAGTACCACGTATGCCATAACATTCAAGCTTGTCCAGCAGGATTTTGTGAGGGACACAATCGAAAGCCTTAGAAAGGTCACATAATGTGGCCTGTGATTTCGTATGATTTTCAAGGCTATCAGTTACATAGTTAACGAGCTCCGTAATGGCATTTAACGTAGACATGTTGGGTCTGAAGCCGAATTGGTTTTTAACAAGAACATTTTTTTCCGTGAAAAAGTTTATTAATCTATTTTTAAGAATCTTCTCGATAACTTTTGATAAGATTGGAATTATCGCTATCGGCCTATAGTTAGATGCATTGTTAACATCTCCGCTTTTGTATATAGGTATTACTTTCGTAATTTTCAATTTCTCAGGAAAGGTACCTGTTTGGAAACAGGCATTAATAATATTAGCGAATATTGGTGAAATAATATCGACAATTGATTTAAGTATATCGCTGTTGATACCGTACCCATCTTGTGAGCGGCTCCCAGACAGAGACGTAATGGTCCCTTTGACCTCGGTATAGTCCGTTGGATGCAGGAATATGGTGTCAGTACAGCGGGTTACATGGGCCAGAGCACTGTAGTGTCCGGTTGCGATTTTTGAGCTCAATAATGCGGCTATGTTAGAGAAAAAAGAATTAAAGTCCTCGGCGCTAATGCTAGATGTGGGAGACTTTTTTTTATTTATTCCAAGTTCGGATTTAACAATATTCCACATAGCCCGAGATTTATTATCACTGTTTATAACGTATAAGTTATTGGCTGTGATTTTTGCACGTTTTATTTTTCCCTTATAGGCTTTTTTGGATTTTTTAATAATATGTGATAACGAGTCAGAACCAGTAACCTGTTGGAACTCACACATTAAGGCCAGCCTTTCTCTATGTATTTTAAGTCATTGTTGAACCAATTAACATTTTTCAGAGTTTGCGGTACCATTCTGGATTTGAATGATTTCCGCATGCATTCTGTGAAAGTATCAAAGAAATCATTGAATAATTTGTTAACATCATTGTTGCTCAAGTTGAAGTTGAGATTTTTGACATTTAAAGTTAGGTTGTGAACAAAATTGTCAATGCTTCCCTGATTTATCACAGTACGCTTACAACAAATTACATTTGAAGTTATGACTTTGATAACGGGGTAGTATTCAAGATGTACCCCAAAATGGTCAGACATGCCATGGTTCTCGACGACGGTGTTGAGGCACCGCTTGTCGGCATTGGTGATTACGTTATCCAGACATGAGCCATTGTTTAGATAAGAAAATCTCGTTATTTCATAGTGTGAAAAACTACAACCATAGCTTTCAACCACGTCTCTGAAAACGGTACTGTTGTTGTCATCTAGTAACAGGTTGGTATTAAAATCACCACATATAAAAAATGTTTTGTTTTTTCGACTTAGTAGTTCTAATACATCGTTAATAACTTTTAAAAAAATTTCAAAACTGCCTGTCGGTGATCTATAAATAGCAATGACTATGATATTGTTGAGCCTAATGGCTGATGTTTCGCAATGATACTCAACGGACATGTTTGAAATTTTTTCGTAGTTATGAGAAATCATATGATTCCGTACAAATATACTAACACCGCCGTTATCCATATTTTGGCGGCAGAAATAATTTGCTAAGTAAAAATTGTTCAAATTATAATACTTGATTTCTTCGTTTCGAAGCCAGTGTTCACACACGCACAGAACATCCACATTTTTATGAAGGTTTATAAATAATTCAACTTCATGAAGTTTGTTACGGAGGCACTGTGAATTTAGTAAATACAAACCGACACATTCTTTGGGTTTTCTTGGTGTTACTTTAGGTTCATTGATTTCTTCCGTTGGTGAAAAAAACGATTGACAAAAACCCCAGTAGGCCACATGTTTGGGTTCGTCCACTGCTTAAGAAGTTCAAAATCGAGACCAATCTTGAAAGAGGCATAGTTGCCCCTTGAGTTCAGCTTCTCGCAAACAAATCCGTTGTAGTTTTCGGGGCTTTTTTCTTTAATATAACTAATAATAGTCTGTTCATCCGTACCAGTTGCGACGTTCCATATGTGGAGCCAAGCTTTTTTTGGTGCAGATTTAAAATTGGAAGTATTTGTGTTCCCGTTTGATCCCACAAATCTACCTGTTTTGCGAACCCTCTGGTCTTTTTTTTTATCCTTCGCACTAGGTGGCTTGCCGTGCGCTGATGCGAGTATGGTTGCATAAGTAGGCTTCGTTGGCGGTGCCATGTTGTTTAGGGCCGGTGACGAGTTTGAGACCGGATCGGAAACCACTTGTAAATTCATGTTATTTAATATTTCAGCTTCTAGATTCGAATTATCAGCTGATTTATTGACATCGACAGTTTTAAAAGTGGATACTGTGTTGTCAGTGGTGTTAGAATTAGAATTATGTATGTCCGCAATAATTTCATTGTTCACATGCAGTTTCTTCTTGATGTGATTTGAACTGCTGGGTGATGTAGAGTGGTCATGTTTAGTGCTAATTTTATGAATAAAATCATTAATATTTTTCATCTCACCTGACATTAAGACAAATTCAGAGGTAAGTTGCTCAATTTTTTTGATCAAATCAATTAATGATAGCGAATTTTGTTCCTCTTCTGGTCCAAAAATGGTGTTTGAGCAGAAATCACATAACCATTTTATATTTTTTGAATAATTCGTGACTGCATTAAACTCACGCTTGTTTAATTTAACGCACGAACAGTGATAAAGGTTTCCACAAATACCGGAACATTTTACACAATTATTTTCACTGATTACACAAGGATTTTTGCAATAATTGCACTTGTACAAATTTTCATACTGCGTAGCCGCCATTTTTCAATAACGTTTCTTGAAACTTTTATCGTCAATACTACACAAAAAAAATCCGTAGTGCCTAGGAGAAAAGTATAATGTAGGACAGAGTTTAGAACGGAAAATAAGTTTCTGAAATGAATAATAAAAGTAGATTCCATTTTTTTGTGTACAATCCTATCAAGTTATTTAACTCCCGTATACAAAAAAAAAAAAAAAAACGAAAACATACGGGCTTGTAACAAGAAAGCAGGAACACAATTTTTCTCTAATGTATTCGAAGATGCAAAAAAATAGTTCAAATATGTGATATTTTTAGCAGTCTAAATGAATCTTGGAGAATATGAAAAACTAATCCCTTCCTGTAATTTTTTTTTTCTCAGGCCTTTTTTAGAACTCAGGCCGTATTCAGTAACAAATTTTTTTGATGGGATATACTTCTATTTTTCTATTTTATTTATTTCTTTTAATCTTTTTTGTTCTTGTTTACACCGGTTTATCCGTGTTCACGTCAGTATAAATAAGCCTAGTGTGTGAGTAGCACAACAATATATTCTACCACCCAGACACCTAGAGGACCCTCTCCTAAAATCTGAAATAACTTTTCTGATGTAAATTGCATTAATGTGAACCAAAATAATACCTACAAACGAAATTTTTTAATAGATTATGTTTTCGATAAATCGATCATTTGTATCCTAGAAAAAAAATATTACTTTTTAAAAACATATAGTAGACCAAATGAAAGCTTTTTAAGTATAGATTAATATAAATCAAATAAAATAAAATTAATTAAACTCATCATGGTTTTATACTAATCCCCTTTTTACTTGCCCGACCTTAATATATAAGGGGCAAGTATTGTAATCGCGAAAATTTTCGATGTCAAGATTTTGACTGATGACCACGTTTCATGGTCCAGGGAATCCAAAAAACCTATTTACGAAGTGCCGTCCGTATGTGTGTGTGTCTGTGTGTATACACGATAACTCAAGAACGGTTCAACTTAGAGAATTCGTTCTGGTACAAAAAATTCTTCTATTAAATGGGAAGAACCCTATTGTTTTTATATGAAGATCGGTTGACTAGAAGTGGGAGTTTACTCGTGTCGATTTTAAGATTTTTGCGAATATTTAGCAACAGAAAAATATTTTGAAAAAATTTATTGAACAAAAGTTACTATAAATGCAATTACTAATAACTTTTATTTTAGACGTTTTTTGATAAAACGATAAATTTCGAAATTTTTTTGTAAAATTATTTAAAATTTTTCCAAGTCTCAATTTTTTCATACTTATATGTAACGTTTCCATGGTCATGATAATTAATTCGTAACTAGTAAACCAAGCCTTGGACAAAAATTTGTATAGAACATAATTTGATGTATTTTTGAAAATTTATCTAAATATTTTAAAATTTTCTTTTTTTTAAATTATTATTTTTTTTTATATATTTTTTTTATGGGAGGGCAAGTCTAGTGGAGGTTTCCCTTAGCTCTTCTCCATTCTTCAACATATATTTTATTACCGTTTGTTTCTTCTAGAACTATATAGTTGACAGTGTTTCTATCCAATCCTAAGACATATTTTGTATAACTCAGTTGTAGGTTTTCTATATCGTTTTATTTTTCCCAGCCCCATGTTTCTGCGCTATACAATACTATGCTGTCAAAAAGCATTCTTATTTTGAAGTCCCCTCCAAATGTTCGCTCATCTATACTACAATTTTGTTTCATTGCCACTGTAGCTTTTTTAATTACCTTTCGAATATGTTACTTTTCAAATACATTCCTATATACTTTTATTCTTTTGCCGTTTCTATTTCGTTTCCAAAATATTGTTTATTTTAATGCGATTACAACAAAAAGTCATCTCAAACATTCCACATTCGGGCCCGTTGTCGTTATCCTTCTCTTACTAGATGGATACGAAATCCTGATATAAATAAAAATTCACATTTCAAATCAAATTTTCACCGATGATTAATCCAACTTTATGAGTTTTGTTATTGTAATAATATAATTAAATTTACACAATCAAATCCATTTTTAAAATTAATATTTTTTAATATAATTTACATATTGAATAAACACCACATTCTCTTTCAATTGATATTTTAATATTTCAGTTTGAAGTTCATTTCATCTCAAAAACCCTCTGATCAAATCTGTTTTTGAATTCAATCAATAACGTAATTGGCACCCTCATAGACCTCCGTAACACTGGAAATTGGTGGCAATACAAAGAGGAGTTTTTTTTTTGCAGATTCGCTTTTTTCACCCTTACTTTATATTAATGTGTTTCAATAAAAGATTGATACGAGGATATTTTTTAAATACGAGTCCAGAAACGAGTGTTTTAAATTCAACATGCTGATATATTCAGTTCGACAAAAAAATGATTCTGATACTCTCGATATATTTATTGCTTCTGACGTGAAGGTATCTGTTTTATTTGGAAAATGGAAGTGTAAAAAATAGAAAAAGTAAATTTCATCAAAGGCTTTTTAAATAAATATTAAAGCGGAACTAGACTATTCTGAACAAAACTTAATTATTTAATGTAGTTAGTAAAGTCTATTTCAAACAATTAGGCGGAACTAGATTTTCAAATCTATTAAGTTTTACAGATTGATTGAAGCTTTTGATCACTTTGTTCAGGAAAAGCCAACTTCAACATATAAAAAAATAGTTAATGACAACTTACAAAAATGAAAATTCCAGTTAGTTTAATACGTTTCATACACATAAGTATGCAAACCGCAATACATCCGTGTGAGTTTGGTACAATAACTATTTCTTCTGTTATACAGAGCGGTCATAATTTCTTGTCAGTTATGCAATAGTTATCAGAAACATTTTGTTATCAAATTTATTTCCAAGGACATGCACACATAGACGTAGATTCGATTTTTATATTGGGTTATGTATGTTCAATATTTCACTTACCTCTAAGAGCTAACCTCGATCAACAATCGTCTTCCAATTACAATCTTATCAACAATTATATCAACAACAACAATAAGAACGAAAAAAACAATAATATATCTTAACAAAAACTACCACTTTTTCTCTACACGCCATTGAGTTAACGAACAACATGAAGTTATCAATACAATACCGTTACTGATTGGTTCTTTGTTAAATTGAAATTTTTAGATAAGAGATAGAATACAGTTTTGATATTTTTAAGCTCATTGTTTACTGTTATGTAACTGACAAGAAATTATTATCACACGGTATTACATAGCAGGAGTGGGCAGACTTTTGCAGGGTACGAACTACTTCTAATTTTCTTCAAGTGTCGTGGTCCACCCGTTATTTATTATAATGCAACAATAATAATTATTATTGTCTGCTATCTTTCTAGTTTGCAAGATGAAAGCAGTATTACTCGCGTCTCTTCGAATTGTATGTGCGTTGAATTTGACATAATATCCGTGAATATTTCCAGGGTATGGGACAAAGCCTTGGTTACTGGGTTCCACTATCCTCTTTGTGTGACGGGTCTTTTCCAGCGACGAAACTTGTTCAATGCAGGTAGCTTACCCGAACCGATGAATGGATAATCGATGTACATACTCATTTTCGTGCTAAAGCACGTGAGTCTTCATCGGTTCGCTTGCTCAAGTTCACACAACAACCTTGATTGTGAAGAGCCGATCCTCGCTTCGAGCGTCCATAGGTGTGCGAGAGTATTTAATTTTCATTTAGCCGTCTAGCGTAATGTGGGGTCGGTTATGATACTTTATTTTTATTTCAGGCTGTTTGATTTTGGCACAAAATTTGATATAACGAAGCATTAGACAGCAATGATCGTTTATTAATACGGAAATGATATTAAATTTTTTGGTTTATATCGAATTAAAATGAAAAAAAAAAAAATGAGAAATATTTTTGTTAACAAAAATGTGTTTTAGAGCAGTTCTTTTGAGTCATATAGTTGAGGACAAGACTTTTTGGAAATGTTTTAACATGATTAAAATCATGTTCAGATTAGTTTTAAGAAACTGGAAGCACTTAAACTGTTAATTCCAAAATTAATATCTAAAAAATAATATATTTTTTCAACGATACCAAAAACCCGTTATTTATCAAAATCTGTACCTTAATAATCTATACCTAATATAACGATTCACATCTATTTGGAATTAATTGGATATTTTGAAAATTGAAGATTTTAGATCAAACTTTCTGGGATGTAAGATGTGAAACAATTTTTTTACACATTCAAGAAATCCTTGTATCTAGACTTACCATAATATTTTTTTCTCAAACCGGGATTATTTTGAGATTTTGCTCAAAACAGAAAGTAGCGCCTTCTACGCTTAATACTTATGGTTGAAAAGGCTAAGTAACGGAGTGGTTAAAAAAAAAAAAAACAAAAATAATGGGCTGTTCCAAACGTTTACGCGGAACCAAATGTAGTTTTATTTTACTTAAGTTGTCACGAGCTAATTCTTAAATATTTGAAGTTGGCTTTTACTAAACAAAGTGATCAAAAGTTTCAATTAAACGTTAACTAGAATTCAAAATCTAGTTACGCTTAAATCAAAGAAACAAGTTATGCATAGTAATAATTTTTAATTACTCTTAGGCCCGGTCTTTCCACCTTCAGATAAAGTTCCAGGTAACTATCTGACAGATAAGGTTATTTGTTCATCTGCTGAATAAATATCAATACCAGTCAGTGAATCCAATACGTTAGTCTCATTATCCGTTAGATAACTATCCGATAGATACATTTGTATAGAAAGAAGGGATGACATTTACTCAGCAGATGAAGTTACAAATAACCTTATCTGTCAGATAGTTACCTGGAACTTTATCTGAAGGTGGAAAAACCGGGCCTTAATTGAACATAACTTATTATTGTCTGAAATGATAAAAATTGCTGCCAAACGGCTGGACCTAACGAGTTGAAATTTGGCAGGCAAAAATACTATGGCATCGATAAAAAATCACTCAGCCGAAAGCGAATACCTAAACGTATACTCTATTTATGTGTTATTAACATTCAAAACTATATTTATGGAAAAAAGTATATTATGACGTAGTTTTTGCCTAAAATATGTCAAATGCTTTTGTCCTCTAAGAAAAAAAAAACATTGCTTTAAAAAAACAGTTTTAATCATTTAGCATTTTAGCTCTTATTTGGTCTTAAATTTTTTAATTCCATTTATTTAATTCGACAATTTTTAAGATTTACTTGTTAAAAGGCAGCTTTCACTTAAAATACGCTGTTCGACTCGGAACTTCTTCGGTAATTCCACTTTTCAAATATGAAAAAAGAAACATTTAAACTTTTGAAAACAGCATTTGGAGAAGAAGCGCTGTGTCGAAAGGTGTTTTAAGTGATAGCGGAGAGGATTTCCACCATAAGCCTAATTTTTTTCCTTAGATATTTGGATGAAAGTACTATAAAATAAAAGAATGAAAATAACGTCGCGTGTACGCGTGTTGTTTGTTAATAATCTTGTCGTGCACTGCCTTATGGGTAAGACGGTGTATCTTCTTCTTGCTGATAGTATCGTACGCGTAAATATTGTGGGTTTCGTACGCTGTACAAATCAGAGAGAGAGAGAGAGCGAGAGAGAGAAAGAGAGAGAGAGAGAGAGATATAGAGAGATCAGCTAAGCCTCCGATTTTTAAAATGAATCTTAATTGGATACCAACAGGTGGAACAGAAAAAGAATATGACGAAGCAGATTTGCCTAAAATATGTCTAACTTAGTATTGGTTTGTATGTTTGTTTGTCTACCTCACTTCCTGAGGGACTGGTAAGATTCTGAAAAAATCATGACTTTCAAAATATGGTTCCAAACATCCAGAATACGAACCCTTTGTTGGCTTTTTCCCGTCTTAAAAACTTATGAAATCCTGAAATGTGTGAAATTTCACATTTTTTAGGGTTTTGTAGGTATGACCAAAAAACCCTTATACCGTCATTTTGTCGTCTGTCTGTCTGTCTGTCTGTCTGTCTGTCTGTCTGTCTGTTCGGTAAAAATTGTAGCCAAACAGCTAAACCTAGAAAGTTGAAATTTGGCATGCTTATACAACTCTTTGACCCGCACATAGGAAAAATACTAAAACATCTAAAAAACATATCCCCCTAAAAATAGAAACAAAAATGTGCTCATCGAAAACAAAAATATTTTTTTTAAATTCTAAGTAATGAAAGCCCTTAGTACGTGGATTAAAGATCAAATTTTTATTTTTGCAAAATAAATTATTTTGATGCGATTTTTGCCAAAATTGTGCAAAAATAATGTTGTCCCACACCTTGTAGCCCAGATGGTTAAAACTAAAAATCTAAAAAAATTCTAAGTAATGTATATTGGTGTGAGCCGAAATAGTACAACAGAAATTTTTGATCAGATTATGTTTTCGGAAAATAACGCATTTTTTGTGATTTTTGGTTCACAAAGTACAAAAGTTATACAAATGTAAGGCACTCACATGCAAGGCGTACGATAGCGTAGTGATTAGAGCACTGGTGTCGATAGCTAAAATTCGCTGGAAACGAAGGGTTTCGAGTACGGAGTGAATTTTATTTTTTCTGTTTTTTTTTGCATTTTTATTATGTTGAAATTATTTTGTCAAAATTCTAGTTATATTTTGACAAATGTTGCATTTAATTTTTAAGAGCGTAAATTTAATAACCAATCTTATTATATGATTAACAGAAGATAAATTATTTTAAAAATATCGTTCATTTTGCTGTGATTACTACAAAGCAAAATTTGTCCTACACACTCAGCATGCCGCCTTCACTTATTATATACCTGCGAAACTCTGAAATGTGTGAATATTCACACTTCACATCAATTTTTTTATAATTTTAAGACGGAAGTTTCATCATATAAATTTAACTTTCAAAATTAAACTTTAGAAATAATTTGTAGATACAATTTAAACAATTAAATTTCAAACGCAGTTACAAATGTAATGAAAAATGTTTTTAATACTCGTAATATAAAGAAAACCGTAGGATATTTTCTTAATGACACAACAGCGCCAGATGTAATGTAGCGTGGTTAATAAAACCATCCCGTTGTCGCTTAAGGGAAGTAGAAACCATATAACGCACTTACGCAAACAGCTTGGGGCATCTTACGAGTCAGAACGTTGAATGGTCATGTGTAAATGGGCGTTCGCCGCGCAGTGGCGTAATGCAATTAGTAGCTAGATCAGGAACGGTATTCCCTAAGATGTGCTTGTTGAACCGTAGCTAATACACCAAGCCTGAGCCCATGAATACACTGAGATTTAGCCTACCGCATCATCGACCTCGTATTTTCGTGATGTATCACAGGAATTCTAATTAGTTTGATCCCAACTCAGATATCCTGTAAATTACGGATGTTTAGAATCCACGTCTGTCCAATTTTGTAACAGTTGCCCTATCAAAGAATGCTATAACAAAGTTATTCCACAAAGCGTAAAATTTATATCATACTAGACACTGGCGTACGTAACATGTCATGGGTGTCATTAAATTGTCAAGTAGTTAGGAGTGGTTTTTATATATGTATGTGATAGTCATATATGTATGTGATGGTTGATGTAAAAGTAATAGACATTTTTCCTACCTATTTTTGTAATAGTCATTGTAAAAATGTGTTTTTTTTTAATTTTTTTTATTTGAATTTATTTACACATACATATATATTTATATATTATAATTTCAAATTTTACATAATTGCACTTGAATACACACTTAGGTACAAAATTAAGCAGAATGTAAAGTCTGTCGAAGAACTAAACAAGAAGTCTGTGATCTCCTTGCCAGACTTATAACTTCTCGAAACACCATAAACCTATTGAGCGGTACATTTCAAATGGTTTTTACGTATGAATAATTATTACATACTACCCTAAACAATTATTGTTTCTATCTCAAATAGAGTTGATTTCAGTTCAGACATGTTATCTGAGATGTATTGTTTTATTTTTTTGTTGAATAAATTACTGTTACTAATACTTCTTAAGCTGTAAGGAATTTTATTGTATATTTTTACTCCAATGTAACTTATATGCCGGTGATTTTTTACTAATGTATATGATGGTAATATATGTTCTTTATTAGTTTTTTTTCTAGTTTCATAACCATGATTTAATTCTTTAGATATACTTGTTTTGTGAACCGAAGTAACAGCAGCCTGTATGTATAAAGTACGTATATCAAATACTTGCGCTAATGTAAAGAGCTTAAGAGATGGGTATAGTTTGGGTTTCTTATAAATGATTTTAAAATGTATTTTTGAACAATCTCTAGTCCGCCAATTGCATTATTGCATGAACTACCCCAACATACTATGCCATAACGTAGCAATGATTCAACCTCAGAATAATATACCGTTCTTATCACCTTTTCATCCAAAACGTCTCGTATTTGTTTTAGTTAGTTATTTCAGTTAGTAAATAGTAAATATGTCCGAAGCTTAACAGATTTCATATAAGTTTGCAAACCCGCAATACAACCGTGTAAGTTTGGGTAGCTTTTCTATTTTCTTGTATTTATCGATGTACATAAGTTCAAAAAGAAATTACATAAGGGTTGGCTGCGGAAAAATAAAATAATGTCTATTGCAAGCTTTATATAACAATTGACTAACGTTTAGGCACAGCCTTTGTAATCATTAAAATTGGAATTTTTTAATTTTTTTTAAATTATATTGCTTTATTGCCCATTAGTCTTATACAACCATATAGGCCAGCTAAATACAAATTTATACATTCAAAATGACCACCGTTTTCCTACAGACACAAAGTTACTCGTCTTTTTACACTATTAAAAGCATTTGTAAGAATTTGAGGAATTATCATGGCACAATGTTCGGTAATTCTGTTTTGCAGTTCCTCTATATTGTTAATAGGAGTCTTGTATACATTATTTTTCAGATAAGGGAATATAAAAAAAATGGAAATTGCAGCCGAAATTCCTCTAAACAAGATACCGCACTGTTAATCCATTCGCCGTTCAATCAAACACCATTTCGAAAATATGATTCAATCATATTTTTTTTTCTGTTCTATTGTAAAAACCATTATAATTGTAGCTTAATTGAATTTTCAATAGAAACTATTCAACAACAGTGATGACAGTTAATTAATTGACAGTTAAAGCTTGCAGTACACATTATTTTATTTTTCCGCAGCCAACCCTTATGTAATTTCTTTTTGAACACATGGTATATTAACTATGTAATTCAATATAACAATTATACCGGAAAGATGTTTTTGTGCTTTTTTTTATCAAATGGATTTACGTTAATTCATATGAAAATAATTGCCTCGGTTTTTTTGACGGATTATCGACGAAAACCGAGGTACCACTGTATTTCTATTTTAGTAGTTTAGTATTGCGGTAAGCTGGACAAACAACGCATGGGGGTTCCACGTCCGATGTGGTGCTCCATGCGGTGATTTTCTTTCTTTTAGAATAATATGAGGTGGGGAAAAGAAAGCGCAGTTTTAGGTTTTGCAGGGGGGCACCATGCACTAGGACCGCTACTGATTTCTTATTTATTTATAGCAGAGTAAATATGAGCGCTTTCAATTTCTGTGTACAATGTTGTATTAATTATGTTATTTAGTTGAAATTTCCTAGTCCAATTAGTACAACAATTATTAATACAGCATAAATGTAGGATAAACTGTAATTCATCTTGCCTCTACTATATTATTAATCCATATGGCCACATTCGGTATTAAAATCGATAATGTAGAAATCAAAGTGTGTGTTTTTAGTATACTTATTTGAAACCTAATGAAAATATTATAATATTGCCTACTGCCTCATAGAAAACTTTCGGCCCTCTACTCGAAGGTTGAACGGTAGGTTGACCGTCTCACTCTAAAGAAAATGGAGAAAAATCCGAAGTTCTCAGTTATAGAAACTAAAAATATTATTATCCATGTATAACGCTATATGGCCTCTTCCAATTTCCAATTTTCACTGTTGTTTATCTTGATATTACTCATACTTCATTCCTCTTTCGTTTATGTATTTTCGGATTCCTTCTATCCAGCTTTTTCTATGTAGAAGAAAATTGTTGGAATATGTTGAGAATATTTCCTAATAAAAATCAATAATCTAACACTGAGTTGAGAAGCTTAAATATCCAGGGACAGAGTTGAAGAATAGAGAAGAAGATCTTCAAAATAAGTTATCATCAAATAGTTATCATCAAACAAACATCGTATGCGTTTGGCATGGACGAGGTATGTAGTCCCAGGACAACAGCGACATAACGACAGTGTTTAAAAGTCAACCAATATCAAAATGGATACACGAATGACCCAAAAGTTGGGTGAAAAATAAAAGAAGGACTTGAGTGAGCTGAATGCACCAAAATAATGGAAAGATTAACAGGATTGCGAGATAAATGTAAGGGCATCGCTAAGAAGGGCAAATCCTACCAAGTTTATTGGGACACGTTATGTTAATGAGAGCCATGGTATAAGACATCGAGAAAAATCCTTTAGAATATTTAAAAGATTCAGGAAAAGTTCCTTCAAGTCTTTTGTTTAATTAAATTTGTTATGGATTTTTTTGTATATATGGCTAAGGTGTTCGTCTTCTTTTGAAATTAAAAATATAACAAAATAAATTTATCAGCTAAGAATTGAGTTCGTGTGTGTAAGCTCCACTTTATATTATACGCCAGGATGCAACCTATTGTTTGAATTATTTTAGGTTTTTTTTTTAAGGTATCAAAAAGGAATAAATCATTTATAGTAGTGAAATACTAATAAAGAGTGAGAAATACGTTGTTGAAACACGGTAAACTTAAAGAGATTCTTTACTTCACAAATTATTTTATTTTCACTGTACTCAGTAGTTGAATTGGGTTTTATTCAACTACTGAAGATGGCTACTACGTAGCCGAAATGTACGTATAGTGAAAATAAAATAATTTGTGAAGTTAAGAATCTCTTTAAGTTTACCTTATCCTAAACTTCACGTTAAATCAACAATTAATAGTTACAATTAATTATAGTTGATAGATAATGGGATTCGGACCAGTCAGAAAATAAAAACAAATTTATTAACTTCGCTAACGTTTCGATTTTAATTTAAATCTTCATCAGAGCTACAAAGATATATATATGGCTTTTTTAAAATTTTAAAAATTTTAATAATTTTAAAAAAGCCACTGACAATCTAATTCTTCAAAACTACCCTAGAAATATCATTAATAGAATTTTTTATAATCCCACCAATAATTCACTTCCAGATATCAACACTGATTGTTCGTATTTTAAATTTCCACACATCAAAAATATTTCATTTAAAATTGCTTTTTAAACCCTATAATATAAAATTAGCTTTCTATAATCTTAAAACTAATAATCAACTGCACTCAAAAATTAAACAATCTACTGAATTTAATAAAATGTCGTCAGTAGTCTATCACATTCCTTGTGGAGGATGTGATTTAGGCTATGTTGGACAGACTAAACAATATCTTAAAAACCGAGTATATCAACATAAAAATAGCTTTCAGGATAAATTTAAAAATAAAAAAGAAAACACGGCACTCAGTACCCATTTCTTCACCACTAATCACAATTTTAATTTTGACAAACTAAAATGTTAGATAAAGTAGACAATCTCAGTAAAATGTTGATTACTGAGAGCATACATATAATTCAGAACCATAAATTAGTTAAGTTTAAAACCGACTGTGATAATATAAGCGCCATCTATTGTAATATATTAAAAAAATTCTAAATCTAACATATTTCACCTAATAATCAAATTCTAATTTATTAATAGATAGCGTTACTTACCTGTTTCAACCATCTCAAGCCCTTTTTCAAATTCATACGTGGCTTATTCATATGCTTATCTCTGAATTCAATAACCGGACAATATGATGTGTTCTTTATTAATTTTAAAATTGTTATTTTACATCGTGACTATTAACTAAGGTATTGTAAATTTAACATTGTTTTTTATTCTTTAACTCATATTTGATATGCTTTTATTCTGTAATAATTATTTTATGTTATATTTTAAATTCCGACAATTTTGTAATGCTTATTTTAACTACTTGACTTGTTAAATTTGAGCACTATCATAATTTTATACATGTAAACTTACCAATTTAATAATTCTATATTTCTATATATCTTAGTAGCTCTGATGAAGATTTAAATTAAAATCGAAACGTTAGCGAAGTTAATAAATTGGTTTTTATTTTCTGACTGGTCCGAATCCCCATTACCTTCAACTATAATTACTAACTTACGGACGTAACTCATCTAATCAAGTTACAATTAATATTTGTTGAAACACATTGTTAATACTGAGAAATATGTTTCTGAAATTGATAAAAAAGGTATTTATTAAGATATGTCTCGTTACTTATTTAATGAATACGAAGCAAAGTCAGAAGAAATCGCCGGGAATTAAAATTTATTGTTAAGAAATTACCGCAAATTATTTAAATTTAGTATGAAAAAAAAAATAAAGCTCTTAGTGCTCAAATAACGAATATAAGTCGTTATCAAAAAAATTATGATTCTACTGTGATTATAGAAGAAATATTGTCCTAAAGCTTCATACAGTTATTAAATACCTACAAAATCCTGAAATGTGTGAAAATTCACACTTCACATCAGTTTTTGTTACTTTTATACATGTATATTGATCTTGTGTACTTGTTCGTATTTGGATATTGTTTCTGGGCACAGAAGTAAATTTTAATAAATAAATAATTAAATAAATAATTAGTAAGCAAATAATAATTACTATATAAAACAGTAGTTATTTTGATAACATATGTCCAAAACCTTACAAAACATAAATTTTCTAGCTTAACGCTACGTAAAACCCCCAGAGATTATTAGTTTCTTATACTAAACTAACCAGCTGAAATAAAAAAAATTAATCTATACATCAAATTTTGCATAGAATTTTATCTATCTAATAGGATGTTTGTTATTGTAAAAAAAATATTTTAATAATGTTATTGCTCAATAACTTAATAATAGGTATGACACAACAGAGTTCTGTAATTTTTTAAAGGTATTTGTGGGTTTCTAATAAGTTTTATATTTATATAGTTTTATGTAGAAATGTTCAAATAATACGTCAACATTTTTTTCGACATACTTGTTTATAGTTTAGAACTTTCGTCGAAAAATATTATACTTCAAGATAATGAAATATCACTTGGTACAAGTATTCTTTACACCTAATAAATAATTTTTATTTGCAGCATCTATATTGAGATCCGCGGCAAATTAGAGGTGGCAGCAAAAGTAGATTACCAAGTACAATAACTATAATTAGTTTTCACAATAGAGCAAAATATCATGAAATAAGTATATTCGTCGAATGGTTTTCAAGATGGCGTCTATAACGCAATTTGTTTTTTTACAGTTACATCACAGTTCTTTTACAATTAAATATATCCTATTAGATAAATAAAAATTCGCTGAAAATTTTGATGTATAGACAGTGGCGGATTTAGGTCAGTTAAGGCCCCGGGCGCAGTAAGAATATTGGGCCCCTCAATTAGAAAAAAGTGTAAAATTAGGTTTTTGCGGGGCCCTTTAGAGGTCGGGGCCACGGGCGCGCACCCGGTGCGCCCGGCGTTAAATCCGCTTCTGTGCATAGACTGTTACTAACTTTATTTCAGATTGGTAGTCTTGTATAAGAAACAATACGGTTGTGCGCACACTTAATTATCATTTCAAAAATCTTTAATAAATGTATCAGAAATCGGATTGAAGATAATTGTTCTGTAGATATACATTTATACTTTGCTTTTATTCCTTTTTCCGCACTTTAGTTATTACTTATAATTTGTCCCATTTCTAAGAGTTAAGTATCCACAAGAAGTCAGATATACTTTATAGCGCAGCTGTAAATTATAACAAAAGAAAAGAATAAAAATTATGATACTTTTAAAACAACAGATGTAGACAATGTCTTCTTTCATCTCGTTTATATTTCATTTTAAAAATTATCCCCGTGAACAATTAAAAAACAAAATATTCAACCCTTCTAACTCTTAAATTATAAAATCTGACTTTGCTCTGTGCCATGACTGTCTCATTTACTCATTTATAACTTTAATTTAGTTGTCAAAAAAAAATGTAAAGACGTCTAGAAAAATAATTTTTTTGTTTAGTCTGACTACGTAACTAAACTTGGCGATTAAATTGTTTTTGTGTTGACAAAGGCCAAGGATGTCGTGAGAGGTTGTTTTTTCCGGTCCGGAGTCTTTAACGGCACCCTAGACACTCCGCTCTCTAGAGATATTTAATTGGAATATACGAGTAATGCGTCAGTTAACTTACACCGTTCTTTAATGTATGCAGTACACAGGGCGTCTCAAGAGCTAATATTAAAACATCAAAACTACATTTTTTGAAATATCTTCTAGCAGTCAAACACAGACTCTTTAATGCCAGATTTACATTAGGCTAGTGACAGGATATCAACTAGGTCTAGTAGTAAGTCTATTCAGTATATATATATAGGTGTATAGGGTACAAAATACATAATTGGTACACAATGGTGTTACGGCCCAACAGGGTACTGTACGATCCCAATAACTGTACTATCTCAAAACCAGACAGAGATCAACTGTGGGACATGATGAAGAAGAAAGCAATAGACCAACAGCTGACAAAAAGAATTAAAGAGATTTACAAAGAAACTGGTAACAAAGTAAAAGCAGAAAATACTATTTAAAGTTTTGGACAGAAAAGGGATGAAGACAGGGATGCCCTCTAAGCCCCAATTGTTCTCAATTTACTTATTAGGCCTGGAAGAAACACTAATGAGAAAAAAATCCAGATCCAATCCATACCAAGGTACCTCACAGCCATAAACAAAAATCAAAAGATGATAGCATGGTTTAGATGTAGAAACAAGGCGGCAGCGAATAATACTGGAGGACAGAAGAAGAAAATGAATGCAGGACATCTAGAGAGCAGGCAGAAACAATTAAACATCTGAAAAACTGTCGTGAAATAGGAGAAGAAACTCTTCCTTTGGAAAAAATTCCAAATTTTCCTTATCGCTTAAGGGTAGTTCTATTTTCCTCGATTTTACTATTAGGTTTTTCTTCGATTTTTCTCATTTTGATGGATTTTACCAAACAAAACATATGCCGTTTTGCGAATCGTGTCTATAGTGTTTAAACTATCTTTTTTTATCAGAAAAGTGGTCTTTTCACTATTTTCTTTTTTAATCATTTTGTTCTGTTCGCAGGAGAAGATGGAATGAGTAATTTTTAAACTTAGGGGTAGAGGACGGATCTGCCGAAAGTAACTGTTTACTTTTTTCACCCAATGTCCCCTCCGCGGTTTTTACCGTGTACTTTTTAATTTCCTGAGAATAGAAATATTTGTAGGGGTTGAAACGAACAAAATGTACTGTCAGTCGTGATAGCGAGTCCACCGAATATGGACGAGCTCTTTTGGACCGGATTTTCCGTTTCTAGTAGGGTAGTTTTACTTTTCTGCTTGTAATTACTATTGTCTCACGATTTCAAAAATCTATATCATATGTAATATATGTAATACTGCGTTCAGAACCTCGAAATTATAATTAACGTTAAATTAGTACTTAACGTAAAATTTGGACTTGGAAATTCGTATTGGAAGTAGTATTCACAATGTAAATTAAGAAATTAAGACACTGACAGTGTCAGTCAATTTATATCGACTTCTACATTATCGGGCGATATTTGACAGCTGCTTATATTTGCTAATGAGGTTTTGAGTGTTTCCTAGTTTTGAAAAGAATTAAAATAGAGTGAAAATCTATATCTATGCTCATAGAAAATAAAAAGATATGGATAAAAACTGTACAATATGGTTACAGACATTTTAAGCTTACTTAAAGATAATAATAATAATAATAATAATCCCAACGTCGTGTCCGACTACGGGAGTCACAAAAAAAATTACAATAATAATATGAGCATATGCATATAAAAACAAATATATACACATGCACACATACACATACATAAGATGTTCTAGAGCGTAGTGCATCTTCTAAGTTCATGGGCACGGAGATGGCTTATAAGGCCAATTCTAGCCATAAAATTTTTTCCACATATGTCGCACAGAAAGGTTCCTTCTCCCGTCGATATCCTATTCTTCTTGGCAGCCGCTTTAGCTCTCACAGCTTGCTGGCGTCTTTGTTCATATACAGCAACTGCATCTTGAATTGTTTTCCTCCAGCAGTTGCGGTTAGTTGCTAGAGTTTCCCAGTTGTTATTCAGCAAGTTTGTAGTTTTTAGATTGTTTTTGAGAACATCCTTATACCGTTTTCGGGGAGCACCAATATTTCGTTGACCTTCTTGCAGCTCACAGTACAACAGCTGTTTGGGTAGTCTGTCATCGGACATACGTACAACGTGGCCAGTCCATCGCAGTTGATTACTGACTAGGAGTGATTCTATACTGCACGCTTGAGCTTCATTTAATACTCGTACATTGTCTATATGATCTTGCCACTTGATTCGCAAAATAGTGCGTAGGCATCTTTGGTGAAAATTTTCAAGTTGACGAATATGCCGTCGATATGGAGTCCATGTTTCAGATGCATATAGCAGTGTAGGTATTATGATCGACTTATAAACGCTCAGTTTAGTTTGTAACCTCAGATCGTGATTTAGCCAAACTCGTTTCCGTAGCATGCTATAAGCTCTAGCTGCAGCAGATATTCTATTATTTAACTCCAAGTCCAAATTACCATCGTTGCAAAGTATACTCCCTAAATATTTGAAGGTTTTCGTGATTCTCAGTACTTCATCGCCGACAAAGAAATCTGGTATTGCGTTACCATTAGTTGTTCTGGCCATGACTTCTGTTTTCGACAGACTGATCTTGAGTCCGAACCGGGTACTTAACGTAGCCAAGCGGGTTATTGCATCTTGCAGATCCTCAGGACTATTTGAAACTAAAGCACAGTCATCGGCATACAGAGCTTGTTGAATGACGCCGTACTTATTAAAGATAAATGCTTACTTAAAGATACATGCTTAGTGCGCATGCGTCAATTATAAATTTACGTAAGCGTTTGAAGCTGGCAAACTCTTAATGCTTCGTTCCGAACCTACAAATTATAAATTAGAATTAACGTGAAATTAGTACTTAACATAAAATTTCTACGTAGAAATTACGCAACATTCACAATAAAAATTAAGAAATTAAGCCACTGACAGATATTTTTATCGATTTCTACTTTATCGATAGATATTTGGCAGCTGTTTACATTTGCTAATGAGTTTTTGGGTGTTTCATGGTTCTGAAAAGAGTTGAAATTGAGGAAAATGTATATTTATACACATAGAAAACACAAAGATGTGGATAGAAGCAAAAAAATATGGTCATAGAAATTTTTAGGTTGACAAGTGCTTACTGCGCATGCGTAAATTATAAATTAACGTAAGGGTTTGCAGTCTACAAACATCTAATTTTAATTTATAAGTATAAGTATTAATTTTGAAGGTTGTGAACGGTAACGTACAGTTACGTATAACAAACATTTACGTTAATTCTAAGTACTAATTCTAATTCCTAATTGAGAGGTTCTGAACGCAGCATAACTTATAATTATAAATATTAATTTAGAAGGTTGTGAACGCTAAAGTACAGTTACGAATAACAAGCATTTACGTTTATTCTAATTTCTAATTAAGAGGATGTGAACGCAGCATAATAATTATATTTATGCATAAAAGTAATAAAAACTATCCTTACACATGGATGAATGCAAGGATGAATGCTGTGAAGGTAAAAGAGGCCTTTATGCGTTTTTTTAACTTAAAAAACTACAAAACTTCTGCACCTGTTCTTGACAAGAGAAAACTATTGTGTAGTACACCAAACAACGAAAAATGGGGTGTGGGGTAGACTAGTGGAATAGCAACTATCCCGCCAGCCAAACCACTATCCTATCCCAAACAGGTGCCAGTGCTAGCGCCAGTTTAATCTCATGCGTTTATAATAGGATAGTAACCATTTTTGTCACTAGCAATCCGTACTAACCCCTTTGCTAGCTTAATGTAAACGAGCTATAAAAAATGTTTCATTTCATTAATGCACGTTAATAACAACTGGAATTCATATAGTCTGCCATCTGCAATTTTATCATAAAACGACTTCTACACAATCTTCAATTGTTCGTAAATACTATTTTTGTCGAGGGATTTGTTATACAAAGTTATTTTTAAATCGTTGAAACCATATCATAATATTCTGGCAGGGAATTATATCTTGAGCGTAGGCCCTTTGACTAATATTATTTTAAGGTTTATGTCAAAGAACGGAGGACTAAAGTACACAAAGGAATTTAAACAAAATAGAAAAGTCTTGTTTCACAACGGAACATAAGATTAAAATTTCATTACGGATTTTATTTTAAAATGACAACATAATTAAAATTACATGTATATCACTTTACAAAGAAATAATATAAATTAATTTGATAAATCTTCTTTTTTTTTCTCCTTCTTTGGGTATTGTTGGTATTGTTGTGTTAACTTTTGTCCTCACTCACATAAGTTTTCCATCTTGAAATGCTAATTGTCAAGTCTTTTTACGTGTCCTGTATACCAATACTTTTTAGATATTTGGTTAGTGTCGCCACTGGTCGACGGGTATTCAATATTTCCTCGCATATGAAAAAAGTCTCTTCTGTGTGTTATCTTGGTCACTTTATCAGTGATGATCTCAATGACGCAGCTGACATCGACAGGCAATGTCGGTCTGTTTGTGTGAAAGCAGACATGCTAAATCATAGATTTTTGAAATGCAGTCCTGATGTACGTAAATATTTCCATAATTAATACTTTTTGCGGTAGTAAGTATACTTCGGCACTCTGGATATATCACACGAAAAGTCATATTCGTAAACTTGTCATTGCTACAACAATGCATTTCGAGTAATCTTTGGTTTGAAAAAGTATTATAGAGCGAGTGAAATGTTTGTGACGAATACAGTAAATTCATGTATGGCCATACTAAGGAAATATATTCATAGTTTGCAGGAAAGACTTTGGGCGACGGGTAACGAGCTTCTACAGTGCTGTTTAATAGTGATAAGAATTTTCTTACGCACTGGGCATTACAACTCATTCATTATCCTTTTACGAATGAGCGGTCTCTCCTACGAGTTGTGACCATATTTTCAAAATTTATTACAAACTCAAACCATGTTTGTTGTATTTGTAATTTCTTGTTCTCTATTAACTGTACATATCTTCTGTTTTCTGTTTCCGTTATGTATTGTGTGTTTTTTTTTTTTTTTTGTAAATATGTTTTTTTGGCTCTTGAGCCGTTAAATAAATATATTATTATTATTATATTGTTTAAACTATTCTATCCTACCTCAGTCTCATTTCGCGTCCTATCCACTGTAAACATCTACCTCGCCGTTTTTGAGTGATACTCGGTTTTGAGTATAGTTCTCGGGGTTTCTCCATTCACCATTTATTTTAGTGGACCTAAGATTTTAGTGTATACATAGCCCAAATGTGTAGTATTTTAAAAGCCTCTGAATATATAAAAATTGATAAAACGAGCAAAGAAGGTACACTATTCACAGCGATTGTCTAAATATGATCCTGTGTACAGAACAGATGTATCCAAAAATCCTTATAAAAATACAAGAAAATATACACGAAGCAATATCCGTCGGCAAGAACATTACTATCATATAGCTTTCCTCCCTTGTCGGAATATAAGGGAACGAGAAGGCAGACCACTTCGCCAAAGAAGCCGTAGAGGGAGATGCTACCAAAATAGATAAACCAGCTACAGGCATAAAGGATTTAATAAAGAAATCCGTCAGATGTCAATGGAAGGAAAACTGGCAGTCAAATAACAGCCATCTAAAGAATATAAAAAAAATATACCAACAAGTGGACAAGAAAGGGTAGTCGCAGAGAATAAATCATCTTAACTCGACAAAGAATTGGCCATACCTTATACACGCACAAATATATCATTTTTTTTTTCAGGATCTAATTTCAAATAATAGGGATGCCTCAAGGGTCCGTGTTAGGTTAGGATCCTCTTACTCTATGTGATTAATGCAAATGATTCATGTTTTCTTATAAAAAATATTACAATGTATGCAGATGACACCTACATCAGCATTTTTAGGGTTTTGTAGGTATGACCAAAAAACCATTATAACGTCATTTTGTCGTCTGTCTGTCTGTCTGTCTGTCTGTTCGGTAAAAATTGTAGCCAAACGGCTAAACCTAGAGAGTTGAAATTTGGCATGCTTATACAAATTTTTGACCCGCACATAGAAAAAATACTAAAACATTTAAAAAACATATACCCCTAAAAATATAAACAAATATATGCTCACCAAAAAAAAAAAAAAAATTTAAATTCTGGGTAGGGTATCAAATGAAAGCCCTTAGTACGTGGATTAACGATCAAAATTTTATTTTGTCAAAATAAATTATTTTGATGCGGTTTTTACCAAAATTGTGCAAAAAATTTTTTGTCCCACACCCTGTAGCCCAGATGGTTTAAACTAAAAATCTGAACAAATTCGAAGTATGTACATTGGTGTGAACCGGAATAGTACAACAGGAATTTTTGATCAGATTATGTTTTCGGAAAATAATGCATTTTTTGTGTTTTTAACCAAAATATGTTAAATATTTAATTCGCTATGTAACCCAGTAGATAAGCCAGTGCTCATAGCGATGTGCGTTTAGTCATTTGTTTTCTAATTTGCTAAACAGGTAACTTGCGATCTAGAGTTTGAATCCTGTCAGATTTAAATTTTTTGCTATTTTTTGCAGTTTTCTTTTGTTTAAATTATTTTGTCAAAATTCTAGTTATATTTTGGTAAATGTTGCATTTAATTTTTAAAAGCGTAAATTTAATAACCAGTGGGAAGTGTTGAAATTATAATTTAATGCTATGTTTAAGCAACCAGTAGAAGCCATAGGTGCAATTTACAAAATCTTAATGAACCTTGCTATGTAAAAAAATACTGCACATATTTAGAAACTTAAATAATGGTATTAGGAATTCGAATTAAAATTCATAAAAAAATATTTTGACATAAAATTTGTTTTGGCATCCCAAATAATCATCATTCAGTTACTAAATACCTGCAAAACCCTGAAATGTGTGAAACTTCACACTTCACATCAATTTTTTCAAAAATAAGGTAGAAACTATTAGAGAAACAGACAGAATTATAGCTGACTAGGCTAATGGTGTGAAATTAATGGTATACTATGAAACTATAGCAAAACTAAAGTTATAGAACTGTCCCTAAGAGTAAATGATGAAATCAATAGTTTTCTCTACCAAACAAATATTGAAGCAATAAATTGTCAAAACTGCCTAGTTATCTACACAGGTAATAACTTAAATTATAAATTACAGTTTCAACTACTGACTACCTCACTAAATTAAATATGGTATACAATAAGATACTTTGCTCATTTTGCTAGCGATAAGATTGTCAGAGCCATATATTTTTACTCAAAAATAATATTATGTATTGAAATATGGGGCCTGGCAAAAGATTGGCATAAAGTGTTCATTGTTCAGAAAAGAGCAGTGAGAATTATGTTTAAATGAAAATATAGAACGTATTGCAAAAGTACATTTATTTCTAATAATTTATTAACTTTACCTTGTATTTATATATATTCAATGTTAAAATATGTATACGGTAACAGGATTAAATTTGTATTTGGTACAGAAGTATATAATACTCGAGAAGATATAATTAGTCTACCTAGGCACACAAGATCAGACTTTGAAAAAAATTTACTATATATAGGCGCTAAATTATATAACAAATTGAACAATGACACAAAAAAGCTGCCAACACTAAAATTCTCAAAAATAATTAAAAAATTTCTAATATCTGATAATCTGATAATATTGATATAACATTGTACTTGTTGTTGTTATTTTATATATATATATATATATATATATATATATATATATATATATATATATATATATATATATATATATATACATATATATTTATATTTCTTATTTTTTTGCATTTTCTGCTGTAAAATTCATAACTTACTTAAAATTCATTCCCACTTACTCACAACGCCATCATTCAACAAGATATTGACAAAGTGTTAAAGTGGACTGACGATTGGCTGATAACTATAAATCCAGATAAGTGCTCAGTGTTACATATTGGCTCTAACAACCCTCGTCTACCCTATAACATCAGTAATAAAACATTAAAATCTGTTGAACAACAAGTCGACCTCGGATTAACTGTTAGTTTTAACTTAAAGTGGGATAATCACTTAATTAATATCACGAAAAAAGCAAACTCGTTATTATATGTGTTTAAAAAATCATTTAAAAACTTAACAGAAAACACTTTTAAAAAACTTTATAAAACATATATAAGACCATTACTCGAGTACGGTGTTACTGTGTGGTGCCCTTACTTGGAAAAAGACATACACTTAATAGAAAAAGTGCAACGGCGGGCGACAAAAATTCCTAAAGAGTTAAAAAATTTAAACTATGATCGACGACTACAGTCATTAAATTTATTAACATTAAAAAAAAGAAGAGAACGTGGTGATCTAATTGAAACGTATAAAATATTTAATAACTATTACTCTTGTGATCTCAAATCTATTTTCAATATTAGCAGCAATAATAACTTACGTGGCCACAGATTTAAACTAGAGAGACAAAAATTTAAAAAATTAGCAAGGGAACATTTCTTAGCCAACAGAGTGCATCACTTGTGGAACAGTTTACCAGATAATACTGTGACCGCAACATCAGTAAATAGTTTTAAAAATAAAATAGATGAAGTTCTTTTTCAGTAGTTATGTTTAGTTATCTTTGTCAAATTGTTAAACATTTAAATCATGTAACGTAGATTTCATCACCAGGCTGTTACTTAGCAACCGAATAATATTGTTGTTTTAGTGAAATGTCATATTAAACATATTTTGTTCTACAAAAACCTTTCAATAGATTATTTTATACTTACAACTGTTTAATAAATTTAATAACGTGTAAATAGTGGTTTTCTTTCAGCTGCTTTCACACGTAGCGGTTACCTTTGTTTAGCCGGACATTAAGGTGAAACCGCCGGCACCTAAAATTTATATAAGGCTGGGTGCTACGACGTTACAAATTGGCAGCCCAACGTCGAGGCCTTAACACGAAAAGTATAAAAGTAAAGGAAAAGGTGTTGTCCGAGATTGTTGCAGTTTGTGAAAAGTGCAAGTATTTGTACTAATTGTTGCAATCCGAACTGTTATCGGGAAGATTTCAGTTTTATGTAGGTCGATTACTGACACACAACGACCAAATTTCCGAAGAAAGGTTTTGTTTTACGAACAAAGACTGAACAATTGTAAGTACTACAATAATATTTAACGAAATGGGTCGCAGTGATCGCACAAGGGTCGCGTCGCCAGTTCAACCCATGAATATTTGTATGAGTACTTTGCAGTTTCAAGAACTGTTAGCTACAATACAGCAGCAGACTGCATTTGTTAGAACCGAACTGGAGACAGTGGCGGCGACAACAAAACTACAACCGCGAGTAGGAGACTTTTCAAAATGTAGTGCGCGTTTTAACGGCAGCAAAGATGCGTCCGTCGAAGCTTTCATAGATGCAGTAACAACTTATAAAGAGTGCGCGAATGTGAGCAAAGACAATGCGTTGAAAGGACTTTCAATGTTACTTACCGACTTCGCAGCCACCTGGTGGCAAGGGGTTAAAACGACAATCGAGACGTGGGATGACGCGATTAGCAAATTACGGGGCGCGTTCGGTCCAAAGAAACCACCATTTAGACTGTTCCGAGATCTGTTTGCTGAAGAGCAAAACGAGAGCGAAGCTACTGAAATGTTTGGTTGCAAGTGTCGTGCAATATTAGCAAAACTCCCGTACAAGATAGACGAACAAATTCAGCTTGATATGGTTTATGGCCTATTACACAGGCGTATACGAAAGCGTGTCGCTCGCGACGACTTTACTACGTTTTCCGAGTTATTATCGCGTACGCGTTCGGTTGAAGAATCCCTAGAAGAGGTAAAACATCCGATCGTGAAAGAAAGAAGTCCAACACAGGAACCTAGTGTGTCAGCTGTGAACAAAGGTTCCACACAGCGCTGCAAATACTGCAAGAAGACAGGGCATACTGCAGAAGATTGCCCAAAACTTGTCAAGAATAAGTCATCACCGAGACAGCTTCGAGAAGACGAAGGCGTCAATCTGACCAAACGCCAACGCCAACAGATGGATGACCTTCTAGAGGCTAACGCTCAAACGTTTGAGCCAGGGAGAGCGCCAACCCAGTATGCAGAACATCAGATTGTACTTAAACCTGATGTACAACCAATTTCAAGTCCGCCATACAGGATCGCGGGTCCTAAACTTGAAATTCTGCAAAAAGAAAGAATATGCACAGCTATAGCTGAATTTCCCTCAAGGAAAGCTAACGACCTCAGGACAGAGCAGCTAGCAGACCTTGAATTAGCAAAAATAGTTCGATGTTTTGAAGCTACATCACCCAAACCAGAATTGGCTCAATGGACAGGGAAAGGTTACCTGATGTCACAAGGTATACTTTACCGACACTCACCTGAAACTGATGAGGAAGAAGCACAGTTAGTAGTTCCCGAAGAAGGACGTCGCCGTATTCTGGAAGAATATCATGATGCCCCAACCGCAGGACACTACGGTGTTGAGAATACTCTACAGAAGCCAACGGAGACGATTGGTAAGTACCATACGTCTGAATTAACCCCATTCATTGGAAGTTCTAGAGACCTTCAACCTGTGTTGCTGAAACGTAAACGAGGGCGCCCCAGGAAATCAGACCAAGTTGTGTACGGGTTCCTGCACGAGGGCGAACGCAGCAACCCGAGGGGGAGAGTTGTAACGTAGATTTCATCACCAGGCTGTTACTTAGCAACCGAATAATATTGTTGTTTTAGTGAAATGTCATATTAAACATATTTTGTTCTACAAAAACCTTTCAATAGATTATTTTATACTTACAACTGTTTAATAAATTTAATAACGTGTAAATAGTGGTTTTCTTTCAGCTGCTTTCACACGTAGCGGTTACCTTTGTTTAGCCGGACATTAAGGTGAAACCGCCGGCACCTAAAATTTATATAAGGCTGGGTGCTACGACGTTACAATCATAAATTGTCTGTGCAAAATTATAACTAATTTAATATATTGTATGTATATAGTGTTTAGATTATCATCATAAGTAATTATATAAATGTGTTAGCTGTAATATATAAATTACTATACTTGTAAAAGTAAGGCATTATCGGCTTTGCCGCCTGCTTTACTAAATAAATAATAAATAATAAATAAAATAAAATAAAATATATTCTATATATGGTTATATGTTGATATGGTATATTTTTGTATATGTACATATACAGGCTTTCATATGCAGTCTAGATTTCATATGGTTGATTGTCACATGTAAAAATTTTGTTTAAATATTTGAAATTTTTCTCTACAGAATCTATGTATTCTTTTATAGTTAAGTAAAACATTATTACTATTATATTATTATTATTATCTTTGAAATAAAAAACCACCTGACATGCAACGTATGTGATACAAGAATCACTGTAAGTCATATTCTGCAGGAATACTCACAATACAATGGACCAAAGACTGCAAAACAACTTAAAAAACAGTTTCCAATACACCCTGTCGAACAATACCGAGAATGAAAACAAAGTGTTAACATTTTTAAAAAGTATAAATATATGCCATTAAATATAAAGCCCCCTCCAGTTAATAATATATTGTACAGTTTAACAATGTAAAAATGTTTACGCTAACCTATTGTAATAATTTAATTTAATGTATTGTAAATGGGAGTAACGGGAAAAAAATGGCGGAAGCATTCGAAATGTGGTGCTATCGAAGAATGTTGAAAACTCGATGGGTAGATAGAGTAACCAACGAAGAAGTATTGAGGAAAATGGAAGAGGAACCATGTCTGTGGAGAATATTGCAGAAGAGAAGAGATGTTTGAATTGTATATATTATAAGACACGAAGGACTGGTAAAACAATACTGGAAAGAATAGTCGAGGGAAAGAACAGTAGGGGTAGACTAACGCAAGAGTACATGAAACAAATAACGGAAGATATTAACGGCAACACGTACGTGGAACTAAAAAGACTGGCTGTGAACAGGAAAGCCTGGACAAATTCTGCAAACCAACCTATTGGTTAAAAATATTAGAAGGAAATATGAATATATAAGTCAATGTATGGCCGTGCCAATAGTTGTGGTAACTGAGGCACTTTACATATAAGAGTTTTTTAAAAAAAGAGTTTTTAAAAAAGTTCTTTTTATATTTTACTGACCCTCGTACTTCCTTTCCTGATCATGTTTTTTTTTTTTTAATTAATTAAAGGTACTTCAACAGTTTGGGATATTAGTACCCGGTATTGTATTTGATAAGATATTGTTGATTATATTACATTGTGTGGGTATTATGTATGTTGGTGGTAGTCTATATTTGTCTGTATAGTTTTGTGTCTGTTAGAAATTTATGTAGGATTTCTTTGTTATTGTCATTAAGTGCTTCTTGTAGGGTGTCAGATATTTGGTGTGTCTGTCTTATTGTGTCATATTTGGTGTATTATGTAATAATGTGTTGTGCTGTAATAATTGTGTTGCAGTCGTTACACAATGGGGGATATTCTATCTTCATTTTGTAGCTGTGTGTTATTCTTGTGTGTCCAATTCGTAGTCTGGTAGTAGAAGTTTGTTCTCTTCTTGTTCCCGAGAATGGTCATTTCGTCGTGTCGGAATTTATTGTTCTTAGTTTGTTAAGTTGTGTATTTTGCCATATGTTGTCTACTTCTTCTCGGATTTTATGTTTTATTTCATTTTTCATGTCATAGTCTTGTACGGTCGAATTATTCATTGGATTCTTTCTGGCGGCTTGTTTGGCTGCGGCATCTGCTTTTTCGTTACCTTTTATGCTTATATGTGAAGATACCCAGACCAAGCTGATTACTGTGTTTTGTCCTTGTAGGCTGTGTATTTTTGTTTTTTTTTAATATTTCTTGGATGATTCTATTGCTAATATATATTTTGAAGTCTGAGTAGATGATGTATTTGGAGCTTCTTTGATCTTTTTGAGCGATGATTTCTACACTTCTTAAAATTCTTATGGCCTCGGCTGTGAAGATACTTATTGGGCTATGGAATTTATATTGGTGACTGATCATGTTTACCATTATTTCTTCTTACATACTCGTCACGTGTTCTATCCACTGTAATCGTCTACTTCTCGTTTCTTATAAAAGATTATTATTTCTCTTTATTGAGTAAAACAGTTTAAAAAATCCAAAGCTAATAATTATTGCTGTATCTTTAAATATGTCTGAGACAAATTGCAAGTTCATTTAGAGAAATGAACAGTTTAATTTCGTTCCTTCTGATACGAAGCCACTGATAATTTCAAAGGTAAACAAGAACTTTAAAATCTGTATAAATTTATGATAAAATTAAACAAGTTTGCTACGTAATCCTGAAAACTGAAAGATAAACAAGAGCGAAATGTATGTCATGGCAATATTTACAAAGTATAAATCCAAAGTGACACGAAGACGAATCGCTGTTTTCTTGTTTTTACTTAAGCTAATTTTCTCGTGCTAGTGTCGTATACATGTGATTTATCGTATGCGTCAACTAGAATGCACGAAAATGAATAGCTGACTTATATACGTTATGTTACTGTATAGACTAGTAAGCATATTTTATTGTTGCTTCACGACCCAGGAAAGGAAATTGCTAACATTTCCGCTTTATATTCAGATTAATAACACTCTTTATATACATTTATGAAACTATAAAAAAAATATTACTTTACAAATAATTTTATAACAAGACTAGCTATAAAACTCGTTTCATACAATATGAGAATATGAAATAGGCTACGAGGTCACGAGGATTCTTCATTCATTTCAAAACCGCGAAAACGTTAAGGAAAGATGTCTTTTGGTGTTAGGAACGTAAATTCTCGGCGTTTGCTATCATATATTACAAATTAGTTATGCAAAATTTCTTTGTATACAACATTTTTAATTAAGACTCATGGCTGGTATTATAAAGCAAAATAGTTTGGTAGCTACTAAATTTTAGTTAAGAGTTAAACTAATTTAACCCATAGATTTCGGTATTATAAAGGTTGGTTTAATACACTTCCCAACTAAATCTACAAACTAAATTAGTTGACAGATTTTCTGGGTACTAAATACTAAATATTAGTACTAAATACTAAATACTGGGTACTAGTTGGCAATTATATTTGTATTACATTTGAATAGTAAGCAATTTGTTTACATTGAAATAACTTGTTTTTATTATTTATACTAAAACATATATTTCATAATTAATAACTGCAAAGTAAGTAATAATATTGTACATAAAAAAATACATATGAATAGATTTATATATGAAACAACACACAATTTTAATTGGGTACGGCTTCTGTTGCCATTTTGAGCAATTCTACGGCAATTATGTCCCAATATTTTTGTTTTCAACAACACTAACATTATCAGTTTTTTTGTTTTCCACTATATTTTTATATTTATGCACTATATCTCTTAATTGTTCTTTTTCAAATTATGTATAATTTTTGCCTCTATTCCGTTTTTTTTTTCATTTGAAATACTTTTTATTTTTCTACTAATTCTTTTTCACTGTCAATGTTATAGGTTATAAACGTTAAAGTGTTAAAGCTACAACAGAGAAACCGCGAAATATAGTATAGGCATCTACCGGTCAGTTGCATAACTAACGTTCGGTCGGTAAATCTTGAGACTAAATTATTTTAGTTGTGAACTAGTTAGTTAGTTGGCTGTCCTGATTTATAATACAGAAATTAAATAACTTGTTATATTAGTTATCAACTAAATTTAGTTTACAACTTGTCTATTCCAAACAATTGGGTGGAACTAACCAGAATTTTTATTTTTGTAAGTTGTCATTAACTATTTTTTTATATATTGAAGTTGGCTTTTCCTGAACAAAATGATCAAAAGCTTCAATCAATCAGTAAAAGTAACTAGAATTGAAAATCTAGTTCCACCTAAACCAAAGGAACAGACTTTAGTTGGACCTTTAGTTAGGTTTTTATAATACCGGCCATCAGAGTTTGGAATTTAGTGACCTGGTGTCTTGTTCTGGTCGATCTTCAATTTAAACTTTTGTATCGGCAACATATCACACTTTTGAAAAAGCCATGTAGAGCTGACCTTGGCTAATACGGCTTCGGACATGATATGAGCACATCTTTTAGGCATTTTGTTAGCATTGCTGTTATTGTTCAATCATTTGTTTCTAGCGTGTTCTTCGCTCATTTGAAAGCTGAACCCGGCGTGGTGCCCTTTCTGATTCAGGCATATTTGCCCTTTGTTCTTTAAGCCTTTCATTTTATTTCTGTTCCTGTGCGCGTTCGCATACAATTTATTCTTCTCCGGAAGCAGCATTTATCATTGGAGGCATATTGAGACGTAATTTTAGGGATTTTTAGCAAAAAAAAAATAATAATTCTAGAGTTTTCAGCTGAAATTAATAGACTTATTGCCAATAATCAGATTTCAACTAAAATAAAAAGTCCACCAATATGTACGAGCATAAATATTTGAACATAGATTTGTCGCCAAAAATTTGTCTAATAGCATTCATTAAATTTAAATAATGTTTTCAGTTTTTTTTTTTTTTAAGTTTACAATATACAAACCGAAAATTACTGGTTTTGATTATAATGATTAACTAAAACTTTTGTTTAATTTAAATGAAATGTGATGTAATATATTATGTACAAACTTATATTCTTCTTATTCCTCTTCAGCTTTTCCCTGCAGTATTTAGGGGTCACTGTTCTTACTTTTTCTTTTTTATTCTGTCTTGTTCTGTGTATCTCCCTCGTTCAATCCCTTCTCACTCAAGTCTTGTACGATACTATCCTTCCACCTTCTCTCAGGTCTTCCTCTAACTCTTCTCTCTTCCACCTGTAAGTAGTTCATTCTCCTCCCTACATAATTCTTATCTCTCCTCATACTACCTCCATACCAGTAAAGTCTTCTTTCTTGCATCTTCTTTGAAACCTCTACTACTTTAGCCATTTATCTTATCCTTTCGTTCTGCATCCTATCTCTTCTTGTCTTGTCCATCATCCGCCTCAACATTCTTATTACTGATACACCCAGCTTCTTTTCCTGGGCTTTCTTTATAGACCATGTCTCGCTACCATAGGTCATAGCTGGCCTCACCACTGTTTTGTACACTCTGCCTTTGGTATTTCTTCCGATTCCCCGATCACACAACACCCCTGACACCCTTTTCTATTTCATCCATCCTACCAACAAACTTAATTGTTGTAGGATGGAAATGTGACATTTGATTTTAAATACTGATACAGTAACATCGTCTTGATAATAACCTGTTTATGACATAATTTATATTTTTTACGTACGATGTTTCATGTGTTATATCATAATTTTTAACTTTTAACCTCGTATTTACCTAGGATTGGTACATACATGACCTTCCACAACTTTATTCACAGTTTATGATAACTGCATATCACAGGCTGAAGATGCATTTACTACAATGAATGCGAAACGTCCAATGATTTAATTTATTTATTTCACCTACATGACGATTTAAATAGAAACACTATTATTATACCGACTCGTCAAGATCATCCACTGATATATATATTAATGATAACAATAATAATTTTATTTATCAAGAGTTTTGAATAGTTTTAAATATTATTAAGTAAAAATCGTCGGCCTTGGTAGCGTAGAGATAGCGCTCCTGCTTCACGAGCCAAAGGTCCCGGGTTCGAATCCTGGTTAAGGCATGGATGTTTGTACTGCGTAGTACTTTATTCTTAAAGCTTCAGATTTTGAGTTTACAACCAAACTATTAACACAGTGCGCGAGACTTAAATACGTACATGATAGTGTAATAATGTTAAGTATGGGGAAGTGTGCTGAATTTAGAAAAAAAAAAAAAAAATCGTATGTAAACGTAGTTGAAATTGACATCATTGTTTTAGTAACTTTTATTACTCACAAATATTATTATATGATAAAACAGTAAATTATTATGGAACAATAAATGTGTTACTATGACGACTTCCGCAGTATTCGCCACACTTCCACTCATATATAATGTTATTTCAATTCTCCTACAAAATTTACACTCCATTCATCATATTTACATTCTCCATTATTTCAATATGTTTGTAATGTGATTTATAAACAGATGCGCTAAAATTCATTGAATAACAGACACATAATTCACAGTTAGTATTTATTATTCCATACAATGTCATTTAAACGAGCTACTTTGTACTCTTGGAAATAGTTAAAATTTAGGGCACGAACATATTGCGCTTTGCTGCACTACGTGAAAATACGTGAATATTGCATTCGAATAGTATATGTTACAACAGTATGGCGCTGGAGAAAATTACACGTCAAACTGCATACATAGTGTAATTTTGGAAAACTCGCACGTAATTAAACAAAACAATTTAAGATAACGATCTAAGTAATGCGAAATGTATATAGTCAATGAGACAGCGTTCACTGTTATGGTAATGTGAAAACTCTGAGGATAAAGTAAAATTATAGACCCTCTCAAGAACTGCTAATTTGGAAACTATAATCACTCCTACTAATTTCTAAATGACAATGTTAGTTTCAGATAATGGATATAATGTCAAAAAGTTAAATAATTAAATTACATACTTTGAAATTAAAATTTATTTTATGTTTGTTTTGTTCAACTCGGTTTTCAAGACAATTACGAAGATCCTCCACAAACTAAAGATGTTAAGTGTATAGTTGACTTCAATGTGTCCTTGACTCAAGATTATTAAAGTAAAGATTGTCTCGTAACTTCTGACCAATCAGAGCTTGAGAGGGAATACGTCACACGTATGCGTAGTTCAAACTAGCAGACGAAATTAATATAGATGTTGCATGTTTTTAAATGTTTTTATTGACTATTGTCATAATAGATATATATTTCAAGACAGTTCTACTGAATAAATTATAAATAACAACCTAAGGAAATTTTATATTGATTTATATAAAATTTAAGGTCATGGGTATTTGTGTTATAGTTAATAAATAACAATAAAATCGAGTACAAATATAATTTTAGGTATATTTAAATTAAAATAAAAAAATAAATTGCTATAATAATGCAGTAATTAATAAAATTGGAGGTTATATCTGTTTTTAAAAAGGGCTGGACGTATTTTAACGACATTGGGTACAATAGAGTAATCAGGACCCTAATCATATATAGGCATAGTATCTCAAAATTTTCTTTCTTAGGGGGTGTTTTTAGGTTAAAACTGGTACTAAAAAATTTTAAATATTTCCTTTATAAACAAAACTATCTGAACGGAAAAAACTATACAATAAAAATTGTTTATAAGAAAACAAATCTTATTTGTTCTATGCATTTTTTTAATTTAATGAGTATTAGGGTAATTATCGGCGGACCCTAAATTTGAAATATTGAAATATTTCACTTATTATTCCCTTCACATCAAAAATGAATATAAGAAAATTTATTTTGAACGAAGAAACATTCCTTTCGAAGAAAAAATAAATCAGAACAAGTAGAAAATCAAAAAATTAAACGACATTTTTATATCTATAGCAAGAAATCAAACTTCACGTATATATAAAATATACGATAAACAAACACTGACTTCCCGTTAGCATACGGATGACGCGTAGCCTCTCTATTTACTCCCACAACTACAAGTTACGAGACAACCTTATTCTTTAATAATCTTGTCCTTGACTAGCATAGATTAATTTTCAAAGAACGCTTGGTAAGCCCTGAATATATATCGAGAATGCAAATGTACCTGGGCGACAATATCGGCTTCTTTAGTTAATAATCGGGCGCAATCACAATACGTTTTTTCGCTGAACTTATAACTAAAGTTTGTTGTTTGAAGAACTTTGTACTTTACATAAATTCGTTTTTGATTCGAAGTAACGGAATACAACAATACGAATTGTATGATAAATTTTGCATGCGAAATATCAAAGCAAATAAATTATTTAGGACTTTTTTTCTAAAAATAGGTTAGGTAAAAAAGTCCTGACTGTAATTATTAATTTCTATACTATTTTTTCATGATTACCTATATCTAGGTATAGGTGATTTCTATGCTTTAAGCGGTACTATTTTTTTCTGAGCTCTTCATTCTAACTTCTAATTCTTATTCAATTGCAGTAGCTCTTGATTTGTACGCAGTTTTCTTCGTTTTTTCCTATTTTCTTAATACTTTTAATTGGGTAATTTATTTGCCTATTGTAAATTAATCTATTTAAAAATTACATCTCCTGGGAGTAGAGTCGTCTTTTGAAGGTGTTACCGGCATCTGTATGCACTTTGCACAGTTAACCGTCATTAATATTCGTTTTACCATTATAAAAACAATAATTTTCGAATTGAGTTTTTGACAATACTCTACTGTCAAAATGTTTATTACAGTCACTTGCAAAGCGTTTCCATAGCTATTACTTATTATGTTATTTTGACGTCATCAAATCAATGACGTTTTCCCTCAACCGTCCCTCAAGTTAGTGACTCATTTAAACTCCATTTACCGTAACTCTGAAATGACGTCACATTTGAAAAACTCACCTTGTTGCCAATTCGTAAAGTGTCAAAAAAAGTTAGGTTATATCGAACAACTTGTAAAAATATATTGAAAACCAATATTTCCTATGGAGGAAAAGAATTAATGTAAATTATGATGCACAGCAGTTCTTTCTACCCGATTTGTCGCGAAATTTATGGTTTATATTTTATTAAGTGTGTAATGTAGTATTTAAAAAATAAATAAATAAATTTCAATGTATAAGAATCATCAGAAGTATTTGTTTTTAGAAATGTGTCGTGTTCTGTTAATACAATTTACTTTAATTTTTCGCCTAGTGTCACATTGACACAGCGGGTTCGGGAAGCAAACGCGGAGTGTTCCGAGTCACACTGTTTAACTCCAGACCGTTCGAATAAACCCTTTTAGACCTTTTCTCGAACGCTCCGAGCTTGCTTCCTGAACCCACTAAATGATATCGGAAAGCAATGATAAAGAGTCAAATTTTTTATTATTCGAATAGAAATTTTTGAATTTCAGATGTAAGATACAATTTTGTTTCGAATAATGAATATTCAAATATTATTTCCAGTCGAACAATTTATTGCCGCTAGCTGCAAGTGTAAATTTCATGAGTATGCTAAAATTAATTTTCGATGATAATAAACCGTTCTACGTAACAGACCTGTAGGTTAAAATTACAAAAAAACAAAACGTAACAAATGTAAATAGAACATATTTTATTAATCATATATAATATTTGTTTATCGACCAAGATACAAAATTAAATATTGTTTTTGTTCACTTACATTAGGTACAAATTATAAAACCTTTTAAAATATACAAACACAATATACAGATAAAAGTACGTTATAGAAATATCACCCATCATATTTGATATCTATTACTCTTTTATAAGTTTTAAAAAACCCTTAAATTTTGGACTCAAACGCTCTGTTAGAAATGGTAGTTTACTAAGGTACCATTGCAATTTTTAAAAATTTACTCTACCAATATCTCGAAAACTGTTGGTACGATCAAGTTAAAATTTGATATCTACAACTCTTTTATGAGTTTTAAAAAACCCTTAAATTTTGGACTCAAACGCTCTGTTAGAAATGGTAGTTTACTAAGGTACCATTGCAACTTTTAAAAATTTACTCTACCAATATCTCGAAAACTGTTGGTACGATCAAGTTAAAATTTGATATCTACAACTCTTTTATGAGTTTTAAAAAACCCTTAAATTTTGGACTCAAACGCTTTGTTAGAAATGGTAGTTTACTAAGGTACCATTGCAATTTTTAAAAATTAACAACCAATATCTCGAAAACTGTTGCTACAATCAAGCTAAAATTTGATATTGATTGAACAATTTGGGGAAGTTCCATTAGACCACGTCTTGGATCGTCCTTTTTATATTTAAAACCTATATTTCTTAAAATCTTCCAAAGGGAAGTCTTTCCACCATCATACAGTCTCCTTTCATGTAATTTTATATTAATAGTGTCGACAGTAACATGCTCTCCTAAAATAAAATTAATTTATTAAGAGTCCTCACGTAGAGATGTTATGTCCTTACTATTACGGTACATCTCATAAATTATATTACGTATCCCAACTGTTGTAAAATTGTCTAATTCTACAACAGATTTAGTACGTGTTCGTTTCTTTTTCGGGCTACTGACAGTTTCATTTCTTGCTTGTTGTACTGCCATTTTATTTATTTTAGAAATACTGACATCTAAAGCAGCTACAACTCTCTAAAAAGTTAATTAAAAATTATTTGTAGAAATATATTCAAGTGAAAAGACCATACATATAAACTAAATTTTATATTTACTCACATCTCTGACACATTTCACATCCATTAAAGGTCCACCATTGTCTCGCTCTCTTTCAAAATAATTAATAAGAGACAAAACCATCCTTTGAGCACGGCTACTAAGAGCTTTGGGCATTTTTACTTTTAAATTACAAATATATTTAAAAAGTATAATATATAACCTCACTTAATTTCTCACTAAACGTCAACCTGACGTCAAAATAACGATTGAACTATCCAATTTAAAACCGACAACATTGTATAAAATTACCAACATGAAATAAATAAATGTACTAACTGAGTTATGGATTGATGTTGATTAAAACATATCATAACGTTGGTACTTAAATAAACCAAGTGTGACGTCATCTCACGTTTATTGTGAATGTAGTTTACAATTGTTTATGAATAACAAAAGTGAGTGAAAGAACAACTCAACCTAAAATGAGATAAGGTGGGGTTGAGGTGAGAATGAGGTGAGGATTAGGAACGTTTATGAATTCGGACCTTAGATTGTTTGCTCTCTATTTGGATAACTTTTCTATTTCCGGTTACAGAAAATTCTTAAAACTAGATGTAAGCTTAAACTCATTAAACTCTTTTTTGCAACAAGGCATTAGTGTCATAAGATGCGTTTCGACGATGGGGTGAGTGATTTGTTGTTCTTCCAATTATCTGTTTATTAGTCAAGTATTTTCTGAAACAAGAGCATTTAAGGCCTCTGATCTAAGACTATTAAAAAAGCTAAAATAATCGGTAATATATTTTTTCGCCTCGTTCTGTAAATTTCATATTCGTATATAATAACCTTCATATTCTTACTTGCTGCATAAAAAGCTACTACAATATGCCATTAAAATAACGGTATTACGCATTACTTCTTTGCCAATCTGATCTGATTATAAATTTGTATTCGTACTTATCCACTCAATTCTCATAAAATTAAACACTTATAAAGAAAACATTATACTAAAAAGCTCCAGACTAATCTTTAAATAAAAAAATAGAGAAAAAATATCCTTAGTGTAAAGAAAAACTATTACACATTTTTTAGCTTATTTCTCGTCACGAAGAATATTTGATAAGGTTAAAATCAGGACCAGACTTATCTATCGTGACACATTAAAGTATGAAACATAATTTCATTAACTACCATTAGTATATAACTAATTTATCTTTTTGCCGAAGTTTTCACAAACTTTGTATATTATAATTACTTTGTAACTTGATTGTTAGGTATACAAAAAGTATTATTACAATAAAAATACATATGATGAGATAACATTCAATACGTGACTTGTCACATAAATTTCGAAATTGAAATATTAAGCGAGGAAACGAAGCAGTGAACTTCCGATTTTTGGCGCAGTAAGATGGATTTACATGCGGTTTGGTGCATTCGATTCGTTAGAGCCTCAGGAAATTTTGTGAACCAACGCGATCAATGCAAAATGAAAAACTGCATTTGTGCATAAAAAAAAATGCATTGGAAAAATGCATTTTCCAGAGATGCAAAATCAAAAATTTATAACTCCTTATCGTCTCCTAGAGTTTTATGCAAATTTGATACAAAAGCAGTTGAATCACGTTACTCGGGGGTTTTTGGGGTCGCTGAATCCGAATATCGCAATAGCGAATGTCTCCGAAGTTCGTAGTGCCAAGGATCTGGTACCCAGGACTACCAACCTTGTATACTGAAACTAATTTTTTTAAACGTAGGCGCCTTTGGCGCGTTTGTCCGACGGTAAAGAAAATAAAGCGCCAAAAACTCTATTGAAGTTTTTTAATAACCCATTAAGTGAGGCAAACTTCTGGTTCGTTCATAGACAAGCCGAATCGGTCAATTTGAAAATATTACAAATTGCAGGAAAACACAAACCTATAATGGAAGTTTTCGGTGTATTAAAATATACAACAGCTATGTTTAAAAAATTTATGTGAAGTGTGAATTTTCACACATTTCAGGGTTTCGCAGGTATTTAGTAAGTGAATAATGATTATTTGGAATGCCAAAACAAATTTTATGTTAAAATATATTTTTTTTTTTTTGTTAATTTTAATTCGAATGCCTAATACCATTATGTAAGTTTCAAAATATGTGCAGTATTTTTTTTTTTATATAGCAAGGTTCCATAAAATTTTGAAAAAATTCCTCTTAGATATATAATCTAAAAATATTAAGTGAAGGCGGAATGCTGAGTGTGTAGGACATATTTTGCTTTGTAGTATTCACTGTAAAATGAACAATATTTTAAAAATAATTTATCATCTCGTAATCTAAGAGCTTTAAAAACAAATTTTATGTTAAAATATTTTTATGTTAATTTTAATTCGAGTGCCTAATCCCTTTATTTAGGATTCTTAATATGTGCAGTATCTTTTTTATATAGCAAGGTTCATTAAGATTTTGAAAATTGCGCCTATGGCTCATTGGTTGTTTTTAGTCATAGCTCCTCCCTTTGATTTCGTGTACATTCAAACAGAATCAAATTATAATTTCAACTATTTCCACTGGTTATTAAATTATCAAAAATTCCTGTTGTAGTATTCCGGTTCACACCAATATACATTACTTAGAATTTTTTCAGATTTTTAGTTTAAACCATCTGGGCTACAGGGTGTGGGACAAAATTTTTTTTGCACAATTTTGGCAAAAATCGCTTCGAAATAATTTATTTTGCAGAAATAAAAATTTGATCGTTAATCCACGTACCAAGGGCTTTCATTTGATACCCTACTCAGAATTTAAAAAAAATATATATTTTTTTTTTCGATGAGCACATATTTGTTTATATTTTTAGGATGATATGTTTCTTAGATGTTTTAGTAATTTTCCTATGTGCGGGTCAAAGAGTTGTATAAGCATGCCAAATTTCAATTCTCTAGCTTTAGCCGTTTGGCTATAATTTTTACCGAACAGACAGACAGACAGACAGACAGACAGACAGACAGACAGACGACAAAATGACGGTATAAGGGTTTTTTGGTCATACCTACAAAACCCTAAAAAGGAACTAATAAAATAATGTAAACCTATTTTAGTTAAAAACTTTTATTCAAATAAGAATTTATTCTTATTTCATCCATATAAATCATCAAATTTAAATAATCGATTTTTCGTATTTTTTTCTCATAAAATTTGAGATTTTTATTGGTTCTTTTGGAACCTTAAAAATAAGTAGGTCAAAAACTTAGGTTCCCAACTTAGGTTCGAAAAAATAATCAGATCAAAAATGTTTGTGTACTATTCTTGTACATATTAATGTGCATTACTTAAGCTTTTAATTCCCCCTCCGGGTTATAGAGTGTAGGATAAAAGTTTTTAACAATTTTTTTGCAAAATCGTGTTAAAATAAAGAAATTAAAAACTTCATTTTGTTCCTTGATCTACGTCTTATTAGCCATCTTTGATACCACCCAATACATTTTGAAAACGACAGATAAAATTCTATATTTTTCGAAAAAATAATCAAAAATTCATATGGAACTATTCCCGCTCTCATCTCTGTACATTTTTGAGATTTTATTCAGATTTTTAGATCAACCCCTGTTGGAAATAAAGTGGGTGATAAAACTTATGACAAATTTTGATAAAAATCCGATAAATAAAAATAATATTTCAAAAATGTTTGCAACATATGTTCAATACATATTTGTTTAAATCTTTCCAGCACTGTTTTAATTGTTAACTCAATAATTTTCCTATATATGGGTATAAATTTCAGCTTTCTAGGTCCAGCCTTTTGGCCACAATATCTACCGAAAGACACACAAACACATGACTGACGGTATAAGGGTTTTTTGATCACATCTTTAAACCCTTAAAAAGCTAAAACTAAAACAAAATACTTAATCTTTGTCGGTAGTATTTTCTTTTACACATTATTTTCTTTATAACCCTAAAGAGTTCATTGAAATTCACTTAAATAAAACGCTACAAATAATTGTTTTCATATCATTTAAACTTCTGAAGAAAACATTTGAAGGTAACATGTTAATTTGAATTGTATTTTTATAGCTGTGTAAAACAGTTTTCTAATTGCGTACAAAGCATAAAATTGAAAATTTTAAGGCCTGTTGCCGTAAGGCAATTTAAAACAATAAAGGGTTAGAAAGAGTCAACAATAAAGAGTTAAATACAGAAGAACAATGTAACTGGCATTTTTTTGACCATTTCCAGCGACAAAACGATGGAGGAAGGTTTCGCGGTCAGGCTCCTACTAGGTTTTCTTCTTTTTCATCTCTCCTAGCCTGTATACATTCATAGCTGGTTATAGGCCTCACTCATCTTATTCTACGCATCTTTATCTTGAGTTTTTCTATGTATCAGGTCATCAAGGATGAAATTTTTAAATAATATTGCCAACTTTAACAGCTTATTATTTGACATTGGCTTAATATTTTACCGTTCTGTTTTTTGAAAGTTACACATCTCGCCTGTACAAACGCTACGTACAACCCCCAGAGATTATTAGTTTCTTATACAAAACTAACAATCTGAAATAAAATTAGTGACAATCTATACATCAAATTTTGCACAGAATTTATATCTGTCTAATAGAATATTTTTGATTATTGTAAAAAATGTTATTGCTCAATAAATTAATAATGGGTATCACACAACAATGTTCTGTAATTTTTTAAATATATTTGTGGGTTTCAAATAATTTTTATATTTATATTGTATTATGTAGAAATGTTAAAATAATACGTTAACATTTTTTTCGACCTGATTGTTTATAGTTTAGAACCTTATAGTTTAGAAATATGATACTTGATGATAATGAAATACCACTTGGTACAAGTATTCTTTACATAAAATAAATCATTTTTATTCGCAGCACCTGTATTGAGAACCGCGGCAGATCCGAGATGGCGGCAAAAGTAGATTACCAAGTACAATAACTAAAAGTAATTTTCACAATAGAACAAAATATCTCCAAACATATTTGTAGAATGAACCCTTAGCTACAATTCCGCATGGTACACAAATATGCGTCGAGTGATTTACAAAATGACGTCTATAACACAATGTGTTTATTTACAATTACATGACAGTTCTTTTTACAATTAAAAATATCTTATTATATAGATAAAAATTCGCTGAAAATTTTGATGTATAGATTGTTATTACATTTATTTCAGATTGCTAGTCTTGTATAAGAAACTATACGGTTGTGCGCACCCTTAAAAAAATCATTGTATACTCTAAAAAATATCAAAAAGTTTGTTTTAAAATTAATTTTGTTGAAAGTGGAACGGTCGGAAATTCGCACTATTATGAAGTATGAGTTCTTACGTGGAACTACGGAATCGCAGACCGCGCGAAACATTAATAGTGTATTTGGCTCTAGTGTTACTACGCAGCAGACATTATCAAATTGGTTCACCAAATTTCGTAAAGGTAACTTAAAAACCAAACAAAACAAAAATCCTGGCTCATCGATCACAGCTGAAATATACTGCAAACAACTGGACGAAATGATGCAAAAACTTAAAGAAAAACCGCCTAGATTGGTCAACAGATCGACTCCTATCTTATTGCATGATAACGCTAGACCACACACTGCACAAATGACTGGTAAAACTACGGGAATTGGAGTTGGAACTTTCCTCCATACTCACTAAACCTAGCCCCCACTGGCTACCACTTCTTCCGCAATTTGGACAACTTTTTAATAGGAAAACAGTTTAATTCCGACAATGCTGTAAAACTGGCCTTCCAGAAATTTATTGACTTTGATCCGCCAGGGTTTTGTACCACCGGCCTGAACAACCTACCGCTTAAATGGCAAAAGTGTATACATAATATGGATGCATACTTTGATGAATAAAATATTTCCTTATATTTGTAAGTTATCAACCAACTTTGCCTTTTTTCTACAAATTTCATCCTTGATGACCTAATACTTGATTCCCAGCGATGTTCTTTATATCGTAGAGCTAGCGTTTATGAGGTCTTCCCACGATTCTTTTGTTTAAACCAATAGACTACCATATTTGTCTACCTAATTGGTAATTTTGCTGCGTTTCCAAATATCTCGCAAAGCATGACATGTTTCATTGATATTTGTTTTGTTTTCAGTCTGTTAGCACTTTCAGTTATCAATGTCATCGTTTCGAATCCGTAACTGGAATCAGACAAGACGTATGAAACGTAACCTTCAGTTTTCAGAGATATGGGAATCGCTGGGTTTTTTAAATGACCCACTTTCCCAAATGCAGCACAGATCAGTCTTACTCTAGAATATTTCTGTTAGTTGGTTATTTTCTCCGAGCGTTGAAGATGGCCTAGGTATACATATTCGTTTACGATTTTTAGGAGCTTATTTTCAACAATGATTTACCTGATCTTTTGATTTATTATCTTGGTCTTGATTGGAGCATAGTGCGTAGCTCTGTAATGTTGCTGCGAATGATGACTACGTAGTTGGCGAAGCGTAACCATATATGATTTCCAAACAAATTGAGTGTCTCGAATCAATTCTGCCGTTATTCAGAACTTGTATTATGGCCCACATTTCTACCGAATCAACTATTCTTTGCTATTCAACGAAAGTCAAATGAAGAGCTATGATATGAGCCCTTCTCTGTAAGGTGCCGGGGTGTTTATACTGCTCTGCAGGTTTTTCTACTTAGCCTTCTCCACTTTCGTTAAAAGTATAATAAACTTGTGTGAGAGCAGACTAATAAAAGATGATAATTGTCAATACTAGACCGATTATTTTTCAGTAGGATTATAACTTTAGGATTCTACCATTTGGTTGTAATATTTCCAGTCATCAAGCCCACTAGGTGACAGATAAAGTTAAAGTTGCTCTGTGGGATAAGTGCAAAAATTCAATAGATCAGTATTGGACATTTTTGTAACAAAATGTACGAGGGCTGCCCAAAAATGACACTGCTGGCCCCAATAATATTTATTTTTGAGTTAAACGTCTACATAAGAAATAGCAAGTCATTCTGCCAAAAGTTGTTTATTGTATATCTTCTTTTCCCTAGAGTGCCATGCTCGATGCTCGGAACTGCCACTTTCGTATTAAGCATATCCCGAGCGTAGGCTATTTCCCCCCATAGAGTTGTGTCGTGTGTGTTGACTGTGTAACACAATCGTATGGGACCTACAATTTACTATCATGGAATCCAAACCACTGATTAGTTTGGGGAAATTTTGGGCTTTTAGCTCGGTGGTTGCCCTATTGAGGGAGAAATGGTAGAAAAAATGTGAAAAAAGGTGCCGGGGAATGAAATATATCTGAATTTTTTTTATATAGCTTTTTAAATTAGACTTATTTTGTGTATTTTGTAAAATGTGAAAATAGAATATCGTGCAATGATATATACACTGAATTAAACGTGATCGTACCACTTTTGAAGATGATCCACGTTCAGAACATCCAAAACATGCAACCTCAGACGAAAGTGTCTAACAGTCACATGATAAGTTTTTCGTTGATCTACGAATATAAATATGTGAAATAGTGAGAGCCACAGGCATCTCAATCTGAACTTTAAATTGTGAAGAAGTTATGCGAAAAGTGGGTTCCGTATTTGCCAACAATTAAACTCTGACGCTGGTAAAAAGCAGGTACATGTGTGCGAATTGGTGGAACATTGAACTTATACGCCAGATTTGGCTCCCTCATACTTTCAACTGATACCAGTCCTCAAGAAATTTATGAGTGGTAAGCGTTTCCCATTAAATGTAGGTTGTATTCTTCATTGCATTCTTCAATTAAATAAAGAATACAACTGTTGAGAGTTATTTTGCAGACTTTCTGGGAATCTACTATATAGACCGGGAGCTCATGACAGTTTTTGGTCTCCGATTTCATACAGCATGCCTTTTGGAGGAGAGAATATTTACCCTGTGACAACAAAAAAGGGATGGTACTAAACCCCTGCACGCTTTCCGCTCATAGGGAAAATTGCATTTCCACTTAAAAACAAAATTTTTGTGCTTTTCTCTGATTTAATATTGCTTGCCCTTTTGTCAAAAGAAAGTTATAACAAATTTAAAGTCTTTTAAATATATGCATGCGATTCGGAGGGTCCCAAAGGGCTCAAACGGTTATGTGATCTTGTAATAAAAGAATATGATTTTCCGCGTTTTCATACAGCATGCCTATAATTAAAAGACTTTAAATTTGTTATAGCTTTCTTTTGACAAAAGGGCAAGCAATATTAAATCAGAGAAAAACACAAAAATTTTGTACAAGTGGAAATGCAATTTTCCCTATGACCGGAAAGCGTGCAGGGGTTTAGTACCATCCCTTTTTTGTTGTCACAGGGTAAATATTCTCTTCTCCAAAAGGCATGCTGTATGAAATCGGAGACCAAAAATGTCATGAGCTCCCGGTCTAATAGAGATGGGATAGTTTCCTCATTTTGGGCTTTGAAGCATCGCTGGAATAAATATATTGTTTCGGAGATCATATTGAAAAATAAAATTAAGTTAAAATTATAAAACCAAATCTTTCATTGTGAGGTCGATAATTTATTGAGTAGCCTTTACAATTTGGAAATATTGCATTGCTAGTAAAATTGAATTTTGAAACTAGAGTGAAAACGTTATGAAATCATCTGTCACTACAACTCTTTTGACAATATTGATAGGGGATAAGATTGCCACCAATCGGAGATATCCACAACGAATGTGTTTGTGACAAACGGTTATTATAATTTACAAGGCTCTGTATAAGCCACAGGAGAAGCAGAACATTGAAATCGTTGGAAATATATAGTAAATATATAATATCTTAAACAGGTAAAATAATTTAATCTGGTAAAAAATTGTCATGAATTACGAGCTATTTGAATCACTAATGAGATATTACAATTTGTTCCCAATAAGTAATTTATGACTCAACCTAATATTTCGCCTTAAGGCGGCGCACAACCCTATAGTTCTCAATAGTTTCTTATACAAAACTAATACTCGGAAATAAAATTAATAACAATCTATATATCAAAATTTGCAGCGAATTTTTATCTATCTAATAGGATATTTTTAATTGTAGAAAAAACTGTTAGGTAGTTGTAAATAAGCAAATTGCATTATAGACGCCATCTTGTAAACCAATCGACGAATATTTGCGTACGATGCGGCAAATTGTACCTAAAGCTTCATTCTACAAATATGATTGTAGCTATTTTGTTGTATTGTGAAAATTACTTATAGTTATTGTACTTGGTAATCTATTTTTGCCGCCCTCTTGAATCTGCCGTGGTTTACAAAATTGGTATTACGGGTAAAAATGATTTATTTTTTGTAAAGAATACGTGTACCAAGTGGCATTCTATTATCTTTAAGTATAATATTTTTCGACAAAGGCTCTAAACTATAAGTAATCAAGTCGAAAAAAAATGGACGTATTATTTGAACATTTTTACACACAACTATATAAATATAAAAGTTAATCGAATCCTACAAATAGATTTAAAAAATTACAGAACAATATCGCTGATGTCTATTTTTAAGTTATTGAGCGATAATATTTTTACAATAAATGTTTCTACAATTAAAACTATCATATTAGATAGATACAAATTCGGTGCAATATTTGATGTATAGGTTGATACTAATTTTATTTCAGATTGTTAATTTTGTATAAGAAACTAGTTACCTCCGGGGGTTATACGCAGCCTTAATATAAATTTTGCGGCCCAAATAAATTATTCTACGTAATTTTCAAAATAATTTTGCAGTCCATAGTAAAAAAAATTCAATTCAAACCTCTTTATTAAAAAGAATGCTATTGCAACAATGTTGCGCAATATTTATCTTCATTATCTGGAACATGAGTTGAAATGAAATTGCAGGCAATATCGTAATTTAAAACACAAACAAACGTTTGTTTATCTGCTAATTTTTATTGTTGTTGTAAAAAATATGTTTGCAGAAAATACTAAATCATGCTGTTAATTTTCACTGGATATGTATTTCAGTCGTTTGTTTCTATTTTTATTTGCAAACTGATTGCATTATTTGGAAAATGAAACAATTCATGGATTAATAATTTGTAAATTAGTGGGTTTAATATTACAAAATATTAATAATAAAGTTAATTAACTGATAAATAAACAATTTATGTACCAAATAAATGTATTCACATATAGGAAAATGTATACTCTATCTGATGGGGGGACAAATACTAGACTTCGTTCAACATAACAACACAGGGTATCAAAAATTACGTCATCATTTCTGCACGAGAAAAGAGCTAATCACATTGAGTACATAAGAGTTTTAAATAATTGTTGTGACAAACACAAAAAATCATGCATTTTCAAATACTTTTTTAGTCATTTTAGTACACGTTATACCTAGAAACGTACGAGAAATAAATAATAATGGAAATAAACAAACAACATCGCAAAATACACGTAGTCAAAAACAAATCAAAGTAAGTGACGCCACTAAAATGTGTTAAACTAACGATTCATAAAGTAATGGACGAAATTTGGTTTCTGCGCATAGGAGCCGCTAACATCCGCTTGTGTTTTTCTTACGTTCAACGAAGTCTATATCAGTTACGGGAAGATGAAAACTATCTAAATAACAAAGATAAACGGAATTTCAAAATTCCTTGAAAGAACACCACTAAAAACACTTCTATCTAGTCACGTTGATTAAATAGTTAGCTACGCCGCCCTGAAAAAAATCTTTTTTATTGACCTATATTTTTTTGACCATACCTACACATAATTAGGTGACCGGGGAGAAGACAATACTATAAACATTTGAAAGGTTAGGATTAAACTGAACATGATTACTTAACTGAAAGCCTCTGAATAAACAATGTCTTTAGTTTTACAATCAGGCGCTAGCAGGTAAAGGCTGTTGCTAGAAGTTAGACACGAGCACGCTGCATATAATTTACCATGCAGGAAGCATGGACTTAAAGAGTAAACTATCTTGAGGGTTCGATCTTGCTACTTATTAAGAGTGATCTCGCTGGTTTTGTGATCAAAACCAACCCTGACAAAATTGGAGGCGTTTGAACTGAAATGGCAGAATTGGAGGAATCATCGATATTCTAGAGATTACCACTATCACCTTTTTGCATGTACCGCAACCAGTCACAAGTAGGTTGATCTACTACAGAAACGTATCAGGTTGGGAGAGGGGTATCTCACGGCCTTGCACCTTCAAGAAGTCAAGAAATACACGGTATTAGTATTTTTAAGGAATCGACTTGAATTTTAGAGCTCAGGAACATTTTTTTTTTAGTTATCATTTATATTTTGAAAGTGAGAAGCAATTTTGAGGTGTGAGTCTGAGGAGTGAGTTCTTAGGCCAATACCTGTATTTTGAAAAATGAAGTGTTTTTAGTTTTAGTTCCTTGGTCAGCACTTGTTGCCAAGTAATTTCCCAGTCCTTACTCTAAATAACAATTTTGTGTTCCTTCTCCAAGCAAAATTTTCTAAGTACGTGCCTTTTCTACTACATAATTTCTTAAACTATTGACCTGTAAGCGGGTTCCATTACATAATTTTGGCGCGTTTGTGTTCCTCAGCAATATTATCGTTGCCGACTGGCGTAGCGTAGTGGTAACATATGTGCTCTGCGTTACTGAGGTCTCGGGTTTGAATCCCGTTCAGGCATGGAATTTTCATAAATAAGAATTGTCCTGGCTAATTGTCAAAGCAGCATTGCAAAAGCCATTAAAAATTTAAAAATATATATATATATAGTATTGGTGCACCTACTTTCAAAGTTATTAAATTCAACTGGATAGTAAATGGCTCATCTACAACTGCGTCAACAGACATGTAAGTACGGGAGAGATATTCAAACTGACCCAAGATCACTTTTCCAGTAATAAGTGTCGTAACTTTGGAACTACTCAACCGATTTTAGAATTGTTTTCAAATCTGATTAGTGTATAATTCTATATGTTTATTTTTTTCTCATGTATAAGTCTCAGTATTTTTCGTACATGTGGATCAAAAAGTATACGAATATGAAATAAAAATTTTCTAGACCTAGGTATTTGGTCACAATTTCTACTGAACAAGACAGGTAGGTTCATGAGTGGTGGGATAAGGATTTCTTGATCATACCTACGAAATTCTCAAAATCACAGAGAACATAAGAATAATATGCATTTTACATTAATTTCTATACTGAACATAATAAAAGTTATGATCAAGCCTATTTCTTGTCAAATGTATTCTGGTACGCAGTTCTGGCAGTGATTTTGTGATACGATTATTTAATATTTATTAAAATTTCATTTAATTAGTCTATTTTAGGTCATAATTATATTTTGAAAGTAGGAATTTTTGTTTTTAGGGTTTTGTAGGTATGACCAAAAAACCCTCATATCGTCATTTTGTCGTCTGTCTGTCTGTATGTCTGTCTGTCTGTCTTTTTGTCTGTTCTGTAAAAATTGTAGCCAAACGGCTAAACCTACAGAGTTGAAATTTGGCATGCTTATACAACTCTTTGACCCGCACATAAGAAAAATACTAAAACATCTAAAAAACATATCCCCCTAAAAATCTAAACAAATATGTGCTCATCGAAAAAAAAAATATATTTTTTTAAATTCTGAGTAGGATATTAAATGAAAGCCCTTAGTACATAGATTAACGATCAAATTTTTATTTTTGCAAAATAAATTATTTTGATGCGATTTTTGCCAAAATTGTGCTAAAAAAAATGTTCCACACCCTGTAGCCCAGATGGTTTAAACTAAAAATCTGGATTTAATTAAAACTAAATTATTTTTTCAAAATTATAGTTATATTTTGGCAAATGTTGCATTTAATTTTTAAAAGCGTAAATTTAATAACCAGTAGAAATTGTTGAAATTATAATTTAATTCTATATTTTAATGTACACGAAATAAGAGAGGCGGAGCTTATGACTTATAACAACCAATGGAAGCTGCTGGGCCCGCTAGGCGCCCCAAGTTCCTTATTTTGTAATTTTAATTAATTTAATGTAAAAACATAATTCCTGTATATTTTTCTATGTTTTAGGCCAACTAGGGCCATCTACAAATTTTTCCTTGCAGTTTTATGCAAATCTAATTCATTAGTTAACCGCAATTAACAGGTCGCTGACCGCTCATTATCATTTTTAACCTGTTCGTTGATATAACGTTTTTCCAGACCGCATGGCCAATATAACCTAAAATCAGTGTTTTTTTTCTTATCGGCTATTTTTATGCCGTGTTTATTTCGGATTTACGACCCGAAATATCAGTGATTTAAACCGCATTCGTCAGCCTTACAAACTGACGAATAACTTAATATAGTGCAACTTATAAATTTAGTGTGAAAACCAGATCAGCTGTTATTTGCTCCAGAAGAGATATCCGTCTCCTCAAGAAGATCCAGAATCCAGCTAAGTGTCGAACACTAGTTTTATTCTATTCATTGTATAAAAAATATTCTATTTTGAATTTTGTTTTAGAGAATATTGTTTATTATAGTAGTTCATTCCGAACTTACTTAATTTTCAGTTTAAGATTTAGTATTGTTGTTAAATTCTTTAGAATAGCCTTCAGCTAATACAATTTAGTAACAATAATACTGCATATTATTGTTAATTTTGCAAGTATTAGTATTCAACTTATTGTAGTTTATTTACATGAGCCTTCAGCTGATATTTCTTAAATTATTAATGCAATTTAACCCTTTGTTTGTTGCAAATTTATTTGTAGTTCTATTAATATTGAACTAAAGCTTGGTTTTGACCAAAACGCCTTTAGATTTATAGTGTTAATTATAAGTTTTGTACTGTGTATTATTTGTATTGTGTCCGACAAGGTACACTGGCCAGTTTACATTGCACCGTATCTTGCCAGGTGTACTTTACATCCAGTGAGTTGAGTCTACGATATTTTCGTGTTAGGTACATCGTCGGTAGGAGTCATCGAGGGAAACATCAAGTATTGGCTCCTCCTTTCACCTTATTTGTGGGCCTGGACTTTAACCCTTCTCTCCCCAGCGAGGGCTACCACTCCTTTGTGCAGTCTCCTAGATTTGCCCCTAGGAGCAGAAGAGTTAAACTCCCCCCTCTTTCCTTAAGGTTGAAACCGGCGGTTACTCAACTCACTGCGACCACTGTGTAACGCTGTCTTGTCCTACGGTTACGACCAAACGTAGGCGGGCGCTACAGAAGCCATAGGCGCAATTTTCAAAATCTTAATGAACCTTGCTATATAAAAAAATACTGCACATATGTAGAAACCTAAATAATGGTATTACGCATTCGAATTAAAATTAAAAAATATATATTTTAACATTAACAATCCGAATTGAATCTGTTTTGGCATCCCAAATAATCATCATTCACTTACTAAATACCTGCAAAATCCTGAAATGTGTGAAAATTCACACTTCACATCAATTTTTTTAAGTCAACATTTGCAGCTTGAAAATAACATGTTTTTTGATTTTTTGGCAGCAGCACTTGTTGCCCAGTAATTTCCCAATACTTACGCTTATGAAACATTTTTGTCTTGAATCCCCACCAAGAAAACTACCTAGGTGCGAGCCTGTATTAACATCTACTGTATTATCTTAGAATACGTAAATATTTATAGCTTTTTATGTGCATACATTTTATATTTGTATCCTAATTTCAACACCAAAAGAAGTTCAAATCTCTATTGGAAAAACATTGTGTTTCTAAATAAAATACTTTTCTGAGAGTATTTTATTTACACCATTTATCTATTATTCTCCTTTTATCTATTATTTTAATATTAGAAATATAAATCTCATTATGAATTTAATAAAGGCAATTTGAATTCCTAGATGTATTTTGAAATTCAGATGAAATATTATAATATTATTCAATTCTGCAAGTGTGCGATATCATGAGAAGACCAAATTTAATTAAACTACACTATTAACATATGTAGATGTATGTCATTAACCCTCTAAAAGAGAATATGAAACACAGCTTTTAGAAATTTCAATATTCATAAATGAATAGGTAAGCAGGTAAGCAAGAATATTTATTCATAAAAATGATTGAATTAAAACTTCAAGGAAATGTTTTACATTTGTACAAATTAAAATTTGCAAATTATTTTTCATCCTCTTTTCTTTTCAGCTAAAAAAAGAACTAAAATACTGAACTGCACTGTGGATTTTATCCATAAATACCCAATAATTGATCATTATATTTTGAGAAACATTCTATCATTTGACTTTAACAACCCTTAGTCTGTTTTAACACTACCGTTTGAACACCGTATAGCAGTGGTGTCCAACCTTTTCCCATAGTGGGGTCATTTTTAATACTAGATTTATTTCACGGGCCGGATTGAGTTGAACAACGTGCTCGAAAACAGAGTTAAAATTAAAAAAATCATTGAGGTAAGTGGGGTAGAAATATCGAAAATTACTTGAGGGCTGGGAGCAGAAATTCCGAAAACTACTAGAGGGTGGGGTGTAGAAATTCAAAAAATCACTTGAGGACGAGGGAAGCTGCTGCTTTCCTCGCTCAGAGATTACTCAAAAATTTTCGTGCGAGCCGAGTAAAAATTAGTATTGGGCCAGAAACTGTCCGATACTAATTTTTAAGTGTATCGGGCCGTATTTTTTTGCACCAAAGTTGTTTAGAATTGGGAAGATCGAACCAAAAAGAAGAGATAAAAATATGGCTTGGTTGGGCAGTCTTTGGTATACTCCAAGTTATTGTAAGAAATATAAAGATCAAACAAAAATTAAAAATAAAAGAAATTGATCAGTATGTTGTTAATTATATTGTATGCTACAGAAAACTGTCACTCCCCAAAACTAACGATGTTGAGTGTCACACAGAGCCAAATGGAAAGAACAATGATTAGAATAACACATCGGAACAAATACAGAAATGAAAGGGTACCAGAAATGACCAAAGAAGCTGACGTTGGCATTGAAGCTGCTTCGCTAAAATAGATCTACGCTATACACGTAGCGAGAGGTAACCAAAATTGCTGGAACCGAAAAATTGGTTTGATGTCTTTGGCATGATGATTTAAAGAGAACTGCTGAGCTAACTTGAATCTGTACAGCTGGAAATTATGTTAAATGGATAGACCTGATGAAGGCATGTATTCAAAAATGGACGTGAAAAGCTTAAGAAAAGGCCATAGGTGAATCCATAAACTACATACAAAATCCAAGGTCAAACGCCATTCTTCTCCAACTTTATGCATTGACCATTTGCAGATATTTGTATACTTTATCCACCCATTTGATACGCGGAAGGCCAAACGTCCCGTATTTGATGAACACACTTCGTTTCTTGTCCCACTCTGCCGATAAAGGTTGTCGGGACACTTAAATATTCCGTATTTACTTAATTATCGGTAAAAATCTATATTCTTTCTAAACTGGCTGCTGCGGCCACCTTCTTTATATGTATGTACTCCAGTTTTTACTGTAACCATCATACAATGTGCTAGAAATTATATTCAAATCTCTTACAAAGTCAATTTACCATTATTCTGTTATACATAATGTCCCAAGACTGAGAGATGTATAACACATTTTCTTTAATGCTGTCATTAAAAAGTTTCGCTTACATGAGTATTTCCATGTCTTTTAAAAGAAAATGTAATATGTTTTTCTTGATATTAACTTAAATAGCATACACCGGATATTTAAATTAATTGATTACTGTTAATTTACGTTACAAGACTGGCATAACATAATTTACAGCATTACTCCCGTAAAATTTAGTTTGGAAACAAGCATTAAAAGTCCAATAAGGGGTGATTTTATCTTTTACTATTACTACTTCAAGCAAGGTGTAAACTGGGGTTAGTCATCAACTACTCTATAAAATCGTGTAGTTACCTCAGCAATGAACAAAAAGAACAAACTATAACGAAAGAATGCGCTAACATAAGTCAACAATCTGAAACGAACAAGATCAAGCAGAAACAACAAAAAAATAATTGTTACACACTACGCCACACTAAGATATATTGCGGACAAGAGGTTTTTGACTACGTGGTTATTTTTCCACAGCAGCTAAAGAGCTACTGATGATATATGAGTGAGAGCACGAGTGGGAGAATAACCGTAAATAATGTAAAACGCAACAATCAGATGCGAGCAATAAAATGCAGTAATTTGTGCACTTTGGTTTTGCATCCGTCAAGACTGAAGGTCAATGTATGGGTGTATCCTGTTAACCATCACTTATCCTGTAATTGAAGACTATTTAAAGGTCAAATTTGTAAATTATAAGGTGACTTTTCTTAAGAAATTATTATGTGTTATTTTTGAATGTGTAAAACTAGATTTAACGAATTGTTGGCCATTATAGAACCAAACATTATATCAAAATATATTATCTAACATTTTTATCTCTATCAAGTTGACTTCATATAGGTACAGCCATTTGATGCACTTCAAAATACAACTTTTTTTCCATTTCTTGATGTTGTGAGAAAGAATCATACAATTATATAATACTGGTTATAAAATAAAACACTGTATCTTTTCTTCACTTTTTTTTATTAATAATACTAGATGTACATTTCGACAGCTATGCTGTCATCTTCAGTAGTACAGTAAATTTAAAATTGAATCTTTTTATGTGTTGTTATATTAATGATGACTGAGCAAGTGAGAGTGCGTGGGAGAAATTTTTTAGGGATCGGGATTTCCCGGAATTATTCGTTTTTCGGTAAATGGGGTAGAGTATTAGGTGGTATAAGGCGATATAAGGTCTAATAAAGTGTTGGATAGGGCACTCAGATCATTATTTAAAAGGTTTTTACAATGTTTTTTCATGTAAATCCCCTCTAGCATGTCTAAATTTTTGTCACTGGCCGCATTCACTAAAATAACATTATTAATATTGAAATTGTGACCAGTATCTAATTTGTGACTTGCTAGAGCCGATTTTTCCCAATTATTGTTCTTAATGTTGTACATGTGTTCCTTAAATCTAATGTTAACATTTCTTTTGGTTTGCCCTATATAAACCTTCTCACAAATATTACAGTTTATTTTATATATTCCCGATTTATCTAGATTATTTTTAATTTTATCTTTGGGGTTTCCTAACAGATCTTTTAATCTAGTTTTACTTTTAAAAACGGGATAAATGTTAAATTTTTTGAACAGGTTTTTGAATTTATAATTAATTTTTGGGTGGTAAGTAAATTTTCTCCGGATTACTTTCTCCAAGTTTTCATGGGGCGATAAGGTTGTATGGTTTTTAACGAATTTTTTGTATTGGTGTTTTCTTAAAAAATTTTGTACTAATTGTTCATTATATCCAATTTTTTCCGCTGTAGTTATTATAAATTTTAATTCTTTATTGAAATTTTCTTCCGACAAAGGTAAATGTAATAATCTATGTATTAAGCTATGGAAAACCGCATCTTTATGGCTTTTTGGGCTACTTGAAGTGTAAGGGATATAGTTAGTTGTGTGCGTTGGTTTTCTATACACATCAAAATCTAATTTGTTATACTTGTTTTTTATTATTAATAAATCTAAGAAAGGTAGGGAATTGTTCTCTTTTAATTCATGTGTGAATTTAATTGAAGGGTATAAATTGTTTATATAAATTAGAAATTCGTTTATGTCAAAGGAATTGTAAATTACAGCAAAAACATCATCAACATATCTAAACCATATTTTGGGGAAATTTTTACAATCATTTTTAGCTTTATTTTCTAAATGGTTTAAAAAAATTCCAGCTAGAAAGGGGGATAGTGGATTTCCCATAGCAGTACCAAAAGTTTGTTTATAAAATTTTTCATATATTCAAATATAAAAATATGTTCCATACATAATTTAGTCAATTTTATGTATTCTTTGATTTTTTCTGTATCAAGGTTGTTATCTATTAGAAGGTTTTCTAATATAACGATAGTTTCAGCTATTGGTATACTGGGGAATAATGCTACCACGTCAAAAGAAATCAATTTGTCGTCAGATTTAAGTTTTAAATTTTTTAGGGATTCTACTAAATTTTGAGAGTTTGGAACCGAAAAGTCATTTTTGATATCTATACTTTTAAATTCCTCTACTAACCATTTGGCTAATTTGTACGTAGTAGCGGAAGTATTGGAAACAATGGGTCTGTAACAATTAACTATATCCCTTATACTTCAAGTAGCCCAAAAAGCCATAAACATGCTGTTTTCCATAGCTTAATACATAGATTATTACATTTACCTTTGTCGGAAGAAAATTTCAATAAAGAATTAAAATTTATAATAACTACCGCGGAAAAAATTGGATACAATGAACAATTAGTACAAAAAAATTTAAGAAAACATCAATACAAAAAATTCGTTAAAAACCATACAACCTTATCGCCCCATGAAAACTTAGAGAAAGTAACCCGGAAAAAATTTACTTACCACCCAAAAATTAATTATAAATTCAAAAACCTGTTCAAAAAATTTAACATTTATCCCGTTTTTAAAAGTAAAACTAAATTAAAAGATCTATTAGGAAACCCCAAAGATAAAATCAAAAATAATCTAGATAAATCGGGAATATATAAAATAAACTGTAATATTTGTGAGAAGGTTTATATAGGGCAAACCAAAAGAAATTTTAACAATAGATTTAAGAAACACATGTACAACATTAAGAACAATAATTGGGAAAAATCGTCTCTAGCAAGTCACAAATTAGATACTGGTCACAATTTCAATATTAATAATGTTATTTTAGTGAAAGCGGCCAGTGACAAAAATTTAGACATGCTAGAGGCGATTTACATGAAAAAACATTGTAAAAACCTTTTAAATAATGACCTTAGTGCCCTATCCAACACTTTATTAGACCTTATACCTCCTTATACCACCTAAGACTCTACCCCCATTTACCGAAAAACGAATACATCCGGAAAATCCCGATCCCTAAAAAATTTCTCCCACGCACTCTCACTTGCTCAGTCATCATTAATATAACAACACATAAAAAGATTCAATTTTAAATTTACTGTACTACTGAAGATGACAGCATAGCTGTCGAACTGTACATCTAGTATTATTAATAAAAAAAAAGTGAAGAAAAGATACAGCGTTTTATTTTATAATTATTACATCTTCACGTTAACATAACCTCAAAAGTATATAATACTGGATTTGTTTTCTTCTATTACTAACATTTAGGTGTCAATATTTATTCTCTCATAATTAAATAATAATAAATCGAATAATGGTTCTTTACCTCTACATGATAAGTGAGAAAAGAAATGAGCAGAATTCACATAAAAATAGCTATTTAACAAATCGTTAGCACGCCTATACTTGCTCTATTCTATAAGTCTGCAATCGCGATTTTAAGGAAATAGACAAGTAATACGTGTATTTTTAAACCCTTGACAATGTGTTCTATCAAGGCTACTAAAAAAACGTTATTATTGAAGAAGACACCAGACACCAATACAAATCAAGAGGCCAACCAGTATCTTCACAACAGAGACCATAAGAATCCTAATAAGTCTAGAAAACATCGATCAAAAAGATCAAGGAAGCTTCAAGTACATTCCCTGAGCGTTCTAATCACTAGGCAAAATATATATGGACAACAAAATCATCCAAGAAATACAGGAAAATTACACAGCACTAGCCTCATACATCGACATAAAATGCAATGAAAAAGCAAATGCCGTAGCAGGAGGATTCGTCAAAAAAATAAAAATTTCTATTAATAACTCAGCCATATAGATCACAAGACTACAACTTGAAAAATTAAATAATAATGAAATAAATGAAAAATGAACAGCTCAATAAACTCCGAACAATAAATCCCGACACGAAGAAATGTCCATTTTCAGGGACAAGAAAAAAGCATACTACCACTACCAGACACACAAGAATAACATATAGCTACTACATGAAGAAAAAAGATCCTCTACTGTGTAATGACTAACACCAATATTAAAGTAGACCACCGCATTACAGACTGCATCAAATACAGCACAATAAAACAGACACACCATATATCTGACACTCTACAAGCAGCAAATAACAACAATAACAAAACAATTCTAAATAAATTTCTGACAGACACAAAACTGTACAAACTTAAACCGTGAGTTTATTTTATCATAGAACATAGAGGTTTCGTTTCTATAACAACCGTTGATTGACAGCAATTTAAAATGCGTTTATTTTAAAATAGAACAGAAATTGACAACTTTGCCGATCAATGTAGCGTAGTGGTAACACACGTGCCTTGCGTTGCTAAGGTCTCGGGTTCAAATCCCGTTCAGGCATGGAATTTTCATTAAAAAAATATAGAATTGTCCTGGCTAATTGCCTCTGTAGCAAAAGACATAAATGTGAAATAAAAAAAAAAAAAAGTCAAATTGTCACTAGTCAGCTATACTTAGTATCAGTTTTAAATTACATTGGCTTAAAAGTAAAATGTTTTGAAATGTATAGCATTCGGGAACAAGTACAATTAATGAAGTGGTATAATAAAAATGTACCACTTTAAGGTACATTTACCGTGATACCTTAGTTTAAGACAAGTTGCCGATTTATTTACTGAAACATTTTATGATCATTCTTCTCCTAGTGCTTCAAGAGTCTTTATTTATATAATACTACCAGAACACAATGACCAGAAAAGGTGAACGTTCGGGTAGGTTTGGTAGGAAAGAATCATTGGTCCAATTTTATAGACGGAAATCTTACTGCCTAAAAATATCTGGATTTGTTAGAAAATAGAGCAATACCTGCATTAAATGCACTAAATATTCCAGGTGAAGTGTTATTTCAATACGGCGGTGCCCCAGCGCATATTGCCAGAATAATTTAAAAAAATTTAAATCATACATTTCCTCGATGTTGAACTGTACGTGACGGCGAAATAATATGACCCGCTAGGTCACCGGACGATTTTTTTTATTGAGGATATATAAAAAGCAAAATGGCCAAAATTTAACTATTGAAAAACTAAAAGCTAGAATAGAAAATGAATCCCACAGGATAAGACCGATGCAATTAATTAATGTTATGCAAAATTTTCACGACCGTTTGGGGCATTGTTTGGCTATGAATTGAGAAATATTTGAAAATTTGTTGTAGAATATTTTTATTTTATGTTTTTTTCCATCTTTAAAATTTTATGTTTGTGTAATAAATATATTTTTATTTTTTCATCCTTATTTATTTAAAAAAAAATAAATAAAAAAATGTTTTGTGTTTATTTATTTCTATCATCGAGTAAGCTATGCAGTATGCTCTGTTAAATAAACGCATTTTACATTGCTGTCAATCAACGGTTGTTATAGAAATGAAACCTCTATGTTCTATGATAAAATAAACTCACGGTATAGAGAAACACCATAGTACATAATCTCCATATAATGGGACGCCACTGTGCCCAGTTATGTTATTGTGAAGGGATGAGGGTTGCTATGGTTACGGTTGTTGTTGATTGTGGGTTGAATGTTATAACGTTAAAAAATACAAAACTATTTTAACTTTGATATTATATTATAATTGATTTAAATAAACAAAGTTGTTACTATATGTCGTGGATCGAGTGTTGTTTTTTTAATTATGTAGTTTGTTCTACCCTTAACTTTAACCCTAAATTTTAATAAATATATTTTTTTTAAATATAATGCTACAAATCTAATTTAAAATATTTCGTAATTCGTACAATAACACATGCAAATAACCCAAAATGTTGAAGTAACTAATCTCATAAAAAAAAGCTCGCGGGCACTAGCTTTTATAGTAGACATGCAAGCTCAAACTAATAGTTTCATACTGGCACGACATGTTTAACGTTCGCTTATGTTCCACGTTGTGCGTTTATGTTTATGCGTTTGTTGATAGGTCTACATCTTTGAAGCATATTCGATCGTTCAAGTTCGTTCGCCAGGTGTATGCGTGGTTCAGCACAATACAAAAATGATTTATAGAACACATATTATATAGTATCTAATGTAGTAAACAAATCTTTACACTTTGAATCTCGTAAAACTCTACTTCAATTACAATTATACTTCAACAGCAAAATCAGCATATTGTATCATAGTTAAAAAAACTATCTATCGTATCATAGTTAAAAAGTAAACTGTCAGCATTTCAACAAACAAACAATCAATAGAGAATATTCAGTTCAACATCACAGTTCATAAATAAACAAATGGCTCCATGCAGATAAATTTCAAACATGATAATTTAACATACTTATTTACAATAACCAAAATAAATAATTTAATGTTCGCATATAGATCGTATTAGTATAACACCATAACCGTCAAACTATGTTTTTTATATGAAGGCTGTAGGACAATTTGTAAATCAAAGCGTCAAATTCGTTAAGTTTTTGTGCAGTTGCGGGTGTGGGGTATAGTGGAGGTAAAGATGCAGTGTCTTTTTATCTATTTCCAGCTTTATTAAAACAGAAATATAAGGCAAATAGAAATACTTTTTAAATTAAAAGGCACCAGTAATGGATCAAAGCATTTAAGAGAGCGAATAATTATCTGAAACTAAATAAATATATGTATGCTCTTATTTGTAGTAATCATTTAATTTAAGACAGAGTTTCCCAAACTGTGCTCCACGAGCGTGTACTAGTATTCCGCGATCTACTAGTGTTGCTATATATTAGGTCATCTAGGATGAAATTTGTAGAGAAAAAAAAAGTTGGTTGATAACTAACAAATAGAAGGAATTATTTTATTCATCAAAGTATGCACCCATATTGTCTATACACTTTTGTCATTTAAGCGGTAGGTTGTTCAGGCCGGTGGTACAAAACCCTGGCGGACCAAAGTCAATGAATTCCTGGAAGGCCAGTTTTACAGCATTGTCGGAATTAAACTGTTTTCCTATTAAAAAGTTGTCCAAATTGCGGAAGAAGTGGTAGCCAGTGGGGGCTAGGTTTGGTGAGTATGGAGGAAAGTTCCAACTCCAATTCCCGTAGTTTTACCACAGTCATTTGTGCAGTGTGTGGTCTAGCGTTATCATGCATTAAGATAGGAGTCGATCTGTTGACCAATCGAGGCGGATTTTCTTTAAGTTTTTGCATCATTTCGTCCAGTTGGTTGCAGTATATTTCTGCTGTGATTTATGAACCAGTTTTTTTTTTTTTTTGTTACCTTTACGAAATTTGGCGAACCAATTTGATATTGTCTGTTGCGTGGTAAAACTAGAGCCAAATACACTATTAAGGTTTCGCGATGCCGTAGTTCCACGTAAGAACTCATACTTCATAATGGTGAGAATTTTCGACCATTCTATTTTCAACAAAATTAATTTTAAAAAAAAGTTTTTGTTTTCTTTTTAAGAGCATACAATGATTTTTTGAAACAGGCGAGATGTGTAACTTTCAAAAAAAAAAAAAAAACAGAATGGCAAAATATTAAGCCAATGTTAAATAATAAGTTCTTAAAATTGGAAATATTATTTACTACAACTTTCATACTTGACGACCTGATATATAGCATTGATAGTGACGCGACGAATTCTTCTCGTGAAAAGTGTTCCGCGGCTCAAAATTTTGAGAAACTCTGATTTAAGGTATGTTCTTAAAGACAATAAGTATAGTGCCAACCAATTTAATTTTCTTCAACCATACATTTTACTTTCAAACATATATTTAAAGAACAATCACAATTGACTGACAATATTGTAAGAAAACCATCCGATATTAAGGATAAAAAAAAAAAACACACTGGCTATCTCTTTCAAATCTTGGGGACATGGAGACTCCGTTCAATCCAAAAGATGTTAAGCGACAGGTTCGTGTTGTTTGTCGTTAAACTATGAAAATTATTCTGTTTACTTCGACTGGCTTATAATTAATTATCATTATGGATATTATCCAAAATCTTGTACAATAAAAAATATATCAGAATTGTCTTTGTCTTACTAACTTGACAAACAACACAAGTTCGAAATAATCTTTGCAATATAGTTTTTTGTTGAATAGATAAACAGGGTGTTTACGGTCTTCTTATTTCTTTTTTAATGGATGATACTACAAGTCAAAAGAAGGCGAAAAACCTTAAAACACCTTAATACAAGTTTTATTAATTTTTTAAGTTTTTATAGGGAAGCGATAAATTAATGTTTTCCCGACATAACTCTCCAAATATTTATCCAATCAAAAAAATGCATTTAGATAAAAAAGTTGTGTTCTTATTCATAACAATTTTTATCATATAAGTTTTTGCTGGTAAGTCAATAATAAGGGAGGTATTTAAACCTGGAGGATCTCCGTAACTGGGTGGAAGCTGCAGTGGCGGAAATTCGACAAGGCAAGGGCCTTACAGCATCCGTTGATTCATAGATACGTCGAGCAAGACTTTTTATACAACAGCAGGGTGATAACTTCGAACATCTGCTGTAAAAGTGCATATCGTTTTCTTTTTCAAATTAATATCTTTTTTATTATAAAACTTTTACTAACGTGTTTTAAGGTTTTTCGCCTCCTTTTGACCTGTACTATCGCCCATTAAAAAAGAAATACGACCGTAAACACCAGTATAAAATAAATTAATATTTTTCATTTCAGTCATAAAACGATAAATTGTTATACTTATAAATAATAATAATAATAATATCTTTATTTCCGTCAATGATAATACATTATGGAATTGTCACAAGATTCTACTCGTAATACAAAGATAAAGTTTGATACAATAAGTAAAGTTGAGAAAAAAATAATATAATAATTAAATGTACAAGTTAAGAAAAAGACAATTATTAATTACACATATAAAAATAAATAGTACATCCATAATTACATTAACTTTGCTCTGTTAGTTTACACAACAATTGCCACTTATCTCTTCCAACACAAACATAAATATATCCTAGGATAATGGGTCATCAATGTACTCATTAATAGAGTAATATGCTTTATTAACTAAAATCTCTTTTATTTTTCTTTTAAAGCTGTTTAAACCTAAACTCTTTAATTCTTCACTAAGATTATTAAAGAGCTTCGGACCCCAGTAACTAGTACTATTTTTGCTAGATTTAAGTCTGAGCTTAGGGATTTTTAGGTTGTTACCATATCTAGTTACAATCCTATCACCCGGATTTATTTTAATGAAGTTTAAGGCATGTTGTTTGACATAAATTAAGCAATAGTATATATACATACAGGGGACAGTTAATATTTTTAATGTTTTAAAATAAAGTCTGCAGGAAGACATGTTATTTAAATTGCATAAGATTCTTATGGCTTTTTTTGCGCTATGAAAACATCTTTGGCGGAAGGGGATGCTCCCCATAACAGAATGCCATAAGAAAGCTGGCTGTTAATGAGGGAATGATACGCTACTATAGCTGTTTCTCTTGTTACTATTAGAGTAAGTTTCTTTAAAGCGAAGAGAGACTTTGAAACTTTACTTATTAGTGACAAACAATGATTTTTCCACGATAATTTTGAGTCTATTGTTAGGCCTAAAAAACGGATCTCTTCATTAGATTCATGGGTAACACTTGCATGAAATTGAAAGTTTTTAGTTTTTTCTAAGTTTAGTTTCAGATAATTATTGCTAAACCAATTTTCTGCTTGTGCCAGTTCTAATTGGGAGACTGATACTGCTGTATTTGTATTTAAGTTGGCATTTAAAATGGTAGTGTCATCGGCGAACATAATAGTTTTAGAATATTTTAATACGTCGGGGAGGTCATTTATGTAAATTAGAAAAAGAATTGATCCTAAAATTGAGCCTTGGGGAACTCCGGATTTTATTTCAAGAAAATTAGAGCGTTTTTTATTACCTTCAACTAATTGCCATCTATTCTCAAGATAAGAATTGAAAAATTTGAGAGCTGTTCTTCTGATCCCGTAATTCTCTAATTTTTTTATTAATAAGTCGTGGTTAACAATATCGAACGCCTTACTAAGATCACAGAACGTGGTGAAGACTTTTATGCAACCGAAAGTTAGTAAATCATATACTATATTGTGATTTATTCAATTTATTCAGTGTAGAAATTCCAAAGAGCTGAAATATAACCATATTTCTGAACTTATTGGTTTTATACATGTTTAAAAATAAATTAAACATTAAATGCCTATCTCGCAAGTGTAAATAACAAGTTATATGTCCTACTTCTTAGAGTGCCATGCTCTAGCTCTGAAATGACTAGTTTGTTATGAAATTATTCCGAGCGTAGGCTATTTCCCCGCATACAGTTGTGTTGTGTGTGTTGCCTGCATATAACACAATCGTATGGGACCTAAAATTTACTATCGTGGAATTCGAACCACTAATTATTTTGGGGAAATTTTACTAGGGCTTTTACATCGGTGGTTGCCCGATGCTTTACGAGGGAGAAACGGTCGGAAAAATGTAAGGTGTTTTGCTGGTACCGGGGAATGAACCCTGGTCCGCCGCTCAGTAGTCCACACACTAACTAACTGAGCCACTACCGTTCTCTATATATATGTTCTACAATGTCCATTTTTAAATGTCTGTAGATCACGCGGTTAAAATTATCTATATAAATATGCACAAAAGCAAACATAAATAATATAGATTATGGATATATAATAGCAATCTTTCATCTAAAGTAAACAATTGTATAAGTGTTGGCTTAATGGTTATTAGAAGAATTTAAGATATACAGATGATCTGAATAATTATTACACTTATGTACACATTACACGTATTTAATTTTTAGTGAAGAATCCCACCATAGCTTGCAAATGAATGGTTACATAGCTTATGCCCTCGAATGCATTTGAGAAACCAGGTAAGTATAATTTAATAATGATAGAAACCAAACAAGCTGCCTATTACTATAGTACTGTGTACCTTAATTTATACTGGGCGTTTAATTTAAAACAAAACTTCGTAAAATAACAAAATCATACCATTGTGCAGCCCATACTTATTTTTGTTTCCAAGACATCGACCATAACAAACGAACAACTAATTTTAAAAACATAATACTATAAGGAATTTTTAGTCCCATCCAAGTATTCAGACAATGTATGCACGATAATGTAGTTTGCGAACACTGATTTTAAATTTTTATCTCACACAGTAACTGAGAGGTAGACGATTACAGGAGATGGAGATGAAAAAAAGTAGAACGATAGAAACGATCTGAGAAAGAAGAATCAACATGTGTCGAACAGTGGGAAGCCCTGGCAAAAATTTAAAGGAGAGAAACTAAAAGATCTACTAAATATGAATACATAAAATATCTCTAGAGACCTAAAAATTTACAGATGAAAATAAAGGTGTGAATGACGTAAAACAACTGTAAAAGAAATATCTACTTAGATAAGTTATTGTTTATTTATAATTCCTATTATAATCTATTATAATCGTAATATAATTAATTTTGAATAAAATAAGTAATCATATTAGCTTAATCTGTGTCTTAGTCTGTAATTTCGATCTGTGATATCTGATAGTTTGGCTCCTTTGCAGCCTCTTACCATCGCCTTAGCTCTATTCAGCTTTTCGAATAGACTTTTAATCTAATTTATTTGTTTGCGCGTGCATTTTTTTATTTTAGTTTTTTTATGAGTTTGAGTAGAAGATTTTATTTTATTATTTATTGTTTTATTTATTCTTGTCAATATATAACTGACTTTTAGATAGTCATTATAGATACTTTTAGATGGGTGCGCAAATAGCCATTTTTTCTATGCTCCAAAAAAGTTAATTAACTAACTAATATAACATTTGCTACAACTTTATAACTGTCCCAATTATAATTACTTAAAAATTACATTTGGTATGTCATATTTAGAGAACGGACGTACTTATGCTCTTAATTAAATTTAATATGTTACATAGGGATAGTTTTTAATTGCAAAATCTGGCATCTTTTAAATTAATTTCTATCACTAATTCCGCAAAAAACATAATTAAACTACATTTAACCACTATCGATAATGTGAAGCATTAATGAATAGGATAATATGAAATTAATTAATTTATCTCAATACATTTTTATCTCTGCATAGGTCCAACCAATTAGTGAAGATTTCGACTCTGATGTGTAGACAGTTACTTGTCTGGATAATTTCACTCCATATATTCACAATTTTAAGGAAGCGATATTCTCAGAAAGTTCATTCTCAGTTTGGTTAAAATTTTAGTATTAAACATTTCATTTAAATAAAGTAAAAAGTTCACTATATTTAACCAAATCACCGTGTAAATATTCATTTATTTAAATATTATTTTTAAGAAATATTACATTTTTAAATTATGTAGTCAATTCTTGGGATATTAGGTCAATAAGTAAAACACTTAGATATTCATATATTTGAATAGACCGGTTTCGACAATTTTATTGTCTTCTTCAGTTGTCGAAAAACGGTCTATTCAAATATATGAATATCTAAGTGTTTTACTTATTGACCTAATATCCCAAGAATTGACTACATAATTTAACTTACTCCAAGGTCGAAAAGAAATACCAGAAGATTACATTTTTAGTGTTAAAATTAACTCTAGTTTAACACTGTTTATTTTCTAATACTATAAATTAACCAGTATGTAAGAGTAAAGTTTACACTAGTTTAACCAAAATTAAAGTGCAAATAAGTAACACCAAAAGCAAGGGACTTCATGGTACACTAAAAGTTCATTTTTTGGTGTACCACGAAACCCTCTACACACTATTTTTTTAGAGTGTACTATTTAATTATAAATATTAGAATATATCAGTCGCTTGATATGAATGTTTTTAAACCATATTTCTTAAAAGAATAATTGTGGTCATTTCATAGTCATATGTTAGAATTTGAAAGCGGCCAGGTTAGGTCGTTATACATTTTAATCCTATTAAATTATAAAGTACGATGTTTTTCTCCCTGTACGTAGGTTAAAATTTAGTACGGCCAGTTCAGCCGAACTCTACTAATAAATGACTGAAACTACATCTAATGCTTCAATTATAGGTAAAATTAAAAAATCCATAGGCTATTTTCAATATTTCATATTAGAATAACTACTTTCTTTCACCATGCACAACCATGATTCCCAAAGTGGTCTATATGGACCCCCAAGGGTCGATTTCGACTTCAAGGGGGTCAATGTCATCAAAATTTAGGCGTTCCGTAGGTTTCAGTATATTTTGACTATGGAAATGCCAGAGTGGATTATCAATCCATACGATAACATTGAAGAATCGGATGTCATATTACAAGAAGAACTGATCGGAATAAGCACTAACCAAGAACTTAAGGTGCAGTTCAGAAAAAACATCGTGGAAAGGAGTTTTTAGCGCGGTTGCTAATCTTCTTACGAAAAAAAGAATCGATTGCAAATTACTGGACCTGGAAATATAAGACTACACCTCACTAATTTGAAGTCAAATATTGAACAATTGCTATCGAGCATCAGATTCATCCCTCTCATTAACAGCATTAATTGTTTATTAATTTTGTTAGAATTTTAATAGGTTCTGATTTATTTCTTTCCAAATCCAAATATTTACTTGTATTTTGTGTCTTTTAAATAAAGATATTATTAAAAATTGTACCTGTTTTTCTCTACAACCCTATCAAAGTGTGCAGCACTGTGTCAGCTGTCAAAAACACATTTGAAGTTAATAAGTTTAGGAAAAATCCGAATTAGGCGAGCAGGGGGGTCTGTGAAAAACAAAAAAATCGGCAAGTGGTCTACTGGGCAAAAAAGCTTGGGAAACTATGATATACAACAACAAAGCAGTGACAATTTAGAGAGATTGTTTCTAAAGGAGAAATTTAATAGAAGAAAGTCTCGTGGACGAAGCCCTGCAAGTTGGATAGATCAGATAAAAAAGAGAACCAGTTGCTCTCTTAAAGAAGCCACAAGAGAGGAAGAACAACAAAGCCGTTGGAGAGAAATAAGAACGAGAATAAAGACATAAAGATAGGTCACGATTCTTATACTAGAAGATACCAGTATAGAAGAGAAATAGTACTCAGTAATTCACTATTCAGTTAACTTTTTTATAATATTAACGGAAATAAAAGGCTATTATTAAGAAATTAATATATTCGTGTTAATTAATAAATACAACCTAATCGGGTATCAAATATGTTTATTATTAGCTTCAAAATTTGATATTGGATGAAAATACAATAATTACATTGTTAGTAATTATTTGAAATATGTAAATATTCCCTGTATTGAGTCATATACGTCTGCAAAAAGAGGCGTGACCTGCCGCAAAGTTCTGCTGTTATAAAAACACTGTTAAAGCACATACCTTAACAATGTTTTCCTAACTCAAATTCATCAAATATGTTAAGAAAATCTGTGGATTTTACAATTCTTCTATTCCTTAAACTAATCATATATTTAATATTGTTCACTTTTATAAACAAATATAGAAATTAAAAGTGCTGGTTAAGTACTTATCATTATTTAGTTTTGTTATGGAAACGCCTTACAGGATATTACAAAGTTTACATTATATAAATAATCTAATTTAGGTTGTCAGAATTCTAATTTTCACTATCATTCAGTTGCAGTGAAAAAATTTCATTAAGCTAAAATAAAAGTTCGGTTTTTAATTTGTTAATTATTGGAAAGTTCAACATCGAATAAATCCCAAAGAGAAAATAATGTCTTTTATAAGTTAACAAACAACAAAAATAACCATTAAACTTTTTAATGATGAAGAATAACCTTTTGCTTACCTTAAAATTGAGTTGTCACAATAATACACAGCAATTAAAGAGTTTTTCCACCTAAATAATGTTCCACTTCAATGTTCATATACCGCAACGCGAGAAAGAACGAGAGTGTAAGTAGAAGCACCACTAGGCACAAAGCGTCACCAATGACTACGGTGCTGGGCGTCGTGACGCTGGACCACACTGACACAACTGTATAACGCATGCGCTTCACCCGGCCCAGTCCCTCTGGGTTCACAGGGAGAGTTCACGGTCTCCAAACCTGGCTCCCAACGTCACGATGATTCCCGCTCTAGCATAACGGCCAGGGTGCGTGTTATGTGTATCTTTGTTGTTCTAGTCCTGTTGCGGGACATACTATTTGTTTTAAATGAGAATATTACATAAAAGCAAACCATTGTACATCTATAAAATATGTAACGTATACATTGCAGAGCATTAAAAATATCTACCAATTAGTAAATTCATTTATTTATTTACAAATATTTTGCTTACAGAAAATAATTCCAAACAGCAAATACACAATATTAGATTGAAATACAAATTGCACAATAAAAATGAGATAAACAATTTTATTTGATTAATAGAATCTTATTGAATTAATCTAAATTATTTAACGTATTAAAAGTTCTGGACAGTCTAATATGGGCTGAATTAAACCCGTAGTTGCATGCTTTTGACTGAGAGCAAGTATTCCTCACAGGTACTTGAATATTAAATTTACATTTTTATACGTTCCGTACAAAAGTCACACTGTTCATAACTTTGTATACAAAACACATATCGGCTAATGTTCGTCTAGATCAGCGTTTCTCAACTGGTGTTACGCAGACTACTTGTGATCCTTATAGGCTTATTAATTATTATTTTTGAGTTTTTTTGTTAACTTTTTTATGATCTGTTGTCTGTTTTCTGTGATTTTTGTTCATTTTTCAGTCATTTTTAGGGTTTTGTAGGTATGACCAAAAAACCCTTATACCGTCATTTTGTCGTCTGTCTGTCTGTCTGTCTGTCTGTCTGTCTGTCTGTCTGTCTGTTCGGTCAAAATTGTAGCCAAACGGCTAAACCTAGAGAGTTGAAATTTGGCATGCTTATACAACTCGTTGACCCGCACATAGGAAAAATACTAAAACATCTAAAAAACATATCCCTCTAAAAATATAAACAAATATGTGCTCATCGAAAAAAAAAATATTTTTTTTAAATTCTGAGTAGGGTATCAAATGAAAGCCCTTAGTACGTGGATTAACGATCAAAATTTTATTTTTGCAAAATAAATTATTTTGATGCGATTTTTGCCAAAATTGTGCAAAAAAAATTTTGTCCCACACCCTGTAGCCCAGATGGTTTAAACTAAAAATCTGAAAAAATTCTAAGTAATGTACATTGGTGTGAACCGGAATAGTACAACAGGAATTTTTGATCAGATTATGTTTTCGGAAAATAACGCATTTTTTGTGTTTTTAACTAAAATATGTTAACTATTTAATACGTTGTGTACCATATCACAACAATAACTCTCGTGGCGTGGTTGGATTCGTCATGCGCTTAATAATATAAGTTAACTTGCAAACTAGGGTTCGAATCCTGTTCATTTTATTTTTTATTTTTTTTTTGCATTTTTATTTTGTTTAAATTATTTTGTTAAAATTCTAGTTATATTTGGTAAATAGTGCATTTAATTTTTAAAAGCGTAAATTTAATAACCAGTGGAAAGTGTTGAAATTATAATTTAATTGTATGTTTGATGAAATCAAAGGGCGGGACTTATGATGTAAGCAACCAATGGAAGCCATAGGTGCAATTTTCAAAATCTTAATGAACTTTGCTATATAAAAAAAATACTGCATATATTTAGAAACTCAAATAATGGTATTAGGCATTCGAATTAAAATTCATAAAAAAATATTTTGACATAAAATTTGTTTTGGCATCCCAAATAATCATCGTTCAGTTACTAAATACCTGCAAAACCCAGAAATGTGTGAAAATTCACACTTCACATCAATTTTTTATTACCGAGGTTATATAAAGTACATATATAATAAATTTGTTTAATAGTACATTTATTTTTTGTGGTCCGCGGTAGAAAATTAAATATTTTACTGGTCCATGGCACGTTTTCGGTTGAGAAACGTTAGTCTAGCTATTAAAGCTATGCCAAGCAAATAACATTTCTTGGTGTAAGTGAGTGTGCTTGTGCAAACTTGGTATAGACAAGTTTGAACAATGCATAACAGCAAAATTTATTTTGTACATATTTTTTAGTTTATACACATTTATAGTTTTACGAAACCAAGCATTCTCGATTTATTAGTGATATTTTCGATATGTCTCGTAAAAGAGAGGTCGTTACTAATTAATACACTTAGGTTGGTTATTTCGTTGATGAAAAGCACTAACGAATATTTGTCGGCCATTAGTCAATGGCTTGTTAGTGCCTGTCAGCTTAAAAAAAAAAACGGAATTCACCGTTTTTGAGAAATTGAGCTTTCAAAAAATCGACTGTGAAGTTAATAGGTCATGGAAAGCACTAACGAAAATTCGTCGGTCATCCATTAGTAGATACTAACGAGCCACGCCTGTTAGTGCTTCATTTAAATCGGAATCCCCAAACAGTTTTTGAGAAAATGAGCATTCAAAAAAATAAGCGTGAAGTTAGCAGGTCATGAAACTCACTAACGAAAATTCGTCGGCCATTCGAAATTCGTTAGTGCCTGTTAGTGCGTCATAAAAAACGGAATCCACACTAACCGTTTTCGAAAAAAAAAAAGAAAACCAACGAAAATTTGTCGACCATCCGTTAGTGCCTTGCTAGTTGTCTCGTAGTTCTTCATAAAAAACGGAATCTACCCTAACCGTTTTTGAGAAAATGAGCAATCAAAAAATTAAGCGTGAAGTTAGCAGGTCATGAAAAACACCAACGAAAATTCGTCGGCCATCCGTTAGCGCCGAATAAAAAACGGAATCCACCCTAACAGTTTTTGAGAAATTGAGCTTTCAAAAAATCTACCGTGAAATTAGTAGGTTATATTCACCTTCACCGAGCCATTTCCCCCCCCCCCTTTTCTGTGTTTTGGAATATTGCACTCTTTTCGATGTATTTAAGTACAATATCCCTATGTAGCTGTACGTCAAAAATTCTAACATTTTCTGTGATATTTATTTGATCTTCGATTTGTTAGTTTTTTTATTCCTAATGATTTTAAATGTGCTTTGAGTTTCTTTTTACATTGATCTTTGCAGCTTGTTGTGTTGTTATTTTGTCAAGTTTTTTTTAGCTATTAAGTCTTAAATCCGATTCCTGTAGTATTATCACCAGGCATTATTTCCCTACAAATTTCTGGACAATTAATACGTACACATACAGTCATTTAACAAAAATTAAAGCCTTGTTTATAACAGATCCATAACATAAATGCATTGCATAGGCAAAGAGATGAATTAAAGAAGTATCACTGTTCTCTTTAGTGGAACAGGTATAGTGAAACTTTTATATTATTTTATTGACAGCTAAGAAAATATTATACGCGTTTTAGACATACACGTTTTTTATTCGTTATTTTATGCGGTACTTTATTAGGCAATGATAACAAGTCAGCTTAAAAGTTCAACGTAGGCTGAAGACTTGCACGTTGAACTGCCGCGAACTGTATAAGGAGTTAATCAAACAACCATCGCAAAGACTGATCACTGATAGGGGAGAAGCGGTTTTTAAATAGTTAAGGTATGCAATATTTAGAAACACAAAAAAATAATAGGTACCTAAACACACGAGGAACCAAATAATAATATTTGTTTTAGTGAAGTAATACAAAATTAATTGCAAAATGCATTATTTAAATTAACAAAATCATGTCCCAATACTCCCTTCGGAAGGGAGGTTTGGGATTCGTTAAAAGAGCCTTGGGACAGTTATATATTTATAATGCTATGCATTTTTATAGAATATTTTTATAAATATAAAAGTTTTGATCGGAATGTAAATATTTGTACGGTCTTTTTTGAGTTCCATCTTTGCAGAAAGGTTTTATTAGTTTAACAAAAATGTGTTATAGCTTAATAGAAATGTCATTCACGGAAATATCTCGGAGGAAATAAAATTCTTTAGGTCCCCCTTCTAAAAATTTGGCTGCGCACTAGTTTTCAATACTATTTTTGCAAAACAGTGCACGACCTCGTATTTTTTAGCAATTTCTAAAGGCATCATCTAAAACTTTCCCAAGATATGTTATTCTTATTTCACTATCTGTACTTAAAGTTCTCCTAGTTCTTCAACAATTGGTATTCTTACATTCTTACATCATAGTTGCGTTCAGTATAATCATATATATTTTTAACATCAGATTTCAGACTCATAAATACAATATTGATGATTTAACCACTAAATTTTCTGGTTATATCCTTTTTGTGAACAGGATTTTGCACAACCTACTTTTTTCTTACATATATGTGGCATTTTATCCTGCAAAAATATTCATTTTGATGAAAAGGGGGACTGGGATAGTTATAGGCAGACTTGGGACAGTGTCCCTATCTTCCCATCTAGTTAAAGCAAGAGTAAGTTAAAGCATGTACATTTAAGTTAGTTTAAGAAATGGTGTATAAGTTTTGTAAGGGAAAATGTATCGTATAATTTATAAAATATATTGTATATATGTTATGTTCGTTTAACATGTAATTAACTGTTTTGGTTAAATAATTTTATTTAACCAAAACAGTTAATGTTATAACAGTTAATAATTAAATGTTATTATTAATTATTATTAGTTACTGTCCTCACTGACGAATTTTTTTACTCACAAATTTATATGAGGGTTACCTTTTATGTTTTTACAAACGACCACTAGATGGCAATATTGAAATGTGTCATTGCTATATTTGTAAAATTTGACATTTGTTATTGTGAAATCAGTGGAAGCTTATATATTGATAGAGTAGACCGTTTAAAAAAGTTTGTGAAAAAATTGATATTACTCGTGAACGTTTTCGTTGGATGATTTTTTACGATTTTAGTAAAGGCCTAACTCAACAACAATGCATAGATTCGCTTCGTTCAACTTTTAGCAATGAAGAACCATCAAAAAAGACTATTTACAATTGGTTTGCAGAATTTCGTCTTGGCCGTACGTCCGTCAGTGATGAACCTCGTGAAGGTTGACCAAAATCCGTTGTGATTCAAAAAAACTTCGATGCTGTGCGCAGATTGAAGAAGATCGGCATGTGACTTACCTTGAGATAGAGGCATCCTTTGGCATATCGCAGACTGCAATAAATTTGATTTTGCATGAACATTTAGTTGTGAAAAAGATCTGTTCCTGATGGATTCCGCATAATTTGACCGAAGCTCAAAAAAAGGCTCTTGATTGGTGTAAAGAATGCTAAAAAATTCAACCGAAGTACTGCAAAATTCGTATACAATATCGTTACGGTTGAAGAAACTTGGATTTATTCATATGAACCGGAAACTGAGCAATAATCCACTGTATGGGTCTTCCAAGATGAACCGAAACCCACAAAAGTTGTTCGTTCACAGAGCACTTCCAAGAAAATGATCGCTTGTTTTTTCGGTTGTAATGGACATGTCGCAACCATTCCTTTAGAGGATCGGAGAACAGTTAATGCTAAATGGTATACAATAATTTGTTTGCCAGAAGTCATCGACAAAATCAGGAAAAACAACCAAAAACCTCGCATCATGACAATCAGCCCCCACACAGCACGTCCAACAATTGATTATTTGAAGGAGAAAAACATCGAATTAATGTCTCATTGCCCGTATTCACCTGATTTATCCCCTAACGACTTTTTTGTTCCCCTATGTCAAACAAAAAATGCGTGGACAGCGAATTTCATCATCTTAAGAAACTGTTGAAGCCTTCGAAAACCATGTTTTTGAGATACCAACTTCAGAGTTGAAAAAACGTTTCGAGAATTGGTTTGAACGCATGCAAAACTGTATAAATCTTAAAGGCGAATAATTTGAAAAGTAATAAAACAGTTTGTTCATAAAATTTTTTTTTTTCTTAGTTTTTGTAAAATCTTAAAATGTAGCCCTCGTATTACGTCAACTATGACCGATGATCGTTTATCTGGTTTGAGTAGGTTAAGTGTGTACAGGGAAAATTACTAATAATAAAGTAGATTTTATAGAAAGTCATTAATGCCGGTTTGCCAATGTCGGTTTGCCGGTGTTCTGTATTTATGAAAGTTTATTTAATAAATTGCTATATATTTTCAAAGATATGGCCTCATATTTTGCCCCTCCCCTTGGAAATAAATCGCCCGCAGATTTATTTAATCGTGAAGGAGCATCCTCTTCACGATTATGACAAAAAAAATATATCCTATAATATAATACGCCTGTTTGTATATTCGTATCATAGAGGTTCGTATGTTCGACCGGTCGTTTCTTCATTCCCCGATAGAGGCGCGCATTTGTTAATTATTTATGTCAAAATTGTTTAAAATATATTGTTGATGCAATAATAGTGAATTTTCTACGAACACTTTTTATAATTATTATAAGATGCAATAATAGTGAATATTCCTCGAACACTTTTTATAATAATTGATAGAATTGTAAGAAATTATTGTTTATGTATTGGACAGTAGTGTGCTGTGAATTTTTGTTTTGAGTGTTGACAATAAATTAGTAAAAATGACAGTTGTGTTTTTCATTAAAACATCACTTCACAATAATTAATTTAGTTGTGAAATACACGGATCGGTTTTTTTACGAAACAAAACACAGAAAAACGTTATCCTTCCGTGATATTCGACATTTTTGATTAAAATTATTATTAGCAGAAAAATAATTATTTTAAAAAATATTTGGTTTTGATGAAAGTAAGAAAAATTTGACTTTTTTTCTTTATTATTATTTTTTCAATGCTTTATTATTTTTTTATTTCTACGATTTATAGGACAAGATTTACAATATCCCACTGCAAACTCTATACAGATGGCAGCACATAACGACTACACTAAATAATTCAAGAATTATCAGTGGCTCTAAAACAATGGTTTCTGTTTATTTATCACATTAAAATATCATTTACCTTTTAGTTTAGGTTAGATTCACCTTAAAAGCACTATCTTAGGTTATGGTTGATAACTGTTTTTTTTTTTTTTTATATATAAACCACCTAAAAATAAATTGTATTTTAACTGTTCTGTGCAGGGCTAGGGACAGTGATTGACCTTAAAAGCACTATCTTAGGTTATGGTTGATAACTGTTTATTTTTTTTTTTATAAACCACGTCAAAATAAATTGTATTTTAACTGTTCTGTGCAGGGCCAGGGACAGTGATTCACCTTAAAAGCACTATCTTAGGTTATGGTTGATAACTGTTTTTTTTTTTTTTATAAACCACCTAAAAATAATTTGTGTTTTAAAAGTTCTGCACAGTCCCACCTGTTTAGAATCTCTGTATATTGAACAAATGACGTGTTTGTGACGCATGCGCAGTGTTCAGTGGGATATTGTAAATCTACCCCCTGATTTGAGATATAGTGTAAGTACGCTTTTTTCCGTGTGCCCTTTTTGCCGTGTGTGTATTTTTTCATGTGTGCTTTTTTCCGTGTGCGTATTAATCCGTGTGCGTTTTTTCCGTGTGCGTATTTTTATATTATATAAGAAAATGGAAAATTAATTTTAATAAATATATTTTAAATTTAACGTCTCAAATCATTTTTAGTTTTAACATTATAAATATAATGCACCATCTTAAAAAGTTAATGAATTAATAATTCGGAATAATGCAAGTTCCACATTAAGGTAATGATTTGTTTGCCAACACAGTTGGCAACGGGTGCACTAGTATATATATATTGAAATAGCGTGAGGTTACAGTGTCGTTACTATCTTCATGTGAAGAAAATGATTTTGAATCAATCCATTAACGCAAACGAGTCACAGTATTGTCAGAGAGTGATGAAAAAAAGTAAAAAATGTAAATGTAAAATAAACACACAAATCGCTAAATTCAAATATGTTTTTTGTGGGGCTATTTATGCGAATACCTGCGGAACGTATACACCGTATAAAACAGAACCGAGTGTATTTAATAACAAATTAAATTTGTTTTCCTGTAAAATGGCATCAGTATTTTGAACGAGAGAAATGAAAAATGTTGAGAAATCGGAAACTGTAGGTTCTGTATTCCCATACCTACCAACATAAACCGTTCTTTTAAGAACGTTCTATTAATGCAAGTGCAATTAATATTCCTCGTGTATTCATATTTAACACTATCAAACTTAAATTTAATTATGAATTAAAATGATAACAACTTAACAACTTGGTTACAAAATACTCCTGGCTTTTTTGCGATGATTCTTTCTATCACAAAATGTTTGGTCAGCTCCGAAGTAGCACTAAATCACACTCCCAAGCTAGCAGCACTGCCGGAATAAAGGAATCACACCCTTAACACCACTTTTCTCACTATCTCAATTTGCGGAAAACTAGAAATGATGGATCCTGAAACGTTATGAAAGAACAATCTTAATATTTTCTCATTGCGTGATGATGAAAATTGTTAGATCAGTGTTTTTTGTTTTTCACTCGTCTGTAATAAAAATTGTGTTTCTGTAATTTAAAAATTAATAGAACAGGCACTTTGATTTAAGGATCGCATGTAGCTAGTTACTTTGTAATTTACTAGATGTCACTGTTGTGTTTTCGTAGAACAAATGTTCTGATATAATATAAAATCGTGCAATGTTCTTTTCTGTAATCAGAAAAAAGAACAATGTTAATCCAAACCTAAGTATTAAGGATGGCAAGCTGGTACGTGTTGAGCTCTTTAATCATTCGAATATAAACCGAACTTTTCCAAAAACTCTTTATTCCGTTAAAATGTTCATGTACATACAAGTTATTTTTCTACATGCTTGTAGTTTCTCTGAACATCTAAGTACTACTATCAGCAGATTGGCACCTTTTTTATTCTCGTGTCATAAAAAGAAGAGGGACGTGTCCGAAGTCAATGTACATGAACGCTTCCACCTGTTCGTCATTTTCGAATCGTTCTTCTCCCAACGTCTTCTTGAGTGATCCGAACAAATGGAAATTGAAATCGTTCGAGTTGTCGTGGAGAAGCAACGTATTGCGGATTGGTACGTCATGTCTTTGGAGCGATATAAAGCCTTTTTCAAAAGTTCGCAGTAGTACACGAATTAACTGCGATCATGGAGATTTTTATGTTTTTTTAAGTCGATGTATATGTTTTTTTTTAACCCCAAAAAATTGCCAAACATTACCAAGAAAGGTGAGTATTGCGGGTGTTTTATTACTTTTACTAGGTTATTACCCGTGAACAATGACGGATTTATAATATAAAAATTTCGGTTGTTTGTATGTGTATTTGGTTTTATTTTTTATCTTAATTTCATCGTCGGCCAGCGAATCACGGGACAGGATATCACCCGTTAGCCAATCACGGGAGAGGGTGTCACCTGTCAGCCAATAAAGAGACCACAGTCCACAGTTAGCCAATCATGAAAAAAATTGACGTCATAATGTTACCGTCACTACATACAGACACTTGCTAATTATATAGTTAAATTATTTATTCATGAAATTTTTAAGATGGAAAAAACGATTAATTTTTATTCAGTACATTACATTTATATTGTTAAAACTAAAAATAATTTGAGACGTTAATTTATGCCTATGAAATCCTAGACATTTATGTTTGTAATTATATTCGTAGATTCTTAGAGAATAAATATGCAAAATATTGTTCATATCGGTTAAAGGATATAGGCGTGTCTAGAGTTTCTCTTGTATGCCTACAAAACCCTAGACATTTCTATAAGTTATTTTATCCGCAGATTCTTAGAAAATAAATCTGCAAAATATTTTTCAGGTCGATCATAGAATATAGGAGTGTCTAGAATTTCTTGTTTATGCCTACTAAACCCTATACATTTCTATACGTTTTTTTATCCGCAGATTCTTAGAAAATAAATCTGCAGAATATTTTTCATATCTATTATAGGATAAAGAGTTTTTTGTTTATGCCTACGAAACCCTAGACATTTATGTTATTTAATTCGCAGTTTCTTAGAGAATAGATCTGCAAAATATTGTTCATATCGGTCAAATCATATAATAGTATCTATAGTTTCTTGTTTATGCCTACGATATCCTACACATTTCTAAATCGCGGGTGACCTGGCAATACCTCCTATCTGCATAAATAGAAATTTAAAGGAGAGGTAAAAAAGTGCTTTATGTCAGGCGTTTTTGCGTAGTTTAAGATAAAAGGTAATGCTTTGTACGAAGTTTAGACCTTAAATATTTTTCTTGTTTAAGAAGTATTGTCACAACTTGTGCACTAATACGTGGGTTACAATGCAAACTAAGAACTTATTTTCGCTAAAAATTGTAGATAGGAGGTATTGCCAGGTTACCAGCGATATGTAATTATATTCGTAGATTCTTAGAGAATAAATCTGCAAAATACCTGTCAAACAAGAGATCTCAAGAGTCCCCAGTTAGCCAATCACAAGAACCTTGACGTCACAATGTTACCCAGATCACATGCACACACTTGCTAATTATAAATGTACGATATTTTTCCCGCCATAAACTAGAGAATTGAAACTGCCTTGTAGAAAGTATCATTATCATGACATAACATAATCCCTTTCTCCAGAATTGTACTGAGCACTTCAGGCAAATATTTTTCAGTATACCATTTAACTGTAACTGCCTTCTATTAATAGTTTTACAGTTTCATGGCCATTTATTACACTCTCCGCTTTTTAGAAATGGGTACGCTGATGTGGCTGTTTTTTTTTTTTTTAATGAAGGTGATTGTGTACGATTCTGTTAATAGCTGGGGATCCAATCTTAAGTTAATGCTCTTTTATCTTATTATAAGTGGCTTTATTGTCTTTTTCACTTATACTTAATACCAGCATTTTCTTTTTCGGTAAGAGCTGTAGGATGACACCCTAATCCTTTTTGGTGTTTCATGCCTAGTTCCTTACCAGCGGCAAACTGTAACCGAAAGAGACGTTTGTTCTCTAAAAACTGAATCTAAACTTTCTTTGCACTCATAGTGCATATACCTTTTTAGAGTTTTGTAGGTATGACCACAAAATACCGTTATAACGTCACTCATGTGTAGCTTATACAACTCTTTGACCCATAAATAGGAAAAATGCTGAGACTTCAAAAAGCACGTTCCGAGATAAATACAGTGAATTTCTTTAATCCTGCAATATAGGTATTATCGTTACTATGGTAATTGAAATCTGACAGCAATGTAAAATTGCGTTTCTTTTTGCAACATAGGCTTACATTACATTACTGTCAAAATAATTTGTCGTTACTAGGGAAACCATTCATAATATTAAATTCAATGTTGCAAGATAAAAGAAATTCACTGTATAAACAAATATGTATTTAACAGTTAAATTTCAGTGGCATACCAAATGAATAAATACTCTTTAAGTGTGGAACACCAAGCAAATTTTTATTTTTGAAAAATATATATATTTTTTTATTAGATTTTCGCTAAAAATATGTCAAAAAACTTTTTCACCCCCCCTCCCAGAGGGATTGACCTAAAAATCTGAAAAAAATCTCCATATTGAACATTGAAGGAAACCAGAATAGTTCAACAGGAATTTTTGATCAGATTAGTTTTTCGAAAAATGTCGATTTTTAGTGTCGTGGATTTTAAAAACAAATTTATTGTGTGGTATCAAAATAAAGCTCATAAAACATGGATTAAAGATCGAAATGTAGTTTTTAAAAATTCGTTTCTTTTAACACGATTTCAGCCAAAAAGTATTAAAAAAGTTCTTGTCCCGCATCCTTTTACCCAAAGGGATTAAACTAAACATCTGAAAAAATTATATGTAATGTACATTGATATGAGCCGGAAACGTACGAGATGAATTTTTTATCAGATTGTATTTATGTCTGATAGTGTCTGTCATTATTTGAAATTAAAAATATAATTTAAAAAAAATTAACAGCTGAGAACTGAGTTCCAATGTGTAGACGCTACGCATATGAACACCACACTACACTCTACACTGTAGAGCGTAGTGAGTAGTGTTCAGTTAATTTATTACACTATCATACGTCGTGATTCAACCTTTTGTTTGAATTAATTTAGATTTTTGTTTTTAAGGTATCAAAGAGGAATAATTCATATATAGTAATGAAATACTTATAAAACAAATAACACATTAATAGTGAGGCCGAATTATACGTTTCTGAAATTGAAAAAATAAATAAAAATGAAACCATTTATTAATGCATTTCTTATTAATCTAATGACGACTTTAATGCGAAGCTAATGAAGAAAAAAAATGCTGGGATTTTTTGCAAATTATTTAAATTTTGTTTAAAAAAATTAAATGGAAGAACTTAGTACTCAAATAACGAATAAAAGTGATTGAAAACGATAGAAAAACTGCTAATTTTGATGTGATTATAGAATAAATATTCCTAGATACCCAGTATTATGTTGGCGTCTTACCCTTGTTAAATACCTTTAAAATCCTGAAATGTTTAAAAATTCACACTTCACATCAGTCTTAAAATCATAATAAATCATTAAAAAATTTTAACTGATTGTCGAAATAGAGTGATTTCGAATAAATTTGACTGGATCATCCGTATATCTATTTTTATCTCTTTTAAATATTTTTAATAATGTATGAAAAAAACTAGTTTGATATGCAATTATTCTAAATCCTTTTAAAAAAATAATAATATTATTTTATTAAATTTTTTAATACGTCACTCATGTGAAATAAAAATTCATAAAAATTTCACGGCTAATAAATAAAGTTAACCAGATAAATTTCAATTTATCTACTAAATTGAATAATAAAATTAAAGTATTATTTTTAAATCTTTTTTAAATCCTACTGTACTATAGATTAAAAAGTTTATGTTCAATTTAGATTAGTATAAAACCTTTCATAGAACACTGATAATCACATTACATCCCTAAATTAACAAAAATGCTTTGCAATTATACTTTTTATAAAAGCATGTTCATATTCAAAATTTCTGTTTTATATTTAATCAACAAATAATTAAAAGCTATGTGCGATATTTATTTATCGTAGGTATTAAAGTTTCATTACATGTAAAATATTTCATTTAATGGAAAACAATTTTTAATTATCTGGAAAATTCATTGGAAATTTACTAACCATCACAGAGGTGTGACATTTATAGTATTGTTAAAAATATATTCTTACATGACTACTTACATACTAATCTTTCATTTGTACTGTTACGTGTTTTTCGACAAAGTACGAAGAATTGTAGAAGAATAGAACTTTATTATTCTTGCCCTAAGGCTTCGAATCTTACATAATATTTTACAATATATAAAAAAAATCTAGTTATGTATGTTTCACATTTTGTTAACAAAAAATTAAATTGTTTCCTTACCCTTACAAAATAATAATAAAAATAAATAAATACATACATATACATATACACACATACATATATATATACACATGCATACATATAAACACATACACACACATATACCATATACTATACATATATACATTCCATCTTCTTTCTTTTATCATTGAATCTTCATTCTTTTTAATATACTTCTCATTATTTCTTCTCCTGATCCCAGGTCATCTAATAATTCTGTCATACTTCTGCTCTCTTTTCCATTTTCGCATTCATAGAACAAATGCCACATCGCATTCTTCTTTTTCTTCGCATATTCTGCATTTTTTTTTTTTTTTTTTCTGAGATCTTTTCCATATTTTATTTTCAGTGTTTTTATTACCACATCTAAATCTGGCAATTATTCTTATTCTTTCTGCTTTGGAGTTCAGTAGATATCTTGGCTTATCAAAAGTGACAATGTGATGGTACATTGGGAAGTAAGTAGAGTTTCTTATTCTGTCATGCTGTACTTGACTCTGTACATCTCTATATCTATTTTCTATTTCGCTGATCACATTTTCACCTCTTTCTCGCATCATCTCTATGTAGATCGTGGAATACCCATTTCTTTCATAATATTCTCTTCTATTTATCTCCCACCTGGACTTGTTTTGTAAATTCCTTTCTCTCTGACTCATTTCCCGCCAACATTCTCTTAAAACTGTGTCTTCCTGAATGTTTTTTAACCGCTCTTCATATCTCATTGCTATCTTGCCACTCTCTATTCTCATCTTGTCCCTTTTTGTTTCTTCCAAGAGTATATATGTTGGTGTGTTTCTGTCTACTCCTAAAATCCAAATCCATCTCAGATATTTTTGATGTAATCTTTCCATTTTATGTTGCTCCGTCCAACCCCAGATTTCCGCACCGTACATCATAATGGGTTTTACCATTCTGTCGAACATAGTGAGTTTGATGGGGAAACTGTTTTTAAACCTTTTTTCACCTACTCCCCACACCTGGGTCATGGCTGCCATGGCTTTCATAATTTATATGCTCATTCTCATTGTTCGATTGCTGGAAAGCATAACCTAAGTATTAATAATTTTTTACTCGTTCTATTTCTTTATCCTGCCATTTCCATATTTCTTGTTTTACTTTTCCGCCGCCCTTTTTTAAAAATCATAATCTTTGACTTTTCGGTATTTAAACTCAGTTTCTTAGTTCTCTGGTACGTTTCCAATCTACGCAGCAGGTTTTTCAATCCTAATTTTGTTACTGAGAGTATTGCCAAATCGTCCGCGTATGCCAAAGACCAGATTTTTTTCCTCCCTATAACTACTCCTCCTGTCTGTTCCTTTGCAAAGTAGTTCTCTAGATCTGAGATATAGAGTGAAAACAGAGTAGGGCTAAGTGGGCATCCTTGTCGCAGTCCTTTCTCTGTCCAGAAAGTTTCCGATTCTTGTACATTTTTTGTCTTGATAGCTGTAAGTGTTTCTTCTTATAATTTTTGTATGTTTCTCACTACTGAACTACTCACTCCTTTTTTATTCAAGGTATTTATTAATTCCATTCTATCTAAATTGTCAAATGCGGCTTTGACAAGTACGATAATATATTGTATTGCCAATGTTGTTGCTTCTTGTTACGTGTAATTCGGATAATGGCATTTAACTAGGACTAGGACATGCCTTAAATTTTACAACTTACCGTGTACTCTTGGTTAAGTTTATAAGTATTTGTGCAAAAGCTCCTCTGTTAATCTCTTTACCTATACCTGAGTTGGCGGCCTTGATTTGACGTTCAACAGGTAAGAATTGAATTCCATCTCGCTATTCCGCTATTATTATCATATATGCTAATTTCTCTACCCTGCATCTGGAATACAATTGTCTAGACCCAAACCGTAGGCGTCGGGTTCGCGTTTTACGTGGCTACGGAATCTAGCCGAATAATACAACAGATTCTTTTATATTCAAGTTTTCATTTTAGAGTTAGATATTATCTTTGCAAGTATATTTTCATCCATTCTGCTATTAGGCAGGGATGGGATAACGTTTCAAATCGTTACGTTATTGTATAACGGTATTTATTTTTTGTTTTCGTTACATAACGTTATAAATAACGCTAAACAAATTAATTGTTATGTTATATAACGTTATATAACTTTATATATATATATATATATATATATATATATATATCGTTATTCCGTGTCTGTATTATATTTAGTAAAGTTTTTTTTTAGTAAGGTTTTTTTAGTCAATATACAGTTCTGTGATAACAATTTTAAAGTGTAATTTTTCAATGTGATATTAATTGTAATGTTCTATTTTAACTCTAATTTATTTATTCTTTTAATGTGTTACAACAGAGGCAACTCTTAAATTTTACTTCCCTTGAAAAAGATTTGAAAAGTCAAGTCGAAATATCGGGTACATGTAAATATTGAGTTTACTTTTTCCTCCACCGCTATTCCCAATAACTTTACTAAATATATATATATATATATATATATATATATATATATATATATATATATATATATATATTAATTGGATCAACAAAGAAGTTTTATTTATATATATATATATATATATATATTCATTGTAACTGAAATTACCTAGACTGTAATATATCGCACACGAGCGGCTTCTATAGTACGGATAAAAAGAAATATATATAGTAGAAATATGGTTCTTGACGAAAAATGATATGAGGAGAAATAATAGTTCTTATTTACTCGTCAAATTATATTAAAAAATATTATTACAAAATAATAATTTTATGAGACGTTTCGACTGGGACATCCAGTCATCTTCAGTCTATAAATAAAAAATATACAATTTAACAAATTTTATAAATCAGTCTTCAAAAAAATACAAATAAAATGTGAAAAACACTTAAAAATCACGTTAACAAACATTAAAGAATTATAGATGATTAAAACAAAGCATTAAAATAATAAATAATAATAAATAAATGAATAAAAGTTAAAAAAGTTAAAAAATTTAAAAAAATTTGAAAAAATTAAAATGGCGCCTAGCACCATTTTGTGAGAAAAATAAAAATTTTGTTATAAATTACCATTAGAAAAGATTACAAACAAGTACAAAGAGTCACAGAAAAATTATATGACATACACAACTATGTGACAAAAAGGAAGGAAGTGTTCTTAACTGGACAGACTTACCTAAAGTTAAAAAACCAAAACTAATTGAAAACTTCTAAACATATTTTAGCAGCAGACCACTATGTGTACGTAGAAGTGCGACATGTCGTATCAGAGCAGGCAAGCCCGTTACTGACATAACACCTAGACAGTCAGACGTCACAATGCTGATAAGCTAAAGACCAAATGTAACAAGAAAAACGACAAACAGCTGATGTCTAAGAAATCAGTTTAAAATATGCTTTATTTAACCCGACCGTGTCTGTTGTCTTGTTAACACATTTGTCTTTAGAGGAATGGATGTGTAGCATCTCCGAGATCATCCTTTTTTGAAAGTGGCTTTCTTTATCAAGAATTTTGACATTCTCATAATTAAAAATGTGGCCTGTCGTATTAGTGTGTACCGCTAAAGCTGTGCAATTGGGTTTCAATCTAACGTCACTTTTGTGCTGGTAAATGCGTTTCTTTAAAATTTGTTGTGTCGTTCCTACGTAGTTTTTATTACACCCATTACACGGTATTTCATAAACGACGTTTGAAGTTTCAAGTTTTGGGATATCGGCTTTTAGTTTGGAAAAATTACGGTTGTTATTGTTATCGGAGCTGAAGGCTAACTTAATGTCATGTGTTTTAAAGATGTTTTTATAATGAAGGAATTGAGTGTTGTGATATGGGAAACTGAGGTAGTTGTTAGAATTGGCAATATTATTGGTTGGGTTTGTGTTATAGGCTGCCCATATTCTTTTTTTGATACAATTATTAATTAGATTTGAAGGGTAATTGTTGATTTTAAATTCTTTTTTGATAATTTGAAAATTTTTAGTCCTGTATTTAGGATGGGACAGCTTAATAGCTCTATCCAACACATTGTTGAGGGTGTTAATTTTTAAAGACATAGGATGGTTAGATAAATAATTTAAGTATCGCCAACTGTGGGTACTTTTTTGGAACCAATTAGTGATGATAGAATTGTCCTGTGAACGTATCAAAGCCACATCCATAAAAGCAAGCCTACCATTTTCATCTTCCTCATGTGTAAAATTTAAACGGGGATGGAAGGAATTGAAACTATCTAGCAAGGTGTTAATTAAATTTTTAGGATATATTAAAATTATATCGTCCACATATCTGTAGTATATAAGGGGAGAAGTTGATAAGTTTTTCAAACATTGGGATTCAAGTTCCTCCATGACAAGATTTGCTACAACACTGGAAATAGGACTGCCCATGGCACAACCATGTGTTTGAGCATACAATTTATCAAATGCTTTGAAATATGTATTATTCAGGCAAAATCTAGTACCTATCAAGAACTCGGTTTTAGAAAGAGAAGTGAAATCTTGAATTTGGTCCCATTTTTCATCAATAATTTTAAGTGCCAGGTCAATAGGAATATTCGTATATAGTGATTCTACATCGAGCGAAAGCATAATATGATTATCTGGAATTCTGATGTTTCTGATGTTTTTGACAAATTCGAAACTATTTTTCACATTACTGTTGGTATGGCCTACAATATTGGATAAAATTTGAGATAGAAATTTTGACATTTTATATGTGGGAGAGTCTATACTGGAAACTATGGGACGTAGTGGAACATTAACTTTGTGTATTTTAGGCAAAAAATAAATGCGTGGCGGGTTCGCATTAGTGATCAGAAGAGATTGTTTGGTTTTGTCACTAATGGATTTGTTGTTGAACCAAGTTTTAATAATAGAGTTATTTTCATTTTGTAATTTGGTGGTAGGATTACTTTTTATTAGCTTATACGTGTCAACATCGTCCAACAATGTGTTAGCTTTGGTGAAATATTCTTGTTTGTCTTGAACAACCGTGATGTTACCCTTATCCGCCTTGCTAACAAGAATTTCTGGATGGTCTTTTAAAAAAATGTTAGTTTCCTTGTTAATTTTATGAAAAAAGTTAATATTTTTATTATTTTTAATTTTTTTATTATTATTAAGGTTAATTAATGTTTTAGTGTAGTTAGTGACTTTATCAATCAATTCTTGACCGTCTTCAATCTTATATTGATGGATGGCTGTTTCTGTGCATTTAATTATGTTGTGTACTGTTGATTGTGTAAGTTTGGGTGGTTCAAAATTAAATTTTGGACCCAGGCTTAGACATAATTTCACGTTTGTTGGAAGGGCGGTGTTACTAATGTTTTTTATCCAATTGTCCTGCATTTGTATGGGTGGTTGGTTCTGCTGTTGTATACAAGAAAACTTATCCATGTGTCTGTTTTTTATTATTAAAAATTGGTTGTTAAATTTAGCGTCAATGTGTGTAAAATATTGTTTAGAATTAAAATTTTCAATGTCAAAATTTGAAATCAATTTATGTAAATAATTTAATTTTTTGTCTAATTTTTGAAAATGATATATACTGTCCTCAATTTCCACGTTAAGAACACTTACCTTGAACAAAATTAAGGCGTTTTTAAATCGTTTGTGATTCCATAGGTGTTTAACGCCATTGTGGTTTAAGTTGTCTATAAATTTGGGAAAAATCTTTTCTGAACGGCATCTTAATAGAAAATTTCTTCTGTTTTTGGTCTTGATGAGCTTAGTTCTAATTATATGACATACACAACTATGTGACAAAAAGGAAGGAAGTGTTCTTAACTGGACAGACTTACCTAAAGTTAAAAAACCAAAACTAATTAAAAACTTCTAAACATATTTTAGCAGCAGACCACTATGTGTACGTAGAAGTGCGACATGTCGTATCAGAGCAGGCAAGCCCGGTACTGACATAACACCTAGACAGTCAGACGTCACAATGCTGATAAGTAATATATAATATATAATAATATATAATATATAATAATTAATATATATATATATATATATATAAATTTATTGTTTGACAAAACTGTTTGTTTCCATGACTCGATTAGTATGGATTCAAAAAGCACTGTATATTAGCGGATATAACAAATTTACCGTAATGTGTGAGGTATTACTGTATTTGGGATCTGTCATATAGAAATAAACCTAAAGTCTTTAAGGTTAACGAACACGAAATTAGTAAGATTTATGTTACAAAAAGTCAGAATGATTTATAGGTTAACAAATACAAAATTATACGGATTTATAGATTATCAAACACATAATTAAAAAGATTTATTTAATCCACCATAACGTTAATAAATAACGTTATAAAATAACTTTTTATGAATCGTTATTCGTTATTATAACGTTATTATTACATCGTTACGTTATTGTACTAAAAATTGTAGTTGAATCGTTATTATAACGTTATCGGGTATCGTTACGTTACGTTATCCATCCCTGCTATTAGGTGTACAACTTTGCTTCCGCCGTTTTTTTTCCGAAATTCGAGGCTTTATTGTAAAAAAATGGTTATACATTTATGATTCAAAGTATTGTCCATCGCCGGCCACTACGCTCTCCCATCTTTCGGGCAGCATATGAATCCCGCATTGAAAAAACTGGTCATCTTTTGAAGCGATCCACGAATCGATCCAATTTTTTACTTCTTCATAAGACCGGAAGTGCCGAACAGCCAGGCCGTGTGCCATTGATCGAAATAAGTGATAGTCAGAGGGAGCAACGTCTGGAGAATACGGCGGGTGGGGTAGGTCTTCCCATTTTAACGTTTCCAGGTATGTCTTTCAACATCTTTTGGTTTCAACTCATACGGCACCCAATTTTCTTTCTTCTAAATCATTCTTGTCTTTTAGACGTTTTGAAATTGCTTGTTGTGTCACTCCCAATGATCGTGCCAATTCTTCTTGACTTTGACACGAGTCTTCATCAAGTTATGTCGTCAATTCTGTATCTTCTAAAACCTTCTTTCTTTCACAGCTATGCCGGTCTTTGACGTGAAACTCACCGTTCTTGAAGAGTTGAAACCACTCACGACACGTTCTTTCACTAATAGCGGCCTCACCATAAGTATCTGAAATCATTCGATGAGACTCAGACGTAGATTTCTTCATATTGAAGCAGAAAAATAAAACTCCCGCAAATGACGAGAATTTGGCTCGTAAATTGACATTTTCAATCGAGAATAACTTTATAATGCAGACACAAATCGACTAATGTTTTTATAGGGTTATGTTGACAGATGTCCAAGTTTATTGCATGACGTCTATGATCTATTTATTTCAACCACTACTTACCGCTAAAGCCATCTATAGGAAAACCGCGGAAGCAAAGTTGTACACCTAATATTATGTCCAAAGCATCCCATCGTTCATGGATTATATTGTCTGAATTAGGCTTCTCACGATGCTTTTTCCCAATACTATAGATTCTCGTTCTTCTTGAAATTTTTCGGATACATATTCATAGCTGTCAGTTTGTATCTATGACTAGATATTGGGCTACAAAATTCACTTTTATCCGGAATTCTGAAATCCAAAAAGCTTGGAAAACCGAATGTTTTTAGTTTGAGCTTGTTTATGTTTGTAGTTTTACCTAAATATTTACAAGGTTCACTTCAGAAATATGCTTATGTAATACCGGCAGACTGTTCCACTTGTTTACCACTGTATATGGCATAAAAACATAATACTATTCCGAAATTCATATGTCTATGGGTGTATAGCCTATTCAACAGCCAAAGAACAACAGTTAAAGAAACTGGACACCATACAGAACACGGCACTCAGAATATCAACAGGAGCCTGGAGAACTAGCCCGATCAAAAGCCTGCTCTGTGAAAGTGGAACCCCTCCACTATGCCACCGTCGAACCCAAATAACCTTAAATTACTTAACTAATCTAGCCCAAAACTACACCACACCAACATTTCAAGCCTTCTTTCAAATCAAAAACAATCAAATAAAGCCTCGCAATATAACACCTCTACAGAAAAAAATATCTGAGTACCTACAAACCCTAAACCTCAACTATAAAAACATCACCCAAAACTACCAATACGAAATCCCACCTTGGCAAATTATACTCCCCGAAGTTAATCTTGAGCTCACAAAGTTCCAAAAGAGAGAAACCAACCCTCAAATCTTCCAACAAAAATTCCTAGAAATCTGTAGTAAGTATGGAGATGCGACAAAAATATTTACAGACGGTTACAAAACATCAAACAGTACTGGCGCCGCAATTATAAACAACAACACATACAAATACCACCTACCAGATATAACTAGCATCTACACTGCAGAAGCATACAGCATATGGAAGTCATCGGAGAAGTTAAAGGAACATGCTGAACAAAACAGGCGATATATCATTTGCACCGATTCCCTCACCGTGGCCCAAACTCTAGCAAAGAACCACAGTAACAACTACTTCATACAGAAGACACAAGAAAACTTAGACAATTTGATAAGAAATGAAAACCAAATAATAATTCTTTGGATCCCATCCCACAAAGGAATTACTGGTAACGAGCTAGCAGATGTCGCAGCCAAAGCATCACTTGATCTCGAAATAACAAATATTACCACTACAGCAGAAGACTTCAAAACAGAGATCAAAAAGAAAATAATCAAACAGTGGAACCAATAATGGAGAAACACCCTCCCAAACACAAACAAACTTAGGAAAATAAAAGAAGACATTTCAAAATAGCCAACAATCGGAAGTAGAAGAGATCAAGTAGTAATCACCAGGACGCGAATTGGACACTCACTATACACACACAAAAACTTATTTCTACATGAAAACCCACCTACCTGTGACACCTGTAATACGCAAATCACAATTGAACACATCATCACACAATGCACGAAATACACTCAACAAAGACTAAAACAGAACATCCACAGACAATTAACGAGGCACTATCAAAAGACACAACCATTATAAACACCCTAAACTATCTTAAGGACATAAAACTGTACAATGAAATATAAATAACCTAATGTATTATATATGTATATATTTGTAAATCTTATCCAGTGCTAATAACCAAGTTGTTGAAGCACTTAAATAAATAATAAAAAAAAAAAAAAAATCATATGTGTCTTGTCTCCAGGGGTTTCGAATAAGAGATTTTGTACCAGTGTAGGCAATAAAATAGCTTTTTCCCCAACGAAAACTTCACGGTTATTTAAGAAGCCTGGCTTTAATGAATTGAAAAATATACTTTATACTTTCAGGTGCTTGAAGAAAATAGGTAAAATGTGATTGTCTTGGTTAATGGATAAATAAAATAATCCAAAAGAGTTTCCTAGCTTGTTAAAAAGGAAGATCATTTCCAGAGAGTTAAATTTCAATGAGGTATAAAACAAAATATTTAAATGGGAAAACAAAAATGATTTAATAAAGGGGTCAAAAGAAGGAAGTCGGCGATATCTGCAGAAACTCTTTAATATTATATCTAATTTTGCAAATAGTGCTAATAATAATAATTTTGCTAATAATTTTGGTAGATAGTACACGTGAGAAGTGGAAAATGAACAGAAAATTGCGGATGTTCAGCTAAACACTACGATGCGCCTAATTTCAGATTTATATCTAATTTCAAAGTTAGGTTAACTCGGACCCAGTAGCGCCACATCTCCCCATTAAATCTTCGAAGGATACCTGCACTCCTCAGGGTGTGGAACAGGATCCTCGATAACACCTAGCTACTCTTTCACGAAGACTTCCTACCCTTGAGCATTAACCAGCTTCATTCCAAATACCCCATTGAAAACAGCAGAACGCTTATGGGAAGGTTATTTCAATATAGAAACTGAATTGCGCAATGAGTGGAATAACATTTTATCTGATGTGTTTAACGGGATGCCGTGCATCACAGTAAAACCGTCTTGTTTTAACCTACCTTCTAAAACTTGGGCTTATTTGAACTGCATCAAAAGGTCATGAAATATGTGTAGAGTTACTATATAAATGGAATAAAATCCCCAATATGACATGCCACCTAAAATGGAAGCAGCACTTAGGTGCTGCGACCTGGGTGCTACAATTCATGACGATGATAAATATTTTATATGCAAAGCAAATAAAAATTTGATACTATGCAATATGTAAGTCTTAATGTGCAGACAAGGTTATATCCTAGATGTTTAAGTACACATAAATTCAGTGACGTTCGGGCGAATCCCGAGGGGTGAGGGGCAATGCCGAGGGGGGCCAAGTTTAATATACATGATTTTTAATATGTAGTTTTGCCACATTCATTTGTGCAGTGTGTGGTCTAGCGTAATCATGCAATAAGATAGGAGTCGATCTGTTGACCAATCTAGGCTGTTTTTCTTTAAGTTTTTGCATCATTTCGTCCAGTTGGTTGCAGTATATTTTTGTTGTGAACGATGTGCCAGCTTTTTTTTCTTTTTTTGGTTTAATTTGATTTTAAGTTACCTTTACGAAATTTGGCGAACCAATTTGATATTATCTGCTGCGTAGTAACACTAGTGACAAATACACTATTAGGTTTCGCGCGGTCTGCGATGCCGTAGTTCCACGCAATTACTCATACTTCAGAATAGTGTTCCATTACAACAAAATAAATTTTAAAAAAAGTTTTTGATATTTTTTAGAGCATACAATGATTTCTTTAAACAGGCGAGATGTGTAACTTTTCAACAAAAAACAAAAAAAACACAACGGTAAAATATTAAGCCAATGTCAAATAATAAGCTGTTAAAGTTGGCAATATTATTAACTACAAATTTCATCCTTGACGACCTGATAAATATGTAAAAAAATTGATGTGAAGTGTGAATTTTCACACATTTCAGGGTTTCGCAGGTATTTGGTAAGTGAATGATGATATTTGGGATGCCAAAACAAATTTTATGTCAAAATATTTTTTTATAAATTTTAATTCGAATGCCTAATACCATTATTTAAGTTTCTAAGTATGTGCAGATTTTTTTAATATAGCAAGGTTTATTAAGATTTTGAAAATTGCGCCTATGGCTTCCATTGGTTGCTTAAATCATAAGCTCCGTCCGTATGATTTCGTATACATTCAAATATAGAATTAATATAATAATAATAAATTTATTAATTAGCTTCTACAGCTAGTACAATTAGATTATAATTTCAACACTTCTCACTGGTTATTAAATTTACGCTTTTAAAAATTAAATGCAACATTTACCAAAATAAAACTAGAATTTTAACAAAATAATTTAAACAAAATAATAATAAATAATAAAAATGCAAAAAAAAAAAACAGAAAAAATAAAATTTACTGGAATCGAACTGTAGTTTGCAAATTACGAAGTAACGACGCTACGAACTACGCTACAGGCGCTTACTTATTTACTGTGTTACATAGCGAATTAAATATTTAACATATTTTAGTTAAAAACACAAAAAATGCGTTATTTTCCGAAAACATAATCTGATCAAAAATTCCTGTTGTACTGTTCCGGTTCACACCAATGTACATTATTTAGAATTTTTTCAGATTTTTAGTTTAAACCATCTGGGCTACGAGGTGTGGGACAATTTTTTTTTTGCTCCACGTATTAAGGTCTTTCATATGATACACTACTCAGAATTTAAAAAAATATATTTTTTTTTTCGATGAGCACATATGCACACATTTTTAGGATATGTTTTTTAGATGTTTTAGTATTTTTCTATGTGCGGGTCAAAGTTGTATAAGCAGTTGTATAAGCATGCCAAATTTCAACTCTCTAGGTTTAGCCGTTTGGCTACAATTTTTACCGAACAGACAGACAGACAGACGACAAAATGATGGTAAAAGGGTTTTTTGGTCATACCAACAAAACCCTAAGAAGGATAATTTTGTATAATGATATATGATTACGCCACTACATAAATTCATTTGTTTAAAAAATATAACAACTTCAGAATCTAAACACTGCTTCAAAATCTCAAAAAATTTTCAACTCAGCTAAAATCAGTTAAGCGTATTTCGGGTATAATAATTGTTCAACAGTCCTCTCTTGTTATTCTCTTTTTCTATGAGCTCAATTTTCTGACCTTGGTACAATTACTGATAAGAGTTTGTTCTTTTAGTTTTACCAATAAAAAAGTTTTTTAGAAATCCTGATTTTTTTATTCTCTCTTACTTTCAAGAAAAAAAAAACACTTGAGTGAAACCTCTAAACTACCCCGTTTTTTCTTTAAAGCGAAAAGTGCTTTCACATTTTACTAAAGTCATTCAATTCTTTCGTATCGACAGTTCTTATATCTGTACGTCTTTATATTGATAATATAGGAGATATTGTAATAAAAAATAAGAAATAAGATTTTCGACTTCGGTCAAATATCAAATACAAGTGAATAAGTATAGGAGATATTGTTGAATAGTTAACTATGTGGGATTGGTTCAAGCATCTCGTGGGTCATCGAATATTTTATTTTACTTATAAAAATCAGACCCGAAATAAATACAAGTAAACTAAAATACTATAGTGTACGTAAATTTACATATTATTAGAGCTAGGTGTCTGTCGTTCTGAGCAACAACTTTAATATTTTTGAATTATTTATTATCAAACGCAATTTTAAAATTTGGGCTAATATTTCGTAACGGTTACCATTAACCATAGTCCGGCTAAAATAATTTTTTGTAGCCAAAAGTGGACAGACGTGACCCACTTTTCAAAATTTCTGTAAGACCCATGTTTGAAGTTTAAAATTTATGTCCACTTAAGGGGCATATTCTGCAACTTTTAACAAGATCTGAAGATGTTAATTTTACGTGTACATAGTATATATTTTCACAGAAACCCAGCAATTTAACACCATGTCAAAAATCACAGAATGTGGGCCTAAATAACTAAATTTTGAGTAATAAAAATGAGTAATGCATTATAAAAAAAATTGTTTATAAAATTCACACAGAAAAATGTAATATATAACAAAAATATAATAAATTACGTAAGAACAAAAATATAATTAAATATAACAATATTATCAGAAGAATTTTAATCACTCCTCAACTTTTTGGCAGTAATTGCAAGTTAATGTTTTTACTTGTGTTCACAGAACACAATATATTAAGAACGGACACTGCCAGCAAAAAAAATTAGTACGTTCCCTCTAGGAATATACCAATAAACTAAACAACAACAACCGCCAAATTTAAATTTTACTATCTGATTTACGTTCATAATTACCATTATTATTGTATTAAATATATTTTGAAAAGAAATACATATATATTCAATAATCCATATACATTAATATAACACATAAATAAGGAATTTAAATAAATAAATCTAAATAAAAGGTGTAAGCTATTTATTTTTGAAACACAAAATTATACACAACATTATAATTACTAATTACAAACACTGTATTAATAAAATTGAAGGCTATACCTGTTTTTTTATTTTTTCGGCCTCATATTTGGTTTCTACACATTTCAGATCATTATACGACAATATCCGCAAAAAATCAATTTTGGTCCGTCTTCCCGAGATGTACAATGTATGTATCAAATACAGTATAAGATGACCAAAATTGGAAATAAAATTCTATTATTTGAACCATGTATATGAAAATTAACAAGCTTAAATGCGTATTACTTCAACACCAACTGTCATGTGTTTGACAGCTAATGGCGGCTGATCGACAGCTAGAACACGAAGTTTCTGATCGTTTGAAGTCGGGTGTATTCGTAATTTATTTTGCACTATGTCACCATCTACCAATATACCAGAAAACTAAAACTCGAGCCAAGGTCATTACATACCAGTGGCACCCGGGTGCTTGTGTTAGAGTTGAATGTTTTGGAAAAATGAATTATTTGCACTTACCACATTTCTTGGAATATTTGTTATCATTTCCATGGCAACTAAAGCAACGGCCACGTTTGTTTCCTGAACTACTCGGATCTTTTTTAAATTTTCTTATGTCTAATCCTGTACTCTGAACTTTTTTGTATATGTTAAAAAGCAACTACGAAACTAACAAACTTGTAAAAACTTGCATTATTACACGTTTAAAATAGGCATTACGTATTAATATAACACCGATTATTTTAGCTTTTCTGATAGTCTTAGAGCAAATGCTTTAAAAGCTCTTCTTTTAGAAAATACTTGATTAATAACAGATAATTGGCAGAACAACAAATCACTCTCTCTGTGGGGGACCTACGATATATAAATATGAAATGTCCCGATTGGCTGTGGTATTTTTAATTGTACTTACTCTCATCCCTCAACTACTAGGGCTCCCTCACATTATGAGTATCCAGACTTGCGAGCGGATCAAGGGGGGCCGTGGTGTTTTCACAAGGGGGCCGCGAAGAGCCGCAAATATAATACTTAATTATTTTATTATTTAAAAAGGATAAGTAGCTTTAACTTTAATGCTACATAAATATTATTTTTCATTATACATAGATTATTGAATGATCTGAGCGTAAAAAACTATATGTATGTATATATTTTAACTAATCTTGGTTACAAAAACAAAAATTAGGGGGGCCGTGGGTTATTGATTTGAGTTGCAGGGGAGCCGCGACATCAAAAAGTTTAAGAAGCACTGCTGTTACGTCATGTTACGTTCGTCTTTTATAATATTTTTATGTATTTCTTGTAAAAAAGTGTGCTATGCTTTTTGCTAAGCAACAGAAAATTAACAGATGTAAATATTAATATTGATTTGACATGTAAAAATATTATATAAATAAATTACAAAACATTTCATCAAAGTCCAAGAAGAACTTATTATTGAGTTTAAAATAAGAGCTCAATAGTGGGAATATTGTTCTGCAGAACATCAACAAAAAAAAAGAAAACATTCACACAAATTTAAGTAGGCGTGTGAAATGCACGATTTTTAGAATAAAGTAAAGAATTATTCCAAGTCAAAAGAAGAAATCAAATATTCGTGCAGCACTCAACAACTTCTCTAAACCCATTTATCTCTCACATGTCTTAGCAGGCCACTACACTAACGTTCATACGGAATTACTTGTTACTTTAACTCGACTCGCCCGAATACTCTAAATGTCTCTAACCTATGACTCTTAAATACAACTCCAAAACATGACGAAACCTTACAACGGTTTAAGCTCAACTCCCCTAAAAAGAGAACCACCCTGACCGGCTTACATCACTTAACTGTGTAATATAATTTCACACCCTCTTGACTGTCCGTCTTGTAATATCTTAAAATTCAGTGATAACTCAGTTCAGCATCCCATTAGAAAATAACCCAAATATAGTATTTATATCTCAGACAAAGATTAATTATTATTTATGTGCTTATGATTTCAATGCCTCTGATCTGTTGAGAATTTATTATTTACTTTTCATGTTACATTTACAAAAAGTCTCAAGATACAATAATAAACATGTCTACCCTTATCTTCAAAATGATCCCTTTCTAGGAAATAGATTATTTTTTATCATTTAACATTTTTTATCTTTTACACTAATTGGATGATTATTCTGGATTTTTTTATGAAATTTTATTTATGAAATAATACCAAAATTATCTCCCTTACAACACTACCGTCGAAATGCATCATAAGGCAGTAGGAAAGTTATCCAAATAGAGAGCAAACAATATAAAGGTGCCTACAGACGGCGTGGCAAGTCACGGCCAATGTTTATACTTGTCTAGCTCCGCGGATCGTGTGTAGGGGCAACAAGTCACAAGTCCCAACTAACGTAGGTTGGGTTTGCCGTTGGCCAACGTTCGCATTCGAGGCGGCATTCTAGCACAAGTCAAAGGAGTTTGACCAACATCAGTGCAGACTTGTACATGCATGTTAGCATCGTACAAGAGACGCGCACACACTTGTCATCACATCAGTCGTGGTTGTTGTGCTCAAAAGGAAGGTTATAACCATTTTTGCGTAATTATGAAGTCTGCTTAGAGTAAAAACTAATTTTTTGTACTTTTAATATCTAATTTAAATATCAAAAGCAAGGTCGAAGCTGCGACCATAACCTCACTTTCACTGTCAAAGACCATATTGCGAGCGCTGGCCCATGTTCGCTATTTTTGTACTTGACCAGCACGGACGCTTCGTCTGTAAGGTACACGAGTACAAGTGTCCGCCAGTGCTACATGTTACGGCCAGTGTCAGAACTAGCGCTCGCGAATGTTGGTACACCGTCTGTAGGCGCTTTTAGCACCGTACACACGACGTGCACTCACTAATCATTACATCGGTCGAGAGTGTTGTGCTCAAAAGGAAGGTTATAGCCATTTTTGTGTAATTATGAAGTCTACTTAAAGTAAAAAGTACTTTTTTGTACTTTTAATCCAATTAAATATTAAAAGCAAAGTAGAAGTTGCAACCATATCCTCACTTTCACTGTCAGATGCCATTTTTCAAGCGCTGGCCCTTGTTCTCTATTTATTTACTTGGTCAGCATTGACATATCGTCTATAGGGTACATAAATACAAGTGTCCGCCTGTGCTATATGTTACAGCCAGCGTCAGAATTAGCGCTGGCGAACGCTGGCACACCGCCTGTAGGTACCTTAAGACATTACTAAAAAATCCCAAAAAAAGATTTAATGTGAAATTTGTCGTCAGCAACGGATGGACGAGCATTTCCGAGCAGCAAACCACTCCACGAGACAGTAGTTCTCAACCTCGGTTTTGGATAGTTCTATATATTTTTTCTTGATGTAGACAACTGGAAAATTCCCGCGAAACAAAAGGAACAAAATATTTTGTGGCGTTTGAGAAGATATCGAAGAAGATACGTTATTGGATGCCCATACATGTCAAAGACCGACGAAAAATGTGCAAAAGGCTGAATAAATCGTCTGAAACCATCGTTTACTCAGCATAATAACGATTTCAAAAATGGCCCACATTAATAAAGAAGCTATCAAACAAATTTTGCTTAACAATCTAAACATGAGGCGTTCTCAGTCGAACTGTTTTTTTTTTTTATCGATAAACGTATATCAATGCTTGAACACCCTCTCTAATCACCAGATCTAGCGTCAAAAGATTATTTTTCTTCTTAAATTAAAGTCTGCACTCAAAGAAAATCCGTTTACAAAGGTAGACTTAACAGGTGTCGGACATGCCTCCGGTAAGGGGCTCCAAGTTCAAAGGAGCCTCCACATGAATTTCTACTCCTCATCGTCTACTCCTCATCGTTAAAATTTTGGAATTTACACCCCTCTGTCACCGCATTAATATCTAATGGATCTATAGAGATTGTGAATAGTACGCTATAGTTGATGACGAATCAACTAGAGATATGAACAAGTGATGCTGGAACGAGAGATTTTGGGGAGTCGAGATCGGAAGTGAAAGAGTCGAGGATGTAAAGTGTTATGGAAAGAAGAGATAAGAAACACGTGTAAAGGATTATTACAGGAATGCCTACAGTGAGTGTTAGTAATTTTCCAAAACAAACGCTTTGAAAATATTTTTTTTTAAAACTTCAACACTCGTTTCAATACCCAACAACTGAATCTGAAACTAACTAAAGGAACGCTACGTCTCAGAAGACCAAGGCCGGGTGAAGAGAGACACAACATCCATTAACCCTAGTTGCAGTTCTGCAACCAAATCTTCAAGATGATCCTGAACAGAATGTTGTATGATTCTGTGAAGATGCCGCTGTATAGTTATATATGCGGGACCATGCAGTTGGCGACGTCCTCGGTAGCCGCGTAGTGGTTGGTATCCACGTGACGGATACCAGGTGCGGCGATGAACCGTGTAGTTGTTGACACCTAGGTGGCGGAACGTTCTGGTTGCCGAACAGCCTGGTGTTGGATATAAGCACAGCGTGGTTATGTTGTTGATGGGGTACAGCGTACCCTGTAGATGGAATTACACACAACCGGTACGGTAGACTCACCGTCCCCTAAGGCTAGGCTCAGAGATGTCTAGAGCAATTGTGGGAGCAAAAAAACAATTTGGTTGTTACTAATGTTATTCGTAAAAACTTATATATATGTATATATATAGGTGGTATTGGTTTAGGTCTTAAACCATCCTCCGATTCAAAAGATTATTTTTCTTCTCAAATTAAAGTCTGCACTCAAGAGAAACTCGTTTACAGAGGTAGACTTAACAGGTGTCGGACATGCCTCCGGTAAGGGGCTCCAATTTTATATATATATATGTATAAAATTGTTAATATAAATATTACTAAAATTATTGCTATTAAGTACAAATTAATCTTAATATATGACGTCAATATTAATTGGTACATCATTGACGTCACTTTGCAATGTTGCATAGTTTCATTTTTGCTATGTAATACATATGATAAAAAATGGAACTAAGTTTTATGTTTTAATTTTTGGGTAATTAAACAATACCGAAACGCTGAATCTAGACCACCAAGCTAACGATGACATCCGCGGTGTTTTAGTGGATTCATAACAGAGCCTTATTGAAAGGGAAAGGAGATATTTATATTTTAAAATCGTCATGAAAATTATATTGCAGAATCAGTCTAGATATTTCATTAAGGTCACGCTAACTAGCCATTATTCTTGCCCCTACTTAGGGAGGATTTTAGTGATTTGAGCCACCAAACCTGGTCAATAGAACCATGAGAAAATGAAACACCTTTCTGTTTTTCTGTTTTCTTATGTTTTTACGTTGCTTATAAATATCATTCAGGGGTAATAAATCGTATTAATAGTCACAAAAGACCGACTTCTTCACCTCGTCACCAAAACATATTTATCATCTCCCCACATATTGATATAAGCTTATATTTACAAGCAATGTACTGTGAAAATCCCATTGAACGTTTCGGTACATGGACTTACATCTTATGTACACCTGTTCTCTATAGAGATGATTTGATACGAAATGTGACAAGCTCTCACTCCATTCTTCATGATTGTAACCCAGGGATTTACATTTTAGTTGCATTCATACCGCATGCGGCATGCGTCTCTTATTCGACGGACGGAAGACGCAGGGCCGTCTGGATCGTAATTCGCACAATAAAATACCGCTTTAGGGGAGTATTCACAAGGTTTCGTGAGCCGAATATACAATTGTTACATCTAGTTACAGGATGAGCATCCCAAATATTTTATCTTAGATGTTTCATCAGCGGAAAATTCTACGGATCAGGTTTTTACCTTTTATCGACCAGTAAGAATAAACATAAATATACATAGTGTTGTGATATGAATATTAAATAATTGTTAACGATTAGTTTCTTACATTTACAGCAGAACTAAGAATATATTAGGAGGTTGCACTGAAAGTCGCTGTTTTGTTGTGTTTCTTGAGTATTTATTTCAATGAAAAAATGCCTGAATACATTAATTAAAGTATTTTCTCTCGGAAACTATGATTTTTTTCTCACTTTTCTGGCAAAATTTGTATTCCGCGACGAAAGATTGGTTGTTTGAACCAATCCATTCAGTAACCCAATTTTCGACTTATATAATTCGTAGTTATGGAAGCGTATACCTTCCAAAGCGTCAAAGAATATTTCGCGTCAGGTAACGAGAATACGCTGGGTGCGGGAGAACCTCCCATTCGAGCTCCAGCAGTGTTTGTTTCATTTCTAGCACAACATGGAGCCGAGCATTGTCGCATCAAATTATCATTTAAACGCTCTATTTATTGTTGAAAACGTTCGGCGGCGATTATTTCCTTTGGTTTTTTAACTTATTTATTTATTTAACCAGTGACTATACAGATTTGTACAGTAGTGCACAAGTCCAGTTACATAGTACTGAAGGGAAAAAAGATACAATACAATTATCATACCAATAATATAGAAATACTAATAATGAATAAAATAAATAATAAAACAATAAGATACAATATAACTAGTATATCTTATTTTTATATCAACAAACTTTCTGTGGTTGTCGTAAAAGATATCTACATCTCTATCAGAGACTTGCGTGTTTACTAGACTGAGCATTTTGTTCATTGGTGACATAGATTCTGAAATTTTGAAAAAGTGAATTTTTAATTCTCAATCTTATGTCAAGGACTCGAATATTTAAATTTTGAAGAAATTCTGGGGCATCTAGTTTATTATTAAATAATTTAAACGCGAAATTCAAAGTGTAGATGTCGCGTCTACGTTCTAATATTTGAAGTTTCTTGCTATTATTGACAGCTAGGTTTTTAATCTGGTTTGCATAAGAGATACGAAAAGGATATGTTCCGGTTAATTTCAGAGTCAGGTTTCTTACAAATCACTTTTGTACTTTTTCTATTTGATTTTTGTGGGACATTGTTTTTGGGTTCCAGATTGTATTTGCGTACTTAGGTTGAACTAGTGCACAGTACAGTAACCAAGTTGTATTAGGCCAAATGGTATTTAGGTCGAACTAGTGCACAGTACAGTAACCAAGTTGTAGATATCTTAAAACTACCACTGTTTCTTAGTATAAATCCTATTGTGCCCTCCATTTTGAGGGTACTATTCACTATATGGTCTATGTGGTCACTAAAATTAAAATCGTTTCTAAATAGTACACCTAAGTCTTTCACTTTACTATCTCTAAGCAGCACTATATTGTCAATATGGTAATCGTAGGTTATTTTGTTTATATAACGTGTAAAGGATATTACTTTACATTTGTTGATGTTCATTTTAAGTTTATTTTTTTCGCACCAGTTCACTACACTATTTAAGTCTTTTTGCAACAGCAGGCAACCCGAAACAGCTTAAGATCGTCTGCATAAAGAAGTGAGTCACTGGTTCCTACTTCCACAGGTAAATTGTTAATGAGTAGGAGGAACAAAAAGGGGCCTAGAATTGTTCCTTGGGGTACGTCAGATGTAGGGAAAAAGGAATTCAATTCCGTGCCGTTGACTCTAACATTAGTTCTTCTCTGTGTTAGATAAGACTGGAAAAGACTGACTACTTCTGGCTGCAATCAAAGGAATTCATTTTGTCGAGCAGGATTTTGTGACTAATTTTGTCAAAGGCTTTAGCGAAATCGGTATAAACACAGTCAACATGAGATTTTGATTCTATTGATGTGGCTATGTTAACAATTCATAATTCAAGACACCCTCCATATCCCACCAAATAGAAAACATTGCTTCGTGACCGTGGATGCTTCGCTTGGGTATCGATGTTGATGGTTGACCAGGATCGACCCATGATTTCTTGCATTTCGAGTTGTTGAATTAGATCAATTTTTCATCGCCGGTCACGATATGCCACAAGAAATTCTTTTTTTTATACAAGTAAAGAAATCCAAATATTTAAACCATTAGCAATCGCATTTTCGGTCAATTCATGTGGCAGCCGTCTCCCTTCTGCCTGGATCTTTCCCATGGCTTATAAACGTCATGAAATACTTGATTTATCGACTTAAAATTGTTGAGCCAATTCTTTGAGTCTTTGAGCAGAGTTTTCATCCAATAAATTTGCACTTGTTCATCTTTGAACTTTTTCAATTGACCTGGCAGTTGTCTGTCGTGAACGTCACAATTACCACTTTTGAATCGTCGAAACCAATCTGTACATACTGTTTCCGATTTAGCACATTCACCGTAAGTTTTCACAATTAATCGATGAGCTTCAGCTGCACATTTTTTTTCAAATCAAAATAGTGTACAAGTATATATCGGAAAAACAACTGATCGTGTTCCATTTTACTTCGGTTACAGAAAAGCACTTGTGTAAGCAAAGGTTGGTGTCTGATGACTGAATTTTCGTAGGAAATGAGTACACTTCAAAATGATATAAGGGACATCTGTCACTGCTCACAGCATACGCATCTAGAGCCATCTACACGTGATCAGCGGCTTTCAATGCAAACTCTTATTATTAATAATATTGTCACAAAGGTAACCCTAGGTCAGCATTGAGACCTCTAGACATTTTGACGCTCAACTGTTTGATTAAAATGCTATTTGTTAGTGTCTAGCATATGTAGCGTCTAGCATGACGAATGAATATTGGGACTAGGTCAACCAGTAGTACAAATGCATGGACGTCGCAAGGTATCGAGGCAGAGGAACCTAGCCAACTCCTCTACACGTACCAGTCCACACGGTGACGACCGAGACACCGACGCCAGATACTCGTACAGCTGGTGAGCCAAGCAAGCAGTACAATATTTATGTGTATGGGAGAAGGCTTCTCCAGGCACCTCGACTCCCTGATGGGCCCAAGTGGTGGAAGCAGCGTGTTGCTTGGACCTCTTATCTAACTGAACCTATGTGATTTTTACAACATGCGATCATTGTCCATATAATCGCTTCACGATACACCTGTGTTCGTATATATTTATTTTTGTATCAACTTTTGTTATTTTTAATTTGTTGTATTGTTTATTTTAATTTCTGACTTCGTTTTACATTAATTATTTATTTATTTATTTATTTATTTATTTATTTATTAATTAATTAATTAATTAATTAATTAATTAATTAATTAATTAATTAATTAATTAATTTATTTATTTATTTATTTATTTATTTATTTATTTATATTTTTAACACACTGTTTTTATACCATGACCAATTTTTATCAATCTTATTATATCACTCACTAGTAATATCCCAGGTATGTCTAACAATATTGTACTTATATTTATTTATTTATCTACTATACACTTATATAATATTTCGATTTTCTTCTATGTAGCAGCTCTGATGAAGGAATAAATTATTTCGAAACTGGTCAGCTGTAGATAGTTGTGCTTTATTTTATGTTCGATACCCGAACAACTTTTCCACTTTTACTCTTTTACGTACACGACCATCTCCACATCTTATCTAACCCATCACAAAATATCTGCGAAAGCTAATAACATACACTTGTAAAAGATCAACATAAATCTACATTTATGTTTAGAAAAGAATGCAATTCACCAAAGCTTGGATTCCCCATTACTAATTTTCACATCCTTTCACGAGTAGTTTGTCAAACAGTATACTAATCAAAGGCAGAAGAAAACTTAAATACGTATTATTAAATGTGTGAAGCATTCTTGTATTCATTCTAAAAAATTATATATTTTCTAGTTTTCCGCATAGTAGCAGAGCTTCTTTTAATTTTCTAGTCTACACTAATAGTTTGATCAAAAAGTCAGTTGAAATTAAATACCCCAGTTTGCCTTTACTACATGCACAAACATTGCGTTATAACAAGGTACTGTGAACAAACTAAGTGTCTTTTCATTTTGCACCACACGGTATTAGAACTGGAACATAACGTTCTTAAACTTTCAATGAGGTTCATTAGAAATGCTAAACTCTTTAAAGGTGCTTACCGGGAAATGTTTGCAACTAGTTAACGTCTCTAATTTATTATTCAGATTACTTTACTTGAATGTATGTGTCTTAGTTCTCATACTCAAAGAAAATCCAATATTTTAATTATATAATCCTTCTCTAATACCTTCTTAATATTCAGTCTGTCTAGCCAAGAAGTTTTTTACTATGGAAGGTAGATTTCTATTTCGGATATGTGTTACAAGACCGCACATTACCGTACCGCAACCCCCCCCCCCCCTTTCATATATGCAAGTATAAATTACATGAATTTTAAAATGTGGACAAGGAATATTAATTTCTCAAACTGTTGGTTGGGTCATTCATGTCAAGTGGTCTAGAAATCTACGTTCAACCGTCTCTGATTTGGCTGAATATTTAGCTGGTTGACAATAAATCTTACAAATATCCAGGGATATAATAATAATAATAATTTATTGACCAAATTACATATACATCTATTGTTTAGTCAGTCATTATTAGGTACATAAGATTTCATATACAAGATTCAATATTTTCAAAATTATTAAAATCATAAATGGGATTTTTCAACAAAATGTCCTTAACTTTATTTGAAAATTCTCTGCATGATAGTTGTTTAATTTCCTCGGGCAACACATTGAAAAATTTTATACAATAATAATTTGAGCTATTTCTGGATTTGTTCATGCGAAGGTACTGAGAACGGATATAGTTTTTTGAGCGAGTATTGTATTCATGCGAGTCTCCAACAGTAGTGAATTTGCTCCAATTCTTATGTATTAGCAAGAGGCAATTATAAATGAATAATGCTGGTAAAGTCATTATTTTGATTCTTTTAAAATAATCTCGACATTCGGCTCTATAGGCAGCGCCAGCGATAATTCTGACAGCTTTACGCTGAAGGCTAAAGATTCTGTCAGCGGACGGAGAATGTCCCCATATAAGTATACCATAGTTTAGGTGGGATTGAAATAATGAAAAATAGGCTTTCAATACGACCTCTTTACATACTGCGTATTTCAACCTCCTTATCATATAAATGGTGGACCTAAGCTTTCTACTAAGAAATTCCGTGTGTTGGTCCCAACGTAAATGAGGATCTACGTGGATTCCAAGAAACTTGACGTAATAAGGGTTTTCAAAATTATGTTTCCTAGTAGTAAACAGCAATATCTGGGATTTGTCCGTGTTTAAGCATAATTTATTGGTGTTAAACCAAGAATTTGCTTCAGCTGCCAAGGATCTGGAAAGGAGAGCACTTAGATTGGAGTTTCTAGTTAATAATGTTGTGTCGTCTGCGTAGAGAACTGTTTTAGAAGTCATAAAAATGGGTAGGTCATTTACATATATTAAAAAGAATAACGGACCAAGTATAGAACCTTGTGGAACACCAAGCTGTAACGGAAGAGTTTTAGATTTATTGTTGTCAAGCTGAGTAAATTGTTTCCTATCCGATAGATATGATCTAAGCAAGGAGCAGCTGTTTTCATCAAAACCATAAAGATATACCTTATTTAATAAAATGTTATACGAGATACAGTCAAATGCTTTGCTGATATCTAAGAAGGTACCAACACAGTATTCACCACCTTCCAATTCGTCCACAATATAACCAACAAATTCCAAGATATACGGCCTTATGTTTGAAGGTCTGCTTCGCAACACAGCTGAACGACTGTAGAATATTCAAAGTTTACTACCTCTAATTCCTGTATATTATTAGGTTTGTTCATGTCGCTACCTTGCGTTTTACTACAAAACGCAGCTGTATTTGACGCGGCGTTTTATTTATTACTACAAAACGCGGCTGTAAAAATCTAAGTTACTAAAAACGCAACTTTTCTTTGTTTCACTATCCGGTGAATACATGACGCAAACAGTTGTTTCTTGAAGATGTAATTTGATTATAGTTAACCTATAAAATTTGACATTTATCATTTTTAAATTAGGCTCGCACCCAGGTGGAAAATTACGGTCTTCAGCAGCCCCAACATTAAAAAACATGTTTTTTAGGGAGACATTTTGCTTCTAATAGAACAGCGCCAGCGATAATTCTGACAGCTTTACGCTGAAGGCTAAAGATTCTGTCAGCGGACGGAGAATGTCCCCATATAAGTATACCATAGTTTAGGTGGGATTGAAATAATGAAAAATAGGCTTTCAATACGACCTCTTTACATACTGCGTATTTCAACCTCCTTATCATATAAATGGTGGACCTAAGCTTTCTACTAAGAAATTCCGTGTGTTGGTCCCAACGTAAATGAGGATCTACGTGGATTCCAAGAAACTTGACGTAATAAGGGTTTTCAAAATTATGTTTCCTAGTAGTAAACAGCAATGTCTGGGATTTGTCCGTCTTTAAGCATAATTTATTGGTGTTAAACCAAGAATTTGCTTCAGCTGCCAAGGATCTGGAAAGGAGAGCACTTAGATTGGAGTTTCTAGTTAATAATGTTGTGTCGTCTGCGTAGAGAACTGTTTTAGAAGTCATAAAAATGGGTAGGTCATTTACATATATTAAAAAGAATAACGGACCAAGTATAGAACCTTGTGGAACACCAAACTGTAACGGAAGAGTTTTAGATTTATTGTTGTCAAGCTGAGTAAATTGTTTCCTATCCGATAGATATGATCTAAGCAAGGAGCAGCTGTTTTCATCAAAACCATAAAGATATACCTTATTTAATAAAATGTTATGCGAGATACAGTCAAATGCTTTGCTGATATCTAAGAAGGTACCAACACAGTATTCACCAGCTTCCAATTCGTCCACAATATAACCGACAAATTCCAAGATATACGGCCTTATGTTTGAAGGTCTGCTTCGCAACACAGCTGCACGACTGTAGAATATTCAAAGTTTACTACCTCTAATTCCTGTATATTATTAGGTTTGTTCATGTCGCTACCTTGCGTTTTACTACAAAACGCAGCTGTATTTGACGCGGCGTTTTATTTATTACAACAAAACGCGGCTGTAAAAATCTAAGTTACTAAAAACGCAACTTTTATTTGTTTCACTATCCAGTGAATACATGACGCAAACAGTTGTTTCTTGAAGATGTAATTTGATTATAGTTAACCTATAAAATTTGACATTTATCATTTTTAAATTAGGCTCGCACCCAGGTGGAAAATTACGGTCTTCAGCAGCCCCAACATTAAAAAACATGTTTTTTAGGGAGACATTTTGCTTCTAATAGAACATGAGCCCCAAGGAAAAATTTAGTTCCTGATCCCCCTAAAAAAAATGTTGGATTCTGACCCCTCCTAAATAAATGTTGCCTTCTGAACTGCCTAAGAAAATGTTGGTTACTGATCCACCAAAAAAATGTTGGTTTCTGACCCCCCTTTAAAAATGTTGGCTTCTGACTCACGTAATATTATTTGACTTCTGACGCTCCAAAAAATTTTGGCTTCTGCCTCTCTAAAAAAAAATATTGGCTTCTGACGCCCCTAAAAAAATGTTGGATTCTGACTCTCACAAAAATGTTAGTCACCGACCCCCACAAAAAAAATGTTGATTTCTGACCGCCCCTAAAAAAAGTATTGGCTTCTAATCCCCGCAAAAATTGTTGGCTTTGTCGCACCTAAAAAATTGACTTATGACCCCCTCTAAAAAATGACTTCTGACCCCCACTAATAAACATGTTGACCCCTCTTAAAAAGGCGTTTGGCCTCCCTAAAACAATTTTTTTATTGTATGCATTTTTTCAATTGTATGAATATTAGAGTTATGAGAGGACACTCAAAAGTAAAATCTTGAAATATCTCACTTATTCTTTACTTTACATCAAAAATGTAATTGAGTAAATATGTTTTCAATGAGGAAATATTTTCTGTTGAATGCAGTTTTTAATAAAACCGCAATTATTTAGGGGGTTAATGGGAGTGTTACGGTTCCATGACAACTGGGACCGTAAGACAATTCGGGCCGTTCACAATTAGGGATTTTCACAACTGGGGCCATTAACAACTGGGGCAATGGACAATTCGGGCCGTACACAATTGGGGCTTTTCACAACTGGGGCCATTAACAACTGGGGCGATGGACAATTCGGGCCGTACACAATTGGGGCTTTTAACAACTGGGGCCATTCACAACTGGAGCGATGGACCATTCGGGCCGTACATAATTGGGGCTTTTCACAATTGGGGCTTTTCACAATTGGGACCATAACTATAAGAGCTAGAGTCTTCTTTTCTTTTTTTTTTTTTTTTTTAATTTAATGGCCTTTGCTACTGTGGCAATTAGCCAGGACGATTTTTATGTGAGAAAATGTCCATGCCTTAACGGGATTCGAACCCGAGACCTTCGCAACGTAGAGCACATGTGTTACCACTACGTTACGCTGGTCGGCATCTTCTTTTCTTTAAATTTAAAAATAATTATTTTAAGAATTGGATTAAGTAAAGTTGCGTGTACTTTTCAAATATTTTAATGGTTTTATTAAGTACATACATTTTGGTGGGAATTAGAATAAATAAAAAAAATTGTATTTTAAGGGTTGGCTTAAGAAAATTTTCGTGATTATTTGATTAAAAAGAAATTGTATTTTAAGAGTTATATTAAGTAAGATTTAGTGCTCTTTTGACTATATAAATAAAAAATGTTTTTTAAGGGTTAGCTCAAGTAAATTTAAGTGTTCTTTTGAATAAATAAATAAAAAATGTATTTTAGAGTTGGATTATATACATATTAGTGTTTTTTAAAATAAATTCCAAATTTTGTATTTTATGGGGTGGATTAAGTTAATTTTAGTATTCATTTTTTATTAGTATCCAGCTCTTAATTATTACTTAATCCAACTCTTAAAATAATTATTTTTAATTTTAAACAAAAGAAGACTCTTATAGTTATGGCCCCAATTGTGTACGACCCGAATTGTCCATCGCTCCAGTTGTCAAAAGCCCCAGTTATGAAAAGCCCCAATTGTGTACGGCCAGAATTGTCCATTGCCCCAGTTGTTAATGGCCCCAGTTGTGAAAAGCCCCAATTGTGAACGGCCCGAATTGTCTTACTGCCCCAGTTGTCTGGTTACCGAGTGTTACCTATATACTTAAAATATCATAAATCATAAATCTCATAAATCATTTATATAACAGCAAAAATGCAACTAAGAAGAGGAGTTAAGAATGAAAAAAGGATTCTTCTCTATTCAATGCAGTTTTTAAAAAGGATATATTTGATGAACTATGGAAAGCGCTAACTATAAACTCGAAACACCTCACGTATTATTAACAGCAAAATTATGTTTAAGAAAATTTGTTTAATATAAAGGAACGTGACTTTTCTGCTCAAGAATACTTGGAGGGGAGTATGGGGCTGATACCTCTGAAAGATGCATCTCAGATATTATTTACTTAACATCAAAGATATATATATATATATATATATATATATATATATATATAGTAGTAAAAGTTATTGGGAGTAGCGGTGGAGAAAAGTAAACTCAATATTTACTCATACCCGATATTTCGGTCTAAATTTTTAGACCTTTTTCAAGGGCTGAAAATTTTATTTAAATTAATACAATGTGTTATACAGAATTGTGCAACTTACAGTAAAATCTAAGAGTCTCCTCTGATGTATAATTTGGTAGAACTCATAAAATTATATTTTAAAAAAAAACAAAATAAAATTAAACATTAAAATAAATATCACAGCATAAAATCACAAAAAAAAAATTTTACTTTTAAAATTTTTATTATCTGTACCAACGATTTTTTGTGATTTTATGCTGTGATATTTATTTTAATGTTTAATTTTATTTTGTTTTTTTTTTTAAAATATAATTTTATGAGTTCTACCAAATTATACATCAGAGGAGACTCTTAGATTTTACTGTAAGTTGCACAATTCTGTATAACACATTGTATTAATTTAAATAAAATTTTCAGCCCTTGAAAAAGGTCTAAAAATTTAGACCGAAATATCGGGTATGAGTAAATATTGAGTTTACTTTTCTCCACCGCTACTCCCAATAACTTTTACTACTATAATATTGGAACGGAATATTAGAAATACAAATATATATATATATATATATGCAGTGGCGGTCATAGAATTAACAACGATACATTAATTTGAGAATATAGTAATAAAATGGATTAGACAAATAAACTAATATCTTCTTATCTATTTTACGGAACTAACCTTAGTATACAACATAAAAAATTAATTATCAACTTACCTGTAAAGGGCAAGTTTACCCCTAATTTTTTTTTGTAAGACCACTATTTAAGAGGGGACACATAATTAACAACACTAATTAATTTGTTTAAAAAAGATTATATTTTGGAAAAATTATTAAAAATGTATTAATATTTAGTTGGGAAACCTTTATTTTTAATTACTTCATTGCATTTTCGGTCCATTGATGTAATTAATTTCTGGCAGTAATCAGTTGGAATGGAATACCAAGCAATTTCAATTGCCTCGAATAATTGATCAAGATTTTTATATTTTTTTTGTCCTACTTTCTTTTTAACCTCACCCCAAAGGTTTTCTATAGGGTTAAGGTCTGGACTACATGATGGCCAATTAATAACGGAAAAATCATGTTGGTCCAGCCACCGTTTCACCGATTTAGCGGTGTGTTTCGGGTCGTTATCTTGTACTAACTTCCAACTAACTGGTAAATGTTCATCAGCATAGGGTTCTAGAACATTTTCTAAAATACTGATGTATTGATGCTGGTCCATGATACCATCTACACGGTAAAGTGGTCCAACTCCTCTCCAAGAAAAACACCCCCACACCATAATATTTCCACCTCCATGTTTAACGGATTGTCTGGTGTATTGTGGTTTGAATGATGTGTTAGGAGGTCTTCGAACATACATTTTACCGTCCGATCCAAATCTATTAACCTTCGTTTCGTCTGTAAACAGCACATTTTTCCACTGATTGATTGCCCATTGTCGATGTTCCCGCGCAAATGCCAATCGGCGTAGTCTATTTTTTTTTGAAACCAATGGTTTCGTCTGTATGACTCGGCCAAACAAGTTTGCTTCATTCAATCGTCTACGTATTGTTCGGACGGATACATTAGCTTCTTGTTCTGCAAAAACTTCTTTGTGAATATCCACAGCAGTTTTTTTTGGGTCTTGTTTTGCTAAGCGCACTATTCGTCTATCGGTAAATGCATCCGTCTTCCGACTTTTCTCTTTTCTTGGAACATTATTAGTTGTTTGGTTTTTCTTAAAATGTTGAACAGCATTAAAAACCATCCTCTTAGAGCAATTTAAATGTTGTGCAATTGCACTGTATGACCCGTTTTCGTTTATTAAATTAATAATAATAATTCTTCGTACCTCAGGGGTACAACTTTTTCTTTTCCCCATGTGGAAATGTGAATATAAATATAATTAAATATTTAATACACAAATTGTAAAGCACAATACACTAAAATCATCCGAATAGATCAGATATTTAGCTCAAACTAAATAAAATTGTGTTAAACCCTTCCGTTGTTATTTATTTGTCCACAATAAATTCGAAGAAATATGCAATAAAAATTGTATTATTTTGAGAGACAAGTTTTAACGTGTTCTGATGTTAACAACATGTAAAATAAACATGTTTGTACTTGCTTACAAAAGAAGAAATAATTATTTGAATTCGGTTATTACTTTCAGTTAAAAACTCGAATTTTTATATATCGTTGTTAATTCTGTGGCCGCCACTGTATATACCGTAGTTTATTTTATCATAGAACATAGAGGTTTCATTTCTATAACAACCGATGATTGCCAGCAATGTAAAATGCATTTATTTTAAAATAGAACATGGAATTTTCGAAAAAGTACAATTGTCCTGGGTAATAGCCAAAGTGCAAAGACGAAAAACATTTTTTCTCAAGGAAATAAATAGGAATGAAAAATTAAAAATATATTTATTAAACAAAAAAATTAACATTTGGAAAAAACATAAAATAAAAATAATCTACAACAAATTTATCAATATTCCGCCATTCACTGCCAAACAATGCTCAAACGGTCGTAAAAATAAATGTTGCATAACATTAATTAATTGCATTTGTCTTATTCTGTGGGATTCATTTCCTATTCTAGCTTTTAATTCTTCTATGGTAAAATTTTGGCCATTAAAAATTTTGCTTTTCATATATTACCAATAAAGAAAAAAAAAAAATCATTCGGTGCAAAGTCCGGCAACCTAGCGGGTCATTCTCTTTCTCGGCCACGTCCAATCCAACATCGAGGAAATGTATGATTTAAAAATGTTTCAATTATTCTAGCGTTATGCGCTGGGAAACCACACTTCACCTGGAATATTTAGTGCATTTAATGCAGGTATTGCTCTATTTTATAACAAATCCATATATTTTTGGGCAGTAAGGTTTCCGTCTATAAAAAAAAGTCCAATGATATGCGTTCCTACCAAACCTGCCCAAACGTTCACCTTTTCTGGCCGTTGTGTACTGGCAGTATTGATAAATGTAAATTTTCCCGACTCCAATACTGGCAGTTTTGTGAATTAACTTCACCGTGAATGTAAAACGTAGCCTCATCGGTAAAAATAATTATTTTCATTATTAATAAATCTCTCATCATTATTTCGCAAAAGTATTTTCTCATAATCGTTAAGCAATAATTCTTGATGATTTTGAAATTTATATGATTTAAAATGTTTCTTCTTAAGGAAATTGTGAACGGTGCTCTTACTTACACCCACACTTAGTTAACTAGTAAAAAGTTGATAATTTCTGTTTGATTTTAAAATAAACGCATTTTACATTGCTGTCAAACAACGTTTGTTGTAGAAACGAAAGCTTTATGTTCTATGAGAAAATAAACTCACGGTATAAAAGATTGATTTATAATAAAAATAACGATTATTTTTTGTTCTACTTGAGATTAAAAACGTATATAACAAAAACCGTACGATTTACAGGTTCAGCAGCAAGTAATTTAATATGAATTGATAATTCTCGAGTGAAATCCTCACAAATGTCTTAAGAGATATAATCTTTGGAAAGTGGTATGGAAGTGTGAAAGGAATAATTGAAGTACATAACCACAAAAGTATAACAAAACCCGCAAATTCTGTAAGGCGAAAAGCAGATGGAAGTTTTGCTCAAAGTTAATTACGCAGTGAAGAAATATACATAACTGAACTAGATGGATTTCGAAACGGAATCCCGTTCTGTATTTTACAAATTAAGGTGTTGAAAATCATAAGATTGAATGTTCGGGAGTTAGAGGGCGACCTTGACCTTTTAATAAATTTCAACAGGAAAAATTTATTTTGAAATTTAATTTCACAAAACTCAAACTCTGAACAATTGAAAATTTAAATTTTGTATACTTTAATAACAACTTAAAATATTTACCGATATTGACAAGATTCTTGTTAAAATTTACATCCATAATTTATATTTTGCAGATTATGGTAAACAGTACGTCGAAGCATATTTTACTTCCAAGGTAATTTATTGTCAAATAAAAATTAGGTAGGCACGTTAATATTATGAAATATTGATAAACATATTGTCACGGGGTGAAGTCAAGAACGGAATCTTTTCTACAAAGTTTATTAGACAAGATTAAATTACATCAGAATGTGTGTAATTTGTAAAATGGCTGCTGGTGTTGTCCGTCTAGAAGCTAATGTTAGTCTCGTTCTTGCCCAGGCTTCTTCAGGATCGGTCGAACCTCCCCAGGTATACGCACGAGGCGAACACGTGGAGAAGCCCTGTAGACAACACTCACATCTCGTCTTGGCGACTTCAACAGCTGGGTTGGTCCTTGGGCAGCGTGCTCATAAGAATGACTACTACTTGACTACCAAGAATGACTAACCACAACTCTATTCCCCAAGACCATTTTATAACTGTTAACCAGGACACTCTGACGTCAGGTCCTACCTCAATTGTTTTAGGAACATTATTCATTTGTGTTGTTGGCAGCAATTAAAGACCATAGTCATCACAATGGAATAATTTTTATCAACACATTAGAATGTAGTTCAAAACTTATGTTGACAAACACGCAACACTCTATAATTCCCAAAATCGTAAATCAGCAACCTTGACCTACACTGCTGTTGTAATTGAGACATTAGAACATAATTATACCATAATTGTAACAATATTTAGTTTGCAAAAACACAAGTATATTTGAAATGATCATTGCTTACCTAAATTGTCAGAAACTCTTTCTATAACTTTTCAAGAGTGGGTTCAGGAAGCAAGCTCGGAGTGTTCCTAGTCACACTGTTTAACTCCAGACCGCTCGAGGAAACGCGTTTAGGCCTTTTCTCGAACACTCTGGAGTTAAACAGAGTGACTCGGAGCACTCCAAGCTTCCCGAACCCACCTAAAGAGTACGAGGCATTGTACGGCTCATCAGCCATTTTCCAAAGACTCAAAACTGCCAATCCTACCTTCTTGAAGTTTATTTTTCCGTTGTATATTCTCTTATGTTGCATCCAGACCAAGCGTGCCGAACTGCGCTGAACTACTTAGATAGTGAGTTGAAATTTTTGGCAACAGCAAGTATGGCTATATCCTCATCATTAGAGCCCTGCAAATCCGCGTTTATCCGTGACTTATCTGCGGATATCCGCCATTTATATGCGGATGCGGATAAATTATCATTTGAATCGTGCGGATGCGGATAAAATATCATATCCGCTTATCCGCCGTATCCGCGTGAACATGAAATCTTCGATTTGTACACCTCTTTTCATGAAAGAGACGTTTAGAATCCCAAAAATGAATCGCTGGCATTTGGATTGTACTTACGGTTAAGAGTGAAATAAAGACAAGTTACAGTACTTTTTCACGCTTTTTATTTATTTTTGCTCTTGAGGTCTTTAGACTCTTCAGACCTACTTTATGCTTACTTAAATAGTTAAATATATTATACTTTATATAACAGTCGTAGAAATAATAATTTCTTTGGAATTATTGCTAGTTTATGCATTTAAAAATAATTATTTAATGTTTCATCTTATTTGTCATTTTTGGAAATATTGGTAAAAATTAACTATGGTAATTTGCCACATTTAAAAACTTATGAAGATCAATAATTTTAAAAAATAAATATTTTAAATTATTTGAAATCGTCATAGAACTTTCATCTTTTAATAAGATTTTAAGAATATAGTTTTTAACATGGTGCTGGTCTTATAGCACTTTTCTTTTTATTGATTGGCCATAAATGTGATAAATTCTGACATATTCCTGTTTAAAGTTTTAAATTTTATGTAAACTTGGTATAAGGGAGAGGCGAATAATTCTAATTAACATCCTTATTTTTTAATATATATAATCTCAATACGACATTAGATTGAAAATATTTTTCTGGACCCAGTAATATGTAATGTGATAAAATCCAAAAAATTTCAGTAGTGTATTAGAGCAGCGATATGCAAAATAAGGCGAAACATCTTAGTTATTTCCAAAGTGACAGCAAATGTTGTGCGGATTGTGCAGATATTTTTAAGGTTACGGATTTTTAATTTACAAAATCTGCGGATGCGGATCCTGGATGTGCGGATGCGGATCGGATGCGGATACAGAAAAACGTATCCGCGCAGGGCTCTACTCATCATGTATCATAAACATAGCCCATTTTTATGATTAGAATATTCATAAATAATAACTCATTGCTTATCACAAGTTCTGGAATTGGGAATCACGTCGCTGTCGCAAAATACCCGTAACTCATTTGATTTCTTGGAAGAAATTGGAATTTTTTTGAAAATTTACTTTTAAACTTTTTTATGAAATTAAAGTACAGGTATAATAATTTGTTATTTAAATTAGATTTGAATAATAATACAGAATTAAAAAGTAACGTCAATTAAAAAAGCAAATAGCAAAATAAAAATTCAAGTAATTTATTGGTGAAAATCGTGAAGAAATCATTTTTATTTTAAAATAGATGTTTTACAAACATGTTATGAACAGAACTGTGACAAATACCTAGTAAAAGTATTTCAAATACCAAATACCAATCAAGGTATCTGTAATAACAAATACTATTAGTCATCATCAAATACTTTCAAAAAGTATTTTAAATACTAGGGAAATGTTTAAATACAAGGAAATATTGGAAATATTTGGAAATATTTGAAATAATAGGGTAATATTTGAAATAACTGGGAAATATTTGACATACTAGGACAAATATTTGAAATATAAGGATATATTTGAAATATTTACTAAAGAAATACAGTGGATATCGTTTATATTGACATCTGATATAACGACATATCGTTTTTTGCAACGAAATTTCATAGTCCCGGCCAGAAACATATCTTTTTATACATGAGACTTATCGCTTATAACATCGTCGGATATTACGACGAAAAATGGCTAGGAATTTGGGTCAAATTATCTTTAATAACGACCACCATCGATCACCACTGCCTAACGCGAAAACGTTGGGGAAGTACCGAATTGACTAGGATAATTACTGAGTTATGAAAAGGCAAGGTTAACTACGAGCTGAAGGTACGTCATCGACGTCGATATGGCGAAAAGAAAAGCATTGATGTAAATTTTTCAAATATTGATGAAGAACTCGAAATTGAGGAGGATATGACGGAAGATGAATGTTAAGTATAAGTGTTTGTAAAATAAGTTGGATTGTTTTTTATGTTTTGTAACACTTGAATATTGTTTTTGTTGCTTAAGCTTCTTTCACTCAAGTAAAAGTACTCTATTCCAACATTGTATTTGGATATAGCGACCTACGGTTATAACGACCGAATTTCATTGGTCCCTTCAACGTCGTTATAAATTATATCCACTGTATTTGTGAGTACTAAGAAAATATTTGAAATATTACGAAATATTAGTAATACTAGTGAAATATTTGAAGTACTACGAAATTTTTTAAATATGTACCTACTAGGAAAATAATTGAAATAATAGGGGAAAATTAGAGAAATATTAGAAATATTAGGAAATATTTAAAATATTTACTAAGGAAACATTTGAAATACTAGGACAAATATTTGAAATATTAAGAAATATTTGAAATACTTCCTAGTATTTCAAACATTTTCCTAAATGTTTGAAATACTTCTCATTTATTTCAAATACTGATATTTTCAGACAACAAATATAAAATAAAAATACCACGGGGAAAGATTGGCATATCCAAATACCAAGAACTTTTTTAGGGTTTTGAAGGTATGACCAAAAAACCCTTATACCGTCATTTTGTCGTCTGTCTGTCTGTCTGTCTGTTCGGTAAAAATTGTAGCCAAACGGCTAAACCTAGAGAGTTGAAATTTGGCATGCTTATACAACTCTTTGACCCGCACATAGGAAAAATACTAAAACATCTAAAAAACATACCCCCCTAAAAATATAAACAAATATGTGCTCATCGAAAACAAAAATATTTTTTTTTAAATTCTGAGTAGGGTATCATATGAAAGCCCTTAGTACGTGGATTAACGATCAAATTTTTATTTTTGCAAAATAAATTATTTTGATGCGATTTTTGCCAAACTTGTGCAAAAAAATTTTTGACCCACACCCTGTAGCCCAGATGGTTTAAACTAAAAATCTAAAAAAATTCAAGTAAAGTAATGTATATTGGTGTGAAGCGAAATAGTACAACAGGAATTTTTGATCAGATTATGTTTTCGGAAAATAACGCATTTTTTGTGGTTTTTGGTTCACAAAGTACAAAAGTTATACCAATGTAAGACACTCACATGCAAGGCATGCGATAGCTTAATGGGTTAGAGCACTGGTGTCGTAAACTGGAAAACAAAGGATTTCGAGTTCGAGTACGGAGCGAATTTTATTTTTTCTGTTTTTTTTTTGCATTTTTATTATGTTGAAATTATTTTGTCAAAATTCTAGTTATATTTTGACAAATGTAGTATTTAATTTTTAAGAGCGTAAATTTAATAACCAGTCTTATTATATGATTAACAGGCGATAAATTATTTTAAAAATATCGTTCATTTTGCCGTGATTACTATTAAGTAAAATTTGTCCTACACACCAGCATACCGCCTTCACTTATTATATACCTGCGAAACCCTGAAATGTGTGAATATTCACACTTCACATAAATTTTTTTATATTTGAAATACAGTATTTCCGTATTCCATATTTCTTAAAACTATTGTAGCCAGCGGTTGTAAATATTATAAATTATTAGTTATTTAGTTGAACTAGTTAGTTTTTGCAGTGCAGAGTATAAATATTTTGTATATTTACTTTCAAATGATTTTAATTTCCATAATTAAATTGCATACCTCTATTAAATCTATGCAATCCGAACTCTGAAAAAAAATTTGGGGATTTCCGGTTCTGATTTAAATGTGTCAAATTGTAACTGCAAGTTTAAATTTCATTAAATGTAATTCAACATATTAAAATATAATTTGCAATTTCTCGAAGCATCTTTCCCTAGTATACAGACATAATATAAAGGAAAATATAATAACTAAACTGTTTCTTTTACTCGTTTTATTTTACTTGCTTTATTTTGCAAATATTTCAAAGTGAACTGTAATATGCTCTCTCTTAAACGGTCCGTTTTATTACAAGCGCGTAAACTTTTCCACGTATTTTAGCACTTTTTTAAAATGCACTAAATAATAACAGTAAATAAAAAAATGTTTTAAAATTTTTAACGAGTTTCATGTAACAGTGAGTCTTTTACGAGAGATAATTGCAATAAATCTTGTGTAGCGGGTAATTGCGCATGTTCAATGTTACCACACTGAAAACCAAACGTTTTCGTTTTTCCAGCAAACTGTCCAACGTTTGAAATGACTCACGTCTTTCCAGTACACACATGAAGATAATCTTACGGATTTACGTCCGTAGAGATTAGTGGCTACTCTGACCAACGGACATATACGACCGAGTAATTTTCTACAAAAATTCTTGCTTGACTTTAAATCCATCCGACAAACATCGAACTTGAAAAGAATTTTAGGAGTAATTGCAACTGACATATTTTGTGCAATTATATTCTGTTCTTTTGAAACTGTACACTTGGTAAAAACAGAATGGAATACAATAGAGAAGTCAAACTTCATATTATCAAAATCTATGTTATTAATAATTGAAGATGGTTGGAACAAAACCAATAAATACAGTTAAACGGTTTCTCATAAAAAAAAAAAAAAAATCGTAAGTCATGGTTGTCTAGTTTATTAAAATATGCCAATTATGGATTGCATCCTGGGCAAGTTTTACAATCCCGGGATCCCGAAATTATATATATTATGCGATTTACGAGTACTTACTTAAAAACAAAAGCTAATGCAATACGTGTAGATAGGGATGGGAATTTATTTTTGAATATCGATATACGTGCGATTCGATATATCGTAAGTGTAATATCGATATTCGATATATATCGAAGTAAAAATATCGATATTTTCGATATATCGAAATAATTAACACGTAAAATGTAAGATATATAAATTACAGTTTTTTTTTTTGTTGGCTTGGCGGGAAAAGTAGTCGCCACTTGCAAGACAATCACTTTATAGTTGGTACTCACCCAGCTACCAACCAACTTTCTAATTTTTTCCTAGTTAACTGCTCTCTTAATTAAATATATATATATATATATATATATGCTGTCCACTTTTGTAAGGACAAACCAGATCTTTTTGGTTACTTTTATAGTGTATTATGGACTTTAAATGTCAATCAAATATATTCATTACGCTGTAAAAGCGACTTTAGATTTATTGGTTATGATCATTATTAAGAAAGTGACATTTTTTATAATTTTTTAATACCAACATGACATAATTTTAAAGGTGCAAATTATAAAATCAAAATTTCGTCTTATAGGCTATTCCAAGCGATTAGGCGGAACTAAATGGAAATTTCTTTATTTTAGGTTGTCACGAAAACGGACCTTGCTTGGGTTATTTCATGTTTCAATTTTGGTATGTGAAAATTTAAAATTCCTACAGTGAAACCACGGAAACGAATGACATGTGCCAAATATTTTAATACATTTTTCCATATTTTGAAGACAAAAACCTAAATAAATGGGAAATTTTTATTAAGAATGACAAAAAATTAAAATGCGATGAAAAGGACATTTTATAATGACAATCAATTTAATCTAGAATTTAAATGTGAGCATGATTTACAAAGCTTAAACAAAATGACCAAAAGTCCGAATTAATAGATAAAAATTACTAGATTTCAAAATCTAGTACCGTTTGGAATAGCCTATAGTTTATTTTTACAAAAGTGAACAGCATATATTTAAATGTAAAAAATATATAAGAATACCGATATTTTGTGCGAATATCGATATTTTGTGCGATATATCGCATTTCAAATATCGATATATTTTTTTAAAGTATCGATATTTTCGAAATATCGATATATCGTTCCCATCCCTACGTGTAGATAGTTTGTCAAAATTTAATATAAAATATTCTATAAAATATTTAAATATTTCAGTAATTCTTTTTTATATTTCATGTTTGCCTTAATTATAAAATAGTGGTTTGGTAAATAAGTAGATTTAAAATGTTAAAAAATATATACCTACCTTCTTGTTCTTCTTCTTCAGCTTTTCCCAATTTAATATGGGGTCGCTATTGCTGACGAGTCTATCTATCCAAATACTAATCCCCTACTACATCCTTACTCTCTAAATCTTTCTTTATGCAATCCTTCCACCTCATTTTAGGTCTTCCAAGGCTTCTCTTGCCTTTGATATCCTTATTCATAGTCATCCTTCCTACGTAATCATCAGGTCTTCTCATTACGTGCCCATAACATTTCAAACGCCTTTCCTGAGTTTTCTTTGAAATTTCCGTGACTCTTGCTTTTTCTCTCAATCTCTCGTTTCGGAACTTATCTCGCCTCGATTTGCCAAGCATCCACCTAACCATTCTCATTTCTGTCACTTCCATTTTCCTTTTTTGAGACTTCTTCAACGGCCAGATTTCCGCCCCATAGAGCAGCGCAAGTCTTACTACAGTTTTATATACCTTTCCCTTGACTCGTTTACTAACTTTTCTATCACACAAAATACCTGATACCCCTTTCCAATTTCTCTAGCCTGCCTGTATTCGGTGTTGGATTTCTTTATCCAGGCTGCCATTTGCTTGATATGTACGAGCCTAGGTACTTAAACTGTTGCGGTCAGTTTAACTTGTATCCTTGTAGCTGTACTTCTCCTGTCATACCTTCTCCACCAAACCAAAGGTATTCTGTGTTTTTTTCTACTAACATTCAGACCTCCATTCTCTAATGTCTCCCTCGTTATTTACCATCTTTTCTTCTTTACACTCTCCCATTAATACAATGTCATCCGCGAAAAGCATCGCTTTTGGAGCCACCTCCTTGACATTCTCAGTAAGCACATCTATAACCACATTAAACAGATACAGACTAAGGGCAGATCCTTAGTGTAGACCTACAGATATTGGGAAACTATCAGTAATTCCAACGCATATCCTTTATAATTCTAAGATATTTCTCCGTCGTACCTTTCTTTCTAGAACATCTCCATACTTCTTGCCTTGGTACGGTATCATAGGCTTTTTCTAGGTCTATGCACCCAAAGTGCAATTCTTTTTGTTTTTCTAGATATTTCTCAGTCATCTGTCTTAGTGCGAATACGGCATCCATTGTTCCTTTACCTGGCATAAAACCAAATTGCTGTGGGTCAATTCGAGTTTCAGATCTTATTCTACTCTCTACATTTTTCCCCAAATTTTCATGGTGTGCGACATCAGCTTTATACCACGATAATTTCGACATTCTTGAATGTCTCCTTTATATTTACAAATTGGGATGATAATACTATCTACCTAAATATATACCTACCTTATTATGTTTTAACTATCTTATGTTCGAAATTACATTTAGTAATCATCAAGTTATTGGATATAAGTTATTGTATTCTCGCATGTCGTACTCCACTCTCAGTAAGTTGAGGCCTTATACCCTTTTCACACTAGATCTTTAAGACGAGTGAACTTAAAGTTCACCGATGTTTAAGATCGGTATGCTTTCACACTTGATGTTTAAATCTCTGGTGCTGTCATCAGCTACAGTAATTTTGTCCTTAAGTTACCGTCATGAAATTACCAGTTTTGAACTGTCTGCGCAGACGCACATTTTGAATTATTATAAACAATTAAGGATATTTCATTTCATTCTACAATAAAGGCACTACAATAAAGAATATATCACACCTGTATTAACATGTAAGTCGATACATTTTATCTCAATTATTGTAGCTCTGTATTTTATTAAACACATTATTAAAATAAATAATTTTATTATAACAATAAGTATAAACTTCTTATAACGTCGATATAATACAGTATTCTTGTTTATGATAATATAAAATGTTGACAGCACAAATTCAAGGAGTATTTTTTTATAATAGAAATTAAGTTGGCAATGCGTACGAAGTTTAAGACGCAGATCTCTGTCTTAAACATCGGTCGTGTTTAGACGAGGCCGTACGGTTTCACATTAGCGTTTAAAGATACATTCACTTAAACATCCGATCTTAAAGATCTAGTGTGAAAAGGGTATTAGGCAGATTGTCTCTATGCTATATCTTCGCAATGGTTCTGTATGTGGGTCCACCCAAAATCTATCTCATTTAACACCAACGTACCTATACATCGACACAATGTGTCAGTGTAAAATTTTCTTGAGAAAGTTGCACTGTTTCCTTCCAGCTAATACGTGTGATATACAATGTAATGTTCTTTATCTGGTGAGCACAAACAAGCACTCGTTCTTCTAAAAATAGTAATTTCAGCAATAAAATTGAATAGTTTAAACTAGTGTTTCCCAACCGCCAGTCCGCGACATTTTCTTGCCGGTCCACAGAATTAATTTTATGTGCAAGTTTATAAAACAAAAATAATGTTAATTTATAAAATACAATAATAATTACTTTTCACAATAAACAATACATATTTTATTTTTATTCAGAGCCGAGATATTCACCTTGCAATAAATTCCATTTTACTAGGCAACTATTCGTCCATAAAGTTATAACCCACTTAATTTTGAGATGAAAATCTCGGTCCTTAATTTGTTAATTGCCTAAATAATAATTTGTTTCTTTTTTCACTAATTATATTTGATTTATTATTTGTTGTTTTTTTTTGTGTTTGTAATCAGTGCAATAAAAACTATAAAACTTTTGCGATAAACATTATTTTCTGAGCTTGGCGGTACGAGAATTTTTTCTAGGTCGCTTGCCGGTCCGCCCTGAAAAAAGGTTGGGAAACGCTGATTTAAACCCTATGCCATTTATAGTATACCCTGTACCTCTTTGTTCAAATTTGACCTTTGTAATGCAAATTCGCAGACTAACATCATTCCAACAGAATATTAACCATTCGAAAGGCGTAAACAAATCTTAAAGACCAATTTGAAGAAAATGATACAACTTTAGTTATGCTTAACATGATTTAATATCCCAAGAAATCAATTATTTTTATATATATATAAAATAAAACGCAGGTTCTCTTTTATTCGTCAGTTTATAATATGATTATTTTTTCAAGGAGCATAACGTATCTCTCGCTTTTTCAATAAACAATAAAAACAGTAAGAATTTCACCAACTTAAAAACAAAAATCCCGAAACTTGAAAACTCCGATTTAGTATATCAAATTCCATGTGGAAACTGCAATAAATGCTACATTGGGACCACTCATCAGACCCTGAAGAAAAGATTAACACAACACAGGTCTGATACTCATGTTAAACCAAAAAGTACTGCTTTGGCCATTCATGCGAACACCCGAAAACATGAGTTTAAATATGAAGATGTCAAGATTCTGGACAAAGAAATCAACACAGAAAAAAGATTAATCTCGGAAATGTTGCATATCCAAACATCCGAAATAAATTGTCAATAAAAAAAAAAAAAACAGATACGGAACAGTTAAATCAGCTGTACAAGATTTTACTATAAGATATGACAATTGTTTCTTTTAAACATATTGGTCAATACAAGATACTTATTTAACATCACACCACATACGTACGGAGTGTCTACCACCGACGTGAGTCATAACGACGAGTATATTCCTAATTCTTGTCCATATGTTTCTAAAGTGGGAACAGAATGCAACCAGTTTGACGGCGCTATCTGTCAGAAGAAAGTTAAAACCAAGCTGTCGTACGCAAGTGCACAGAATGGACAACGTCCTACGGCGTTCGAACGCCGTTGATACTGAATGTTCGTCAACTTCCAACTTTTGACACCGTTGAACGTTGACGCAGAACATCTAACCTCAGTTTTTACTGAATGGTAAAGTGTTTGTATGTGTAAATAACTTGCATACAACATAAATAACATCACACACAAGTCTTCATCATCCATTATACTTTTAATAAAAGAATGCGCATGTATAAACACAGATATAGGTTGTCAAGTGACACTTGACGGCGTTAAAAATTATTGCATTGTGTGCAGGCGAAAATTCTCAACGGCGCTAACGCAACGCTGTCGCAAATGACGGCGCGCTCACGGCGTAGCGCGCTGTGCATTCTGTTCCAGGCTTTACGGAATTATTGGGACACGTTATCGTTGACACACAGTTTTTAACTTCGAGTTGACTACGTGGTGATTTTATTTTATCTGATTGACTGGTAAGTTGTCTTTATTTCTATGTTTTGAAGCACTTATTATTAAACACCCACTGGTTCATTAACCAATTTTCTTAATGTTACACTTTGAAAATCATAACTTATTACCAATATTTTATAATCATGTTTTCTTGTGATGTAATTTTATTTCATACATTTTTAATTTTAATTATAGACTGAAGATATGCATACTACCCATGCACGAAACCTTTCAGATTTTATAAATTGACAAGAACTATTTTAATAAACTGACGAATAAAAGAGAACCTGCGTTTTATTTCATATAATACTCGTCAAGAACCTTATATCCAAATATATATATATATATATATATAATTCTATTTTTGGCCTCAAATACTGTCAGCCAGTGTTATTTACATTGGTTAAATTACATTATAAGTTAATATATATTGTAAAATACGTGTGTACATTCAATATTCAATATATAGTTTACAATATACAATACATAAAATAACATTTTGAATTCCTTTGATAACAATTTTCAATTTACAATAGAAACTGAAAATAATAACAGCATTCCATTCCTTGACATTTTATTAATACGTAACACAGATGGTACATTATCCACTAATTGGTACTTCAAACCCACTAGTTCAGGCCGTATTTTAAATTTTCTATCAGATCATCCATATAAAAATAAAATTGCTCTAGTCATATCATTTAAACACAAAATATTAAATTTAAGCAACCCTAAATTCCATAAAGAAAATTTTAAAAAAGTTACTAACATGTTACTCACTTATAATTTTCCCAGAAGTATCATCAATAGAATATTTTATAATAATCCTAGTAACGCCGCACTTAACAACACTCTTTCTAACAACAACAGTAACTTCTCATACTTAAAATTCCCCAACATTCAAAACATTTCTTTTAAAATTGCTAATCTTGAATTAGATGGTTACGTCCGTAAAATATATATAATGCAAATTTTGTAAAATTAATTTCTTATACTTTATATTGTAAAACAAATTGTATCATCTTAAATTATAACTATATTTTCATACTAGCTCTGATGAAGATTTCATATTAAATCGAAACGTTAGCGAAGTTAAAATATTGTTTTAATTTTAATTTCTGACCAGTCCGAATCCCATAACTTCCTCATCTTATTATATTTTACAGACGTAACCATCTAATTCAAGACTTTTATCATGGGTTTTTTCGACACCATCGAACATTCTTTCGGCACCTCAACAAGAAACAACATTAAAATTTACTTAACTTTACACAAAAAACTAGCATCTTTACTCAACAGAAGAATATTCCTTTTAAACTGCAGAAGACTACAACTCATCCCAAATCATATTCAACATAACTTCAAATTCATCTACAACTTAGAAACCACAAATCATCAGTTTCACAATCATATCAACTCCATCATCAAGAAATTAACAAGGTCGGTATTGAACATAGAGATAAAAATCACTATCTGTAACATAAATATTATTGAACAACAACTTAAAGTTCTGGAACTTAAATTAAGTAACGGTGTACCCTAAATTACCTTTTTTAATTGTAAAAACATAGCCAACAATAAATTTTGAAATTTAGAATTTGAAATAGTCAAAACAAGAAATATAAAAAAACTAATACAACTTCAAAAATCAGTTAAAAAATTTAGTTACAATTGTCCGGAAAAATGGTTAGTTAATCTTACCAACACAGATTTACCTCAATATGCTACAGATATACTTAGCTTAGGACCTAAATTTAGCTTACCCATTTCTATAAACATGTTTAATATCAACACTATTATTACAGACCTCGAATTTAATATTAATCAAACTAGCACCGATAACGATATAAAAAATTTACTTAGAAGTCAAGCTTGCAACATATTAAGTAACAATATTAACACTAATAAACATATAAATAATTCCAGATGTAAACTTAGAATACAAAAAGATTTCAACAACACAAAAACGTTTCTTAAAAACAATAAACACCTACTTGTATTTAGCTTCTTGTCTTGCATAGTGGCACCGTCATATAAATTAAGTACTTTTATTAATAACATATTAGACAAATTAACAACTACATTTCAATATAGCATAAAAAATTCCTTCGATTTTGTCAATTTTATTAAAAATATCATCCTTCCTAATGACTACATACTCATATCTTTAGATATAATATCACTATTCACTAATATCCCTCAACAACTAGTTACTTCTATCATATACAAGGAATGGGACACCATTTCAGCCTACACTGACCTATCTGTGGATTCGTTTATCACTATTATAAATTTTCTGTTTGATAGTGGCTATTTCGTGTACAATAATAAATATTACCAACAGTTATTTGGTACTGCTATGGGTGCCCCATCATCACCAGTCTTAGCCAACTTAGTGGTAAACGAACTCATAGATACTGTTGTTAAAAAATTACCTTTTAATATACCTTTTATTAAATATTACATTGATGATACTATATTAGCTATACCATCTGATCAAATAGACACTGTTCTAGACATTTTTAATTCCTTTGATAACAATTTTCAATTTACAATAGAAACTGAAAATAATAACAGCATTCCATTCCTTGACATTTTATTAATACGTAACACAGATGGTACATTATCCACTAATTGGTACTCCAAACCCACTAGTTCAGGCCGTATTTTAAATTTTGTGTCAGATCATCCATATAAAAATAAAATTGCTCTAGTCAAATCATTTAAACACAAAATATTAAATTTAAGCAACCCTAAATTCCATAAAGAAAATTTTAAAAAAGCTACTAACATGTTACTCACTTATAATTTTCCCAGAAGTATCATCAATAGAATATTTTATAATAATTCTAGTAACGCCACACTTAACAACACTCTTTCTAACAACAACAGCAACTTCTCATACTTAAAATTTCCCAACATTCAAAACATTTCTTTTAAAATTGCTAAACTTTTTGGACCATTTAATATACAATTAGCATTATATCTTAAGACTGTTAATGAGCTTCACTCCAGACTTAAAGACCCTACCGATAAGTTAAAATTGTCATCAGTAGTATATTACATCCCTTGTAAGGAGGTGATTTGGGTTACATAGGGCAAACCAAACAATATCTTAAACAGCGGTTATATCAACACAAAAATAGTTGTCAAGAAAAATTTTAAAATAAGAAGGAAAATACAGCACTTAGCAACCATTCATTCCAAACAGAACATAAATTTAATTTTGAAGAAACTAGAATTTTAGAAACAGTCAATAACTTGAGTAAGAGACTTATTAGCGAAAGTATTAATATACAAAGGAATAATAAGGTAGTTAATTTAACAACTGATTGCGACAACATGAGCGCTATCTATTGCAATATTTTTAAACAATTCTAACCAATTTTTTCTTTTATTCTAATAGATTACACTAGTTGTTTGATTTTATCGTATCACTTTTCCTATTCAAACTTGATTAGTTCACGGATTATTTTTTCTGTAAGTTCAATGACTTCTCACATTATGTGGACGTTAAATTTTATTTATCTGACTAATTTATTTTATTTTGTGACTTTTTAACCTAGGTATGTAAACATTTTAATTCGTGATTTATTGTATTATTATTTTATTTATTTATTTTCATCTTTTAATATTACCATATTTTTCACATTTAGTTGTAGTTAGATAATGATCAAATTTTGTAAAATTAATTTCTTATACTTTATATTGTAAAACAAACTGTATCATAAATTATAGCTACATTTCTATTTTAGCTCTGATGAAAATTTCATATTAAATCGAAACGTTAGCGAAGTTAAAATATTGTTTTAATTTTAATTTCTGACCAGTCCGAATCCCATTACTTCCTCATCTTATGAATATAAATATATTTATTTAATGAAATCTAAAATTTGATTTTGGCGTTCATTAGGAATTCGTATATGGTCTTTATTGTGTGCGAATCGCTATGGTATAGAATGGTCTTTACATCCAGGGGTTGGTACATCTGTAGGTTTTACAAATAGTTTTGATCGAGAGGTTGTGTGCAGAGGGCAGTTGAGTATGATGTGATTTAAATCGCAAGTGGTTTAATTGTCACACTGGCAGTGTGGGTTTTGAATGATGTTTATTTTAAGAAAATGGCTCGGTAAGGTATAGTGATTAAATCTCATTCTACAAATTTATGTTACAACGTTTCTGTTTTGGATGTTTTGGAACCAGGGGTGTTTTGGCAGGATAGGTTGTATATGTCCATAGTGTCCATATCTCCACTACTGTTGTCCCTTAATTTGGATAGACTCTCTGTACTCTTCGTACCATGAGTGGATGATTTCTTTTTTAACTGAATTAGTAAAATCGCGGATTGTTATATTGCCTTGATAAGGGATGTCCGTTTTGGTTGCTTCTTTGGCTAGCTTGTCCGTGGTTTCATTATTTTGTAAGTTAGAATGCCCTTTAATCCACATAACATTGATAATGGATCCAGAGGATTCCAACATTTTTATTGCATCGGTTATGGATTAGAGTATCGGTGGGTTATTTTTGTAAAACCTGGTGACTGTAGTTTTTTGACTGAGGATTTACTATCGGAAAAAATTATATACGAGTTCGGCGGTTCGTTTAGAACAGTGTTTCTCAACCAAAAACGCACCGCGGACCACTAATAATAATTGTTGGTTCATTTATTGCAAGAAAACAAATATTTTTAATTTGTTATTATCTGTCTCATTTTGTAATACGTAACTAACATTAAAAGTTCATTTTTTATGTTGTATATTGACAATACATTTATAATATTATCATAGTATTGGTTCACACGGATACCACCAAAGTCTGTTTACACCAAAACAGTCACCAAAGTAACCAGATCTAGTTTCGTATTACAAAATGAGACAGATTATACAAAAACTTTCGCGGACCACTAAAATTTTTCTGCGGACCACCTGTTGAGTAACACTGGTTTAGAAGATATTGGAGGCACTTTTTGATTGCAATTATTTCAGCTGTATATACGGAAAAACTGTTATTTAATTTGTATTTATGATTTATATTTTTGTTTGTGTCAATGAAAGCGCATCCTGTACCATCTTTGGTTTTGGATCCGTCTGTATAGAGATGAATGGATTCGGCCCACCTTTGATCCATTTGATCCTTTGTGAAGTTGAAGAAATCGTCCTTGAATAGTTTATATTAAAACCTTTATAGTCGCAAAGCATATAATAATATAGTGGATTAATTAAAAGTTATTTGTCTACATTCAAGTGCTTTAAAAAAAAATTAAATTGTATCCACTTAAATCAAAACGCCTTTGAAAACAGCTTTACGTTTTGAATTGCTAATAGCAAAACATGTTTATTTCAGTTGAAAACAAAAAATAAATCTAAACGGATTACACATTTTTTTCCTTTCAGACGATAATTTTTTCCAAGGTTTTTTAAGGAAATAAAAAACTTAAAAAGACCAATAAAATAAAGAAAAAAACGAATAAACGAGATATCTACAGAAAAAAAAATGTTGTGATAAATATAATAATATATGAACATACATTTCCAAATAACGTAGCACGTCTGGAGTATTTCTTTGGCTGATGATAACATCATGTATTCATAACCTGACGCCAATTTCAGTCTTGTCACATCATCCTGCTCTAAATCGTACGTTTCTTCAACTCATTCACCTCATACATTTATTCCCAAATTCTCAAGGGCACACTGAAACTTTATTGAGGCATCATTATATAGGTTCCAGTCTAAAATCAAAGCAGTGACCGGAACATATAAAATTGTAATAAAAGTTAGTTTCATAACGGGGAAATTTTACTGGATTATTATAAAATTCCTTTTATTACTATAAAGTAGTGCTTTCCAACCGGTGTGGCATGACACCTTAGCGTGTCACAACTAGGGTTGTCACCTAGCACATTACTTTGACCTGGAGACAAAATAAAAAGTTGAGTGAGGATATATCTTCACTTTTTTCTTCATGAGCCTTCATTTAACTAATTTTAAACATAGGCCTCCGCTCTTCTCTCCGCATTTTAATAAATACTTTGTAGAAGCTGCGTGCAAGATAATCGACGAAATAACTCCCACCCATACGTCTCCCATGCAACTCATGCACTCATCTAACACTACTATTAACTTTTCCTTCTCCACTGTATCCTGTATCACGGTCAGAGATACAATAAATCAGTTAAAAAACAGTAAAGCGCAGGATTACTATGGAATCACTACCGGAATATTAAAATCCGTGAAGGACATAATTATCATACCCTTCACTAAGATAATAAATCGATGTATCCTATCGAACAAATTCCCTGATGCCCTAAAAATTGCAACTATGTTACCAATACACAAGAAAGGTGATAATAATGATCCGGGAAACTATCGACCCATATCATTGCTTCCCATGTTATCAAAAGTTCTTGAGAAAATACTTTTAAAACAAATAATAACCTTCTTTGAATGTAACCAATTGTTTCATGATATGCAGTTTGGCTTCAGAGCCAATAGATCCACATCTGATGCAATTCTGGCTTTTATCGATGAAATATCTACTGGCATCGAGGCTGGAGAGTTTTGCTTAACAACACTACTCGATCTTTCGAAAGCCTTTGATTGTGTATCTCACCAGATTCTGCTGGATAAATTTCATAGATATGGATTTGATAAAGCCAGCATCACTCTTATGGAATCCTACCTCACAGGAAGGAAACAATTGGTTTGCACCAAAAACGGTAATTCAGATTTTCTGACTCTTGATACAGGAGTTCCTCAAGGCTCCATCCTGGGACCTTTACTATTCCTCATTTTTATAAATGATTTTCCAACTTTTATTGATCAAACCAGTATCTTATACGCTGATGACACAACTTTTGTTGTTAAATCTGCAAGTCTGAATAACACCATTTCAATAACAAAATCTTTGTTAAAAAAAGCAAAATACTGGTTTAACACCAATAAACTATCCCTCAACCTTGAAAAGACCCAAAAAAATGTTGATTACCTTGCGCAAACATAATAATAATTTTGATAACACGGTTAATGTCAAATTTCTTGGTATACATCTGGACCCTAATCTTACATGGAACCACCATGTTGACATCCTTTCCGGCCGATTATGTTCCATAACCTTTCTCTAACGGAACCTCTATAATTCTGTTAGTGGGGATGTTATTATGGTGGCATACAATACATTGTTCCACAGCCAGATTTCATATGCCATCTTAGCATGGGGACATTCTACAGCAGCTAAAAGAGTTTTATCATTGCAGAGGCGTGCTATCCGAGTTCTTGCATCCATTCCTTATAGATCTGACTGTAGAAACTCATTTAAAACCTTAAAAATTATGACGCTACCATCTATCTACATATATTATACCCTCTTATATATGCATAAAAATAAAACTGGACTTACTATCTTCTCAGAAGTTCATGATTACAACACAAGAAACAAATCAAATATTTATCCTAATTTCTTGAGACTGACGAAATCAAGAAATACTGTTAACTACTACTCAATTAAATTTATGAATAAAGTACCGGTTAACATCAAACAATTGGCCTTCAACAAATTCAAAAATGTCATGAAGGACTATTTTATTAAAAATCCTTTTTACTCCATAGAGGAATTCTTACTTCACAGTTTTGTAAAGTTATAAAATGTACAAATCTTTCAATGTGTCTTTAATATTGTCAATGTAATTTCTGATCTGTAAAGTTTAATAGACTAAATTAATATATTGTAATATCGACTGACTTAAAACACTGAGTCTGTAATTGGGTCAATAAACTTATTATTATTATTCTCTGTTCTGGGCCAATCTATACCATGTAAATCCAGCGTGTCACTTGATGTCTTCCCTCCTATCCATTCCTTACTCTTTCTGTTTTGCAACGTGATATATAGCGTAATTCATCATTCTGATTCGTGGTTAAGAACTATGTCCATCTTTTCACGCGACTACACCTGTAGATACACTTCACTACCCTTGACGAACTGACCAAAAATTATGTTTGTCGCGTCACGTGTTACATATGCGCACGGTTCGCATCATGTATGGACACGTCGGGTAGAGTGGCGTTTCAATAGTATATTTCCACATTTCTATATTCGCGCTCCAACTTAATTCGTGAAATAATATAAGTAGGATTTCCGTTTTAAAATTGAAACACTACACGTCTTAATCACACAAATTATATTGAAATCCAGTTAAAAATACAAATTATATTAACAGAAGTGAATACACTATCAATGAACTCTATATCAATAATAACAAAACAATAATCAACAGCGTCCCTAGTAACTATCTTCATTTGTCTCTGTCTCTATTAGTTGGCTCTGGTTGAGATTTATATGTAGGAATATAGGAAAATCCCACAACTCGGCCGTCCTGTTGTCGTCCGACCCGGATGACATGGATTGGTCTTCTGCTTCGCTGGCCCACGGCTTCAAATATTCAGCGCAGGTACTAGTCCTGAACGGACCTTCGTGGAACCTCTCTTTGACTACGTCGTAGGTGTGATTCATCTTGACTTTGACAACACGATATAGACCTAAAAACTTAGATTTGAGTTTAAGAGCTGACCCAAACTAAGTTATTTTTATTGCAACTAAATCGTTCAGCTTATACTTATTAGGCTTTTTTCTTCTCCAATTATACGTCTTCTTATTCTCTTGTTGAACTTTAAGTATTTGTTCTTTTGCTATTTTTCTCAGTTCTTCTCTAGCTTTATCAAAACTAGCTGCCATTTTTTGTTCTATTAAATCTTTGAGATTCTGGTCTTCTTTTCTTCTCATCTTGGTTCCAACAAGAAGTTCGATTGGAGATGTTCCAATACTTCAATGATACTTTAAATTTAGTACTTGTTGAAGTTTGCTTATATGCTGATACAATTTTGTTGGATCATCATTTGATAATTTCGCCAATACGGGTATAATCGTCGAAATTACCCTTTCTGCTTGTCCGTTAGCCCTTGACAAGCCTTTTGTTTTATCATTAAATGCTTTGTTTCTTCCTCTGTGCAGTTAAATTCTTGTGCAGTAAATGCTGTACCTCGATCAGAAATAATATAAGTTGAATTGCCAAATATCTGCTTTTGTTGGTCTAATTTCATTGTGACTTCTTTTGAAGTTGTAGACTTCGTTGGATACAACCTAAAAACTTAGTGAATGAATCAATAACGACTATGATGTACCTGTAATTCTTATTAGTGGATTCAGATTCAATATTGCCTCGGCTGACCAACTCTTTCATAATTAAATAATACTCGTATACTGATTCATTTCGCGTCATTTTTCTTTTCGATAACATCTTATGTAGCTAAACACTATATAATTTTGATGAAAATTCTTGAAGTAATACATTCTTTAATGAAATCCAAGAATTTATTCCTGATTCACTCTGAACAAACAATTTGGCTAAACCAGTTAATGATTTTTTTGCGAATATAAAATAATGTAACTTACTGAACCCAAATAATTTAGACATATCTTCAAAATCTGATATCCCCTTTTTAATAGGATACGTGCTTGTACCATTAAAAGTAGGAACTAAGTCTTCTATGTCTTGAAAACGAATAGGAAACATCGATGCTTCATTTAGCGCTGTCATCTTATTTATTTTATTTAACAAATAAATACTTCTTTGTAGAATATTTTTTAAAAATCATATGTCGACTTTATGTGTTAATAACCCGTCGTTAATGTTATTAACTCGTCTTAAAATACAATCAATTGATTTTTTAAATATTCTGTTCATCCTTAAATATTATTAATTCATATTTACTTCTTTTTACATCTTTAATAACGTCGTTTATTCACTTCTTCAAAATAATTGTAAACATCCTCACATCATGATATGGTTTAGAAATAATTGCATATTTTTTCTAATCAATGCCGGTCGAGCCCCCAAATCTGTAGGATTTCCGTCTTAAAATTGAAACACTACACGTCTTAATCACACAAATTATATTGAAATCCAATTAAAAATACAAATTATATTAACACACTATCAATGAACTCTATATCAACAATAACTAAACAATAAGCGTCCCTAGTAACTCCCTTTATTTGTCTCTGATCTCTCACAGTCTCTATTAGTTGGCTTTGGTTGAGACTTATATGTAGGAATATAGGAAAATCCCACATATATTTATTCCCACGTATATGACAAGAATATGATCCCTTTTTACCTATAAACAAAAATCAGCTTGATGCCAAGGCACCCATTAAAGCTTAGTCACTGCACTGATTCGAATTATAATAAGCACTTAGCTTTAGCTTTGAATACTTAAATCCTTAACTATTTCTTTTTTATATAATAATTTATTCAAAGTTAATCCAAACATAATTTAAATTTCACTTGTTCATTTAAGTACAGTGTTGGCCACATTAGATTTTCTGTCGTACAGAATAAACATCTACTTAAATATAAACTAATCTCCAAATGCGTATCATTAACATTATTTATTTAAGAATTTAAATGGAAGTGCACTGGAGTTTGTGGAGAAAAGCTCTTCCAAACATTCGAACTTTAAAATAATATCATTTAAATAAATAGTCAAGTTTACTCCACTCTAAACTAAAAGTTAACATGGAAAAAATTCGGTATCTAACTAACATACTAGTTTATTCCTGCTTTTGAAAACAGATTACTACTATATCGCAACTTCAAAGGATAGTTTGAATACGATATCAAGATCCGTTAACTCGCTGGGCAATTTATCTGCTGTCATGTGGTCATATAACGTTCTCTGTGAATTGGACACTAAACGAGCATCGAAAACGCACCGGGTATATATCATGCATTTCACGTTTTAAAATATCATTCCCGTTGGATTTAATGGTACATAAGTAATCCCGCCAGAATAACTCTGGAGAATAAGACTTTATGTTCTCAAGTAATACCACATAAAGTAAAACAATATTTGTTTTGGGACTCACCATAACTCATAACAACTTGAGTTCTTCCGGTACAGTTTTTCTTATTTGCGGGATGGATTATGAGTTCTCTTTTATTGCCAAAGGTGGAAAAGTTGGGAGGAATAAAATAGTTCGTACTTCGTATTGGAAATTATTTGTTCTAACAAACAAAATAATTCAATTGCTTATTGTCTTGCATAGTACGTAGACGATGTGGCCCATGCAGAATAAACATTTTTTGAATCTGTTGCAACCATACGCGTGACAAACTTATTTAAAATGCCTTGATAATTTTCATTTCATGCACATATTTTTGCGTTTTTATTTTGTACTATTTCAAACCTAAATAGTTCAGCAAAAAACGGGTGTTCTCGCCCCACAAGCAAAGATAATTGAGTCTTTTTTACATTCAAAACAGCCAATCGTTGCTTTTAAAAGTAGTTAAATAAAACGATCATGTCGCTTATAAAAAAATTATAAACAGAAAAAGTATTTTGTTTTCTAAATAAATACAGAAAAAATAACTGCTTTATTTCTATATAATAGTTCATGTAGCCGCATGGTGACTCTGTGGTCTCTGTGGTATGTAGGGATATGCGATACTGAGAAAGTATCGATATTTGGGTATCGATAATATCGAATAAAAATTATCGATACCGATATCATATCGAAACAAAATATCGATATTTTCAAGTATCGAAAGGAAAAATTTATATATTTTCTATAAAACGTAAAAAACATTTTATTCTTATAATAACAATTTAATTGTTGTACAATGATAAATAGATTAAAGTATAATAATAATAATAATAATAATAATAATAATAATAATAATAAACTTTATTGTAGGCGAAGTTTCAGCCAGGGCTGGTCTTCCAACTTAACCGTTTTCATCGTGTAAATACAATAATACATTTTTTATATATAAATTACATTCTTACATTTTATATAAATTAGCATAAGAAGTTAAGCGAACTTTAATTCAGCGAAATTCAGTAGACTTGCGGGTGAAAATATATGACCTGGAAGAATAAAAAGTATATTCGCGAAACAGGATTACTTGGTGTGATTTCTTGTCTGCAACCATGTTTTATATTTTACTTTGAAAGATTGCACAGAGATAGATTTTAGGCACTTGGGTATTTGATTATACATAGATGGGGCGCAATAGGAAAAGGAACGCTCGAAAAATGAACTTTTGTGGGCTGGAACTTCTAGGATATAGAAGTCCCTAAGAGTAAGGCTATGAAGGGAAGTTCTCGAAACTAGTTTCAGCTTAAATAGGTAGGCGTTTGATTCATTACTAATTTATGAATAAACGAAGCAAAGTGTAAATTTCGACGCTGTTCCATAGTTAGCCAATTTAATGAACTCAACCCTTTGGACGTCAGAGTTCTACTACGAAGTGACAGTACAAATCTTACACAGTAGTTTTGAATTTTTTGAATTCTGAGTTTGTCAACGTGAGTGATACAGGAGTGGTATATAATATCACCATAATTAAAAATAGATAAAACTAAACTATCAGCAAGAGATTTTCTTAAATTGCGAGATAGACAAAATCTATTCATATATGAGTTTTTTAAGGCGAGAAACGCCCTTTTTAAAAGTGAACTAATATATGAGTTAAATATCAACTGTGTGTCTAGAACAATGCCTAGATTCTTATATTCATGCACTAATGGTAGAATATTATTGTTTAGTTCAATTCTAACTTCACCGTGATCCAAACTATCAGTAGGGGTAGATTTATTCCCAAAGATCATAACTGTTGTTTTTTAGCATTAACCATTAAGCCGTGGTTGTTACAATAATGTATAAGAGAAACCAGATCTTTATTCACGTTTTTAACAGCTTCAGCTATGGACTCTGGCTTGAAGGATAAATGCAATTGGGTATCATCGGCAAAGAGACGAATTTTACAATATTTTATTGCGTTTTCCATGTCAAAGATATAAATAGAATAAAGAATCGGTCCCAGCAAGGAGCCTTGTGGTACGCCCTTAGAAACGAATCTATCGTCTGAAGTTTTATTATTCAACAATACTCTCTGCGTGCGATTATTGAGGTAAGATTCGAAAAATTTAGTAGTGTGGATGTCAAGGCCAATGTAGTTTAATTTCTGAAGAAGAAGTTCATGGTTGATACTATCAAACGCCTTGGTAAAATCGAGAAGTAATAGGCAAGTTGACAATTTATTCTCAGTTGAAACAAAAATATTGTCCATGACATCCAAGAGAGCAGATAAATCCAGATTGTGTTTCAGAAATAATATTATTTAAGAAAACATATTTTGACAGCTGGGAATATATGATTTTTTCAAAAACTTTGCTGAGAGCATTTAAAATGCTTATAGGGCGCAGATCCGAGAAGTTTTTCCGGTTTATTAATCTTGGCTAAAGGAAGGATTATAGCTTGTTTCCATACGTTGGGAAAAACACTATGTTTTATACAGAAATTAATTAGATGGCATATATGGGTAGTGCATGTAGGTATTAGTAACTGTATTATTGGTGTGTTAATGCCATCAGTGCCAGTACTGAAAGAAGATAATGATCGGATAACTTGTTCAACATCTTCTTCGGAAACAGGGGAAAAGTAAAATGAAAGATTATGGTTCAACTGCATTACTGTAATAACGAGCTGTCTCCATACATAGATTGGTGGAAGGTACAGCATTTATGAAATAGTCATTGACAGAGGTAGCTTCGAAAGAGTCGGTAGAAATCGAAATAGGTGTTTTACTGTAAATACCGCACTTCTTAAGTACTATAAAGGCTATTCCAAACATTTAGGCGGAACTAAATGGGAATTTCGTTCTTTTAGGTTGTCACGAAAAGACTTTGCTTGAGTTATTTCATTTTTCAGTTTGGTATGTGAAAATTTAAAATTCTTATTAAAGAAGAATTCTATATTTATTATTTTACTGTTATTTACGTAGCGATTTTATAAGCAAAATAAAACAAATGGTACGACCTACCTGCTTTCTCCTAATAAAAGAAAAATCACAATTAATTTAAACCAAGAGCAATTTATAAACAATGAAGTTGAAATATTTATAGATATATTCCAAGATGGTATTAAACCGATAATTATCACAATATTAGAATTACCAGACCTTACAGACTTCATCAAATACATAGAGCTTCAAAGCTGTAACAATTATAACAAACACGTACGACAGTGTTAAGGCATTTACATGCACTTGCAAGTTCCCCAGTCTTGAGATGCATCTAATGTAATCACTAAACAATGACATTAATGTGATGCCATTCAAGGGGTCTTTGGAATATAGCCATTAATTTGAGATTGAGATCATTGTTCTTGCTCCTATCTCGTATCTCGCATCACCTCGTAAACACCGAATTAGACATTCATGATGCACTGCATATATTCATGCACGGAGTACATCAATATGAGAGGTACTGATGAGACTAACAATATTATGACTATACACAAAAGATTATAATAAAATTTCAAAACAAAATTGCATCTAAAACAATTACGAGAGTCAAATATAAACCGTACTTTTCCAAAAACTCTTTCAGTTAAAATATCAGGAACGTGTTACTTGATACAGATTTTTTTTATTCGATACGAAGCAGAAGGAGATCTACTTTTGAACCGCATTTACACTTGTGACGAGTCACTACCCATCGAAACGAAGTGGGCCAGTATGCAGTGGTGACGGCAAGATGAAACAAGTCCAGTGTGGGCGAAAACATGGTTGTCTGCTGGCTTTTGGGATCATAGAGAAAATGTATACATCGACTTTCTCTATGATTGACGGGCAATCATTACTGCATACAGGCCCATTCCGTGCAAACATGTTGCAAAGGGGCATATGTGAATGTGAAATATTATCTTACAGTATAGTAAAATATAATGTTTCGTAACACGTTATTGTACTTTTGATTTTCTAAATTTTTGAACATCTTTCTTGCAGCCCCGACTTGTCTCTGTGCGATTATCATTTGTTCGGACCATTCTCTGAAGCACTAACTATTCAAAAATAATAAACAAGTGGAAGAGTTTTTGTGAAATTGTCTTAGTTTTATGGAATGATAAAGAATAAGCGACCAATCTGGTGGTGAAAGTTCTATTAATAATATTACAAAAAAAAACTTTTAATAATATTGCACAAAAACAATTAATTAACAAGAAAATTGTAATTTTTTTTTGAAGAAATGGAGTTTACTGGTTAACTTGTGAGGTTGAATCTACTGTGGTCAAAAAGGAACATCGTATGCTACTTGCATCAAAGAACTGAGAAATTCCTGGAAAAAACAAAAAACAAATTCCATATTTGCAGAACATCTGAATACTGAAGACTATGGTCTTTTACAAACTTGTACTAGACATCTTTCACTTTGAACAGTAATAACCGAAAATTAGTTTATCAGAAGCCCTTGACATTGTACCACTTAAAATTATGAAATACCCTCAATAATCTGACCAGCTTTTGAACTCACTCCTTAGAGGAATAACAATACCAATTGACCAATATCAATCTATCTATATTAATAAAATTAGAGGTTATATCTTTTTTTTTGGCCTCCTATTTCATTTCTATACTTTTAATAAGATTATAAGACAATATTCCCAAAAAAAATACATTTATGTTTGTCTGCCTTTCCGAAATTCACGCAAAAACGGCTGGACGTATTTTCACGTCATTTGGTATGATGATAGAGCAAAACCAAGATTCAAAATAGGCTATATGGTATCTCAAAATTTTCATTCAAAGGTTGTTATGGGGTTAGAACTGTTAAAATAAAAATATCTTCCTTATTATTGACAATTATATTTCACAAAAAATGTTTATAACAATAAAACGATTTTTTTTTTTTTTGTTCAGTGAATTTGTTCAATTAGATAAATATTTTAGGAGTTAGGGGAGGCACACTTTAAAACTAAAATCATAAAATTTCACTTATTTACTTTATATCAAAAATGTAGCGTCGTTCCTGATCTACGTCAGGAAAAACGACTTTAGAGTCGTTTTACAGTCCACATCTTTAGAGATGTGGACTGTAAACTGGCTGTGTTCGTTTGGGTAAACGGGTGTAAAATAGGGGTAACAAAATTGCACAACGAGACTTAACTCTTAGTGCTGATTCGATGCGCCGGAAAAGACCCCTTGTGTAATAGGCACTCCCGCTAGCGTAATAGTAAAACTATGATTAGAACGAAACGACAAACTGACCGAAGTCGGCTGTCGTGGCTGCAATAATGCAGGAAGTACCATAAACTAGACTGGTAAAGACAATTGACCACTCTTGCAAATAAAACATGTGGTTTCTTCTATCAAAAATCCCTTCCTAAATAATATAAAGATGAGGATTTAAACAAGGTGGCGCGAATTAAAATACATATAAGAAAATTTGTTTAGAATGAAAAAACATTTCTTTTTCTGTTCAATACAGTTTTTAATAAGAATATTATTTAGGAGGCAACGGAGAATGTTATCTATGAACATAAAATATCTCACTTATCAGCAAAAATGCATATAAGAAAAAAAGATGGGAGCGCTACCTATATACTTGAAATCAAGGCCGGATCATGACATAGACAAATGAGACAAATGTCTAGGGCCCGGTTTTTTGAGGGGCCCGGTCAAACCATCCACTTTGAAAAAAAAATGTAAAAAAATAATAGTTTCCTTTTATTTCACAAAATGCGGAAAATAATAAACATTTTACAGTAAAAAATTATGTACTACTAGATGGTGTTGTAGAGCTGATGCAGTTAAGGCAATTCGCTCTGGGTTCAACCAAATAAAAAATGTTCAACTTGATATACATATCTCTAGATGAATCTCAGAAATGTTCTGTAAAAGTGGAATCACGAGAAATAGCAAACAAAATTAATAATTTAGAATTCATTTTATTAACAGTTATTTTGGGATAAAATTCTTTCCAGAATAAATGCAAGCAGTAAATCCTTACAAGACCCTACTATGCCAATCTCGTTTGCGGCAAATATTTTTGACAATTTATTTAATTACGTTAATAGTTTAAGAAGTTTATTTCCCGAAATAGAAGCGAGGCATTAAACGCGTCAGAAATAAAAACTTACTCCGATTAAAAAAAAAGGTCCCGAAAAAGGAAAGGATTTTTTGATGAAGTTCATCATGATGAGGAAGACGTAAGTTCTTGTAGTCAGGGTCAAGAAGCCTTTAAACGAATTTTTTTTTATGTGATTTGTGACCAAATATCTTTTGAACAAAAACTACGTAGCAAAAGTTATAAAGACATTGGCAAAATTTTTAAAATATTTCATACAGACTTAGATGACGATGTATCAATTAGATCTGAACATTGCTAAAAAAATGGTACAATTAAGACATTGATACTGAAGAATTGGACGAGGAACTGTTGCAATTTATGTTAATTTGTAAAAGCCAAAATTTAAAGTTGCCATCTGATATGCTACAATTTTGACCACAAAAATTGTATCCACATTTCCAAATATAGAAATCTTAGTGCGCATATATTTTTTAACTTTGCCTGTATCAAAGTCATCTGGTAGAAAGGTCGTTTTCAGTATTAAAACGTGTAAAAAATTATTTACGAAACTCATTGAGCCAATCAAAATTTCTTTAGCTGTACTATATATCGAATAAAATACTTTGGACAATATCAATTATGATGAAATAATTGATAATTTGGTAGAATTAAAAGGGAGACAAAATTATTTTTGAATTGTCGTTTTTCCATATTGATTCTATTGGCAGGAAAAAATGTCTAGGGCCCCAAAATAGGTTAATCCGGCCCTGCTTAAAATATCTCATTTATTATTTATTTAACTGAAAAAAAAATATATATAACAGATATAGTTTAGAAAGAAAAAATGATTTTGTTCTATTCAATGTAGTTTTTAATAAGATGTTTTTATGTGGGTAGCTATGGGGGCGCTACCTATATACTTGAAATATCCCATTTATTATTAACTTAACAACGAAATGTATATTCGAAACTTGGTTTACAATGAAGAAACGATTATTTTCTGTTCAATGTAGTTTTTAAAACAATGAATAATTAAGGGGGGCTATGTGGGGCGCTACATATACACTTCAAATATCTCACTTATCATAATCACGTATCAACAAATATGTATTGAACAAAAACTGTACGAAATACGGATACACAAGCTAGTATTTATTATATAAGATGTAAATTTGTAAAAACTGTTTTATTGTTTTCTTTTTACCATTTATTAATATTTTTAGTCTTTATTCATTTAACTTTGACAACATACGTTAATCAAAACACCAACTCTGTTCGAAATCCAAACGAATCTATAACAAGGAAATATTGCGAACCACTGCTGTCTAATCACAGCACGTAATTTGACGCCATATTTAATAATAATGTTAATGGCTCGTCCAGTTGTTCATTATTCCTGTAAACCGAGCTATTTCTCCTCATATAATTTTAGTACGTCAGTTAGAGACGTAATAAGGACAATAAAATGGCCCTTCTCGCAATAACAATACTCAGCAATCCCCTCAGTAAAAGACCCTTCAAGAATTCTAGAAATGAACTAGAGAAAGCGCGTTTGACCCAATTTCAGATGACATCCCCTTGCAGTTAGACAAAATAAAAGGATTTCTTATTTATCACGCGAAACAGACATTATTTAAAAAAGAAGATAAAATTTCACATTGCACAGTATCATTTATTTTTGTAGCACTTGACCTATTTTAAGGTATTCCCATTTCAATATAACTTTGCGTACAAAACAGAATTTAACTTGAACATAAATAATATCACAAAAATAAGAAAAAGAATAAAGCTGAAACTGGAAATATTTGGCAATAAGAGAGAAGTAAACAGCTACTAAATTAAAACGCAATATCTCAGATTTGTAAAGTTACTTTTATACTTTTCATTGAATCTGAATTTTACGAAATTCAGAGTGAATGAAGAGTAGGGAATTTTACGGAATTTGTGGAAAATTTATTCTTCTATTATTATTCATGTATTACAGGCTGGTTAATGAAGGAGGTCTTCTGGTAACTTCTTTTACTACTTCTGCAGCAATGGCCTTGAAAGAATTTTCAAGGTGACGTGAGAACCCCTCAAGTGTGGTCACATCGGATGAATGCAGTCATCGACTGTCACAGAACATGCCCAAGATAACTATTGTAGCAAATTAATATTTTGTAGGGTTTCATAAGTGTAGCTAAAGTCCCTAGATAAAGAAAGTAACGTAAACCATTGTTGCAAAATTTGTGCCCCAGTGTTTGATTGGGAAACTGGCTACAATTTCTACCGTACAGACAGGCAGACAGATAGATCAGTGTTTCCCGAAGGGTGTGCCGCAAAATTTTCCAAATGTGCCACGAATTCTTAAAAAAAAAAACTAGCGTCGTGATTATTTTAACATTATTGTCCGAATATACGTACAACACCATTAATAAGAATAAAGTACACGAAGGATATTTTTATGACGAATTGAAATTGACATATTCTGAATATAGGGGCGTCTGCATTCAAAATGTCTTCTTCTATGACTACGTAGGTGTGCCGCGAAATTTTTCTTCTCTGGAAAATATTCCACGAGAGTAAAAAGATTGAGTAACACTGAGATACACAAACAGACAGACAAACACATGAGTGACACGGTGGTCATACCTACAAAACCCTAAAAAGATAAATTACTTATATATTCTATAATTCTTATATATATATGATATAGCATGATTTTCAGCTTAATCGGAAACTCCTTCCTGCCAATCAGTCCGTTATATCGAGATGCTACTGCATTATGATCTGTATTATCTATTACTTCTTTTATTACGTGTTAATGTAATGTGTATTATATTTTTAATTTCTGTTGTTCAGTTGTTAAATGTATTTTGCAAAAATCTAAATTTTTGTTTTTCTATTTTATTATAATCAACAACAAAGGAGGGGGACCTCCGACCATGCTTGCGGAAGAGGCCGATTTTTCTAGTTATTCCACTGGTTCGGGTGGTAAACTTCATCCTCATGAAATGAAGCCTCCATTATATGTTTGTTAAATAAAATATTATTGTTCCATACAAAGTACCAACGAAACATAATTAAAATTCACTCAAAGTTCAAACATGTTGAATACACCATTGAATTTTCTTTTTTAAATTTTGTCTATAAAACATGCCGACCCGCACAGAAATATACCTGCCAGTATTTTTGTCCTTAATATATTTCTTTTTTTTTACAATTACACCTAAGAGTGGTATAAAAACAAGGTCTTCATGAAAAAAAAACAGTTTTAAATATTTAAGAATGTTCATATTTCATATCTGTCTGCACTCAAAAATTGCTCTGAGCTCCTGGGAGATACTAAACTCATACATTTTTGTGAGAGTTGTCATATTTTTGTTTTAATACTCATAATGTCATGCGAATGGAGGTTTCTAATGCTCTTAAATATTTATACCTTGTTTAAGAGATGAGCCATAAAAGTTAAAATAATTAGGAAAGTAATTTCTTGGTAATGAAAGTAGGGAAATTCGTTTTTAAATGTCATTCTAAATGTAGATATTACACTCAAAAGCTGTTTAAACATACGTTAGAAATACATAGCAGTTAATCAAAAATCGAAATATAATCGCTAAAAATTAGTATGCATTGTTTAAAGCAACGGTTCTCGGCGGGGGTCATATGGATCTTCTTGTTCACGAATAAGAAACAGAATATGGGGGGCAAGGAAACGGCTTAATTCTGGGCGGCCACAAATAAAAACAATATTGGGGGTGCACGGAATCTTTTGAGTGGGCCAGGAAAACTTACTTCTCCGTGATCAAGATATTCAAATTATGTTTGTTAAAGCACACTTACTATATCAGATAACATGGCAAAACGAACACCTTTGCTTAACACTCTTAGACGAAATTCGTTTGGTAAACACAAAATCAGTACCTAATAACGAAAAAAAGCAAAACTCGAATAATTTATCCAAAAACTCATGAGAATAATATTGCTGCTAAGAAATAAGTTCCGAAAATTCCAAATCCAGGGGATAGGCTTAGGTATTCCAACAACATAAAATTCCTTAAAAATTTAATCTTATAATATCTTGGACTTGGTTTTCCAATAATAATAATAATAATAATTTATTTAGCTCAGTTAATCATTACAATGATATATGAGAAGTCAGTAACTTAAAATACAGGTCTAAAATATTTATAAAAAAATATTATTACTTCATAAAATCACTTATTAATTAATTAACATTAATTAATTAACTGTCATTAGAAAAACAATTCAATAAAATTAAAATAATTAAAATAGTAACATAATCAATACATTAAAGTGAAAAATGTGTGGACAAAAGTGTGTAATTTAAAAATAAATAAATAAATTAATCATGTTATCTTCTTACAAACATCTTAATTTCAGGATAACACATTAAAATAAATTAGTAGTATAAAATACCCTAACAACGAAATATTGAAATACAACATACACATAAAATAATTATTTCATTGATCAAGATCTGATGCTACCATTGAGAAAATTCACAAATTTTTAATTATATTCAAAAAATCTTCAACCGAATAAACAGACCCACCCAGTAAGATATTTTTAATTTTCCTTTTGAAATTTAACATTGTTGGTATATTCTTTATATCGGAAGGTAAAAGGTTAAATAATTTTAACCCTTTACTGCATGAATTTTTATTTTTGGCTGAAATAATTCATGAGCATTGGGAATTGGTTGTTATTGATAGAAAAATTAATTTAAAAAATATATTTAAAATATTAATTATTATTTTTATGAAAAAATAATAATTTAGGGTTTGCGCCATACATGGAACATTATGATTCTACATTATGTTACAAAAGAAAATGATTCCTTATTATTTGCTCGTCAATTGCTAGGTGTTCTTCATTAGGGATTAAAAGCAGTCGCCCTCGAATTTTTGAAAGAAAAAGTCGTTGATCTTCTAGTTGTCTTTTCTCAATAAATTCAGAGTTATCGTTGAAGTGCAAATTCCGCTTGATATCCTCAAACCTATTGCAGCCCATTACTTGAGATACTGCAGGCTCCATTGCTGTGTATGTGGCATATATGAATATTCATGAAGTAACGTTCTGATTCAGTTTTAAAAGTAAAATAAAAAATAAAAATCGGAATGTGCCATATATGGCACACTATGCGGTAAAGGGTTAAGCCCACAGTTTCATATGAGTTTTGAGTCAAGACATATCTATTCGGTGGCAGTCTGTAATCTTGCCTCCTCCTAGTATCATGATTATGATAATGGGGGTCATTCCATGTCAAGTGGTCTGATTTCAGAGAAGTGCCCTGCTCGACCATCACGGATTTCGATGAAATTTTGTATGGACATTCACACATGTCCCCAACGAACATTGGTAAAGTTTTACGTTCATCCATGCAATACTTGCTGAGATTTAGTAATTTGTTTGAACTTTGCCATCTTGTACAACTTTTTGCGCTGTATTAAAAAAAATAATAAACAAATCTTCATGAGCGATATCCGTGAAGAAAATTTGATAAAGATGGCAAAGTTTTGTTTCTCTCAACAAAATATTGCCAGAGATACTGCGTCTCAAAGTTGTCGAAATCTCGGAGTCATACCATAGAAGGCTGCAGTATGGGGTCAAACAAATTACTAAATCTCAGCAAGCATTGCATGGATGAAAACTTTACCAATGTTCGTTGGGGACATGTGTGAATGTCCACACAAAATTTCATCAAAATCTGGATATAATAACCCAATAATAACCCAAGGAACATTTTTAACAAATTTAGATCGATTTATAAATATATGCATTAATATTTCAAGAATATAAATACCTGGTACTGTTAATACTGCTAGTGACTTGACTGCTAGTGAAAAACTGACCTGCAAGATTCGTATGATTTCAAGTTGGCTATACATCTAATAATAATAATTATTTTTTTTAACGATGAATACGTCTTTCAGTTTACTAGAATATCCCCAATAGCAAATTCTGTATTTCAATCTGCTAAATATTTGGCCATAGTAAAAAGTCATTATTATGTTATGGTCTACTAGGTATTTCAAATTACGAATTTGAAAACAGGTGGACTAAATTCTATGCGAACCAATATGCGAACCAGATTCTAGAATCCAGTTATCTTCCAAATTATTACAACAAATTCCAAATCAAAATTAGAGTCTGAAAATTGCACCAGTTTCAAGATGTCTACTAGAAATCTTCTGGGTTCTGACCCCAAACAAAAAAACAAGATCCTCCAGAGGCAGTACCACTGCCTCTGACTACGAATAGCGCACATCGCGCAGGTATGCTAATTTTGACATTTTTTTTAAATTTATTTTTTATTTTACATTGGTCTATTTCTGCAACGAGGCGAATCGCCGATGCCAGGGGGCGAACTCCTACACCTGGATAAGGGGTGAATAATTGTGAAATGAGAGTAATGTAAACATATTATTCTCGCCCGAATAATATAACCAACGGAAAATCGAACCACCAACTTCACAATCCAGACTGTTTTCACCAGTCCAAACTGCACGATTTAATGCGCTTGGCCACTCCGTTGGCACTTTGAAAACCAAACCATCTGACAAAATCATGTTTATTTAACCTAAATTTAACCCAAGAATATTTCCAAAATGCTTACACAAGAAGGATCTTTACCAAAATTGCGGTAAGTTGTAGAATTTAAGCATTTGGAGGTTATACTGAGTCGTCCAACTATGCACGTAACAAATTATTACAAGAATGATTAGCTATCTCTCCAAAATTTAGGAAGGTTTCTAGTAAATCTAGGATGTCTTGTCCACAAGTTTTATTAATTAAAACTTTTGGTTATAGTAAGTTAGTTTATTTTATTTTATAGTAAATTTTTGCTGCACAGCAACGATGGCTATTTGTGCTTTGATCGGATTATAATTAACTTTTTTTATAATTTTCTACCCATGAATTACAAATTTTCATTAAGATACAAGTTTATAACCAGTAAAAATGCAGGATCGCAGCAATATTCGATCAATATCAAGGTTGCTGTGAGCATCGAACAAATACCAAATATATCAATTTTGACAATTAATTATTATTTGACTAGTATTTTCGCAACATTTGTGCTTTTTGAAAATAAAATTTGTAAAAATGTGTGATAGTGAGAATGAAAGTGAAAATTTAACTCCACCTGAAATTAGAGAACGAGCCACCAGAACGGCAAACAATTTATTGCCTAAAAAATCAGTGACGACATATGAAAAATTTTATTCGCAATTTATGGATTGGAGAGATAAAAATAAAGTTAGCAGCTTTTCAGAAAATGTTTTAGTTGACTACAATAAACATAATTTCATCAACATCAACAATGATATCCACCGATACTGTTACAAAACTGTCAGCAGAACCGCAATTGCATTTTAATAACTGTGCCATCCACAATGTAATTATCAATTAAAACTAATAACCTTTCAGAGTTTTTGATATTTCTATGTTTTATTTATAATAATTTAGTTGTAACTTCTTGATTGAAATAAATTTTAAAAATAAAGTAATTTTTCATTATTAGAACTGGTCGTAGAAAAAATAATGTATACAATTCTCATTTAATGACCATTAAGACACTCATATTCATTACGACACTCGCTAAAGCTTGTGTCATAATTCTCTTACTCATGTTTTAATGGCTATTATTATATATACGTAGAAATATAGGAAACTTGGCACGGACAAACACAAATAAATAGGATAAAAGATACATATATTCAAAATACATCCGATATCACAGACACTAAATAAATAAAATATTAAAATAAGGTGCAAGACTTCACACATAAAACAATAAGGTCGATTCCCTCATGAAGAGGATCAGCCTGACCATGAATACTCTGTAGTCACCTAGCTGCAACTCACAGATCACAGCACAAGTCTAACTTCTCTCTGAGATACTTGAACTGGACACACTGAGTTGAAATGTATAACAGTTCAAACACAGACAAATCTTTGTTACACGTCTTACAAATAAGAGGATCTTCTTCTCGTAGGAGATGTCCATGAGTGCACCTTAAGGGGCATACACAAAGACGTGTGATGACGGTTTCTTCTCTGCGGTTGCTCCTGCAGAAAGAATCCTACGGTTTGATGGCACTTTTAATCTATCCCACCTTTATTTTTGTATCCTGTTATCCAATTATTTTGTCAATTGGCAAACACCAGATATTTCAGATGACTTTTTGCATCATCGAGAAATATAAAACCCACATTAATCATAGGCCTGTGAGGGGCGGCTTTAACATCTACATCAGCCGCTTCATTTCCTTTAATATGAACATGTCCCGGTATTCAAAACAGTTCTACCCTCACATTCTGAGTATTCAGATTGTGCAGAAGCAATTAGATCTTTAGTACAAGAGGGTGCACTGGATTTGGATCTTGGATACTATTTTGAGCGCTCAGCGAGTCCGTCAAGATAACACTGGAACGACTTTGCTCTGACGAAACAAAACACAGGACTTTGAATATGGCATCAGCAAATTCAGCAAAGCTCTCACACGATATGGAGTGCAAGCGGTACTGAAATTCTGGTAATAGGGCTTTGCTTTCCCAACGATTCGCCACAATCTTTACTATTGTGACGCCAATGTACGTCATACGTTATCTTTCAGTTTCTAGAGATCTTTTTATACGTTGTACATACATCTTGTTCGAATTCTTCTCCAGGTTTTGAGATACTTGTCATGCTGAACGCTATTTGCCTATTGTCATTGTTTGAAATGATCTTGCATCCCAGACAGCGTACTTTAGCGCTCTTGATAAACTCGTCAATATGATCCACATTTTTCTTATCTCTTTATTTCTCCATATTTTTACATTTCGTCTTCTTGCAATGTGCCCTATATTCAGCTCAATACTTCCATTGCTATTGAACTCTCTTTTGCTTCGCTGTAGATACGAGGCAATGTTTAAAATAAAATTTTATATGTTCACCCCTGAGTAAATTCATTATTATTATTACATTTGTGAATTTTGTAAATCCCTGATTTATATAAATAACAGAAGCAAGTAGATATAATTTAATTCCCACAAGATACACTAAAATAAATATAAAAATATGAGTAATGTATATAAAGAGATAATTCATCCGAGAGACATTAACCATTTGTTTAAAATCTTGAAGCGCACACTAGCTTTTTAACAAAAGGTAGAATAATATTTCATGGGTAAGCTAGCATAGCATATGCAAATATTAATAATTGTCTGTTATGTTGGCATTCTGTTGTCAACACGTGTATGTACAGTAACAGCCGCTGGTTAACATTGTTCTTTTCGTTACGTATTTATGACATGCACGCCATGCCACTTTAGTGACAAATTTACAAAAAATGCAAAAAGTTCTCGTTGTTAACGTAATTAAACTCATATTTTCATATTCTCACTTACTAAATAATGGGTGAGTATTGTTCCAGAACAATACTACAGGCTGTGTTGACCAGATTGACGGATAATCATTTAAAATATAAAACGTATATACTAATACTTCGTCACTAGAACTGCGTTAACTCATGATTTCAGGTAAACTGTTTTAAACGTTTGTATCAAATTAGCACAGTTAGCTCTTCTTTTTCTATTATCTTATACGTTCCAAATGTTTGCTATCAACATTTCAATTTGCACCTCGAAACCATTTCTGCATATAAGCAAGCCAGGAATTCCCAGGTAATTGTTAACCTAGGAATTCCTATATTCTTATATATTTTTTTTTTTCGGCGTTGATAATAGTATCAATATAGTCAGGGACAGTACTGTAATAGGTAAGGGGAGTTGGCTGCGGATTCTAGCACGTCAGGCCTGGGAGCCCAGACCCAAGAAAGAAGGTCAAATAATTCCTTGTCAGGCAGAAGATGAGCAGATGGAAGAGCCAAGAACAGAGCCGCAGGGAACAAGGCCAGAGTTCCAGGTCACCAATTCACCCATGAGATCAAGTTTAAGGCAGCTCAAAGGTCGGGTTATAGACACCCGTATTCGGAGAGTGTGGGTACGAAATTTAGCCACCTAGCGATCTCTCGGGGATCCGTGTGTAAAACCACGCGAGACTTCGACGGGTACGCTTTGTATTTGGACTGAATATTCTGGTAAACAGGGCAAAGTCCAAAAACTCGAGACGGACGCTTACAGACACCCGAAGGGACGTGCTTAGTAAGAGATTTGGCAAAGAGACACGTCAGAATTTTGATCTCGGACGCGAGAATTACCGGAAGAACAACCTTGGAGTACCAGGAGGAAGAAGACAGAAGGAAGGAAAGGAAGAAACAAGACACGTAGAACTAGCCAATCCGTCACGAAGACTATTCCATTACGTAGAGGTTTTAGTCCGTATGCCACTTGTGGAGAATCCAACACTACCTGAATATGTTGTCTTTAAAAAGATTTATGCTGATGAAAAAAAAAAAGTTGTAGATAAGGCAGGTACTGTCCACTTAAAATTTTCCCCGACTGTACATTATTTTTGAAAATAAGGTAATTAAATATTTCACAAAAAAGAACATCTCTATCTTCCAGGATCCTGAAGGTCTACCAAATCTTCTGCGACTTTCTGGCATTCAGTTCGATACTGTTTTGAGTCATCGCGTAGCCATTCTTTGTAAATGTCCAAACCAAGTTTTTGCAAACCATCTTTTTGCAATGGTGTTAGTTATGTATCCTTTGACACCCATTTTGGCTCTAATCGCTTAATTAGGTATACAATCAAGCCTCGAGTTATCGCAATTCCTCCTTCAAAAATCCATTTCTACAGTAGTTTATCATTATTTATCCTTCTTATTTAGCTTCCAAACTTTAGATTTTTACCTGCAGATGCTTTCTAATATGGTCTTGTAAATAGTTTTCTTGGGTTTTTGTAGTAGCTTTACCATTCTTAAGAACAGAGTTGAGTTATTTTATAACTCTTTTTCCCTGGTTTAATTTGCTGGTAATATCCACTTGGCAGAGCCATAGCAATGTTTTTGGCGCCTTTGGCCAATAAATTACACTAACTTAAAATATGGTCCTTTTAATAGACAGGTGAAAATAAAAGTGACGACCTAAAAAAAGGTCCATATTTCCAAAATACAAGTGATGATCAAAAAAAAAAGTCCTCACTTCCAAAATACCAGTGATGGCCTAAAAAAAAGATCCTCACTTCCAAAATACAAGTGATGACCTAAAAAAAAGGTCCTCGCTTTTACACTACAAATGACGACCAAAAACATAGAAAAACACACGATGGTGCTCCTCATTAAGCCTCAAGCTCTTGGCATTTGCCCCAATGTCAGGGCGTTGCTACGGCTCTGCCTCTTGGCCCTTTGTAAAAGATGATAGGGTTATACCAAAGTATTTAAATTGCAACATTTTTGTATAGTCTCGTTCTCCAAACGTGATTCATTCCTGTTTCCCCAATTAATTTCTTGCAGGATTCTTCTAGTTTCTTCTCTATTCCTTCCTAACTTACTTCTTCTGTAAGATCATTTGATCCATTAATATTGACCCTAAATACGTGAAACTTTGCACATTCTCAAAAGTGTAATTTTCTATGACTAAGAAATCTTCACTAATCTTTTATCTTTTAAACACTTGCAAGTTCAGCTATCCTTGCTTTTTTATCTAAATCTTCCAAGATCTTTCTCATTGTATCTTGGCTTCTGCCAATGATACCTATCAATGTCGTTCGCATAGACCAGTAATTGCTATTGCTGGGCATATATGGTGTTATCATGGTTTAATTATAAGTTTGCACTAAGCTTTCAGACAACATGCTTCAATGCAATATTAAATAATAAAGTTGCCAGTGGATCGATTTTGAACTTAAAAGGGTTTGGATACCACATTTTGTATTTTAAATTGTGAGGTAACATTTTGCAATGTTATTTTTGATACGACTGTAATCAATTTCGGTCGTCTCCGGGCTAATTTTTTTCTAAATCTGTATTTCGGGCAATCACCGTCCTCTGGTCTTTAACTTTAACAGTGGTTCCTCATATTTTGTACACTGCCGACGCATCACGTGGTTACATGGCTTGATAGCAGTCTGAAACGTTGAGTGCATTTTGTCATAGTCAGTAGGTTAGACGATTATTCGATATGTATTGGAAAAAGAAGTAGGCCGAATAAATATATGCCCAGTCAAGGTCGTACCGTATGTTTTTAAGCTGGGATGGAATGGTGAGGGTGAGCAGGCTCCATAAAATCCATAGGAAAATTATTGGGGTACTGAAGATACTTGTACTCAAGAAACCTTACTCGACTTCTGACTGTAGGGAACTAACCAGAATCACAAGAAGGAATCGAACCAGGAGACTAGGAGAAAGTTGAAAGGAATGAGGATGATAAAGAGGACAATAGGTAATATTTAGTACTGATTATTTAAAACCCATAAGTAAATTATTTATTATTATTATTTCAATAAACCGGTTACATTTGCAACATTTACTCTTTTATTTACAATATTTTTAAAAAAACGGTAAATATTGGTAAACCGGTTTTGATTAAATATTTTATCAAATCACCGGTAACTGAAAAAGCCGGTAAATTTACATTCCCTATTGTTTACTAACTGGTATAGTTATCTGGTCCTTTTTTCTGATGCAACTGTTGAATATCTGCGTGTGTTTTCCTTTCTGCTAATAGTTTCTTCTGTCTAAATATTCTCTTATCTGTTCTTTTTTTCTTTATTTTTTTTTTTTTCTTTAGACAAAGTGGCTCTTTATAACTTCTTCTTTCTTGTTTCATTTTTCTAATCTATTGCAGCCTGACATTTGTTCATCATACAAGTTATTTCGTTTACTTTTTCCTTTCATACCTATCACTTTTTTAGCAACAATCTTAATTTCAGTACTTCCTGGTATATTCTCGCAGAGATCATTTATATCATTCTGCAAGACGTTAACATAAGAGTTATATTTTCAATTTGGTACCTGTATAAAATCAGGAGTATCAATTTATAATTTTAATTAAATATTTAGAAGTGTTTACTGAACTTTAATTACCGAAACGACACCAAAAATACCAGCAGATGAACAAAAATTGCTTCTTCATGTCAAAGAAGTGGATTTTATTAACTTTAGGTAAAGTTATTATCGCTACACGAAATTCTTCAAGGTTTTAAGTAGATTTTTATTGTTTGTAACAAGATCAGTTACTGTCAGTTTGCTGATCTACGGTGTATAAAAAGTTCGATAATCTTGATTTAAGGAAGCAACTCCAGTATCTTGATAACTTTGTACGCTGTATTTTCGAGCAGGATAACGAAATATATTAAGGAATTTGTTGTTGAAAGTTTAGTAGCTCTTAATGATTTATACAAAGATGTAATACAAAATATTGAAATATAGTAATATTATACGTCATTTGTTATTATAAATATTATTTGATGTTTATTTTAAAATTTAATTTATTTATTTAGATTTTCCAAGAGTGATTTAAGACAGGGGTTCTTAAACTTATGTAGTCCGGGGACCTCCTCTTTTTTTTGCGGACCCCATCCCTATCCTAGGCATTTTACGTCGTTCTTGAGACTTAATTTCTGGCTCAATAATCTCATAGGCACTACGTTATAATAAATATTGGTAAAAATGTATCGCTGGTTATTTTAATAAATTGTCTCATTTATAGAGATGAACATTTTTATTAGCATTACGAATAAAAAACATAAAATGAATAAAAATAGTAGTAAAAAGAATTAGAAAAGTTACAAATTATAATTCGTTAAACTCATACAAACATTTCTTGGTCAAATATTGGTCAAAATAGATCTTATCATAATATGTTTTCTGTAAATAATTTGCAGTTGAATAAAAATAATTAAATTTTTCCTAATTATTGTTTAGTTATGTCAATAACTAGTTAGGTAACAACAAATACAAAAAGTCCTGACCATGTAGGTTTTTATTAAATGAGTTATTTGAATAAAAGAGAAAAGTTGGGGGATGTAAAGTTAATGTCAAAATGTTTCGCGGACCCCCAGGGGTCCGCGGACCACAGTTTAAGAACCGGTGATTTAAGATATATTGATAAAATTTTGGCAAATATTTTACATACCATACCTTAATATCATATTCTCAAATACCTTAGGGAATCAAGTGTTCTTCAATTTATGTGTTCATCTAATTCCCAAGTGAATATACAGTAGAATGTGCTAATGTGACGCAGGATGGTCACTTGCTTAAGTTGGCCACTTTTTGATGGTTCCTACAAAATAAAATCTCTTGCTCTCTTTCTACATTATGTGACAACATGCCTATGGTGACCACCTTAATCAGGTTTAACTGTAAACGACAAAAATATTTTAAAACCAGTGGCGAAGGGAGACCTCAGCTAGACTTGCCCACCCACAAAAAAAAATAATAATAATAATAATAATAAAAAAAAATACATATTTTTTTTTTTAATTTAAAAGAAGATTTAGGTAAATCTTCAAAAATACATCAAATTATGTCCTATACAAATTTTTGTCCAAGGCTTGGTTTACTAGTTACGAATTTTTTTAAATTTTAAAGTTTAATAACTTCCGTTTTCGGTTTCGGATTTTAATAAAAAACAATAGACTTCTTCCCAATTATTAGGAGAATTTTTTAATACCAGAACGAACTCTTTAAGTTAAACCGTTTTTGAGTTATCGTGTATACACACAGACACACACACATATGGACGGCACTTCGAAAATAGGTTTTTTGGATTCCCTGGACCATGAAACGTGGTCATCACTCAAAATCTCGACATCGAAAATTTTCGCGATTACAATACTTGCTCCTTATATATTAAGGTCGGGCAAGTAAAAATACAGAAACTTTCAAAATTAATTTATGTAACGATTCATTGAAATAAATTGTTATGTTTATGTTGGGCAGAGAGAGGTCGTTAAAGTGAGGAGGCAGTATGTTTTCGTTACTGACTGTTGGTAGGTAAACTCGCACTTCTTTCGCGTATACATACCGCCATGATCAATCCGTCGGCTCGGGGATTTCTCTGTGGAATTGAGGTAGAAACATTGCCTCAAAGCGATGCTTGTTTTCCAAAACACAGTGAGGTTTTCGGGGACAACCATCACGGTTTCACGCCACCCGTGCGTAATTCGTCGGCTCGGGGAGTTCTCTGTGAAACTGAGGTGGAACAATGCCCTATAGCGATGCTTGTTCTCAAGACACAGTGAGGTTATCCGGGGCCCTGTGCCTCACAACCGTAAGGGCCCGCTACGCTTGACCGATTCTGTACGATTCACAACCGTAGAAAGCCACACACATCAAAAGGTTGACAGACCCAACAAAACTGTATTCGCGGGTAGCAGACCCGTCCGTCGAATCTCACTGAAGACACCGTTATGCGCATTAAGCAGCTGTTAGGTGATCAAGCAACACGTTAGTGATTGCAAATAACGAAGTATAAGATCCTAGTCAACACTAGTGATCTAAAAAATGCTATGGCATGATATGGACTGCATGGTTAGTTTGGAAGTGTAGATTTAATATTAATATTTGAGTAAAAACTTAGGTTATCACTATAAATGTGTTAATATGTATTTACCTTACAGCCATCACAATCAGACGCAATAATAAACTTGTTTGTACTATTTATGAAGATTAGACCGTTAATAAACTATTTGTTTTAAATGTGTCTCAACGTTTCTTTGTAGACATAGCTTCCCGCTCCAAGAACGAATCAACTTCATAATTCAAAACATACAACGTAGGGCAAGACGAATAAAATAACCAGTACATAAATTCCCCAACCGTCACACCCCTAGCGTCCATTTGTCGTATGTGAACTCTAGTTGTTCTACTTGTTCTGTTTTTTACCATTTCCAAATTTATGCGACACTTTTGACTAGAGTATTGAACAGGAACACTGACAAAGCTTCCTCCGAATCTTCGCTCACCTTTTCCGCTTGTCTGCTGATATTGTTGTTGTTATTCTTATGTTGTTTCTTTTGAAGCTGTAACCAACATATTTGAAATCTTTGACAGTACTGACCTCGTTATCTTTCCATATCCAGCTATAGATTTTATCTCTTCCTCTTCTCGCTCAGAAAACCATTACCTTTGACTTACTGGTATTTGACTGCATTCCTACCTGGTCTAGGTATTTTTCCAATATTTTCATAACCGCTTTCAGCTTATTTGCGCTTTTAGCTACCAATATTATGTCGTGCGTACATCCTAGCTAGCCAAAAATTTCCCTACCCACAACAATAATTTTAATATATCCTTATTTAATTTTAATTATAATTATTTTCTTTAATATCATATCTTGACAGTTTGACTTTCCTCCCTATTTCAAAACAGAAGTAATTAATCGTAGCTTGAATCACTATCGGAAGAAATAAAAGTTTGCAATTACAAGCAACAAAAGTAAGTTCCACAATAAAGCTCCACACTTCCTTCCAACAAAGAACTATTGCATCCAATTTCAAACTTAGAGAATTACACATATGCAACGAACTTTCGGAATAATGCAAAACCGCGAAAAGTAATGATGTGAAACAGAATGAATTTGAAGTTGCAATGGAACTGCAACGCAAAAGTCCTCGCACCACTGTTCTACATTCATTTAAGTTGTGCTCTTTATTGTTTCAATTCAGTTACTTGTGATTTCCTGCTCTGTAATTGATTGTTTCTGTTGGCTGATTGTTATTCATTAAGTTTATTTAACAGAAGCAATTTACACCCTTTCTTTCCCACCACTATCGCACTCTTAAATTACATTTTACGTTCAGAGATAATTGTTTTTGTTAGAAAGCTGTTAACTTTCTACTTTTGTTTTTATTTTCTCTTTCTATTTCCAGGTGCCAGAGCAATAAGAATTGAATGCAAGAACACGAGGAAAACTTTATATTTTTTAATTAAACTTGTAAGTATGCATATAAAATGAATACCTACAAATATGCAGTTAAAAGTATAATTACCAAAGCCAGTATTAATTTAACGTTGAATTTTATATGTGCAATAAAATTTCACATAAAAAACACGAATTTTCTTGATATTTATAGGAAAAAGGTGTTTTATGCTAAAAGAATAATTTTAATGAACTAATTTATTGTTAAAGAAAAAACTGCACTCCAATGAGATGGATTCTGGAGACATTCAGCCAGAGTGTCTTGACTGGAAACCTAAAATAGAAAATTATATTTATTTATTTACGTTGCCTTTCGGCTTCGGTTAACTTTTCTACATATATTTCCTCACACTTTACATATTTCTATCTACTTTACATGACATTTACAACAATAACACCGTAAAATAAATCATACACTCTCAAAGTCTTTTCTCCTGTTAATAACTGACGTCATCCATACAATTCCTTTTCCCGTGTCCTCCAACTCCTCGCTAATCCGCCTTCCATTCCACTTCAATTCGATATATCCTCTTAACAAATGTTTCATCGACTCCGATGTCTTCTCTCCACATAATCTGCACATTTCTTCCCCCCACATCTGTCCCTCTCTATTCTCGTTTCCAGACCTGAAACGTCCTATTATGTTTGATTCTTTCCTTCTTAATATTAAGTATCTAGGTAGACCAATTATTCTTATTTCTTTATAATGTTTATTGTTTGTGGATCTATTTATTTTATTAGTTTGTTCTTGGCCCTGATTTTCCCTGTCTCTTTTTATCAGTTCTTCTCTTATGTCCTGTCTTTGCCTCCTCAGTCTTCCCACTTCCTCTGTAGCATATCCGTTTCTTTGATAATATTGGTTTCTTATTTTATTCCATCTTGTGTTCTTGTTCTTTAATACGTCTTTCCACGCTTCTTGCGTTAGTTGGTTTTCTGTGCTATTTAGCACTTTATCTTCATAGTTTATAGCTTTTCTTCTTGTTTCTATTCTCATTTTATCTCGTTTAGTTTCTTCTAGTATTATGTATGTTGGCGTCTGTTTTTTCAATCCCAGTGTCCATTTTATGTATTTGTTCTGTATTCTTTCAATTTTTTCTCTTTCCTTCCAGCCCCATATTTCTGTTCCGTACATTATAGGAAATAGAAAAAATAAAAAATTATAATACACGGCCCTTAGCTGAATGGACTAAGGCCCTTAGTAATGAGCAAAAAAAGGAAAGTCAGGCTCCTTCTAGGCACCAAAAGACGCTGAATCTTCATATAGTCTTGGCTTCATAACAAACAATGCTAAGGCATTGAGCATGCTGTGTCAGTTATATAACGTCAGTGGAAATATTTAAACTTCAAAAGGAACCTACAAATCATGCACATGAGTTATGTAAAAGCAAATTGTTGTGTAAAACTCATTTATGTAATTTGTTTAATAAATAAATTTGTTACAAAATCATTTTATTGGAATTAATAATCAAATTTAATAAATTCCTTTTTGAAATTGTATGTTTTTACGATATATAAATATCAAAAAAACATCAGTACAAAAAACCTTTGTTTAAATGTAAAATAAAATTTAAATTTTAAATCTGATCACGTTCAAGTTGAATCACTTGGCAATAAATAGTAAAAAAAAAACCTTTTTCAGCTTAATTTAGATTCCAAATTTCACCAAAAGTTTTCAATGATAAATAGCCGGATAAACTTCTTTGTGAACCGTTGCCTCTGGAGAATTTTAAAAGTTGGAGGAGTGTGATGACTTGTGTACCGTTTTTATAAAACATTTTGTTAAGTATTGTATATCATTTGTAAATGTTCAGAAAGAAATAGCCCACGCACTATATAGGTTAATTTTAAAAAGTTGATATTATGCAATATATCAGTCAGCGAATGTACAGCTACAAATATCTTTAACGAAATTATCATTAATTGTTATTTGGATTTTTAACACACGATTACAAAATAAGTTATATTGGTGTTAGGATCTTTTTGAATGAACTTGTAACACATGAGCAGGTACATAACTACAACACTCGAAATAAAGGCAAATCTATCCAACCTAATTATATAAGACTGAAAAAATAAAAAAAATAATACTAACTATTATTTAGTAAAGTTCATGAATTTACTGCCTGATAATTTTAAATCTGACAGTTTCAAAACTTTTAAAAATAATATATATATATATATATATATATATATATATATATATATATATATATATATATATATATAACAGACAATCCATTTTATTCTGTCAATGAATTATTGTCTTATAAATTCTAACGCGCTTGCTAGCTAGTATAAATCTCTTTGAACTCTTGCTTTTATATTTAGTGCTAACATGTTTGTAAAATCTTAATTAGAAATAACTTAATAATAATAATAAAAATAATTACAGAGAATTATACGTGTACAGAGGGAAAGGTATAGACAACGGTGAACATGTTCATCTGGTTGAGGGCAACATTATAAAACACCTTACTGCCGAAGGGTCTTACACATTTCATCACTGAGAGGGGTGACTAGGAAGTCTCTTTCATTAAGCAGACCCTTCGCAGCAAGCATATGGCACGACTACGTCAGCTTTGGGGACCTTGACTGTCTAGCATGAACAAGAATGATCGACAGGAGAACCAGAATGATCATGAACATTAACCAAAGTTTTCACTCAAAATCCTCTGTGTAGCGCATTTGCCTCTCTCATCAAAACGGGTGTCAGGTATTACTTAAACTGGAGTTTGCACTATTAGCTCGTCTTGGTTAAGGCTAATAGTATCCTCAGAAGTCAGGTCCAACTATTACATTTCGTTAGTGAACACAGTTAGTGCATAGTGGCAAAGGGGCGTTTCTTTACCAGGTAGCACGAAGAGCAGCAAAGGGATTCGACGTGGCAGATTAAAACCCCATCAGAGAAAACGCTGGAGTACAACTTTCTCTTTAGAGGAGTACAACAAAGTTACCGTTGTGGTGAAACGAGGGAAGATAGACATGTTGACAAAAGAACACATGAGTAAAAATATGCACACTGTGTTCTTCAAACCTATAAAAAAAAAAAGCCGCAGTGAGAGAGCGCTCCATATGGTTTTAGCTGGCACGCTAGCAGACCATCAGAGTTTGGGATGCAGGCACGTGTATTTGGTTCCAGTACTCTTGAATAAGACGTGGATCATATGATCAAAAGATATAGCAAAGGATGAGGCCACAGAAAATAAACAAATAATTATTTGCACCGACCCCCTCGGTACAATCCAGGATCTCACGAAACAATAAAGAAAGAATCCGTTAGTCCAGAAAACCACCACAAAGCCATCTAGAAGAAAACCAAGATTCAGATTGTCTGGATTCCGTCCCATAAAAACATAACCGGCAACGAAAAAGCGGCGAAATCAGCTCTGCAACTTCCCATCACAGAGACCACCATCGCACCAGAACACTTCATAGCCGTAATAAAAAAGAAAATCAAAAATCATTCGAGCGACATATGGGAGGAGACTATGGTTAACAAATTAAAAATCACAAAACTAGACATAAGAAAATGGCCAACCATTGGCGCACGACGGGACCATATTGTAAAAACAAGGGCAAGCATAGGACACACTATCTACCTTTATATATTTGAGAAATAAATCGATTCAATATGTGCCACATGTAACACAATAACTGTTGAACATATTGTCACGTGGGTGGCTGGATGGAAATGCAACTCCTGGACTTAACAATACAATTTATTAAATAATTATAGAATTACAGTGTTATTGTAAGATTGTATTCGTCCATGGGAGTTGGGGGAAGTCTTTAGTGCACCTCGTGTTGGCCGGAATCTGCTTGGACCTATTTTCGAGGCGAGGGTTGCCCATCAGAGAGTCGAAGAGCCTAGAGAAGCCTTCCCTCACTCACATGGTGATGTTGATTGGTTCACCGAATGTATCGGTATATGTAGTCGATCTCTTGGTCGTCACCTTGTTGAGTAGTACTCGTAGAGGAGTTGCTAGGTTCCTCTGCCCGGTTTCCGTACGACATTCATTTACTTATACCTCCGATTGACCTAGTTCCGAAAAAATTCATGACAAATATTACTCAATTACGAAAATGCAGCGTATGCGTCACGTAATCAGGTTACATATGCTAGACGCTGACAAATAGTTTTTTAATCAAACAGCTGAACGTCACAGTGTCTAGGTGTCACAGTCCTGACCTTGGATGACCTTTGTGACAATATCATCATTCTATGCACCAAATACACACAAGAAAGGCTGAAACATAATGACCTAAAATCTACTCTCAAAAACAACATCACAACTATCACAAACACATTAAACCAGGTATGTGTAACCTACAACCCGCGGGGCAGATCCGGCTCGTTGTCTCATTTCGTCCGGCCCGCAATATCTATCCAAAATCCCACTGAATCTGGCCCGCGAGTATATCTTTGTTTTCAGAGATCAGATGCGGTTATATGGTTGATGTTGTTGTGGAACAAGCGCCACTTTCTGTGCAAATGAAACTACTTGAGGTACAAGAGAACTCAGATTTGAAGTAAAAAATAAAGGACATTTCACTAATTGAGTCCAATTAGTAACCGTCCCATTAAAATTAAATAAACATTTTGTTCTTATTTAACATTATTTATGCAATATAAAAGATTTTCTATTTTCTTTCTTGTTTTTTTTTTTATTAATGTTATAAATTTATTTTTTTGTATAGTTTAGAAAATTTAGAATTTTTTAGTTATTTTTTTATAATATAGATAATTTCAGTTTCATTCTAAAAAAGAAGATACTTGAAAAGTTCTAGCCCGCGAATGTATTTCACATCGCTATCCGGCCCTCGGTCTTTTGGAAGTTGCACATGCCTGCACTAAACTATCTAAAAGACATCAACCTGTACCATCAATTTTAAATTGTAAAACTATGTTATCATATGTATTATATACGAGTTTTTTTTTTTTTTTTTATTTATTTATTGTTTTTAGACACTTCAGCGTCAATGGCTATTAGTGTCTGTGCTACAATTTTGTTATACAAATTATTAATGCTAATCTAAAGACTATTTTGTACAGTAATTATATGAGTAGTTTTTTTTTTTACAATGTATTTCATATTTTATTATATAAGTTTATGGCTTTTAGGTATTTCAGAATGTTCCTTGTCATTGCGATTTCTTGTTTTAATGCTTGTTGTATGTCCTGTGGTATGTTGTACATGGTGCGTGCATGGTGGTATAGTGGGCAGTCTGTTATTACGTGCCTGACTGTCAGGGGCTGGTTGCAGGTCTCACATATCTTTTGGTGTAGTCTGGCCATTATGTGCTCATGTGTCAGTTTCGTGTGTCCAATTCTCAGCCTGGTTATCACAATTTGGTCTCTTCTATTTGTCTCAGTTGTCCAATGAGTAGATGTCGTTTTTTATGTGTCTCAGCTTATTTTCGGTTGTGGTGGTCCATTTATTCACTCGGACCTGGTGGAGTTTATTTTTGATGGACTGTTTTGTGTACGTAATATTTGGAGCGATTTGCACGAGATCATGTAAATACCTATAGAAATACCCAATATGTTAATATTGTACTAGAATTAAAAAGTGCTAATGACTTCACAGTTGAAGCACTATATAAAATAATTTAAAGTGGTCTGTGATATGTAAGAAGATAAGCAATAGTGGTGCTTATCTTTTTACGTATAAGTGTATTATAGACCAGCGTTTTGTGATCTGACACGGTTTTCTGTAAAATTTTCAAAACATCTCTATATTAATAGTTAATAAGCTTTCAAAACAAGCTCTCTAACATGAAATGTATGTCACGTAAAATCGTAAAGAGAAAAGTTTTGTTGCTACAAATATTATAACAACCGTACTCAAACAACAGAAAAAGAAAATAAAAATGTGTCGCATTCGAGTAAGAATGATATACCTGCGATCGTGTAAGGTCAGGCTGAATAAAATATAAAAGTAGATATGCAGATGCATCCACATAAAAATAGGAATTGAAGTAAATGGAAATTTTGAAAATGTAGAACGTTTTCAAATGAAGACTCCGCTTGAGATGCTATGATTGAAAATAAAATGTATATGGCTCGGAAGAAATAAGTGAGTTGGGAAAACTGCACGAAATTGAATTATATAACAAAGTATGTCACTACGTGTGGATTTCAAATAAATTTGTTTGAAATATTTTGATGCATTTTTGATATTTGTTTTGCATAAAATTGTCATCTCACTGGTGCAATATTTTCAAAATATCCCACTATTTCAAATGTATCTTTTCTTTATCTTCTATATATTGAATTGCTGAAATCGTTACACAGTGAGTCATCGATGCATTGTTTTTAAAGGGGACGGATATCAATTAATACGGAAAAACAGTAGTTGCTGGAAATCATTAAAATCTAATAATAAACTAAAGAAAAATGTAATTTATTTTTTATTATTAATTACGTTGTAGAGACATATATACAGTACCTAGACAAAATTATAACCACTTATGAATTTTTAAAAATTCATTGTTTTACACAAAATCAACAAAATAGTAATTCACCAATTTTATTTTTATTTTGTATTTTATTATTTCAAATTATTTTAGTACATTTATAAAATGTTTTTTAATATTTTGTGTTGCCTTTTTAGGGTTTTGTAGGTATGACCAAAAAACCCTTATACCGTCATTTTGTCGTCTGTCTGTCTGTCTGTCTGTCTGTCTGTCTGTTCGGTAAAAATTGTAGCCAAACGGCTAAACCTAGAGAGTTGAAATTTGGCAGGCTTATACAACTCTTTGACCCGCACATAGGAAAAATACTAAAAGATCTCAAAAACATATCCCCCTAAAAATATAAACAAATATGTGCTAATCGAAAAAAAAATATTTTTTTATAATTATGAGTAGGGTATCAAATGAAAGCCCTTGGTACGTGGATTAACGATAAAATTTTTATTTTTGCAAAATGATTTTGAAGTGATATTTGCCAAAATTGTGCAAAAAAATTTTTTTCCCACACCCTGTAGCCCAGATGGTTTAAACTAAAAATCTGAAAAAATTCTAAGTAATGTACATTGGTGTGAACCGGAATAGTTCAACAGGAATTTTTAATCAGATTAGGTTTATGGAAAAAAACGCATTTTTTGTGATTTTTGGCTAATAATGTACACAAGTTATAGCTTTGTAACACGCCACAATGGAACGTGTGTGCTGGTCTAGTGGTATTTCACGCTGATTTTTCATCCAAGTAACCCGATCCGAAAGGGATCGAACCCTGTGAGAAGAGACTAAATTATTTTTTGTTTTTTTTTTTTTTAATTTTTATATTGTTTCAATTATTTTTTCAAAATTCTAGTTATATTTTGGCAAATGTTGCATTTAATTTTTAAAAGCGTAAATTTAATAGCCAGTGGAAATTGTTTAAATTATAATTTAATTCTGTTTCAATGTACACGAAATCAGAGGGGCGGAACTTATAACAACCAATGGAAGCCATAGGCGCAATTTTATAAATTCTTAATGAACCTTGGTATATAAAAAAAAATACTGCACATATTTAGAAACCTAAATAATGGTATTAAGCGTTCGAATTAAAATTAACAAAAAAAATATTTTAATGTAAAATTTGTTTTCGCATCCAAAATAATCATCATTCACTTACTAAATACCTGCAAAACCCTGAAATGTGTGAAAATTCACACTTCACATCAATTTTTTTTACTGCCGCAATTTTTTTTTACTTTGCTTTTATTAATGCCGCAATTCTTCGAGGCATACTCTCAAAACATGCCCTAATACAATTTTCAAATCTGGAGATCCATGCCATACTTTTTTAATATTATCTATTAAAACTTGTTTATTAGTATTATTTAAATCATAAACAAGTCTTTTCAGAGCGTTCCAAACATTTTCGATTGATATCCGGCGAATTACCTGGCCAGGGCAAAATCGGTACTTTTTTTTCTTGCAAATCGGTCTCAGAATAATAATACAGAGTTGAAGATGTTTAAAATAGCTTATCTTTTAATAAATACACGATATGTTAAAGAAATAAATAAAGAAGTATATGATTATGTGTCGGCATTTTTAATAAACAGTTGTTTTTGTAACTGGTTATAATATTTTGTCTAGGTACTGTACATGTTGTACCAAGGTAGAGGGAAAACGACTGATCTCGAAAAGGTGTTGTGTGAGCAAAAAAATAACTGATGACCAAAATGTATCCAAAGAATCGAATAGTAATATTAAAATTTTCCGGAACAAACCGGAAGTACAGGATATCAAGGACAACTTTGATTTTTTAAGTGGGAACATATATCGTTTATCTTTGGGCAGAGCTTTTGAATAAAAATATGTTTTACTTAAACATTCTTTAATATCTTTTATGGTTTACTAAAAATTGTATTCTCTATAGCGAATTTTTATTTATTTACAAATGTTCAAAGTGCCTTCCATTTTGATTTTAACACTTACACATCTTTACTCTTGAACTATCTAACTCGGAGCATAAAATAATAATAATAATAATAATAATAATAATAAAATATATTTTACGTTTCTAGTCGTACTTGCTTTATTTATTTACATTTGAACATATAAAGCATTTATTATTTGATGACCGTAGATTAATAGCAGTAGTATTTTATTTAATAGACATATTAATAGAGATATTTTATTTAATACAAGCATATAGTTATAGCCCCCCATTATATGCGAGTCAAATACAATATATTATCTACAGCTATATAGTTTTATTAAAAAATTTATGTGAAGAGTGAATTTTCACATATTTCAGGGTTTTGTAGGTATTTAATAAGTGTAAGAAGCCAACATAATATTGAATGTCTAGGAATATTTGTTCTATAATCACAAAATCAACAGTTTTTTGATAATTACTTTTTTTTTCGTTATTTGATTACTAAGAGTTTCCATTTATTTTTTTTCAACTAAATCAATCAGATTATAGCCAAAAATCGTTTTTTTTTTTTCTGCATTTGCTTCCTATTCATGTCTTCATTAGATTAATAAGAAAAATATTTATAAATGGCTTTATTTTTTTCAATTTCAGAAACGTATCTCTCACTATTAACAATGTGTTATTTGATTTATTAGTATTTCATTACTATAAATGATTTATTCCTCTTTCATACCTTGAAAACGAGTATCTAAAGTAATTCAAACAATAGGTTGAACCACAACGTATTATAGTATAATAAAATATATGAACACTACACTATACACTCTACGGTGTAGAGTGTAGTGTTGCGTTCATAGAGTCTATACATAGGAACTTGGTTCTCAGCTAGTCAACTGTCAAAATATATATATATATATATATATATATATATATATATATATATATATATATATATTATTAGTTTCAAAAAAAGACACGCTAAAATTGTAAAAATTGTACTTTTCCGGCTCAGATCAATTGCCTATAATTTTTTCAGATTTTAGTTTAACCCATTGAGTAAAAGGGGGTGGGACAAGAACTTTTTGTCATATTTTTGGCTAAAGTCGTGTTAAAAAAAAACGAATTTTAAAAAACTACCACACAACAGATTTAAAAAGAAAAACATGTTTTTTCAACGCATAAAAGTCAATATATTTCGAAAATCTAATCTGATCAAAAATTCCTGTTGAATTATTTCGGTATCCATCACTGTTCATTATGGGGATTTTCTTCGGATTTTTAGATCGACCCCTCAGAGAGATAGGGTGGGGGCAAAAGTTTTTTGACATTTTAGGCAAAAATCCTAAAAAAAAAAAGATTTTTCAGAAATAAAAATTGGTTTGTTGATCCACGTACTAAGAGGTTTCATTTAGTATGCCACTCAAAATTTAAAAAAATATGTTAATTTTTTTTATTATATACATACCATAACTGTTTATATTTATCTCGGGATGTGTTTTTTTTTGAACTCTCAGTATTTTTCCTATATGTGGATCATAGAGTTGTATAAGCATGCAAATTTCAATTATCTGTGTTAAGCCATTTGGCTACAATTACAGAGTACAGAGAGACAGACAGACAGACAGGCAGACACATGAGTGACGTTATAAGGGTCTTTTTTGTGGTCATACCTACAAAACCCTAAAAATTAGTAAATTTAATTTCATAAACACAGTAATTCTAAGTGTCGGTTGTTTAACTTCAGAACCTACGTTACAAGATGGTTACCGAACCATCAGCTGATTGTATTATACAACAATATTTAAAATAAATAATAATAATAGGTTCCCAATGCCTAGATTGGCGTATAAGGGACAAGTTCTCCGTTTCTAGACCGTCGGCTATAGATATGAATGCTACATAATCAGTGTGAAGTTTTGACCTACCCTATTATCCCTGTATAAACAAGTGCTCATTTAAAATATTAATCACTTGAGGCTGAGTCCACCCCAGAGCTGACTGCACAATATTGAAAGATAAAAATCCGAATCAGGGAGGATTCAAACCCGCGTTTCTGTTGTCCGTAGAATATATTGTTTAAAATACTATTATTTATTGTTTAAGTTATTTTAACTTATAAATAATATTCTAGTTATAAAGATGGGCTGTGTGAAGCGCAATTAGCCACATTGCTGAGCACCAAACATTTTTACTGATTAGCTAACTTACTAAATTAAAACTTGCAGTGTAAAAAAGTTTTCACGGGTGAGCACGCATGCGCGTCACTTTTTTTACACTTGCTGCAATATGAACACAGCTTTCAAAATCTACGCCATGATTTTGGAGGAAAAATTAGTGACAGAAGTGGAGGATAAGGAAATTCTACCAGACGATCAGGCTGGATTTAGAAAAGGGGGAGGAACCATTGTCAACATCTATATTTTAAATTATGCCATACAAAATGAGCTGCAGAAAGAAAAAGGGCTGCTCTACGCGTTCTTCGCAGACTTACAAGGGGCTTATGATAATAGGTGTGTTCATTTGTGTTATCCAAACTGTTTTTAGTTGTCTAAATTCCAAAAAAGCGTTCGTTTGTATGTTCTGAACAGTCCAAGTATTGTTCGTTTGTCAGTTCAGAACAGGTTCTAAGTTGTCTAAACTCTACTACGTCTAGAGGAAGTACAAGTTCGGACAAGTTAGAATAAGTTTGTGACGTCACTCTTTAACTTTTTTTGACTTTATTTTGTTTGTTTAAATAACCTAAAATTGTAAAAAAAAAATGTTGAAAAAAGCATTTTTGGTGAAATGTTCAACAGGTGAAGCTTTAATCTAGGATAAATATTATATTTTTTCTTGTGGTAAATATAATAATTCCACGGAAAAAAGTTACTATAAAAAAATGACTATAGTAATTCTTCTGCATCATTATCAGCAATTATTAATGAAGTCATTAATAATTTTAATCAAACACAACATATGTATGTCTCGATCGGCAGATGACAGCTGTATATTAGGTTAGATTAAACTGCAATAACTTGTTCAAAGTACGTTCGTTTGTACCATCATCTATTTCCTGTGAAATAATGTTCTGATGACGTCACGACCTAGTTTTAAGGACAAGTTAGAAGAAGACAAACGAACAGATCTATTATGAGTAGAGAGAACTAATAAATTGGCTGAGAAATTTAGGCATAGGTAAGCATCTCGTGAACAAAATAGCTGAAATATATGAAGAGACAATCAACAAAATTAAAGTAGGAGAGGAAGAAAGTAAGACATTTTGGACAACACAAGGAGTCAGACAAGGATGTCCACTTAACCCATTTCTATTCACGATTTACTTAGCGGATCCTGAAGATAATCTCAGCAAGAGACAGACTGGAGGAACCGTGGTTGGGAAAAGGAAGTTCTGGTCCCTTCATATGGAGACCATCTGGCAATAGTCGCAAGAAATAAGACTCCAGAAATAATGGGAGAAAAAAAGTATGATCCTAAATACGAATAAGACAAAGGTAATAAGATTCATAAAAGCTCGAGGAAGAGACCATAACGGAAATTTCTTTTGCACAAGACAGAGTTGGAAGAATTTAAAAAAATAAAATATTTATGATATACATTTCAGAAAACAGGCAGAACAGTGAGCACATCAAAGAAGTGACAAAAAAAGCGAACATGGCACTAGCACATGTATGAGGTATCGGACAGAGAAAATTCAAAAACAGTTTCAAATATAGATGTTACTCTTTGACAGACTCATAGTTCCAATTATGCTGTATGGAAATGAAATATGGGGCTGGAAAGAGAATGAAAAAGTGGAACAAATACAGTACAAATACATCCGAAGGGCACTGGTTGTTCATAAAATAACTCCTACTTATATTCTGTTAGAGCAGTGGTTCCTAAAACTGGGATCCGGGTCCCCTAGCGGGTTGGGAAGTGGTTTTCAGTTTTACAAAATAACAGTTATATTGTAAACTCTTGAAATAGCATAATAGCCGAAATACGTATTGACAAAATAAATATATTAGTGAACCTACCTAGTGTTTTTAATTGAATTTTTTTAATAAAATACTATTTATTTTTAGCCCTGAAATAAATCTAAAATTAAACATTAAATAACTAAGGAATTAGAGAGTAAATACTTAAGACTAATACGAGAATAGAAAGAAAAATAAAAAGAAATGTCTTCATTAAGTATTAAGTAATGGGTTGTAAGAGCAGCCAGTGAGCTGGGCTACTTGATAAATGGCCAAACGAATTACACAAACACCCCATTCGTAATTTAATTCAAGATCAAATTAATTAATCAACTGTTTTAAAGTTTTCTCTATATATCTAACTCAGCAGCTGCATTTTATAAATTACATGACACTTGCAGACGTGCCAAAAATAAATAAAAGTATAAAACTTCAGTTAAAATATAGACAACATCGTTTTGTTTTCCACTGAAAATTCCTAAAATTGTTTTAGAGTACTACACAATGGTCCTGAAATACTGGCATAAAAACACATTGTGCGATGGTATATTATTTATAACGTAATGAAGTTCTGATTCTATGGTGATATTTTTTCGCTAATTATTGCCAATATTTAGTTTTTTGAACTGAATGAAGAATTTTTGGTCTACCTATAAAAAAATATAATAACATGACAGATTTGTTACATTGTATCCCGCGAATTTTTCATAAATATTTTAAGGGGTTCCCTAATTATTTTTGCAAAGAAACCATTATTGTTAAATTGTATAACAGATAAGAATAAATTAGTTGTAAATGAAGCTAAATCAAAATTACTGCAAGTGGATACCGTATGCAAGAAATTACATAAAATTTACTATTGTATAATAGAGCAATTTGTTGAACCAAATAGTCTTAAACAGGTATATTATGCACTGGTCTACTCTACTTTGGCCTACAATGTCTGTGTCTGGAGTTATTTAACTGTGAGCAAACGAGTATTCATTTTGCAGAAGCGAATAAGGCGTGAGTCTTGTAGAGACTGGTATATTAGGTATATTAGGTCGTCAAAGATGGAATTTGTAGAAAAAAAAGTCAAAGTTGGGTGATAATTTACAAATATAAGGAATTATTTTATTCATCAAAGTATGCACCCATATTGTCTATACAATTTTGCCATTGAAGCGGCAGGTTGTTCAGGCCGGTAGTATAAAACCCTGGAGGACGAGAGTCAATGAATTGCAGGAAGGCCAGTTTTACAGCATTGTCGGAATTAAACTGTTTTCCTATTAACAAGTTGTCCAAATTGCGGAAAAAGTGGTAGTCAATGGAGGCTAGGTGAGTATGAAAGATGATGAAGAAGTTCCAACTCTAATTCCTGTAGTTTTGCCACAGTCATTTGTGCAGTGTGTGGTCTAGCGGTATCATGCAATAAGAAGGAGTCGATCTGTTGACCAATCTAGGTTGATTTTCTTCATTAAGCTTTTCCTTCATTTCGTCCAGTTGGTTGCAGTAAATTGTCACGGGGTGGATTCAAGAATGGACATATTTTCTACAAAATTTATTATATAATAATAATTTTACATCAGAAAACAATTAACTGTCAGAATTGCTGCTGGTGTTTTCCGTTTGAAGTTGATGTAAGTCGCGTTCTTACCCCGGCTTCTCCAGGATCGGTTGCACCACCCCAGATATCCGCACGAGGCGAATACATGGAGAAGACCTATATATATTATATATTTATATTATTTATTTTACATCGGCCTTTATTTCTGCAACGAGGCTAATCGCCGACGTTGAGAAGACCTATAGACGACACTCACATCTCGTGTTGGCGGCTTCAACAGCTGGGCTGCTCCTTGGGCAGTGTGCTCACAAGAATGACTACTGCTTGGCTACCAAGAATGACTAACAGGAATGACTAACTAACTACGACTCTATTCCCTAAGACCATTTTATAACTGTTAACCAGGACACTATGACGTCAGCTTCTACCTCATTTGTTTTGGAAACAATATTCATTTGTGTAATTAAAGACCATAGTCGGCACAATTGAATAATGTTTATCAACACATTAGAAAGTAGTTCAAAACTTATGTTGGCAAACACGCAACACTCTGCACATTCTTTAATTCCCAAAACCGTAAGTCAGCAACTGCGACCTACACCGCCTAAAGGCATTTTCTTGAAACTGTTAGCGACAACATAGGCTTTGTCTACCGCAAGGCTGATACATGATTTTTATACTTTTTTTTATAGAATTTTTAAAATCTGGTTAGTGGTCCCAAGATGATATTTGTGCGCACGGGTATTACACAGTCCACCTTTTCGGTTTATATTTAATTCATTTTGGTATACAATTTATAATTTAATCAAAATTGAAGTAAATTTTATAATCGGTTCAGTAGTTCCGAAGTTAGGATAATTTTTACAGGGAAAGTAATCTTGGGTTAGTTTGAATCTTTCTCTCCCGTTCTTACGAGTCTGTAGACACGGTTGTAAATGAGCCAGTTACTATTCACTATCCAGTTGAATTCCTCAAATTTCTAACCCCATTAGAACTACCACCTCACGCTCTTACTTTGGAAGTAGGTGCATAGATAATATTGCCGAGGAACATAAACCTGCCAAAATTATGTAACGGAACACACTTACAGGTGAATAGTATAAGAGAAAATGTAGTAGAGGCAACTATTATGACTAGTTGCAGTACACGGGAAAAGGTGGTAAGCCCTACAATACCGACGATTCCTTAAATTTTTCCATTGAAGATACACGCCTCCAATATTATCTCAAGGTTTGTTTTAGTAATTATAAATGGCAGGGTCAAACTCTAAAGATAGCTGGCGTTGATTTGCGGTGTCCATGCTTCTCACTTGGTCAATTATATCATTGTGTTAGTTGTAGAAACAACCTAGTCTTTTACATGTTTATAGTAATGTCTTCTATTCGGTCACCTAATTAGGAGTAGGTATGTAAAATGTTTCAAGAAAATATAGGTCAATAATACTGAATTGTCTCCGAGTGGAAGTCAGGGGCAGCTACCATCTTATAAAATCTGAAATTACATACAAATTTCTTAAATAATTGGCAGGCCAGATATCTTGAATTAAACTGGGCTCAAGCTTAATAATAATTTTAAGAAATTGATATTATTTAGTTATAGTTATGCTTTATTTTGCGATTTTCTGATTATTTTAAATTACTGTTTAAGCCAAAGTAAACCTTTTAAGCCACAATTAATTGAGCCGCCACAATAATTTAGAAAAACTTATCGTACAGGGGAAACCAGATGGAAAGCGCCGCCGCAGTAGATCGCCTACTCGATGGACCGACCTTGTATCCGATCTCACAGGAACGAGTCTTATGACAGCTGTTAGGGATGCTAAAGATCGAGTGACTTGGCAACGGGTAGTCCGAAGAACATTAAATGAAGATAACACATAATCATGTGATCACTACACATCGTTCACGATGTTAGATTAAGAAGAAGAAACTTTTTAAAAAAATTCTACGGGCCGGATTATATCTTCTTGCGGTCCGGATTTGTTTCGCGGACCGTAGTTTGGAAACCCCTGCCTTAAATAATCATACAGGATCTTCTTAGTAAAGTTTATATGACGAAAATTCAAGAATTTTTTTGTTAAAACTTCGAATTTACGTTATTAAATTAAGGTTTCAAACAGTTTAGTTTTAGAAGAAGTTAATTTTTTATAATTTAATTTATATTTAAGCTAAAACATTTTTTTTTCTTTGACCTAAAACCTTATTATTAATTAATTTATCGGGATATAGGTCATAAAATAATTCAGACAAATTATTGAGTAAAGACCAGGCATTAAAAAAGTATTGTTCGGAACCATCATTTTCATTTTTAAAAATAGAACAAATAAAGTTAAAAATACATAATTTAATAAAATAAAATAATTAAAAATTATAAAATTTTTTTTGTTATAAAATCACAGATTACGGAGACTAAAATATCACAGGTGTACAGTTCTTTCTGTGATTCTAATATATTATAGAAAAGATCATCATCATCAATGGCGCGATAGCCCGAAATGAGCCAAGGCCTCCTGTTTCCAGGTTTCGTGACCATTTTTACATTCAGGAGTAGTATGGTCAGTATTACGTCCATTTTTTAGCGAACACAGAAAGGCACCTACAGTTTAAAGCCGGTTGCGAACGACTAAGCAGAACCTGTAATTTGTATAAATATTTTTACACAAATTATTGCCATAAGCAGGAATTGAACTCACGTCGGTGCCCTTGCTCAGCGGTCAAGTAGTAGGTACAGACGATTTAACGTTTGCAGCTACAGGCTTGCTTAATCTAAAGATGATAATTTAGAATATCGAAACGGGTCTCTACTTAATCATTGTTTCAATTATTTTATGACATATTTCCCTATAAATTAATTAATAAAACAAATTTAATTTTCTAAAGAAATAAACTAGTAAAAAAAATAATAATCCAAAGGTAAACGAGAAATACTGTAACAAGAAAAGTGATATAACTTTTCATCGTTCCAATATCCGTTGATAGAAAAAGGAAACGTTCTCTAGAGTCATATAGAAATTCTATTCAATGCCTTCGCGACTAGACTCACATCATATGAAGACAATACTAGGTAAACACGATATTCTGAATGTAACCTTCGTAGGACCAAGGAGTTGGCAATGTCTTCTCAAAGCATTAACATACATGCATATAATATAAAGTTGAAGATCATTGGCGTACACTATCCCCTTAAAACGTACATTACATTATATATTCAATTAACAAGCTACAGAAATTACTGTAAGCAAACAGAATAAAGTTAACTATTTAACATGGAAATTAACGAACAATGTTAATAAATCATAGTCATTTTAAGATAAGTTTATATGTCATTTTGTTTAAATTAATTTTCTCCAACTAGATGGCTCTACAGGTAAATTAAAAGGTTCGTAGATAATGGTGGTGATCAATTATAAGTACGTTCCCCGGGCTTTTATTCTGCATATATTATAAAAAATGGTGATAAATGATGTAGTTGAAATTTATTTCGTGTTTTTTCTGAGAGCTGTTGCATGTAGGAAAATGATAAGTTTTTCATAAATAATTACGCATGTAACAAGGCTATTCATTTCAACTGCAACCGAAATGGAGTACTTTTAAGTTAATAAATATGCATTGCGTGATGATTGCGTCTGGCTGCTTGTCCGCTTGTTACCTTTAAACTATAAAAGATAAAGTCACGTGGGTGGTTTGATTGAAAGACAACTCCTGGTTTCAACAATACAATTTATTAAATATATATTACATTTACAATGTTTTACTGTTGTCAGTGCAATTGTATGAATCTCTTCATGGAGTTGGGGAAGTCCTCGGTCCATCCCGTGTTGACCAGGATCGACTTGGACCTAACTCCGAGGCGGGGACTACCCATCAGGGAGTCGAGGAGCCTGGAGAAGCCTTCTTCCACTCACATGGTACTGCTTGCTTGGATCACCAGCTGTACAAGTATATGGCGTTGGTGTCTCAATCGTCACAGTGTGGACTGGAACGTGTAGGGGAGTTGGATAAGTTCCTTTCCCTCGATACCGTGCGACGTCCATGTATTTGTACTACTGGTTGACCTAGTTCCAATATTCATTCTTCCTGACAAATATTTCTTTATTACGAAAATACGGCGTATGTATTTCGTAATCAGGTAACATATGCTAGACGCTGACAAATAGTTTTTTAATCAAACAGCTAAGCATCCCAATGTGTAGATATCGCCATCCTTACCTAGGATTACCGTTGTGATAATATGTCAAAAATATATGACAATAAATAAATATTACTAAAATAAAGTCAGGGAGAGCATATATCCTAAATCAATAAATAACTCACAATTATCATTTATATGTTTTCATTTTCTACGAAAATTATAACGTTCAGTTTGCTTTGGAATATCGTCGTAACCTTTAAAAATGAATAAAGACATATTACTTCGATGGCAATAGCATTTACCAACGAAAAATGAAGTCCTTTGATATACCTATGGTTTATAGATCAGGAGTAATTACGATGACAACATGTATAATAAATAAATTAATCCAGGATGTGCAGCGCTGGCCAGACTGGTAGTTGTGTATGCCAGGAGTAGTCCCACAGTTCTTATTTAATACTACTGCTTGTCAAGTTTCACAAACATGGTGTGAAAAACTACCACCATTCTGACAAGTTTTGGTAGTGGGTAGAAAGTGTGCATACCAAGTATCCTAATAATTCCTTTTAAATCTGCCCCTGAATTTTAAGAGACTTTAGTTATTGCCAACTGTTGAGTTGTAGCATAACCAAGATATGTGTAAGTTATGTGTTTCAAGTTCAAATGTGACAGAACGGCAAACGTTCTAATTCACCATCATCTAGGTTATTTCATTTGTTTTTATTCCCCGCTCGTAATTTTCTGAAGATTTTTTAAATATTTTTATTTTGATGAATATGTCAACATGTTTTACAGTTGGTAAGGTAAAAGTTTAAAAAAAAAATTGATAAATAAATTGGTGTGTAAAGTGATCCTTTTATTTTCAGGGTTACCAATAAATTGTTCAATTAATGGACAATAAACTTGATTAATTTATTGAATAATAAATTGAAGTGTGTAAAACCAACTTTAGTCCTGCCGTGACGCCTCTCGGTAAAAATTTCAATTCCGAATATTTCCTAAGCCTTCCTTTCATATTCATTAACTAACAATAAATAATTAAATTAAAACGTCGAAGCTGGTATAATGGGGTAGTCCGGAAACCATTTAAATTTAAAAAATATATATTTATATTGCGAAACTCTTTTTTATATTAGTCTCATTAATATTTAATCGTCGGGAAATAATTCTTTTAATTTTTTGCCTACTCTCTTCTTAACCCTATTATCGCTGTTTAACTGTGAACCCAACTCTTCACTTCCTTTTTGCACCTTTTTTTAATCCTCTTTTAATATTTTAATCCTCCATATTGCATTTTCAGTACCATTCATAACTATCATCATAAAGTTAAAATGTTATTACTATTATTTTTCAAACAAAATTCAGACCGCATTTAATAATTTTATACGGAAATATAACTTTATATTAACTTGCATTCATTATAAATTTTATATTAAAAAGTGGGTATACTCGCTGACTACTGTTGAAATTAATAATATTTTGGTTTATTTTGATATTTTTGTTCTTTAGGACCACCAAAAAACCCTTATAACATCACTCACGTGTCTGTCTGTCTATCTATACCAGTGTTTCCCAATCTTTTTACTCTCGTGGCACATTTTCCAAAAAAGAAAAATTTCGCGGCAAATCTACGTAGTCATAGAAGAAGAAATTTATAACGTTAATTTTTTACCGACCGCCAACATATATAAGGGAGGTATTGTAATCATACCGATTTTGTCATTTCGAGATTTCGATGGATCTCCACGAATTGAGGTCCCTACATAACGTTTTGATTATTTTTAGCATGATGTCTGTCGGTCTGTCGGTCTGTCGGTCTGTCGGTCTGTCGGTCTGTCGGTCTGTCGGTCTGTCGGTCTATCGGTCTGTCGGTCTGTCGGTCGGTCTGTCTGTCTGTCTGTCTGTCTCTCTGTCTGTCTGTCTGTCTGTCTGTCAGTGTGTCTGTGGGTCCGTGTACACGTGCAGAGCAAATTCGGCTAACAGGATTTTTATGAAGCTTCATATTTAAGCTTTTGACATCAATGGCACGAGTAGATCGAACTAGAAATGTGAGTCTACACGTGTCGGTTTTAAGATTTTTGCGAATATTTCACAACAGAGTAATATTTCGAAAAATTTATTTAACAAAAGTTGCTATAAAAGCAATAGCTAAGAACTTTTATTTAAGACATTTTTTGATAAAGCAGCATAAATTAAACAAGTACTTTGTGATGGCGGTCGGTTCTGTGGTGGACACAGCTAATTTTTTTTATTAAGATTTCGCGGCACACTTGTAAAATTTTGCGGCACACTAATGTGCCGCGACACACTAATGTGCCGCGACACACTCTTTGGGAAACACACATCTATACTGTAGAAATTGTAGCCAAACGGCTGTATACCTATATAGAAAGGTGATATTTTGCATGCTCATACAACTCTTTGACCCACACATAAAAAACGTAAAGAGAGTTCAAAGAAACACATCACGATATATATACAGAGCGATCTATAAAACTTGAACGTTATGCAATACTTGACAGAAACATTTAGTTATAAAACTTATTTCCAAGGACATGTACACATAGTCACTAAAATTAGTTGACGATACACTGTGCGTTGTGGATAAATTTAATAGACAGTTTTAACATTTAATGGCAGAGTTCACAACAAAGAAAATGAAGGTGTAATGAATGTTGTGACATCTATGTTTTTCCAAACCAACTGCGAAGGAATGCATTTAAAAAATACATTTAATTTATGTGAGTTTTTACGAATCAGCAAGATCGTGATTTCTTACTAAATTTTAATAACAAAATTATAGCCGCGACCACAGCAATTCTTGTTCTTTTCACGATTTCCGAAATTTGTGACACATTATTTTTTAGGTTATGTAAAGTTAGATAGCTAATGCGTATTTACATGTCTGTCTCATTAAAACAGCGCACTAATTACGAACAGAAATGCTAAAAAAAATCAATCTAGGCACTGCAAAATCTGTATATAACATCATTACAGATGATGAAACTTGGATTTATTTATATAAACCGGAAACTAAGCAACAATCCGCTGTTTGGGTCTTCCAAGATGAACCGAAACCCACAAAAGTTGTTCGTTCATGAAGCACTTTCAAGAAAATTATCGCTTGTACTGGACATGTCGCAACCATTCTTATATAGCAGGGTTTCCCAAAAATTTTTTCTTGTGAAACCCTCAGGCAATTTTTTACGGATCATGGAACCCTTGCCATACCTAAAGCCAGAGCCGGCGCTGCCAAGTATGCAAGGCATGCAGGCGCCACCACGAGGGGGGCGCTGATGTGAGATTCGAAAGGGCGTTAAATGAATATAAAAGTAAGTTAGTGAAATGTAATTTTAGAAGTGAAGTGAGGACCTTTTTTTTTTAGGTCTTCACTTGAAAATTATAAGTGACAACTTTTTTTTTAGGTCTTCACTTGAGAATGTTGCAAGTGACATTTCCTCAAATTTAGGTTTTAATTGGGTATCAAAAACAATATCAATTAATTTTTCATAATCCAGTGCTGTAAATTCAATGGGCTTTTCATTACCAATTTAACTGTATTTGACAGATTTATTAGAAATGTACGCGTAACGCATTAGCTTAATAGTTTAATCCGTTTCTAAAAAAATATTGCAGCTAATCTTATTTTAATATTATATCACAACTTGTCTCGCGGAACCCCAAAATTATTTCGTGGAACCCCAGGGTTCCACGGAACCCACTTTGGGAAACACTGCTATAGAGGATCGGAGAACAGTTAATGCTGAATATTATACAACAATTTGTTTGTCACAAAATCAGGAAAAACAACAAAAAACGTCACATCATTCTTCATCATGACAATGCAAGCTCCCACACAGCACGTCAAACAATTGATTATTTGAAGGAGAAAAACATCGAATTATTGTCTCAGATTTATCCCCTAAAGACTTTTTCTTTATTCCTCAATGTCAAACAAAAATTGCGAGGACATCGATTTTCAACACCTCAAGAAGCTATTGAAGCCTTCGAAAACCATGTTTTTGAGATACCAACTTCAGAGTGGAAAAATGTTTCGAGAATTGGTTTGAACGCATGCAAAAGTGTATAAACCTTAAAGGCGAATATTTTGAAAAGCAATAAAACAGTTTGTTCCAAAAAAAATGTTTTCTTTCTTAGTTTTTGTAAAAACTTAAAAGGTAAGCCCTCGTATATACATTATCAACAAAAGCCAGTGGTTCAGTTAAATAAAGAATTCAACACAATATCTAGCACGTCTTAAGTCGAACATGCGAATTAAATCTGTTAACGAACTTATTCCTTAATTTTTGGTGCCTTGAAAGAAACTTTATCCGCGAACAAAGCTTATTTTAAATTGTACCTTATTATATAACGCCTACATGCTGGTTCCAGTTCAGGCCGATCTGTATGAAATATAACCATGAAAACTAAAGTAATAGTATATTCTGTAACAAGGTTGGAATGAAAAAATTCGATGCGAGTGGAACATTCCGAGCGCGAGCCGCAGGCGAGCGTGAGGAACCACGAGCATCGAATTTTCTCTTCCAACCGAGTCACAGACCCTACTTTCTCCACGACCACCAGAAAGAACACAAAATTAACAAATAATTATTTTAACAAACATTTTATCTTCACACATAATTTATATTACATAACAAATTCATCAATTAATTAAACTATTTTTTTTATTTATTATTTGTTTAATTTTAATTTAATTTGCCGCACATCGGCCACTATTTTAGGTTAGGAAGTTATGTTGCATTTAGTTAATGTAAACGTTGCATATATCTTAATGTAACCCTACAAAAACAAAAGACAACAAGCATGGAATAGTTATTCCATAACAAGTGATGGAATGAAATACACGCAAAATGCATAAGAAGATAAGTGCTTTAGAATAACATTCCAACTCTTGTGTTAGAATATTAACTTTCTGTAGTCAAAATTGGTTTTAGAATTGGTAAATTCTATAGTGGTCGTAGAGAAAATATTTTCAGCTGCTCGGAATAGTTCCAAAGTTTCTGATTTGATGTTCCATCTTTAAGCACTGGTTGGTTTATCATGGTGGGTTCACACAATCGATCAGCATTAACAATCAACTATATAGTATAAAAATTTTAATTAACTGACTAATTGAAATACACCCAAATCTAATGCGCTCAGTTTCAGACCTCTTTGTTCGTAACCCATGAGCCCACAACTCATGGGGTCATCAAATCCTCTACAGGAGGGCGACATCCATGTGAGGGAAGTCACACTGAGAGCGGTGGATGATAATATGTGTCTGTAGACGACAAGCGTCAACATTATGACGATGGTGATGGTGAGTTTATTGTATGACACGTATTAGCGATTTTTTATTTCATATTTATCTATTAGTTATGCAAACAATTAAAAATATGTCTGTATCGGGAAGAATTGATTTTAAAATTTAACCAATGTATTAGACCACTGGTTCTGAACCGGTGCTCCGCGAGCTTGTTGCAAGTGCTCCGCGAAATTTTTAAATCCGAATTATAGTGTTGACTCCAATCATATCTTATTACCCAGATAGAGCATTGACTCTACCGGCCTATATTATTCACTGTGCAAGACATAACTCTGTTTTTGTTTTGTGACAATGAAAAAAATTATTTGCTCGTCAGCATTCGTATGTTTGTGGCGACATTTCCCTTCCTATCTCGCTATCTGAGTAAAAATTATTGAAATTTGTTGCGTCGCATTTCTCATTTCAATATTTCAGTGTATCCGTCAGATCCTCTGATATAGTCACATTTTATATGTTTTTATTTGGATTATGTTATGTGAGTTCTGTTCATAAGTTATAACATCTGTAATTCAGGTCTTAGAGAACTATCCGGTAAGGCATTTTTTATTAGTGAATTATTTTTTTATGATACAGGGAAACCTACTCCTTTAGCTCATTCTCTCTTTCGATCAGCTCTAAAGTGTGGGGAATCCCGCTGTAGCTGTAGCCGTTTTATGCCTGGGCTACACCTGCATCTATCGTCGCTAAACTTCGGTTTAACGTGACACACACGCTAATGTGGCCAGCTACTATCGGTTTGCGTTCACAATATTAGCAGTGCGCGCCACTAGACACATGACGATAACTGAAGTGGCGGTTTTAGAGCGCACATCAAAGGAACTTAGCGCAGAGCGTAGTATGTTCTGTTGGCGCGTATCGTTGTTTATCCGGCATCATTTCAGGTTATGTTATACATATTTCTTTACAACTTATTTGTGTCAAAATCAGATAAGATTATTTTTGAATTTGTAAAATTAAATGTAAAAAATAATTTTAGGGTGCTATAACGTATATTACGGCCAGACTCCAGCGTTATATAGTTGGCATACGCCAGCGTCCGCTCAGCTCTCTGATCGGTCGCTAAAAACCTAAATGGGGAAAAATATGAAGTCCGTAACCACTGTGAAGTGACTCCAGTGGCTATCAGCTGTCCAGGGCAAGGTAGAAGGCCGCCAGCCCAGTCTAGAGGTAGATTTGACTATGCAGGGTGGTCCTGTAATTATCAATGTCGATGTGCGGCCTAAAATTTATACGGCGCCAGTCACTTCGCTTCTATTGCCCTAAATTCTGGAAGAAAAATAAAACCCCAGGGGAAGGAATAGAGTTCTCGTAATAGAAACACCAAAATTCTCAATAACTAAATTTATTAACAAAAAAATCAGTAACTAACAAATGGTAATAACAGAATAACTAATATTCGTTAAACGAATATTCAATACGCAAAATCTATAAACAAAGTAAATTATTCACTAAATGAATACTCAATACGCAAAATCTATAAACAAAATAAATTATTCACTAAATGAATACTCAATACGCAAAATCTATAAACAAAATAAATATTATTATTCGCACAGCGAATACTCAATAAGCAAAATTTTATAACCAAAATATTAATAATTACAAGATCAATGACTAGTTAAATATTCCCTTTTTAGCTCGGAGTACGACAAAGTTAATACAAAAAAAAATAAATTATTTAATCTACGAGCAAAATATCTAAGTTAAATCCAAAATTTTAGAAACTAAGTACTCACGAGTGGCCAAAGGAAATTAAACAACTGAATCCTTAACCGGTAATTAATTACAATTTAAACTAACAACTGAATTACTTGTGCTGCGGTATAAATACCCAGTAACATGTGATTGGATTACTTATGCTACAACTGCCCTAGGGCTGCGTGAAGTTTTGCACAGGAATATTATACCACAGTGATTAATTACGTTGAAAAATGGTAACGGTATTCCGGTTGGCAATACCGTTAGGAAAAATCCGGAAGAATTTTAGAATCGGAAAGCCAGCGCTTGTTCAAAACCCGATTTAAATTTTTACTATACTTCTAGCTCGCCTTAACTTTAATGAAAACCCAGCCAGTCTAGTGGCCTCGAAGTCGCGGTGATAAAATATCCAAGGAGGCCAAGAGACTGACTCTCAAAATCCTCTCAAATCCCTTGAAAACCCGTAGTACGTTAACACAAAAAAATCTCTAACGAGATAAAAAAAAAGTTAACGTACCACCCAACCCCACACGGCTCTACGGAAATATAACTTTAAACAAACAACTAAATTACTGAAAAATTAGGTGAGGCCTGGCCGATGATGATAAAAAAAAAGAAATGCTTGTGGCTGAGGTTCTGCCCGACTGAAGCTAACGTTAATCCACCCAAATCAAATACAAAGACCGACCCTTGATAACGTGAAAAAGCAGTTAACACGAATACCCGGCCAGGGAATATTCACAAAGAGGGGTTAAACCCATGTGTTTGAGAACTAATTCACAACCTCGAGTTATCAAGGGGATAAAAAAAATGTTGACTTACGGACAGACTGAATCTACAATTAAATAAACTAATTCAACCCCGAGCGAGACTGCTCTGACTAACTACGCGCCCCAACACGATTCAGCGCGTCCAACTTATTGTAGCTTAGGGCCTTAGGACGTAGAAAATATATGCTTCACAATAGGGGTGGCACCATGTGCTCACTCAACTCAAAATACAAGTACAATACATACACATTCATAAAAATGGCCAAAATTATCAGTGTGTACCCAAAAACATCTATACGGGGACGTATTACGCCTCAACACAACCTGGAGGTCCGATACGCCACACTCATAAAGATATTTTTGTTACAAATCATCAAACAAATATCATAAATTAGTACTCATCTGAGTTGCAGACAAAAACAATCTCCCTGTTTCCACGGCTAGATACAATAAGTAGGTTATGTACTCTCTGGACGGTGATGTAGTTTTAAGGTTCCGCTACAAGATGCTTGTTCCTTTGCGACCGGTTGAATACTCGGATAACTTCAGAAATTATTCCTCCAGCCGATATATACCCTCAAATAGGCACAACTGTGCAAATTTTTTGCCTCTATCGTACCGCCACTGTATGAATAACAGTTAAAAATACAATTAGTGAAACTGGAGACCATACAACAGTTTCGCGTGCGGAAATAAAAGAAAGGTGATACCTTACCTCGTGGTCGGTGGCTTAAATGGTTTTCTTAAACTCCGAACTTTTGATCAGAAAAGAAAATTCTCATCCGGATATCTCCGTGTCTTCCCTACGAAGACAGTATAACGCCAAGCAGTCTCCGCAAAAACGAATTCCGTGTTGCCTTCAATTTCCTCTAGGCTTATACATGGAAGTTTCACTGCACGTGCCGTTAGTTTTTCTTTCTGGTCAAATTTTTCTGATAACACCACTGTTCGAAAGTTTAAGAGAGCCAAAACGTGGCTTCCCATCTGTTTTATAACCTTTTTTTTTTCCTCACCCCTCTACCGGGTTTACCACTCGCGCATCGTCGGTGCAGACATATGTCTAGTTGCGTTATTACGACCAAATATCCCCAGAAATTTATTTACTATTGAGGATTATAATTTCTTGTTCTTTTTTTTTTTTTTTATATAAGGTAGGTGTATCATTCAAACATATTCCGCACGCTAACTGTTGTACTTTCCAGGTTTCCACGACGTATATATCCCAAAACAGGTTAAATAGAAATGTCAAAAACAATTAACCTCAAAATTAAGTGACATCTCTAGTATGTTTTTGTATTCGGAAGCAGATGCGGTGCTTGTTGTCATAAATGCTGTCCTCTAAGTGGGTTGACAGGACCTATTCAGTTGGTTTTGCACCAAATTACCCCATACTGTATCCTTTTATAAGCTTAGAATAAGTTTTCCGTACGAAGGTAGGTTATCGTCTAACTAGATTTTAAAGCGCTGTGTTTCGGCTAGGATAGCCCGTAACAACTCCCCCTTTGCTTAAAAGAGACGGAGTCACTCTGACTCCGTGTCTTCTGGATGGCCCCTTAGATCCTTGGCGTGCCATACGCCACAGGATTTTCCATCCTCTCTATTAAGTTCATAAGTCCATGGTGACAATTTTCTTTTTATCCAAAATGGTCCGACGTACTTCGGTGCCAAAGCAGCGCTAACATGTTTCGCCGCATTGGAGAGTATGTAATTCCGTCTCCACACACGGTCGCCTATCGCGTACTGGATGTCTCGACGTCTCAAATCATAACGCCGTTTACTATTTTCTGAAGACCTTTTCAGGCGTTCCCGCACCTGGGTGTATATCTCCCGAAATACCTTCTGACGTTCTTCCTTATTACTGGGTGTCTCCATTTCCTCTGGAACCCTGTCCACACATTCTTCTGGAAATCCAATCTCCCTTCCAAAGTTGACAAAATACGGTGTCATTCTAGTGCTTTCATGGACGGACGTTCGTATCGCACAAGATACCTTCTGCAGGTTATCTTCCCACTTCCGCTGGTCTTGGTCGATGTAGGATCGTATTCCTTGCTTCAACGTCGAGTGTACTCGTTCGACCACATTCGCTTGCGCATGATAGTTAGCGTTGTATCGGAGGCGCACGTTATACGTCGCAGCCAAACGACGGAACTCCTTACTTCGGAATTGCGTTCCGTTGTCCAATAATATTGACTCGGGGCTTCCAAACAGCAGAAACACTCCATTCTCTAGCAGTTTAACAATGCTGGGCGCGGTGGCCTTCCGCATAGGGAAAGTCAACACGAACTTACTAAACACATCTATCACTGTGAAGATATATTGATACCCAGAGGTTGATCTGGTCATCGGACCTACGATATCCACGCTTATCTGCTGCCATGGGCGCTCTACGACTCGCCGCGGCATCATCAATCCGACTGGCGGTTTTCTCTCTACTTTACTTTCCAAACAAGTGGTACAGCGATGTATATAGCGGACCACGTCCGCTCTCATGAACGGCCAATAATAATGTTGTATTAGTCGACAATACGTTTTATAAACGCCTAAGTGTCCTGAGGTCGGTGCGTCATGCATCCGTTGAAGTATCTCTTTACGCTCCGGACGAGGAATCACGCGTTTCCAATTCTCCGCTTCGGTTAACAGTCCGGGATTAGGATGCCGGTAGTAGTGGTACAATTTACCTTCTTCCAGGCGCCATGCCGGAAACTTGCGAGGGTTTTCTTCGACTTTCCGACACATCTTTGTGTACCACGCACAAGGGGGTTGTCCTTCGGTGTTGACATCGGCAGTAACACTGTCGAGTACTGGTACTCCGCGGCTCAAGGCGTCGGGTACATGGTGATCTCTCCCCTTACGGTGGATAATTTTAAAGTCGAATTGTTGTAGTCTCAGAGCCCATCTCGCTAGTCGTCCACACGGATCCTTTAGGTTATGAAGCCAGCACAAGCTGTGATGATCCGTGATCACTGTAAAGTGCGATCCTTCGATGTACGGACGTAATTTCTCTACTGCCCATAACACAGCCAGACACTCCCTCTCCGTGGTGGTGTACGCCCGTTCTAATCGCGTAAGCGATTTGCTGAGGTAGCATACTACCTTCTCGCCTTCAGGGGTGTTTTGCGAGAGCACGGCACCAAGTCCGTATCCAGAGGCGTCGGTCTGTATTATGAATGGTAGTGAAAAGTCCGGACAGCATAGGATCGGAGCGGTGATCAGGTGTTGTTTGATGCGGTTCCACGATTGCTTACATGCGTCGTCCCATTGAAATCGGATGCCCTTTCGGGTTAGCCGATTGAGTGGCGCACAAATGTCTGAATATGTAGGTATGAAACGTTTGTACCAACCAGCAACGCCCAGCATTCTGCGTACTTCGACTGCGGTGGTGGGTTGTGGGATTTTCAGCATGGCCGAGACCTTATCCGGGTCGACGGCCAGTCCACCTTGGTTCACCACGTAGCCTAGGTACTTCAGTTCTGGTACTACAAACGCACATTTGTCTTTGTTCAGCGTGAAACCAGCGTCTAGCAATCTTTTCAATACTTCTCCTAAAATTTCCAGGTGTTTCTCAAAGTTATCCGCGATTATGATGATGTCGTCGAGATATTTGAACACGTGCGGTTCTAACTCGGGTCCTAATACGGTATCTATTAATTTCTGAAACGTGGCGGGAGCACTGTGTAGTCCGAACGCTAACCTCTTAAACTGCCATAAACCCCTTCCGGGCACTGTGAATGCGGTATACTTCTTTGAACTCTCAGTTAACGGGATGTTCCAATACGCTGACTTTATGTCCAGGCTGGAGATGTACCTCGCGTTCTTCAATCTGTCTAAGATGCTCGTGATGTAAGGTAGTGGGTAGGCATCGCGCCTAGTGACAGCGTTTACCTTGCGGAAGTCGACGCAGAAGCGCCAAGATTGATCCTTTTTCTTCACCATCAGCACCGGCGACGACCAATCCGAATTCGATCGTTCGATAACGCCTTCTTCTGCCATCTCGGTGACTTGCCTGTCAATTTCTCGCTGTATCGCCGGAGAGACCGGATAGTAGCGTTGTTTAATCGGCGGTTGGTGCGGATCCAGCAAGCTGATCTGATGTTCTATTTGGTCCGTACAGCCTATACCTTTCTTCATACTATTGAAGTGTTTAGAAACCAGTTCATCAATTCTTCCACGTTGATCCTCGTTCATCCTCATTTCGGGCATTTCCAGGGCGCTCAGGTCTATCCTGGCCGTATCTTCTAATCGGCTAAAATGCCATCTGCCGCTGCGCAGGTCTGGCACAATTCCAAACTGCCGGAAGAAATCAACCCCCAATATTAAGGTGTGTGCCATCTCAGGCACCACTATGGCTTCTATCCATGCGGTGTGTCCTTCTATCGTACATGGTAACTGGACAACACCAGCTATTTCCAGACGGTGCCCACTGGCGACCGTACATGAGGAAATATGTTTCGTTTTATCTAAATGGAAACCAGCATTCTGCAATAAAGCCCAACCGCGTTTCCCAAGAACGGTTCGGGTTGCTCCGCTGTCTAACAATCCTAAAATTCTGTAACCTAAGATCTCAATTTCTAGATAAGGTCGCTCGTCGCTCCGGGCGTTAGCTATTATGTAATCCAAAATCGGGTTTATAGAGGTTGCGTCGGACGGAGACCGATCGTTTATCCGCCACGCTGTTCTTTTCCCGGATTCTGCTTCGGGCCACTGGACCCTCTTGGATTGCATCTAGGACATGTGTACTTCGTTACGCCTGGAGTATGACACGTATAGCACTTCCTGATTGGGCGTTGTGGGCACGCTGCCGCTCGATGTCCCGGTTCTTGGCAGTTAAAACACGTGAGAATCCGGCCTTGTGGTCGTATTTCTTGTAACTCCGCTGATTGCGGGTGTTGTGTTCCTCGGGAACTCCCGGCCACATAGGCCAAATCCGGTTCTAACGGCGTCCGATTCCTCGGGGTCGTGATGCTAGCTGGCTGCCAGTTGGTGTGTGCTCGTTCTATACGGCGGCATACTTCCAGGAGGCGACGTACAGATTCCACTTCGTCCAACAGAAACATCCCATCTTTGTATCGGGCGTGAAGGTTGCGGACAACGATCTTCAACTTACTTATCTCAGGCAAAGGTGTGCTCAATCTTTTGAACAACGACTCCATGATCGCTAAATAGATGTCAATTGACTCGTCGACTCCTTGCCGGCGGGCGCGGATCTCATCGTACAGCTGGTCGTCGTAATCGATTGGTACGAAGACGGTACGTAATTGATGCACGAGGTCGTGCCAATCTAAGAAGTTCTGGCGTTGTGCTCGGTACCATATCAATGCCTTGCCAGTGAACAGATCCAATGCTGAGGCGAATAGTTGTTGTCTCGATACGTTCCGTGCGCTGCGCAATTCTTCCACGCGCTCTAGGAATGCACTCAACGACATCTCCTTTTGATCTCCGCTGAACTTTAAGTTCCATTGAGCTGGCGGGATACTCTTGGTTCGCCACGGCTTAACTGGTGGGGTTTCTTCCTCTTCGGTCTCGAGCGAGCTCTCCTCTGATGGACTGAGGTCGGCCCTAGAGGCATCGAGGTCCCCGATAATCGTTCTCTTAGGAGTTGAGGTAATTCTTCGCGCGCGCGTCTTGCGATTTATCGTCGTCCAGATGGTTACGAGACGTACTAATAACCGCGACTGTATCGACTTGTTTTCCGCTGATAATGCGGCCATACGGCCGATTCGCGTACCACAATGTGCAACGCGACTCGAGATCCTTTGGAAATCACGAGTCCTCCGGTCTCCTGAGAATGCTTCAATTACCGTTGTAAGTTCCCGAAGGGTATTTTCCACGCCAGTTTGATCCGTTTCGAAGGTGAAAGGGTACTTAGGAAGTCGAAAAGACGTTCCTGATTTCACGAGCGACATCATGTTTTGCAGCAATTCCCGTCGTAAATGAGCGTCCTCGCCGTCGCTGTCCTGTAGTCCGTAGACCGCGGTTTCATATTCTAATTCCGCTGGTGCTAGGTGTTCAACCCGAAATTTAGTAGGCAACGACATGATGCAAATACAGCGTCCAACACAAACACGATCCTTGGTTACGTTCTACTACTTCCCTATACTGGGACTTACTATTGCACAACTCCAAGTCTACTGTCTTTCTTCAATACTCTAACCGTCGAGTGATATCCTGGTTTAACCAGCTCGGTATAAACGTAATACCGTAAGTATGAGGAAACTAAATTTCCGCTAAGCGAATCCCGTGTGAATTTTTCAATGGCTTGCCCTAAACCGGCTTACCAACACTAACGTCTCTACAGACGTAAAACCAATGGACGGCCGAACCAACGCCGGTCCGTCTCCAAAGATAATTCAACAAACAATTGTTGCAATTACAATTTCAATACAACTGTTGCCAACAATGCAACACCAATTTTCACCGGGAGGTACCTTAGAGTCCTCTACTCAACGTTATAAACAACTCAAAAACAGTAACTTGTTTGCTCTTTAATCCGTTAGAGACTAAATCGCCAAAATGCGACCAATACGTACAATAGGTCATCCAATATCGAGTATGTGTTAAAACACAACAATACAACACAGTATAGCAAAAGTAATCCAACACAATATCACAAAAAAAATAATCTAACTAAATTTCTTATTATGAGAACTCTTAAGGAATGGGTCTAGGGGCACAGGAATTAAGTTTGAAATAAGTATAACACAATTTTATTAACCCAATCGTAGTGTAAAATTCTTTTTAGCAAGCAACGGTCTTCTTTTCCGTCGGGCCCCACGTTGGGCGCCAGAAGTATATAACGTATATTACGGCCAGACTCCAGCGTTATATAGTTGGCATACGCCAGCGTCCGCTCAGCTCTCTGATCGGTCGCTAAAAACCTAAATGGGGAAAAATATGAAGTCCGTAACCACTGTGAAGTGACTCCAGTGGCTATCAGCTGTCCAGGGCAAGGTAGAAGGCCGCCAGCCCAGTCTAGAGGTAGATTTGACTATGCAGGGTGGTCCTGTAATTATCAATGTCGATGTGCGGCCTAAAATTTATACGGCGCCAGTCACTTCGCTTCTATTGCCCTAAATTCTGGAAGAAAAATAAAACCCCAGGGGAAGGAATAGAGTTCTCGTAATAGAAACACCAAAATTCTCAATAACTAAATTTATTAACAAAAAAATCAGTAACTAACAAATGGTAATAACAGAATAACTAATATTCGTTAAACGAATATTCAATACGCAAAATCTATAAACAAAGTAAATTATTCACTAAATGAATACTCAATACGCAAAATCTATAAACAAAATAAATTATTCACTAAATGAATACTCAATACGCAAAATCTATAAACAAAATAAATATTATTATTCGCACAGCGAATACTCAATAAGCAAAATTTTATAACCAAAATATTAATAATTACAAGATCAATGACTAGTTAAATATTCCCTTTTTAGCTCGGAGTACGACAAAGTTAATACAAAAAAAAATAAATTATTTAATCTACGAGCAAAATATCTAAGTTAAATCCAAAATTTTAGAAACTAAGTACTCACGAGTGGCCAAAGGAAATTAAACAACTGAATCCTTAACCGGTAATTAATTACAATTTAAACTAACAACTGAATTACTTGTGCTGCGGTATAAATACCCAGTAACATGTGATTGGATTACTTATGCTACAACTGCCCTAGGGCTGCGTGAAGTTTTGCACAGGAATATTATACCACAGTGATTAATTACGTTGAAAAATGGTAACGGTATTCCGGTTGGCAATACCGTTAGGAAAAATCCGGAAGAATTTTAGAATCGGAAAGCCAGCGCTTGTTCAAAACCCGATTTAAATTTTTACTATACTTCTAGCTCGCCTTAACTTTAATGAAAACCCAGCCAGTCTAGTGGCCTCGAAGTCGCGGTGATAAAATATCCAAGGAGGCCAAGAGACTGACTCTCAAAATCCTCTCAAATCCCTTGAAAACCCGTAGTACGTTAACACAAAAAAATCTCTAACGAGATAAAAAAAAAGTTAACGTACCACCCAACCCCACACGGCTCTACGGAAATATAACTTTAAACAAACAACTAAATTACTGAAAAATTAGGTGAGGCCTGGCCGATGATGATAAAAAAAAAGAAATGCTTGTGGCTGAGGTTCTGCCCGACTGAAGCTAACGTTAATCCACCCAAATCAAATACAAAGACCGACCCTTGATAACGTGAAAAAGCAGTTAACACGAATACCCGGCCAGGGAATATTCACAAAGAGGGGTTAAACCCATGTGTTTGAGAACTAATTCACAACCTCGAGTTATCAAGGGGATAAAAAAAATGTTGACTTACGGACAGACTGAATCTACAATTAAATAAACTAATTCAACCCCGAGCGAGACTGCTCTGACTAACTACGCGCCCCAACACGATTCAGCGCGTCCAACTTATTGTAGCTTAGGGCCTTAGGACGTAGAAAATATATGCTTCACAATAGGGGTGGCACCATGTGCTCACTCAACTCAAAATACAAGTACAATACATACACATTCATAAAAATGGCCAAAATTATCAGTGTGTACCCAAAAACATCTATACGGGGACGTATTACGCCTCAACACAACCTGGAGGTCCGATACGCCACACTCATAAAGATATTTTTGTTACAAATCATCAAACAAATATCATAAATTAGTACTCATCTGAGTTGCAGACAAAAACAATCTCCCTGTTTCCACGGCTAGATACAATAAGTAGGTTATGTACTCTCTGGACGGTGATGTAGTTTTAAGGTTCCGCTACAAGATGCTTGTTCCTTTGCGACCGGTTGAATACTCGGATAACTTCAGAAATTATTCCTCCAGCCGATATATACCCTCAAATAGGCACAACTGTGCAAATTTTTTGCCTCTATCGTACCGCCACTGTATGAATAACAGTTAAAAATACAATTAGTGAAACTGGAGACCATACAACAGTTTCGCGTGCGGAAATAAAAGAAAGGTGATACCTTACCTCGTGGTCGGTGGCTTAAATGGTTTTCTTAAACTCCGAACTTTTGATCAGAAAAGAAAATTCTCATCCGGATATCTCCGTGTCTTCCCTACGAAGACAGTATAACGCCAAGCAGTCTCCGCAAAAACGAATTCCGTGTTGCCTTCAATTTCCTCTAGGCTTATACATGGAAGTTTCACTGCACGTGCCGTTAGTTTTTCTTTCTGGTCAAATTTTTCTGATAACACCACTGTTCGAAAGTTTAAGAGAGCCAAAACGTGGCTTCCCATCTGTTTTATAACCTTTTTTTTTTCCTCACCCCTCTACCGGGTTTACCACTCGCGCATCGTCGGTGCAGACATATGTCTAGTTGCGTTATTACGACCAAATATCCCCAGAAATTTATTTACTATTGAGGATTATAATTTCTTGTTCTTTTTTTTTTTTTTTTATATAAGGTAGGTGTATCATTCAAACATATTCCGCACGCTAACTGTTGTACTTTCCAGGTTTCCACGACGTATATATCCCAAAACAGGTTAAATAGAAATGTCAAAAACAATTAACCTCAAAATTAAGTGACATCTCTAGTATGTTTTTGTATTCGGAAGCAGATGCGGTGCTTGTTGTCATAAATGCTGTCCTCTAAGTGGGTTGACAGGACCTATTCAGTTGGTTTTGCACCAAATTACCCCATACTGTATCCTTTTATAAGCTTAGAATAAGTTTTCCGTACGAAGGTAGGTTATCGTCTAACTAGATTTTAAAGCGCTGTGTTTCGGCTAGGATAGCCCGTAACAGTGCAGTTATGATGGATATACACCATAATTTTATTTTATTTACAGCAAAATAAATACGCTTGTACCTTGTAAACGTAAATAAAGTGTAGCGGCGAAAACGCAGGTATGGCCACAAGTTGCGCTTTAGCACGATATCGATAGATGCAGTTAGCACGAATTTATATAGCGCGCAATTATCGGCGAAGCTTATAACGCAAGTGTGACCCAGGCATTACAGATATGAAATAACGGACAATACATGGATTGTACAATAGGGAAAATATTTTAAGATCGCAGCGCTGTTGCGACATACTTGGAACTTCCAAAATAGACATTCATTACATATAATCATATGGGCAATAACGTGAATTTTAGTGTTTACTGGTGGTTTTTGTAATTTTGCTACAATATTAATACGTGTTTTTATGCAAGGTAATCAGTGAAATATTATAACATCAAATATTAATAAATAAGAATAATTTTAGGCATGTTTTTATTAATTTTTTAGGTTGAAATTGACCTTTTAGGTTATTTAGGTTAGGTTATTTTTTAGGTTGAAATGGATTTGTTTTAATCCCCGAATTACACTCTGGTACACAACAATAATATTTCGTCTTCGACATGATTTTTGTCTTATCATCCACTTTAATTTAAGGTTATTTTCATTTATTATCACTTGATACCAGTAAAAACAATTTAAAACTGATTTTAAAATAATATAAAATAATATACAACTTAACAAAACGTAACAATATAATAACAACACTAGTAAGATGCAAAAATATATTTTGATCCGATATAACTCAATGTAAAAAGCGATAGAATATCTATTTCTGTAGTTGCTTAAAATCTCGCCAGATGTCATATCGCTTAGCAATTTTTCCCTATGTTTTACTCGTATTGGGTGTATTTCAAACTCCTCCAGGGCCGTTTCTACTATTAGGCAAGTTTAGGCGGCTGCCTAGGGCGGCAACATTTTAGGGGCGGCAAAACAGCCGAAAAATTCAAAATCAAACAGCGAAAGGTTGTAGAAATTAGAAAAAAATCTTATGTTATGTAATAATTATGTTTAATTTTCAATAAAAATGATGTGTTTGTTTTGATGTATTTGTTTGTTTTTTTTGCCTTTTTGATTTTGGTGCTCCGCGAATTTACCTTATGGTCAAAAGTGCTCCGTGACTTCAAAAAGGTTAAGAACCACTGTATTAGACATTAGCATTTACTGTAAATTATATCATATATAAATCAAATCTTTAAGATATAGTAATAAATCAGACACTATAAATCTGAAGGTGGGCACGGATATAAGTTAAGTCAACCGATTTACCCGATGGCTCTAATCGATTAAGTAAGTCTGATAAAATATGATAGCGAACGGACGAATTATCCTATGGTGAAAAATATCTGTCAATGGCGGCCTACATAAGATAAAATAAGATAAGATAATTTATTTCACCAATTTTTGTGGTACAGTCATATGATAAATACATATACCAAGTTTGTGAAAAAATTGATATTAGGTACTCGCGAAGGTTTTCTTTGGACGATTTATTACGATTTTAATAAAGGCCTAACTCAACAACAATGCATAGATTCGCTTCGTTCAGCTTTTGGTAATGAAGCACCATCAGAAAAGACTGTTTACAATTGGTTTGCAGAATTTCGTCGTGGTCGTGCGACCGTCAGTGATGATTCTCGTGAAGGTCGACCAAAATCGGTTGTGATTAAAAAATATATATATTTATATATATCGGTGCTGTGCGCAAAATGACTGAAGAAGATCAACATGTGACTTACCGTGAGATAGAGGCATCCTTTGGCATATCGCAGACTGCAATACATTCGATTTTGCATGAACATTTAGCTATGAAAATCTGTTCCCCGATGGATTCCGCATATTTTGACCTAATTTTAAATAACTAAACTTAACCTAATTACCTAAATTTATTTACTACAATTTATTACACTATTTTTAATGGGCTAATATTTGGGGGAAAATAAACTACTGTATACCTAAAAACTAGGTAATTAGCTTAGGTTTAGTTAGTAAAAATCCTAGATAGCAGAATTAGAAAAACGATGATAGATAATAAACATTTTAAGAAAGGATTCCGAACTTTCACTTACAAAACTGATGTGTATATGAAATTTTGCTGAAGCCTATAGGTCTGAGTGATTGTTTAACACTCTTCTTCATTGCAAGCATCGAGAATATTCCTTAGTCTATTTTGGTAAAATAGGTCCAAACTTAGCTTCTTTGTGGTGACATTTTTAATTGAAATACAAAAATAACCTATAATATTTCATAACCTCAAACGTAGAGGAAAAAGGCGCCAAATGCCAGCAACCTTTAAACCGTTCAACGCATGTTTCTTAGCGTATTATGTCCTGCGCCATTTCGATTGTGTACCTCTTCTACCAGTTTTTACAAGAGTACAATTTTTAGAATGTTTACTATTGAAAAATATGTGTATAATTTTACGATATTGTTAAAAAAAAAAAAAAAAACGATACGATACTGAGTCAAATGAGTCGAAAGATTAGTATCGATACTAAAATCGCGATATTGAATGAAAAATATCGATACTGGTATCGTATCCATAGTATCGGAACATCCCTATCTATTCATAGATCGTGATATTCGATGTAAATTGGACCCTTCACAGCCTCTTACCATCACCCTGTATCTGTTGAATATTTCGAACAGTCCTTTTATCTTATTTTTATGTTTGTGTGTGCAAGATTCCTTTTATTGAGTATGCGTATTTTTATTGATTTTATTTGTTTATTGTTTTTAATATGTAGTTTAGTCATTTAGATGGGCTGCGGTAGGCGCAAATAGCCTTTGTTGTGTGTCAAAACTAACTAACTAACTAATTAGTAATTTTAAATCTGCAAATTGAAAGAGCTGATAGATATCTAACCATAAAATTAAATGTAATACATAAATAAATTCCGTTTTTTTATTCAAGTTTTAATCAAGCGCAACAATAACATCAACAAAAAGACATCAGAGCGAGTAATATATAGCTAAAAGAAATTTACATTTCTTTAATTCAAACATTCCCGTACGCGCGAGAACTAGGTGGGTAATATAAATCACAAAACGCAATTCCACGCAGCTTAGCACAGCCAGTTCAAAATCCCCGAAACCTTTTTAATAAAAACGAATCGAGTCTAAAAAGCAAATAGATTTAATTTATTTCAGCAGAGATTGAAGCCGTCGTATCGACGCTCATCTAATTCGGCTTGGGTTTTTATACGGGCCAATGTTTGCTCTGGTGTACGCTCGACTTCAGTGATGAGCGTGGCCGTCAGGATGCCGGGAGCAGAGCGTCGAACTGGGATCCGAGACACCGGAACGTCGGGCGAAACTGTCAGGATCAACCATTCTATAGCGTCCCGTGGTTTCATTTCACTAATGGCCCGAATGAATGCCAGATCATATCCATTTGTCGGGCTCTCGCATTAATTCTATCTCGCTCGTCCAATGCCCGATTCACAATCGCTACACCGATGAGAATTTCATTATTATGAACTTGATAATACATTATTTATACGGGATATTATTGGCGTATACATCAACAATTATATCCTCTGACCCCTTTGACCCCAACTGATTATTATACATTTGCAAATATTAGTTTTGAGTTTGTTATTTTACCCCATTTCTAGGATATTAGAGAGAGGATAAACTTATGCTACAAACTATCTGTCGCTTAGAGCCATAACAGTAAGCTGATAGGAGGGTTATTGGTTTTCCTAAATTGAAGCAGTTTGTCATAGTATATTTAAGTACGAAAGTATAAAAAAAGAATAACTTTGATGTCTGTTATGAAAATTTGTTGTAATAAGACCTGTAATGCCTTAACTTATGAAAATTGGTAGACATGAAAGTTATTAAATCAACAGCAACTTTCAAACTAAACTAAAGAAATGCAAATCTTTTTCTTTGGGTACTGTCAGTCGAGTTGACTTTAGATCTTAAAACAGTCCTAATTACATTAAAGCGAGCCAACTGGATGTTGGCACATTAGTTCGAGTTACGGTTGCATATTGAAAGAATCGCGTATTATAGTGCGTTGTTACTTGTCTTGTCGTGTGTGTATCCGGAACAGTATCAGGAACCTTTTGAAAAAAAACATTTTATTTGTATTCCCTTGAGGAATACAAATCGAAATCGAAATAAAACAACTGGGAAGACGGCTACCTGATTTGGTCATTTCAAAAATTCAAAATGTTTCTTCCTCTGCTGTTAAAACACGGACAAGAAAATTTAATAGAAACATTTACTTAAAGACCAAATAAATTTCCAGATGCGACGAAAAGCAAGCTGTATTTTGTTTTTCTTGCGTTTGATTGTGTGGAGAATTAACACCTGGGACAATATTAAAATGCATGACAAATCGAAGTTACATATGAACAATGATTTTGGTTTTTCTATGCTTGGCAAATCAAATATTTTAACCCACTATAAAAAGACAATAGAACACAACGAAAAAGTTGAAAAAAAAACAAGTATGTTTTAAATATAATCATAAATTGTATTTGATTTACAAGACAACCTGCTACCTGAATTTAAGTATCTATATTTAGGTAGATAAGAACCCGCGATAAGTACTTAATTGAGGTGACCATATTATTTAGTTCAAAATTCGGGACGGGAGCTCATAGACGCGGGGGGGGGTTATTCAAATATAATTGTTTAATTCATTTTTTAAAATACAAATTATACAATAAATAATTATAATTTATAATAAATAAAAATTTCCAATTACAGATAATTAAATTATTATGTTATTAAAAGGAACATTATTAAAATCACAGTATTTTTACCGACCGCCAACATATATAATGAAGGTATTATGATTATACCGATTTTGACATTTCGAGATTTCGATGGATCTCTACGAATTGAGGTACCTAAATACGTTTTGACTATTTTTAGCATGATATCTGTCTGTCTGTCGGTCTGTGTACACGTGCAGAGCAAATTCATATTCAAACTTCATATATAAGCTTTTGAGATCAATGGCACGAGTTTATCAACTTTCAGTAAAAACCGTGTAACTAGAAATGGGAGTTTACTCGTGTCGGTTTTAAGATTTTTGCGAATATTTCAAAACAGAGAAATATTTCGAAAAAAATTATTTAGCAAAAGTTGCTATAAAAGCAATAACTAACAACTTTTATTTAAAACATTTTTTTTTATTTTACTTTTTAGGGTTTTGTAGGTATGACCAAAAAACCCTTATACCGTCATTTTGTCGTCTGTCTGTCTGTCTGTCTGTCTGTCTGTCTGTCTGTCTGTTCGGTAAAAATTGTAGCCAAACGGCTAAACCTAGAGAGTTGAAATTTGGCATGCTTATACAACTCTTTGACCCGCACATAGGAAAAATACTAAAACATCTAAAAAACATACCCCCCTAAAAATATAAACAAATATGTGCTCATCGAAAACAAAAATATTTTTTTTAAATTCTGTGTAGGGTATCAAATGAAAGCCCTTAGTACGTAGATTAACGATCAAATTTTTATTTTTGCAAAATAAATTATTTTGATGCGATTTTTGCCAAAATTGTGCAAAAAAAAATTTGTCCCACACCCTGTAGCCCAGATGGTTTAAACTAAAAATCTAAAAAAATTCTAAGTAATGTATATTGGTGTGAACCGAAATAGTACAACAGGAATTTTTGATCAGATTATGTTTTCGGAAAATAACGAATTTTTTGTGGTTTTTGGTTCACAAAGTACAAAAGTTATGCCAATGTAAGACTCTCACATGCAAGGCGTGCGATAGCTTCATGGGTTAGAGCACTGGTGTCGTAAGCTGGAAAACGAAGGGTTTCGAGTTCGAGTACGGAGCGAATTTAATTTTTTCTGTCTTTTTTTGTATTTTTATTATGTTAAAATTATTTTGTCAAAATTCTAGTTATATTTTGACAAATGTTGTATTTAATTTTTAAGAGCGTAAATTTAATAACCAGTCTTATTATATGATTAACAGACGATAAATTATTTTAAAAATATCGTTCATTTTGCCGTGATTACTACAAAGTAAAATTTGTCCTACACACTCAGCACACTCTTCACTTATTATATACCTGCGAAACCCTGAAATGTGTGAATATTCACACTTCACATCAATTTTTATTTTGTATTTATGCAGGTACGTTTTCATGGTTGTCGTAAATTATAAATACATAATATGAAATTGTCAACGTAATATAATACGTTATTGTCCTTTACAATAATAATTTTTCTGCTTCTAGAATGTATTTTATACAAGTACTTTGTGATGGCGGTTGATTTTGTTAAATTAATTCAAAATTTATTCATTAATATTACTCAGTAGTAAACTTTTTATATTTTTTTTTTAGTATACTTTTTGAGTAGGTCTTTTTTGCTTTGAAGCATTTTATAAAACACAGTTTTCTTCATAATTTACTTAAATCATTAATATTGCTTTTAATGTGTCTACATCAGTCTTGCCACTTGTCCAAAAGCTGTTCATGAAAGAAAATACCCTTTCGGTAGATTTTTTTTAGTTCAAGTTTTGTAAAAATAATTTTAGTTGAAATATATTAAAAATAAATATTCAAAATAAATTCCTTTTCTAAAAACCGGGACAAATATTAGCTTTGAAAAAATTCAGGCCACAAAGCAGAAATTCGGGATTGTCCCGGCAAATTCGGGACGTATGTTCACCTTAACTTAATACGTTTTTCATTTTTAAATGACTTCTCAATTTGTCTATAATACAATTTTTGTGTCGGTGTTTTTTTAATTGGTAATAAACGAGTTAATAAATTACTGCAAGCTGAGTTGATTCAAAACTTTGGGTAAAATTGAAAGGGCAAAATAGAAGATTGGCCCGAGATTCGCCCTACCACTCAATACTACCACTAGCCACTACTGATATAAATATGCTAGTGGATGCTGGAAGCTAGTGCATGAACAATAGCGGACCTAGTATGCATGGCGCTTCCCTGCAAAAGTTAAAACGGCGCTCTTATCTCCCCGTCTCATCTCCTAAAAAAGGAATATCATCGTATGCGGCGCCCTATCGGACGAGGCGGTACTTATCTGGCTTACCGCTTCAGGCTACCCCTGCATGAGGAACTGGTGGATAATTCAGTATAGAATAGTGAAGAAATCTTACAGAAGCTAAGGCTCACCTCGGGCTGTACAGCTAAAGTTGCTAATTAGCATTTTTTTTTTGTTCAGTCAAAAATTTCTTTGCTAAATTTATAAATTAATTTCCTGTCTTTTTTTTTATAATTCTTTGCAAATTTAATCGAACACTCCTCTAATTTTCCTTGTTGTTGCACGTAAAATAGAATGTTATTATATAAATATAAAATGAAAAATTCTGTAGACAAAAGAAAAAAGAAGGAGTTAAAATATTAAAGTTTCTCATTTCCTTAACATTGCCTCTACAATTTTTATCCACTGCTTATGCAATTCATTCTAAATTAACATCTGCTCGTAGTCATGGGGATTTGTTATGCTTCCTTCTTATCATTCCTTTTTCTGGGTACTTTGAAATCTTAATTTATTTTTTCACTTGAGTTACTTTTATTAACTTTTTTCATTTTTCTATTTTACAATAGAAGAACTTCGAAAGTGAATGCATCTAATTTATGTAGATTTAGAACTTGCAATTTAACTTTTCTTTTTAGGTCATTATTATACAAGAGTATTATTTTGAAAAGAAAATTATTAGCAATAATAACAAGTAAGATATACTGGATATTCGTTTTAAAAAGTTCGTCGATGAATAAATTAAAATAATTTCATACTCAACAGTCTTGAGATAACATAGGCAAAGACCATGAGAAGTCAAAATTATTATTAAACTGTTACTCTTAATAAATAATAAATAATAGGTTCCCAAATGCAAGATAGGCGCATAGGGACAGAGAAGGTAAGTTCTCCGTTCGTAGACCGCTGTACATAGATATGAAAGCCACGTCAGTGTGGCGTTTCGACCGGTTCTATTATCCTTGAATAAAGAGATAAACAGGTATTCATTTTAAGTATTAAATACTTGAGGCTGAATCGCCCCCAGAGCTGACTGCACAATATCGGATGATAAAAATCCAAGGGAAATGGGGGGTTTCGAACCAGGGTTCGGCGGAACCGTAAGCAACCGCTTTACCACGGAGCCACGGCAACTCTATTAAATTTTTATGATTTATGAATTAATTGTTAAACAGTTTGCCCCAATCTGTTAAGTTAAAAATAAATATTAGTCCTATGAACGAATATTCTACTTATTATGGCAATATATTAATTTTACTAGAAATAATAATTAATTATCATATATATTTGGGGGTTTATATTTTAAGAAACATGATATAATTTTATTTAACATCTTAGATACAACCTTCCGCAGGTAGAACTTAAAAGGGTAATATACATAGGCAGATCCGGCGCTAGCTCATTTGGCGTCCGGGGCAAACCCGCCAAACTGCGGCCTTTTGTTAGAATATGAATAGCGTACCGAAAATGTGTGGGGGGGGGGTATAAACGAACAGTAGTTATGGCTCAGTAAATTTGCTTATACAGTGGTACCTCGACTTACAAACCTCACGACATACGAACTTTTCGAGGTACAAACTATTTTCATATCTTATTTTGACTTTTAGATACGAACCGTGATGTTTTTCTTTTCAAATGAATTAAAACCTGTTTACATTATACTTTTTTAACTTTTTTCCCTAGTACTAGAAACATGCTGCTAAAAGGCTTATACTACAAGCAACAAATCGTAAACTCCTGAATAGTGTTTCTGATTTCTCGACCTTTTTCATTTCTCGAGAAATGAAAAATTAGACTTATATTCTCGAGAATTCTCGAGAAATCTCGAGAAATCTCGAGAAAAATAATTATTTGAATATATATCTTTTTTTATGTGGAAAATATTGTAGAGGATAAAAACATATTAAAATTATAGTCAACTTTAAAGTACTAAAGTATTCATTTAAATAACATTAGAACAAATGGATAACGGGGCTTTAAAAATGATTACGAAAACGTAATTGCAAATTAATTGAAAATACATATGTATAGGAAAATTTTCAAAAAATTAAGAAATTAATAATAATAGTAATTATTATTTTATTTAACTTGTAGGTAATCTTTTACATACCAGTTTTAAACCGAACAAAAAATGAAATGTAATTGATTTTAATAAATAAAACACTAAATTTAAAAAAAATATTGTAACAATAAATGCTAATTAGCTAAATATTATAAATCGCTTCTTATCTGTTGCCACAGTTGCGTTGCGGGAGAGAGAATACAAATTTTATCAAAATTAAATTATAATCTTTGACTCACTAAACATTATATATTTTTTTAAATAGTTTTTTAAAAGCACAATGCGTTTAACGTGGCGTAGAGAAAAATTTATATTTCTCGAGAAAAAATTTTACATTTCTCGAGAAATGAAAAATGAGAATTATAACTTTTTCTCGAGAAATTCTCGAGAGAGAATTCTCGAGAAGAAACACTACTCCTGAACCACAAAACCAGCCACAAGAAAGTTGACTTTTTTTTACAATATAATGGAAGATGAATTTCATACTAATCATGAAAAACAGAAAATTTCATAAATAAAAATTAATATGTAATGGTATACAAATTGCATATTTATAGTGAAAAAATGCTCCTTCTCACTCCTTCTCATTTCTTTGCATTTTCTTCATTTAGTTGAGAATATATATTTTTTTTATTTTTTGTATTTTCTTTATAATTTGTTAATTTGGGAACGGATTAATTAATTTACTATGAGATATAATGGATATAATGGTTTATAAATACATACTCTTTAAGATACGCGGTTAGGTAAGGTGACCATTTTTTGTCAAATATAAAACCAGGACATTTAAAATAGTTCAAGTACAGGCGCGTGCATTGGCGAGGGGTCCTTGGGTCCTGACCCCCCCCCCCTCCCCAGGAACTAAAAAATCATATACTGAATAAAAACTAAGCTACTGAAAATAAAATCATCTCTTTTGTTGATAAAAAACAAATCATCAGTCAAAATCTAATTAACATATAAGACTACCCCTCCCCGTAAAGAGGGAATAATAAATTTTATATTATTTATTGGATATTTTTTATAAATAGGCACCCCTCTCAGTTAATTTTTCTAGGAGCGCACCTGCTCAGTCAGCATGAAGAAAAGTGGCTATCGTAGAATATATATTAAAAAAATATTGCAGAGTAAGCTTAGTTTTTTTGCCTTTAAGTGAAAAAATAAAATGTACTTCTTTTATTTATATTGCAGATTAAAGGGCGTATCACACTAGAACACTATCCAAGTTTTATTTTGTAAGTCTTTTTCCAGGATTCAAGTCTTCAAGTCTTCAGCTATCACACGCGAAACAGGGAAAAGTAACTTGCGTCTGCGTACATAATGTTAACAATACACCCATCTCACTTGATCTGACTGAGAGGGAGAGGCCTCGCACGCGCATTTCAAGACTTGGACTTCATCTATCTTCTAGAGACAGGGGAAATATATCTCGATGTATTTGCTCAGACTTAAAGACCCAGGTTTTTTGTCATGCTATCACACACACAAGACTTCGATTCGAATTCAAAGACTTTAATTTTCCAAGTTTAGACTTGAATAATAACTCTAGTGTGATAAGGCCTTAAGAAAGTAATTTTGAAAAGGCCGCTACACTGCTGAGCCGTATTTTATGTTTAAATTTACGCGCGTACTGAAACATGGAACGATTACTCGATCTTTTGAAAAATTAATTATTTTTGATGTTGTGTCCCTAAACTGTACTGGTTATATTTCACGACTAACCAGGACCAATGACCAAAAAAACGGTACAGTACTGGTAAAACCAGTACGAATAGTCACCTTAGGTTAGGAGAAATTAAGTTTGTAAGTCAAGGTGCCATTGAATATCTAAATGTGCCACCAAAACCTGTTATATATGTTTTCAGATGTGCAAGAAATATAGAAGCTGTTAAAAATATTAGTAACATTACCAGTAAACAACGTACTGCTGAACGATCATTTTCTACGATAAATTATTTAAAAAACTCTCCGAAACACCGTCTTTAAACAAGTAAGAAGATTGAAATATGGCCTTTCTTTGTTATTTATATACCTACAAATATATACATATATGATGCTTTAAATATTTTGCATAAGTCCAAAAGAAGACTGAATATTATTATATAATCAATAAATGTGTACATCTTTAAATTCAATTTTGTATTTAATATGTACAATATTAATATAGACATAAAATTTTATATTTTGAACTAAATAAAAATAGAAAAACTTAATAAAAACTTAAGAATATGTATATTTAAGCGTTTGTTTTGATGCCCCTAAGACCTGGTGCCCTGGGCCTGTGCCCCTGTCGCCCCTGCCTTTTACCGCCATTTTACATAGATTTCGCGCAACGTAAACATGCTACTGTTTGGGCTAAAGATTTTAAACCAAATATTGTCGAATCAGTTTGATTTTTTTTTAAGTTAAAGATTGACCCCGATTTGCAAAAATGTTGAATTAATTAAGGTTTTTAATGTTGAAATTTTGATTTATTTTTAACTTTCAGTTTTACAATTTCCGAAAATTTATCTAACTTCACATCACTGTCAGTCAGTAAATAAATCAACATTGCTAATTCCAATATTATCACTGATACTTGTTATTTCTTATTATTTGCAGACGATCTTAAGATATATAAAGCAATTACTTCTATTGAAGATTGTTACAGCATGCAGGAAGATCTAGACAGGCTTATACAATTTTGTTCAGATAATGATTTATCTCTAAATGTGGATAAATGCTTTTCAATAAGTTTCACTAGAAATTACAGGAAAATTACATACAATTATAATATTGACAATACTGTTCTTATCCGTAAAAACTGTATACGTGATTTAGGTGTGCACATTGATTGCAAACTATCTTTTAACGATCATGACATATTTCTAAAAAATCTTACAAACTTTTGGGTTTCATTCTTAAAACTTGCAAATATTTTAAAAACATTAACTCACTGTTATTATTATATAAATCAATCGTAAGACCTCACTTGGAATTTGCAACACCAATTTGGAATCCATCATACACAAGATCCATAAATCAAATAGAATCTGTTCAGAGGAAACTGATTTATATTATTTGTAATATATATTCTATTGAGTGCAGAGATTATGGGACTGTGTTAAAGTTATTAATGGCGGTATTCTGAAGTTTCCATCGTAACACCCGTGAACTTAACACCAATGAAAATAACACTGCTCTATTAAAACAGATTTAACATCGCTGAAAAAATCAGTATTCTGAACAACCCGATGTAAAATCCAATGTTACAATTTGTTTCCGGTGTAGAATTAACACTGGGGCTAACTTCACGTTCGTTTTGACAGCCGTGTAAGAATTGTTTTGTTGGGTTAACGTTTTTAAAACGGTTAAATAATTATTTATAAATTAGAAATAAAAACAGAAGACATTAAAAATGTAACTACTATTGCAGAAAAATCTAATTTGAAGGCTAAACCAAATGTTACTGCAGGATTAGGTACGGGTTATAATTATTAATGGAATTCCAGTGTTTGATATCATTCATATTACTACAAAACCTGTTTCTTTTGTTTTGAATTGTAAATCAACATGGGTTTTTACAATTCAGGTAATTTTAACACAGGTAATTTCGACCCTTTTTAATGAGAGTACTTTCTCAGAAAAATGTTCTAATCTGTAACATATGTAATCACAGGGATTGAGGGTTTGTTTAACCCCGGTAATTCCTACTAAAGATCTATTACATAAATAGGATAGTTTGCAAAAATAGATCAGTCGTTGAGTTACCTGAAAACAGTATATATTGCAAAGTTCCAGAATTTAAAAAAATTTAAATAAATCGCTTCAAAATGCATCGTTCGAACAGTACGTATTTTACATGTTATTTTGGTAAAAATTCCATTCTGTACTTCGGTACTGAGTGGAATTTGAGCCGTTATTTTTTAAGCTTATAAAATAAATTTTCTTTTCTATATAGACAATCACGAAAGCGAAGTGATTTTAGTTGAAAATTTGTTCAAAATAAAATTTAACACCACTCTAATCTCAATTCCGTCAAGCTCTTTGCTAGCGGTTAATCTAACAACTAAAATGTTAATTCACATCGACGAACGTTAACATAGCGACGTTTCAGAATACCGTTTTTCTAACATCGTTCAATTTCGGGCGATTCCGTCGATGTACGACTTAACATCTAACTTCAGAATACCGCCATTAATCTCCAATCGCTTACCGAGCGGAGAACTATTTTTGATATGAACACTTTACACAAAATTATTAATAATAAATTATTTTCATTAAAAATTATTCACCTAATTAACTTTAACGTACCTAGTATCAACACAAGATCTAGTATTACATTTAAACCACATAAGTTTTATAGCAACTCTCGTAAAAACTCTGTAGTCAATAGAATGATGTTAACTTTCAACAATTCCTTCTCATCTATAGATATAGATATTCATTTTCTCAGTCAGACGCAATTTAAATCTATTATTATGCATCAAATAAATTTATGGTATCTATGTACCTTATTTTCGCTTATTCACTTATTTTCACTGCTTAATTCACTTATTTTTAAAGTTAATTTTCTAAAATGATTCTTTTCTTTCTCTATCACATAAGTATATTTATATTTTTTTCTCTAATATATATAATTCCTTTGTACTATTCTATTGTTATTATAATTATTATTTTTATGTACATGTAATATTATTATATTTGTAATTATGTGTTAATCTATAATTGGCCCCATTGCTGTTGATTAACCTAATAAATAAATAAATAAATAAATAAATAAATAAATAAATAAATAAATAAATAAATAAATAAATAAATAAATAAATAAATAAGTAAGTAAGTAAGTAAGTAAGTAAGTAAGTAAGTAAGTAAGTAAGTAAGTAAGTAAGTAAGTAAGTAAGTAAGTAAGTAAGTAAGTAAGTAAGTAAGTAAGTAAGTAAGTAAGTAAGTAAGTAAGTAAGTAAGTAAGTAAGTAAGTAAGTAAGTAAGTAAGTAAGTAAGTAAGTAAGTAAGTAAGTAAGTAAGTAAGTAAGTAAGTAAGTAAGTAAGTAAGTAAGTAAGTAAGTAAGTAAGTAAGTAAGTAAGTAAGTAAGTAAGTAAGTAAGTAAGTAAGTAAGTAAGTAAGTAAGTAAGTAAGTAAGTAAGTAAGTAAGTAAGTAAGTAAGTAAGTAAGTAAGTAAGTAAGTAAGTAAGGAAGCAAGCAAGCAAGCAAGCAAGCAAGCAAGCAAGCAAGCAAGCAAGCAAGCAAGCAAGCAAGCAAGCAAGCAAGCAAGCAAGCAAGCAAGCAAGCAAGCAAGCAAGCAAGCAAGCAAGCAAGCAAGCAAGCAAGCAAGCAAATAAATAAATAAATAAATAAATAAATAAATAAATAAATAAATACTCAGGCGAGCTACTGAGTTGAGCTGAATTGACCTGTCTACATTACGGTCTTAATATACGTACCATTTTGTTTCTTTTAAACCTGTGAATGTGAATACTTTCAGACGTTACTATTAAGTCAGATACTCCAACTAACACTCTCTTTATGAAGTATCTCTGCTATATAACATAATTTTTGGGTTAATTATATTAAAATTTGGTCTCTGCTGATGATGCACACAGATCATCACGCAGGCAGCCTTACTTTAAATGCTAATTCAACCAAAAAATGTACTATTAAATTTGCCGGTGTGTGTATATACGATAGACCTTCAAGGTTTAATATTGCTACAAAAATTCAGTATTGCTACAAAAACATATATTCCAAATTAATAAATAACACATTAAGCGGTAGTGAGTCCTAATATGTTTTAATTTTCGAATTAAAAGAATCAAATAGATTGCTGTTGAATATTACTGTAATCCTGAAAAATGTACAAAAAAATATTTCGACGACAAGAGCAGTTACTAATGAAAAAAATCCCGATCTAAAACGTCTACGATTGCTTTTTGGTATCGAAATATCTGGTAGACTGCTAGTTATTAATGTCTTTTTTTATTGAATCTCCTACGTTTTTACCAACAAGGGCTTCCAATGATCTTAATCCGCCCCTGACTTGACCCAGTAAAATATTAAAATCTCTCCATCAACACCTCAAATAAAATATTACACTGAATCTTTGGTCCCACACAAATTAATGGTGAACAGAGAATCGGTAAGGACATATCTGAGAAATACCCAACACCGAGATGTACCCAAGGCCGAGTATCACACAATAACTCACAGGTAGACGATTACACTGGATAGGGATACGTGATGAGGATAAGGGAGGACAGAATGGTTAGGAAGATATGGGAAGGAAGATTGAATACCCGTGGACCAGTGGGAAGATCTGGCTTAAAATTTTGGCGCACAGCAACAAAGGCTTTTTGCTATGGATAAATCAGCTAACTGAAGATCTAACAAGTATTGGTATAGAGGACACATGAAAAACCCTGACAATGAACAGATCAAGATGGAGGAATTATGTGAGTGAGGCTAAAAGTCAACCCGACTGAGAGTATCCAAATAATAAGAAATCTTTCCGATAGCATACGTTTATTAGAACATGTACATTTCAAACGCCAAATAGTGGTCATCAGTGGTACAACGACGCTTTGCCCGGGCCTTCAAGTTGAACATAGTTTAGTAATTTATTAATTAGGTAATTTATTAATTAGGTAATTTATTATAAAAGGTTACATTTTTAGATTTTATTAGAATATAAGTTTTTATTTTAATAAGAAAAATACAGATAACATTTTAATCAAGAGTAACTACTGTACACAGTCTTTACTTTACTTGAATATTTAAGAAAATAATGTATTTACATATCGTTACAATATCTTCTTACAACGACTAACTCCTACATTGAACAAACAAGAGGAAGAAGAAGATTACTCGAAAAGCTTGAAAAGGAAGTACAGCTTTAACATTTAATTTCTTTGTAAAATAGACATTACAACTAAGTGGAACTTTCCTTCCAGATAATTAAAGTATATATGTTCTTTCTGCAAATACAATTTAAAACAAAAATTAACTTACATACTTATTATGCAAATTATTGTTGAAATAGTTGAGTCAAGTGCAGGAGCAGCCATAGAAAACTAACCGTCATCAAAAACATTTGCACATACCACTGTTGATGGACACAGACACCTCCTCTGAGATTAAGACCCTCCTAATTGTGAAACGTGTGAAATAGATTTATTTTTGTGACACATTTCAAACGAGAATGACAAATCTAGGATATTAGGGAGATGTTACGCTTGTGTTATGGTTTGTCAATTGACTGAAGAGGAAACACAGGTCATTTTGGCACTGTGTATTTGACATAGGTACCTAGCTTTAGGCAAAGAGTTCTTGTTGATCTCATATACATTTATGTATTTATAATAAATAAAAAATTGAATGAATTGAATTGAATCTTTGCTCTGTGTTCCAGTTCCGAAGGGTAAGAGCGGCTCTGTGACATCCAGTGAGAAATATCGCCCTATCGCAATATTTAATGTCTTGTCTAAGTTTTTGAAAAAATGACAAAATTCGTGGATAAAATACAACAATTTGGTTTAAAAATAAGTCAAATATAATGTACCTACAGTACCTACAACGAGAGATGCCCGTCTTCGCGTGCTTATTAGACCTTAGCCGCGCTTTTCAACGGGTGGATATAAGAAAACTTCTAAAGATACTCTTGAAGAAGAACGTCTGCCATCTAATAACCTCTGTACTACACCATTAGTTTGATAGAGAACAAAAAAGAGTTCGCTGGGTTACAGCTAAATCCAGTGAGTTCATACAAGACACAGGAGTACGACAGGGTGGCCTGTTATCACCTTCCTTGCTCAATATCTACATGGATGATATTAGTCGACGGCTGAACGAGGAAATGATTGGCTGTGTGGCTCATCACTTGTTAGCCACATTAGCTATGCTGATGACATGGTGGTCTCTGCACCATCTTTGGCTGGATTGAGGAAACTACTGGCACTGTGTAAATCTTATTCTCTGGAGCATTGATAGACAATGTGGCTATGTATGTGTTAAAGCAAATATGTTAAACCATAGATTCTTTAGATGCAGTACTGTTGTACGTAAATACCGTTTCAACACGTTTTGTGGCAGTATGTATCTGCTCTTTAGCAGATGTATACATATGGAATCTATGGTTTATATTGGAATCTATGGAATCTTTGGTGGTGTTAGCTCAAAGAGGCTAACACCACCAAAATCAGTATTCGTAGATTAGTGGTTTGCTACAACAATGTATTTATAGCTTTCAATGGGTTTTATAAATATTGTAGTGCAAGTGAAATGTTTGAATGAAGTTAATACTTGTATGGCTGTACTTAGAAAATACGACTATAGTTTACGTAGTAGATTACTTAAATCTAATAACATGTTGATTAGGGAGTGTCGACGCTTTGACAAAACGTTCACACTTGTTGGTCAGCTCAGCTGATATATTAAATATATACTAACTTCAACTATAAATGTATTCTCTAATGTTTGGGTTCACAATTAAACTTGAACTCCAAATTTGTCATGCTTTTGATATTTTCGTTAAATGTATTAAATGTATATTATTTTGGCCTTCAGGCTGTTTAATAAAATTATTATTATGGGATTTGTCAGGTCTTGACAAGCGTCCACTAATCGCAAACTGCAGCAACCATTTGAGCCGCGTCATAGTAGAGACTAGTGGAGCTAAATACACACGACTGCATCCTAAACCCTGGCAATATGCAGACGCAAAAATTACGCTAGATCCAGTGCCCGCACAATGCGGCGTGACCCGAGCAGCACTGCTTTCTGCATCCTGCAGATCAAAGAGGTAGCACAAGATCTGCAGGCGGGACTGGAATCGATTTCCTTTCGATAGGAGGCTTTCATACCACCTAAAACACCAAATATCAGGACTACAAGCTTAACTTTATACTCTGAATACAGTTTTCTAAGCTCGGACAAGAAATCCATATACTTGGACCTCTTTTCCTCCTCCTTGAGATAGATATTCTTCTCAGCTGGACTTTTCAGCTGGAAAATTCGATCACAAACATCTGTTTGGTCTCGATATCGAGGAGGGTTATGCCCGGCTTAGTGGCTGTCAGTAATCTCGAGGTGGGGAAGGAGTAATTCCAATAAATTCGGCAGTTTCGAAATTTTCCACAACCAATTCTATGTCAGAAAGGACGTACGGTATAACCGGTATTTGGCCAATACCATAGGCATGTCATTATTATTATTATTATACGATACATGTTTGCATGACTTGCATTTTATTTTATGTAGTTTATATTATGTATACATGTATATTGGTCTGCAAATAAGTTGGACAATAACTAAAATCATGGTTCTTACCATAACACAATTAATGCCACTCCTTTTGCTAACGATAAAACCCTCAAGGAAGCCGACGCTTTTTAATACCTTTGGTGTGTACCATTTGCTGTAACGGTAGCCCTGATACAGAAATAAATAATCAACTGTCAGTTGCTGCTAAGTTATTTGCAAACCTCAGAAAAAGAGTATGGCTCAACCTCAAACTCAGTACTAAGCTCGATGTCTATAAAGCTGTAGTGCTACCAACCTCCGACATTATCGTATTTTGGTCAGATATCATGAACGATGACTAGAACAATCTTAGGAAAAACGGCAGGAACACATCGAGAATATATCCTCTCAACGTTGATCCTCAAAAGGACCAGCTCCACGAGTTTGCATATGCAAAACCACCGCAGATGGGTTTGACATGTAATACGTATGGCAGAAGAATTCCATAGCAGTTATTTTACTCTGAACGTCAAACTGGTGTTCGCGTTGTAGCCCCGAGGAAAAGATATAAACACGTGTTACTACTCTTTTTTTTTAAACTTTGTTTATTTATAAACACATTAGCATCTATGACTGTTAGTGTCTGTGCCATAATTGTACATATTATTTAACATTTCATATAATTTAACATTTAACATGATATGAATTACATATTATACATTTTTGGTTGAATTTATTATATTTTATTGTAAAAATGTATGTTTTTTAAGTAGTCCAGTATATTTCTGGTCAAAATCGGGTCTTGTTTTAGGGCTTCTTTTAAGTCTTTTGGTATTCTGTGCATGGTCCGTGCGGGTTGAAAAAGTTGACAATCAATCAGAACGTGTATTACTCTCAGGGGTTGGTCGCATGTCTCGCAAAGCTTGCTGTATAATATAGCCATTATGTTTTCGTGGGTATGTTTCGTATGTTCAATTTTCAATCTTGACATTATGATTTGTTCACGTCTGTTGTTTTCGATTGTCCATGTCCGAATGTCTTCTTCTATCGAACGTAATTTGTTTTCTGTAGTGTTTACCCACTTGCTGAGTCGGGTCTGGTAAAGCCTGTTTTTTATGGTGTGCTTTATGAGGGTTATGTTCGGGAGAATCTTTAGGACCTCGTCTTCTGTGGGTTTGGATATGGCTGCTGCGTTTGCTGCTTCGTTGCCCACTATGCCTACATGTACTGGGGTCCAGATGAATACTACAGTTTTAACAAGTGTTGAATTGCTGTGCACTTTGACCTGGATTTTCTGGATGGCGGGGTTCTTACTGTAGTAATTTCTTAGCGCCAAGATTATGCTTAGTGAGTCAGAACAGATAGCAGAGTGCTGGTCGTTGGTCCTGTGTGTTAAAATTATAAAATTTTGTAGGTCAAGTTAGTTCTTTTTATCTCTATGGTGATGATATATATAGACAAAAAATGTATTGAATGATTTTTTCTTCTTGTCATAATAAAATATATTATATTTGCAGTTTATTGAAATAACTCGTTTAATTTTTCTTTTGCTTACTGGTATATATTAATTAGCCATCACCCAACGAAACTGAGCGTCACCTGCCAACAGGTTATGGGCCCAGGATCTTAGAACTAATGAATGTTATACATTTTGTTCATGAATATTTGAAATTTTTTTGAACTGAAGCGATGGACGAGTTTAAACTAGAAAAACTGCGGTCTGACAATTATTTAAATTGGTCATTCAGGGTGAAAATCCTTATGCAAGCCAAACAAGCATGGGTGGCAATTGAACCTGGTTTAGAATTAGACACTCCTGAAAACAAGCTTAAAGACAGACTTGCCATGAGTGTTATTTGTAACACTGTCGAAAATAGTCAATTGCTTGTCATAAGGGATTCTCCTACAGCAAAACATGCTTGGGACGCTTTAAAGAAAGCACACACAAAAATAGGTCTAGTTCACATTATACATTTAAAAAGAGACTTATATTCCTCCAAGTTAAAATCCAATGAGTCTATGGAAACCTAATTCGAGCGAATGTATCTAATAGCCCTCAAATTAGATGCTGCAGGCTTCGGGTTATCCGACGAGGAATTTGCTCATGTTTTGTTGACTGGTTTACCAGATGATTTCGACAATCTAGTGATTGGACTAGAAGCATCTGGAACTGTGACTGTGACCAAGGTGAAAACCTTTTTAATAAATGAAGAGTCGCGAAGAAAAAAAAAAGAGCTGAAAATCAAGATAAAATGCTAAGTGTACAAGTTTATGCAGCTACAAAGGAAAATGAAGGGACTAAAGATAGAATAATGTTAAAATGTCATTTTTGCCATAAAACAGGTCATTTAGCCAAGTACTGTTTTAAAAGAAAGGACATGAATAAGAAACAAACAGAAGAGTTCTGTAAAAATGTTAAAAGCCTTATGTTGGACAAATCCGAAGATTTAAATTTTAATGACACGAACATGATTCACATGGTTCAAAATAATGATGTATTATCAAATCGTACGACTCCTGACAACATTAAAGTCAAAATGGCTAATAATAATACGACAGCTGTCACTACCAAAGGTGACGTATTTTTATTCTCTGTCATTAATTACAATGTAAAGAAAGTGAAGTTGGAAAATGCGTTGTGTGTTCCTGAACTGAATGATAATCTTATTTCCGTAGGAAAGCTTGATGATAAAGGTTATAAGACATTATTCGAAAATGGTAAGGCATTTGTGTTGTCTAAAGAAGGACAATTAATAATGCAATTAAAAGACATAACCTTTATTATCTCGATCAAAACTTCAGCAAAACACTAAAATCAACTTCAGCTAAAGACGATTTGATCCTATGGCAGCAAAGATTTGGTCATTTGAATTTTAACGACTTGTTAAATTTAGGTAAGAAATCTTTATTAAATGCTATACAAACCACACTTACAAATCAAAATGAAACTCACTGCTGTATATGTTATCTGGAGAAACAAACGAAATATCCTCTGCCAAAGACAAGTTCTATTCGCACAACAGAACTTTTAGAAAGGATCCATACGGACGTGTGCGGTTCGTTTTCGCCATCAAAGGGAGGTAAACAATATTTTGTCTCGTTCATAGATGATTATAGTCGCTTTGTTACAGTTTATTTATTAGAGAACAAGAAGGATGTCTTCAAGTGCTTCGTGAATTTCAAAGCAGTAAATGAACTACAACTTAATAAGAAAATTAAGTGTTTAAGGAGCGATAATGGTCGTGAGTATAATAATTATGATTTTAACAAGTTTTTAGGGAAATGTGGTATTAAAAGGGAATATTCAGTCAGAGGAATGCCAGAACAAAATAGTGTCTCTGAACGAATGAACAAAACCCTTGTTGAAATGACAAGATGCTTACTAAATCAGAGTGGTTTGGATAAGGACTTTTGGGGAGAAACATTATCAACCGCAGTCCATATCCGAAACAGATATCCAACCCAGGCTATCGAAAATGCAGTACCGGCTACTATATGGTACAAACGTAAACCAGACATTTCTTCTTTTAAATGTTTTGGTTGTAAATGCTGGTCAGTAATTGATAAAAGGGAAAGAAAAAAATTAGATAGTAAAAGTAAAATTTGTATTTTCCTAGGCTATTCCAACGACCACAAAGGCTATAGATTGTGGAACACAACGAAAAAAAAGGTTGAAATAGCACGAAATGTATTTTTTGATGAGAATGTTTTTCCGTTCAAAGATTCTTTGGATAAAAAGGACACAATAAGACACAAAGAACACCCAGAAAGAAATTTCGTAGAAATAACATGGCCGAGTAAAAGTTCGACAGAACTACCAGTAAATTTAACGGGTTCGCCCTTAAGTGGGGGAACAACGATAGAAAAATCTACTAGCAGCGAAGAAAAAGATCTACTAAGAAGATCGGAAAGGCTGAATCAAAAGAAAGAAGAAAAAGATGAAAAGAAAAAGGGAAATCCGCCTTCAACTAAGAATTGTAGCACTCATCAAGAAGATCCGAAGACTGTAAAATATGCTTTTCGAAGAGTAGATAAAGATAATTGGAAGGCCGCTATGGATCAAGAAATGGAGTCTTTAATTAAAAATAAAACCTGGACATTGGTACAAAAACCCAGTGACAGAAATGTTGTTGGTTCTAAATGAGTTTTTCGTCGCAAAATTAATGAATTTGGAGAACAGGGGAAATATAAAGCGAGACTCGTCGCGCAAGGTTTTACACAAGTCCCCGGAATAGATTATAATGAAGTTTTTTCACCGGTAGTTAAATGGCAAAGTTTAAGAATTCTTTTAGCTTTAGCAGCCAAAAATGAATGGATCATACATAAGATGGATGTTGATACAGTGTATCTCAACGGTGAATTAAAAGAAGAAATTTTTAAAAGGTCAAGAAGAATATGTTTGTCGTTTAAATAAATCTTTATATGGGCTGAAACAATCAGGTAGGCAATGGAATTCTTATCTTGACACACATTTAAAAAATATCGGCTTTGTAGCTTTAAAATCAGATCCATGCATTTATACCTGGAGAGAACAATTTTGTATCTTAGGAGTATATGTGGATGATTTGGTGCTATTTACTAAGACTGATTGTTGTATGCATAAAGTAAAAGGGTTGCTAATGAAGAAGTTTCGAATGAAAGATATGGGTGAAATAAACTTTTTATTAGGCGTTAATATAAAATATGACAAAAAATGTCACGAAATTAAACTAGAATTAAGTCAAGAAAAATATGCTGAGAACATTTTGAAAAGGTTTAGAATGAATGAATGTAACCGGTATCGACACCAATAGAAACGAAACTAAAACTTACTAAGGAATCATGTCCTAAAACAAAAGAAGAAAAGATGGAAATGGAAAAGTATCCATACCGCCAAATAATTGGAAGTCTTATGTATTTGGCAACAACTACAAGGCCAGTACTGTCCTTCGCCGTAACTCACCTGAGTCAGTTTAACACGAATCCAGGCCAAATTCAACAGACCGTCTCTTTAACGACAGCAGAGGCGGAGTACATGGCTCTTACAAACAAAGCCAAATAAAACAGTTGGCTTCAATTTCTTTTACATGAGTTAAATATGACTAGTTTTCTTCCAGAGATTCCGGTTATATACTGCGACAATCAAAGTGCTAAAGCGCTAACAGAAAATCCAGTTTACTATTCAAGAACGAAGCATATTGATATTCGCTACATTATATCAGAGAAGAAGTTGAAAAGAAAAAGCTTCAAGTTTTGTATTTGCAATCTGAAGAAATGCCAGCAGATATGTTAACTAAAGGGTTGCACGGTCCACATTTGAAGTACTTGCTCAACACAATAAATATATTAACTTGATTTTTTAAATTTTATATTTTTTATTTATTTGCCCTACCAAAAGGGGGGGTGTTAAAATTATAAAATTTTGTAGGTCAAGTTAGTTCTTTTTATCTCTATGGTGATGATATATATAGACAAAAAATGTATTGAATGATTTTTTTCTTCTTGTCATAATAAAATATATTATATTTGGAGTTTATTGAAATAACTCCTTTAATTTTTATTTTGCTTACTGGTATATATTAATTAGCCATCACGCAACGAAACTGTGCGTCACCTGCCAACACTGTGTACAACATCTAGGGTTCTTGATATTGCTTCAGATTCAGCTTGGTGGATTCCGAAGGTGATTTGGAGACGATTAGATCTAGTGCTGTTATCTGTTACTATGGCAATATTGCAGGTGTTTTCTGTCTTTGATGCATCAGACTAATAGAAGTGATGTGGTTACTACTCTTAAAAATATTAATTATAGCTACCAGTGGACAAAGTTTGCAAAGATGGAAATATATGGCGGTGAACTATAAGGGAGGAATTATTCATGTATGGAGACACACACCACCAAGCAATAAGAGCCAAAGCTATTACGCTATTAACTATTACAAGAAAACAGAAAATATCAACAGCGTTGCCATGCTGACATACTCTATTTGTGACAGATTTACATACAAAATAGGTTTACATAGTCGCCTAAGACACAACACTTTAAAATAAATATATTTATTGTGACTCGTTTACTCAAAATCGACGAAGAATTATTATTATAAGTATATAATTTAAGATGGCAGTTAACTCTATTGTAGCTTTTTGCCGTCACGCAAAACCCCTTTCTGGAACACACATTAAATTTATTTGTGTTCTTCTTGCAAATCTTCTCTTATCCTGCTTAATTATATTATCCAGATATGTAAAAAGTTATAATAGACGCTAAAAGCAAAAGGTGATCTTCGCAAAAATATCATTAATCAAGTACTATTGGTCCTGTATTTCTATTTTATGTTCACTGACTTGTATTAACAAGTGAAAGTGAATGTCTAGCGTGCTTCGATCCAGCCAAGTTAATGAGGCATTTCACTTACCACTCCTTGCTTACCCGTCGCATGTCAAACTTGTTAATCTTAGCTCGAAATACACTGCACTTGGAGAAAGCACTTACGATGATTTCACTTTCGTTAGCTAGAATTACATGCATTTGTTTTCTGCAAATGTACTGAAAAGTATATATTTTTGCACTTAATAGAATATACACTTCAATTTAATTTAGTTCACAGTTTCGAATAACCAGAAAACATAATCATAGCTTGTTTTGCTAACCCCTCACATAACTATAATAAGCTACGTAATTTGAGAATTTGCGAACATTAGAATGCACGTACGTACTTTGCATAGAAACCTGAAAATATTATGTATCCATATGTTATTTTTCTGTATCTACGGTTTCACGTACCGTAGGGTGCAAACACGTAGAAAAATTGTTAGCGGAACATATAGTGAGACTAATACGTTTACAAATACTAATTTTATTAACATCTTGTACTTACAAATAAACCTACAAATAAAATCTCTTATTTTTACGTAAATTATTATGTATTTTATATATAAGTATATACAGGGTTTGTCGAGCCTTACCATTGGGATCTCGTGAACCGTAAGAGATACGAAGTCGGTTAAATTGGGTCAAAATTGCCGCATTAGTTGGTAACCATACTAATAATGTATGGTCAATAGCTACGAGGAAAAAACTGATTTTGGTCGATTTACTTTTTGGCGTATAAATTTTTTGTTTCAATTCATACAATATTCTAAATTGCATGTTTATAGTTAGAAGCACTTTATAGTTCGTATAATTTTCTAGATATTCATACTAGCTTTCAGTTTCCATATGGAGCTCAAAATGCATGGAATCGAGATTTCTTTTCTCTTTTCAATGATATAAATCGCAACTAAATAAAAATAAAAATTAACTGAGATATTAGATAATTATTGTTATATACCTTGTTCCTATATATACCATACCTTGGTCTATCCATATCAAAATCTTTTTCTCCGATTTCAAGGATTTCTTCGCATATCTTCATGACTATCATCAAGCATTGAGGAATAATCTGTATTCTTAGCTCTTACAGGAGCAGTCTTTTTAGGCATACCTTGAATCATAATTTTACCAAAATCTTTTGGATCCAGCATGGATTCACAAATTTTCTTACTGATCTTTTCTTTTTTTCTATTCTTCATCAAGTCGAGCATTTCACAAATGCTTTTCATCTCTTTAAACTATTTTTTTTTTACAGTGGTGGCATCTTTGCCCTCGTTCGTTTCTTTATTGTATTCTCTTGCTTTCTCTGGCTTTACTTCGCAATTTTCTAGTTTTTTGTCAAGTTTTGTAGTATTTTTCTCATCCATTTCGTCGTTATCTTGAGTGTTCTGTTCATTCTTCACCATTTTGATATCTTTTGATTCTTTGGTATCTAATTCGTTATCTTTTTGCGTTTCTTTATCAATATCAAACTCTGTCGTTTCATCTTAAATTCTTCTTGTGGTCTTTCGACATTTTTTACCCCGTCTTCATCATTAAAATCTTCATGATGATGAAATGCAGTATAGATCGTTTCGACCAGTTCATCGTTATTAGTATTATAATCTAATTGTATCATATAATATTTACAATTGATATCAAGTCCTTAACTGCAAAATTTTGACTAATATACTTTACTTTCCGTTTATATTCCTCATACTTATGCTTAAATGTAAATGCTTCAAATTTAATTAGTTTTATTCGGCTACGTCGGTCACCATCAGTTTCAAATTATAATTTCCAAAATGTTTTTATAACAAGAAAATGTACATAATTTATGTATCTTCCTACACTCGCAATGTCATTCAGCCTCTTCATCTTATTTATTTTATTTAGAAATGTCGTAGAATGTTTAAAAATCATATGTCGTCTTTATGAATTAATAACCCGTCGTAAATGTTATTAACTCTAGTCTTAAAATACTATCAATCGCGTTTTTTTTTATATAATCTCGTATTTCGTTATTATATTATTTTAAATCATATTTACATCTTTCAACGTCTTTTACTCACTTCTTCAAAATAATTGTAAATATCTTGGCTGGTTTACAAATAATTACTTCTTTTTAATCAATACCGGTCGATCCATCAAATCTGTAGGATTTCCATCTTGTAGTATTGAAATACTACACGTTTTAATCACACAAATTATATTGCAAATCAGATAAATACAAAGTTATAACGACAGAAGTGAATATTATCATTCATTTCAGTAATCGTACAAAAATTTTAAATAAATTAATTTCAGAAAATATTCCATTTCCAACAAACATTTTTTTTTTTTATTCTATTTCACTTTCACATACATATACAATACATTACAATTGAATATACAATATTGTGTCACATACATATGTGAATAGTAGTCACAGAGAAATAGTAAGAATATAAAATAAGATCTGTTAATTGATAAAATCATTGACATCGTAGATAGATTTTTCAATAAGGTGGTGCTTTACTTGATTCTTAAATTTATTTAAATTAGTAATGTTTTTTATAACGTCAGGAAGTGCATTATAAAATTTACAACAATTGTAATAAGTTCCTTTCTGGTAGCTCGAAGCAGTGTGGATAGCAGGTAAAAGTTTATGTTTATTTCGCGTACTGTATGAATGAGACATGGGTGAAAATAAATGCTTGTTTTTATGTGTAAAAACGCACAAAGATAATATATATTCTGATGGCATGGTAAGTATTTCTAAGGATTTAAATGAATTTTTACAAGAGTCTCTATATCTTATTGAATCTATGATTCTTATCGCGGATTTTTGGAGTATAAAAATACGTTTCCAGTCACTGGATTTTCCCCAGTTTATAATGTTAAATTTTAAATGAGAATTGAAGCAAGAAAAATAGAGACTTCTTAATACTGTTTTGCTGCATTGAGTTTTAATAAATCTAAGTGCATATAGGCAGGAGCTAAGCCTTTGACCAAGATTATCGATATGAGCAGTCCACTTCATATTCTCATCTAGTGTAATGCCCAGCAATTTAGTTTTTCCAGTGATGGAAATAATCTGGCTATTGTAGGTAAGGGATTCTGGGATGTCAATTTTGTTCTGGATTGATTTGAAAATGACAAACACTTCAAACACATGTGGCAACAAACTCGATGAAAATTTATAATATAATCTTTGACTACATCAAAGTAGAAAAAATTAAAGTGTAATAAAACCGTCCCAGCAAACATTCAACCATCGGCCGAATGCCTGCAAACTGCTTTTTCTGTTGGTAAATTGCTGGCACTAAAAGTTTGCGTAACGCCAGTATTAATAATATACTTCACAATTGTATTTCACACTTCTCCTATACGAAGTACTTTACCAGCATTTTATGAGCACTCCTTATTTTTGTTAATATGTTACATTTTACTTTTGTTTCACCATCGTTGAATATCACGAATATCGCATCATTCTATTGACAGCAACGTTAATTTCTTCATTAATATTTTAAAACCAATGCGATATTGTCAACTTTATTTGTTAAATAAATTTATTCAACGATGGTGAAATGAGTATTTATTTTGCACCTAACCATTAATTTATTTTAATACTGGGTAAGTATAAGGTAAATATACATATGTTTATATTGTCTTTACATTTTATATTCTCTGTGACTACTATTCACATATGTATGTGACACAATATGTATATTGCAATTACAGCTGTTTATAAATCTCATGAAATTAAAATACATGAATTTTTACGAGTTCTGAGACTATATTTTAGGCTATACTGCACTAATTATTTTGAAATATTTGCTGGGGATATAAATATTGATATTCTATCTGATAATAAGGACAGTAATGATTATATTAATCTCTTTTCTGAATTTGGTTTCAGATCATGTATCAATGGGTATACTCGAATAATGGGCAACTCAAAATCTTGCATTGATCACTTTTTAATAAAAAATAAAATTACGGTTTCCAATATATTACCCATAACTCTTGAATCAAAAATATCTGATCATTATCCTGTTATCCTGTCTGTCAAGCAAAATAGTAGAATTTATAAAATAAATAGTGATAAAACAAACATTCGGCAAGTTATTAATTATAATAAACTTTGTGAGCTGCTTACTTCTGTTAATTTCAGTTTTATCAATCAATATTCGGACATTGATATAATGGTTGACTAATTTTTGGATACTTTGAATGATTTTATTAAACAGAGTACTACTTGTACTAAAAATATTAAGGCAAAAAAACGGAAAGGATGGATAACAGCGGGTATAATAAAGTCTATTAAAACTAGGGACTCTTTATATAAACAATATAAGGTGCATCCTGATAATCAAGAATACAAGATTATATTCAATAAATTCAGAAATAAACTTAATACTATAATCAAAAAGGCTAAATCGGATTATTTCAAAAATAAGATTGATCTCGCTAACAATGATAGTAGAAAGATATGGAAAATTGCTAAGGAAGCTGCTAATATTAAAAAACCTGAATGTATAGTTAATTCTATAATTAATCTAAATAACGTGGCTACATCGGATAATTTAGAAATTTCTAATAATTTTAATAAATACTTTTTAAATATAGCCAAAACAATGGCGCAAAATATACCTACTAATGTTAACCATAAATTTTCAATAAATCTTAATCCTGAAACCTTTTTTATTAGTCCCATTGACGCTTCTGATATCCTAACAGTTATTAACTCTATGAAAGGTAATCATTCCTGTGGTTTCGATGGGTTTACTTCATTACTAATTAAAAACATAAGAGAATTCATATGTTTGCCTCTTGCTGATATTTTTAATAAATGTATTACATCTGGTAATTATCCCACCATATTTAAAATCTCTTTAGTTAAAGTGATACATAAAGCTGGTCCAAAAAATTTGATGGAAAACTATCGGCCAATTTCATTAGTCTCTAATTTTTCTAAAATTTTTGAAAAAATTATAAAATATAAAATGGAGTCATTTTTAGAACTGCATAATATCTTATCTAATAATCAATTTGGATTTCGTAGTAACTTATCTACTCAGGATGCTATTGCTTCACTGATCTCCAATGTATACAGGGATGTTGATTCTTCTAAACCATGTGCTGCTGTATTTCTTGATTTGTGTAAAGCTTTCGACACCGTTAATCATAACCGTCTATTTGAAAAACTTGAGGCCTATGGTTTTAGAGGTAATATTCTTAAACTTCTAAAAAGCTATTTAAGTGACAGAATACAATATACGTCTATTGGGGGTGTCCTTAGTTGCCCTGGTATTGTTAGTTGCGGAGTACCACAAGGTACCGTCCTGGGTCCTTTGTTATTCTTAGTTTACATTAATGACATTTTGTCTCTCAACATTCATGGTAAAATTATTTCTTATGCAGATGACACGGTTTATTATGTTAGTGGTGATAGTTGGGAGATTGTCTTTAGTCTTATATCTAGTAATATGGCGATAATTAATGACTGGCTAGATATTAATTTGCTAACCCTAAATTTTAAAAAATCTTCTATCATCCCCTTTTCATGCCGTTCTTATTCACTTCCGAAAATATCAACTCTTTTATTGCATAACAGTTCTTGTAATAATTGTGCCAATACGTCGAAATGTAACTGCACTAATACACTTAACATACAGTTTTTTGTTAAATATCTGGGTGTTATAATAGATAGTCTTTTGAGTTGGAAAAATCATATTAACTTTATAAGTGATAAACTTCGTAAACTTGTATATGTATTTAAATGTCTTAGGTACTCCGTTAACATCTCTACTTTAAAAACAATTTATTACGGTTTTGCCCAGTCGACACTTCAGTACGGCATACTTATTTGGGGTGGGGCAGTGAAAACAGTGTTATCTAAAATAAAAGTAGCTCAAAACTTACTCTTAAGAATTATTTGGAATAAACCGTTTAGATACTCGACACAAAAGTTATATGAAGAGAGTGGGGTTTTTAACATATCTAAACTGTATCTTAAATCTATATCTTCTTACTGTTTTAAGATTAAATTCAAATTGTATGATTTTCTTGAGTTTCCTGCTCATACATACAACACCAGATAAAATTCTAATAAAATCAGCTTGAATTGTAAAGTCAAAAAGAAATTTAGTACATCTAATTTTGCATTCATTATTCCTAAATTATATAATTCATTTCCTGTAAATATTAAATCTAACCTTTTGAATTTATCTAAATTAACTTTTAAGAAACATCTTAATTTCTGGTTAAGTAATATTTCTCTTGCCACTATTGATTCTATTTTACACAGCTAATTAAGTCTGTTTTTTTTGTTTTATTTATCAATATTGTCCTTCACTCTTTGTTAATTTTATTATTATGTTTATTATACATTGTTATATATTTTTTTTTCTCCTTCATTTGTTTAATTTTTCTTTGTATTACCAGTTTATATTATGATATTTTTATATTATTATTTACTGTTTTCTTTATTTATTTTTATTTTATTATTATTATTATTTTTTTGTTATTGGTTATAGTTTATTGATTAAATTGTTTTATATTATGCACTGTTAACGCTCTATTACGTTATATTGTTGGCTAAAGAAATATATAGGACTGTACTAGCTTGTCACCACAAGGTACTTTGTACTTTTTGTGACATATTATTATTCTTAGCCCATATATTTTAATTTTAGTTACATATTTAATGTACATATTAGTGTATTTGTATATTTGGCTAAATAAATAAATAAAATGTTACATTTAAAATACTAGAGAGTGGGTATAATATAAGCACTGGTCCGTCAGAAATAAATCTTGCAACTAATGCGATTATTTTGCACTTTACCGCTGTTGGGCCGGCAATTGATACACCAATGGGCTAGTTAACGGCAATGGGGACACCGGGGTACGGGCCCATTACTTTCAATGCCGGGGATTATGTGCTTCAACAGTACTGGCCCGTATAAAAATGTTTGCTGGGGTATTCATACTTAACAATACTAATATATTCTGGCTAATAGTTTCTGCAACGAAGGACAAAAATTTTGGTAAAAATAAAAGTAAAGAAAGGTAAAGAAATTTTATATTTGTATATTAATGTTTACTCTAACTTATTGTAATGTTATTGTAACTTATATTATTGTATTGCAATATTATTTTATTGTATAAATCACTGGTTAATAGCAACTAAGAACAATAAATACCAAATAAAACAAAAAATATATCATTTAAAACTCTATCAACAATTAACAATACAATAAACAACAGTGTCCCTACATATTGTCTTCAACTGTCTCTGGTCTGTCTCTGTCTCTCTTAGTTGGCTCTGGTTGAGACTTATATGCGGGAATATAGGAAAATCCTACATATATTTTCAGGGGCGTATTTCCCACTAGGCGCTGATGGTCTACCACCTTGGGGGCTTACCAGGGCCCCGAAAGAGGGGTCTCTCAGAGAAGTTGCGCCTTGGGTCTCCGAGTGGGTAAATACGCCCCTGTATATTTTGCTATGCAATTTGTTTATGTTATAGTTTTAATTTGCTATTTGGATTTTTCTTTGTTAACAAATTTTCGTAAATGAATAATAAAATAAATAATTTTCCGGGCTGTTTTGTATTCTCAATCCGCCCCAAACTGTAGCGAATGTATATCGATATGTTACCAGCCACCGTTCTAGGAATTTTAATAGTATATTTATTAATAGATTTTCAGCAAATTCTCAAAATATCATTGGTGGGTTTTATGCTATTTCGCAAACAAATAAAGGTTTTGTTAAAATGCAACAGGCCAGCAATTTTGAATATTGATTTTGTCTATAGCAAATGCTGGTTAACATTGATAACGATGATTCCAGTTATTAATGTCATCAGTACAAATAAGTTTTAAATATATGTTTTTTTTTTGAGATTCCTAGAAATCCTCACTTCAAAAATTTTTAGTCTCTTTCTGTTACAGCGCGATTGCACGCGTGCCGGTGGTCGCACCGCGCGCCTCATCACTTGTAAGTTATCGCATGATCCGTGCCGATACTCGGAAACCGCGAAACATTTTAATCCGCGCATTTATAGCGTTTATTTGTAAAAATTCTATAAATGGGCGGAGATTTATTTCTGATTGGCTAAAACTGTTCCCTTTTCACAAAACCTGATCTATTACGCAGTTACACCGTATAAATACAGGCTTCAAATCTACGGGAGCTACCAGTTCTACGACTGGTCTCGACTCGCTCTCTGCTGAGTTCCGAGGACCATTATCAACGTCACTCGCTCACTGCTGAGTCAACTTGCTCACTGCGGAGTCCTACGCTTCATCATCAACGTCACTCGCTCACTGCGGAGTTCTACGCTTCATCATCAACGTCACTCGCTCACTGTTACTTCAGCCGCCCCCGACTTACACTAGTCGTGTGGGGACTGAAACTAAACGGCGCTCAGGTCCCATTACGACGCTACATATTTCACGGCGTTACCTCTGCCCATTGCCGCCCTCCGGCACTACAAACTTTACAATAATCATTTCTCATCGCCACCAATGCCTACGACGGACATCGTCATCGCCGCACACCACGACGCTCGCCGTCGCCTACAACGACCCTCGCCGTCCTTTCTTAAATCCTTCGCAATCCTATCCCATATAATTGTGTTTTTGCTTGCAAGTCTTACAGATATAGGAAGACTTACACTGCTTTACATTATGATTCCGAAGACAATTGAAACAAAATTCGGCTTGCTTCACTAATTTATGTCTTTCCCTCACTGACAATTGCAAGAACTTACTGCATCTAAAAATAGCATGAACTTTTTTACACACTGGACAACTATCTGATGAATTGACAATATGTGCATGGCTACGATATACCTTCTGTTTGGGAAAATTAATTTCAATATCATCGCTTCGTGCTCGTTTATTTAAAAAGTTAATTAATTCGCTGAATTTCGGCATGTCTTCATTATCTAATGAGCGGTCCCAAGCCCTACGCGTATTTTTATCCAACTTTTTAACTAAAATAAAGGCCAAAATCGAATTCCAATTTTCTACTGGTTCCTTAAGTGCTTTAAGAGCATCGACATACATTTGAGCTTTTTCAGCAAGAGATCTTAATTGTACAGGTAAATCCCTATCAATTTGTGGTAATTCTAGAAATGCATTAATATGCGCTTGGATAATTTGTCTTGGTTTCTTACACCGCTTTTGTAATGAATCCCAAGCAACTATATAATTTTCTTTAGATGCTTTAAGAGAAGCGATTCCCGATGCCACTTCACCCTTTAATGCATTTTTTAAGAAATGAAACTTATGTACCGCGGGGTATTCTTTATTCTCATGCACTAATGTTTTAAAAGCGTCATAGAAACCTGGCCATTCAATCGGATTTCCGTCGAATGGTTTGATTTCTATTTTGGGTAATAGCGCATTCGTTTGTTGCACGGTAATGTTGGTGTTGCTATAGTTTGATGTTGCAACTGAGTTACTGGCTCCTTTTGGTTTTAATTCGTCAATTTTTATTCCTTTTAGATCGCAACATTCGAAACACATGTTTTCACAAAATTCACGTTCGAAGTTATGATCTGTTTCATTATCAATTTCCTCAATAGAGGTTTGAACATCTGCGAATGATTTTTCTAAATTATTTAATTTTATTTGCCGATTTTCTAATGAATAAATATTTAAAGAAGGCGATTCCCTTAAATTGTTCATCATTCGCGTTAGCTGACTTTTCACATTACCGCGTTCACGGATCAGTGTTCTAAGTTTTTTATCTGAATTTGCCATTCTCCAAGAGTATTGAAACTGAAACAATGGATACGAATTACTTACGAGAAAAGTACCTGATTTGTGACTCTATAGCTACCTTGATGATACAGTTCTCTGATATGAGTTGCCTGCGACCTTGTTCACTGCTGCTCGTCTCGATGGTGGATGAAGATGCTGACGTCATGCACTGCTACTCGAGGCGAGGGTGGACGATGATGTTAGTTTCGTTCACTTCTGATCGTCTACGATGGTGTTGAAGCTGCTGGGCTCACACTGCTACTCGCAGATGATAGTGGACTCTGTAGATAATTTCTGATGACTCCCCCTATTAATGAGGATAATGATTGCAAAATATGTTCTCTTCTCCAGCTGCATGAATAACTGTTATTTTCAGCTGAAGATCCGGTTCTCGAAGGACCAAAAAATGTCGAATATCACGGAAGGATAACGTTTTTCTGTGTTTGATTCGCAAAAAAACCGATCCGTGTATTTCACAACTAAATTAATAACTGTGAATTGATTTTAAATGAAAAAACACAACTGTCATGTTTTACTAATTTATTGTCAACTCTAAAACAAAAAAACTCACAGCACACTACTGTCCCAATACATAATATATCGATAATAATTACATCATTCATTAAATCTATTAAATAATTTGAGTAAGGACTCAACAATAACAATATTCGCATTTAATACAAACGAAACCTGTCGCCATTATTATTCACATCAACAGATGGAAATAACTAAACTATCAATTTACAGAGTTGAATTGGTCTAGGACTGGCAGCGTTTAGGAAACAGGCAGAAAATTAGATGGTGTACATTTCGTTATACATATTTTCATGTCTGGCGCTATGTTCGGCGCCTGCTTCACATACCGTATATATATTTTATTTATTTATTTTTTATCTGGACACGGATTAATTGATTTCCCATAAGATATATTGGAAAATTGGGTTTCGAGATATATATGTTTCAAAATACAAACAACAGTCAAAAACAAATTTAGTTCGTAAGTCGAGGTATCACTGTATTTCAATTTAGTTTAAGGCTGCGTATAACCCCTAGAGGTTACCAATTTCTTATACAAAACTAAAAATCTGAAATAAAATTAGTATTAATTTATACATCAAATTTTGCACCGAATTTTTATCTATCTAATAAGATATTTTTAATTGTAGAAATATTTATTGTAAAAATATTATCGCTCAATAACTTAATAGTTGACATCAGCTACATTGTTCTGTAATTTTTTAAATCTATCTATGGGTTTCAAATAATTTTTATATTTATATAGTTTTATGTAGAAATGTTAACATTTTTTTCGACTTGATTACTTATAGTTTAGAACCCTCGTCTAAAAATATTATACTTGATGATAATGGAATGCCACTTGGTACACGTATTCTTCACAAAAATTAAATCATTTTTACCAGTTACACCTATTTTGAGAACCGCGGCAGATTCAAGATGGCGGCAAATATAGACTACCAAGTACAATAACTATAAGTAGTTTTCACAATAGAACATAATAGCTAAAACCCTTTTGTAGAATGAAGTTTTAGCTACAATTTACCGCATCGTACGCAAATATGCGTCGATTGGTTTACAAGATGGCGTCTATAATGCAACGTGCTTAATTACAATTACATGACAGTTTTTTCTCAAATTTAGAGTATCCTATTAGATAGATAAAAGTTCGCTGCGAATTTTGATATATAGATTGTTATTAATTTTATTTCCGATTATTAGTTTTGTATAAGAAAATATAGGGAACTATAGGGTTGTGCGCCGCCTTAACACAGATCGTAGATTGTTGCACATTTATATTCTTCCCTTAATTTATTAAATAACTTTTACAAGTTTTTTTTGGTATATGTTTATATGTGTGTGATTGTCTTGAATAATTTGGTTGAAAATCGCCTGTCTTAAGTTTGTGGAATACGGAATATTGTTATTCATATAGTCACATAATCTTGTTAAAGATTAATTTTTAATAATTCAAACTGGAAATTAATTTTGTGTTCTGTTTGTTTAGAAACAAAGGTAGGTTGCTTGCAATTTATTTTATATATCTCATTTGTATTTTTCTGTTTATTAATTTTAAATTTTAATGTATAAAATTAATGAATTATTACTACTAGATCTACTAGATCAGGGGCAAATACCGGCCCGCGCTACTGATCTGGCCCGCAACAGCATCCAATCCAAAGAGACAAAACCTATTTTGTTCGGTACTGTTTTATGTAACACTCATGGTCCTTTCTGGAAAACCCAAGTTGGACAGTTGGACCACCCCATTGTCCATAGTCATCCAATACGGCACTAGCACGATGCACAATATGAGTAGCCCGTATTGTGCATTTGTTTTACAAATTGGTAGCAGCGACCTGATTTCAAATGAATAATAAATTTCAAATATATAATTAACTAGCTGAATACCCGTGCTTCGCTACGGTATACTGACCGACGTATTAGTGTAAAATCCTCAGTTTGTTTTTAAACATGTGTATGGGTAACCTTTGTAAGCAAAAACCTAGTCGATATCTCATCTGTCCTAAGAGATATTGAGGAAACCATGAAAAAACATTATACCCTTTTACACTATATAGGGTTCGAACTACTGAGTAAAAAAAAACTGTAAAACTTTTTAAACATTTTAGAAAGACATGTATATGTTAAAAGGAATATTATAACTCAACAAACGAAGAAAATGCGAAGAGTTTTATAATTCTTCTCTAGGGGTTGATTAGGGTATAATTTTGACATAACTTTATATTTTTATGGGTAACCTTTGTAAGTAAAAACCAAGTCGATATCTCAATGGTCCTAAGAGATATTGAGGAATCCGTGAAATCACATTTCAGCGAATTTCACCCCAAAATTTAGGGACCGAATTTTGAAAAATTCCATATTAGTGGGTGCTTACGTCATGGAGGGAATATATTTCCCGAATGTCTGTATGTCAAGGGACGTTCTATCGAATAAAAATACCAATTTACCCCGTTAGGAATGAAATTAAAAAAACTGTAAAAACGCTTTCTAAATATTTTGAATAGAAACCTATGCACCAAAATGAAATGTTATAACTCAGGAAATACAAAGGTTTCTATAATTCAACCCGAATGTAGATTCACCCGTTTAGGGGTTAGGAAAAAATCCTGAATAAAAAAAAAAAAAATGTATGGTAACCTTTTTAAGCAAAAATCAAGTCTATATCTCATTAGTCCTAAGAGATATTGAGGAATCCCTGAAATCAAATTGCATCCCATTTCACCCCTTAGGGCTGGAATTTCATAAAACCCCTTCTTAGTGGGTGCTTACATCATGGACGGAATATAGTTACCGAATTTCATGTCTCTATGTCCAAGAGATGTTCTATCAAAAATGAGTGTTATAACTCAACAAAGATTGGAACTAAGAAACTGGAAATACGAAGGGTTCAATTTAGAGGTTAATTAAGACAAAATTCTGAATTCCTATGTTATTTAAACATTTGTTTAGATAACCATTGTAAGTAAAAACCAAGTCGATATCTGATTGGTCCTAAGAGATATTGAGGAATCCCTGAAATCATATTTGACCCCCTTTTTAGACCCTTCGAGGTCAACTTCGAAAAATCTCTTATTAGTAGGTGATTACGTCATGGAAAGAATATACTTTGCGAATTTCATGTATCTATGTCCAAAAAACGTTCTATCGAATATAAAAATACCCATTTACCCGTTTAAAGGTGAAATTTTAAAAAACTGAAAATTATTTCGAGGTATTTTAAAAAGACACATATGTGCCAAAAAGAAACCTTATAACTCAACAAACACAGGAAATACGACGATATTTTATTGGTCCGAAGAGATATTAAGAAATCCTTGAATTGACATTTCACTCCTTTGCACCCTTAAGGGATGCAATTTTAAAACACTGTTAATATTATTTGGAGATATTTTAAAAAGACACTTATGTGCCAAAAAGAAATTTTCTAACTCAAAAAACTCAGGAAATACGACAGCATGTTTAATTCACCCCGATTGTATATACACCCCTTTACGGGTTGATTAGGACAAAATCCTGAAATAAGTTTTTCGGCATTTGCATGAGTAATTATTGTAAGAAAAAACCAAGTCGATATATTATTGGTCCTAATAAATATTAAGGAATCCTTGAAACCACAAGTCACCCATTTTCACCCTTTGGGGCTGAAATTTTAAAAAACTGTCAAAACCATTTCGAAATATTTTAAAAATACTAAATCTGAAATAAGTTTTACGGCATTTGTATGTGTAATCTTTCTAAGCAAAAATTGGACCTAAGAGATATTAAGGAATCCTTGAATTCACCCTTTAGGGACGTAATTTTAAAAAACTATCAATACTATTTCTAGATATTTTAAAAAGACCCTTTTGTGCAAAAAAGAAATTGTATTACACAACAAACACAGGAAATACGACGGGATGTATAATTCACCCCGTTTGTAGATTCACACCTTCAGGGGTTGATTAGGCAAAATCCTGAAATAAGTTTTTCGGCATTTGTATGAGTAATCTTTGTAAGCAAAAACCACGTCGGTATCTTATTGGTCCTAAGAGATATTAAGAAATCATTGAATTAACATTTCACCCCTTTTCGCCCTTTAGGGATGTAATTTAAAAAAACTGTTAATATCATTTCGAGATATTTTAAAAAGACACCTACGTGCAAAAAATAAATTTTATAGCTCAATAAACATATGAAATACGACGGGATGTATAATTCACCCCGTTTGTAGATTTAGGCCTTTAGGGGTTGATTAGGACAAAATCCTGAAATAAGTTTTTTGACATTTGTATGAGTAATTATTGTAAGAAAAAACCAAGTCGATATCTTATTGGTCCTAAGAAATATTAAGGAATTCTTGAAATCACATGTCACCTTTTTTCACCCTTTGGGGCTGAAATTTAAAAAAACTGTCAAAACCATTTCGAAATATTTTAAAAATACACCTATGTGCCAAAAAGTAATGTTACATCTCAACAATCACAGGAAATACGACGGGATGTATAATTCACCCCAATTGTAGATTCACCCCTTTAGGGGTTGATAAGAACAAAATCCTGAAATTAGTTTTTCGGTATTTGTATGGGTAATTTTTGTAAGCAAAAAGCAAGTCGATATCTTATTGGTCCTAAGAAATATTAAGGAATCCTTGAAATCACATGTCACCCCTTTTCACCCTTTGGGGCTGAAATTTTAAAAAACTGTCAAAACCATTTCGAAATATTTTAAAAATATACCTATATTTCAAAAAGTAATGTCACATCTCAACAATCACAGGAAATACGGCGGGATGTATAATTCGCCCCAATTGTAGATTCGCCCCTTTAGGGGTTGATAAGGACAAAATGCTGGAATTAGTTTTTCGGTTTTGTATGGGTATTTTTTGTAAACAAAAAGCAAGTGGATATCTTATTGGTCCTAAGAGATATTAAAGAATCCTTGAAATCCCATATTACCCCTTTTACCCTTTAGGGGTGAAATTTTAAAAAACTGTCAAAACCATTTCGAGATATTATAAAAAGACACCTATGTGCCAAAAAGAAACCTTATAACTCAACAAACACAGGAAATACGACGGGATGTAAAATTCACCCCGATTGTAGATTCACCCCTTTAGGGGTTGATTAGGACAAAATCCTGAAATAAGTTTTTCGGCATATGTATGTGTAATCTTTGTAAGCAAAAACTAAGTCGATATCCCATCGACCCGAAGAGATATTAAAGAATCCGTGAAATCACATTTCACCCCTTTTCGCCCCTTAGGGGTTGAATTTCGAAAAATCCCTTCTTAGTGGGTGCTTACGTCATGGAGGGAATATACTCTCCAAATTTCAAGTTTCTAGGCCCAAAGGTTCGGGCTGGGCGGTGATGAGTAAGTCAGTCAGGACACTTGCTTTTATATATATAGATAATGAGCATATGCAAAATTTCATTCCTCACAAGCAATATTTTCAGTTATACTTAAAAACATGTTTATGTAAAATTTTTAGTTGTTACGTATTTTTCTTTCTTGTGGTTTCAATTATAAGTTTTTCGAGTTTTTATTTATTTGACAAACGAGAAGTTATTTTTACATTTTTTTAAGTTCTAAAAAACAGGGCACAGCCAAAGATTCCCTGCTTTATTATGCAGAAAAAAATGCCTACCCCTGTACTATATGGACGGACGTTATTAAGAGAATTGGTTATTGTTATCCCAAGAGCGAAAGATAGTGGTGGAGAGACCTGCCTTTAGTATTGCTCGAATCTAAATAATAGATAATGGTGAGATATAATGTTAAAATTTAGCAATTTTTTCACTCTCTTTAATAAAATCAGTACAGGTTTTTTATTTTACAATTTAATTTTCCTGTAAAATCCAACATTTATTGTAAAAAATAAATATTGCTAAATTTAAAAACAAGATTTATGTAAAGAGTATAAGGTAAATACTAGAAGCATAAGCTATCACTATTGTACATGTTCTACACACAATGTAATATATTTTTACTAGGGGCCTCAGCCCGGCTATGCCAGGCTTCTCCCCCTACGTTTACAAAACTCGTCGCTCCGCGACTCGTTTTTTGCCTGTCACTATCTACATATAACCTGTGGTTATCGAAGTGACGTGCCCGCGGTACATCCACGAAACGTCAGCAAAAATTATTATTATTATTATCATTAGCCTATAACAAACAGGAAGTTCTGAGCAATTTAACGTTGAAATAATTTATCAAATTGGTGGCACCCTGGTGAGAGTGTCGTGGCACCCCGGTTGAGAAACACTGATATAGCCAATAACACTCGGGAAGTTCTAATCAATACATACAATGTTCAAAGGATTATCCGAATCGGTTAATTAATTTACGTTTGTACCATTTAAACGTAACAATAATATTTTATTTCACTATAAAGAATACATGGATTCTAAATAAAATAGAGAAAAATTAATAAAATAGTTAAATATTATTGCATAGGATTCACAATTAATTATGTCACTTGAAAATTTAGAAAAATTTTGAGTAACACTGATAGAGATTTTCATTGTAATAATATATTCGTTGTAGTAATATTTTACGTTATTAAATTTAGTATTTTGTTTAACTATTTAAAAACGTATTTATAATTTTCAGTTTTTTTGTAAATAATTTGGTTTACATGCAAATATATTATAGTCGTTTTTTAATTTATTTAATCACTAAAATTTCACCTATACTTGTTATAATTTAGTAATGCGAAGGAATTGCCTCCTAAATTTGAATGTCGGAAGTTTTTAAGAAATACGTCTTAAAATTAGCATTTTTACTGCAAAAAAAAAAAAAGAATAGAAGATCTTCATGATGATAAATAAACACTTTTATCCTATAGTAATCAATTATATAAAGAAATAATATATTAAAATGACATCTGGGTATTTAATACTTCAAGATTTAACACAATTAAAATTACGCGATTACTAAATATCGAATATTATTCTGTCTTATCTATCCTCCTAATACATTTTACTTTATACTTTCGTTAATATAGTTAGTAAAATAGTTAATAACATACAGTTTTCAGAATTAAAATAACAAAACTGCTTAACAGATCTATCCTCACCCTGAAAACTTATTTGAACGTTTTCTACAGATAGGTTTAACATTTAAAACGTTCGAACGACCCTTAAAATATATTTTGATAACTCAAAACTGATTCTTACTTTCTTAATTCTTACTTTATTTGCCGTTTCTTAGCATTTTTAACTGAAGGAAATTTTATGGCCAGCAAAAATTTTCAAAATTTATGAAAATGTGTTAACCCTTTACCGCATAGTGTGCCATATATGGCACATTCCGATTTTTATTTTTTATTTTACTTTTAAAACTGAATCAGAACGTTACTTCATGAATGTTCATATATGCCACTTACACAGCAATGGATCCTGCAGTACCTCAAGTAATGGGCTGCAATAGATTTGAGGATATCAAGCGGAATTTGCACTTGAACGATAACTCTGAATTTATTAAGGACAACTAGAAGATACAACCTTTTCTTTCAAAACTTCGAGGGCGACTGCTTTTAATCCCTAATGAAAACCAACTAGTAATTGACGAGCAAATAATACGGAATCATTTTCTTTTGTAACATAATGTAGAATCATAATGTTCTATGTATTGCACAAACCTTAAATTATTATTTTAATTATTATTTTTTCATAACCAACACTTCTACAATATAATAGTAGATTAACGACAATAAAACAAATTTTAAATTAAAAAAAAAATAAAAATGGTACGGTGTTTATTCACTCATGAGAATTTTCCGTCCGTTCAAATCAGACAAAATATACGTTTTTAAGCAAAACAACTGTACTCTTTAAATAATATAATATTATGTTCTGCCCACTCTTCTGTAATACACAAAAACATTCTAAACATAATCTTAACATGTAATTACAATTCTAATTTAAAACACCAACTGTAAGCTAGAGTTGGGATGAACATATAAAGCAAAACATAAACAATGTAAATACTTTTGTTTATAAAAAACCTGAAATGAAAACCACTTTTAAAGCCACCTGGAGAAATTAATCCGTACAAAACAAATATGCTTCCATTGATATTTTCATCCACTTATTTCCCCTAAAAATAAATATAGGGGTAATACTAATAAGTGTCGGTTATCGTGAAGTAATCCCATCGTTATCTGAGTGCGGATTAGTGAGGGTGGTGTGTAAAGAAAGGAGTGGCTAGAGAATTGTCTGCTCAAGAATAAGCTGTAGGTAGCAGATATTTTTAATCAATAGGTTTACTTCAGGTACTTGGAAATTATTTTCATTAATCTTTAGGGTTTTGTAGGTATTGTCATATAGGTAATCCTAGGTCAGGATTACGACATCTAGACATTGTGACGGTCAGCTGTCTGATTAAAAATTATTCGTCAGCGTCTGACGTGTGTGGCCTGATTACGAAATGCAGATACTGCATTTTCGTAATGAGGAAATATTTGTCATGACGAATGAATATTGGAACTGGGTTAAACTTTCGTTACAAAAAGACTGGATGAAACAGAATATGGAAGCAGTGGAACATAGCCAACTCCGTTGCACGTATTAGTACACAAGGTGACGACCAAGACACTGACGCCAGATTCTTGTAACGAGGGTGAAGCCAAGCAAGCAGTCACCATGTGAGTGGAAGAAGACTTCTCCAGGCTCCTCGACTCCCGGATGGATAGCCCCCGCCTCGGAGATAGGTCCAAGCCGATCCTGGCCAACATGGGGTGGACCGAAGACTTCCCCAACTCCATGGACCAATTCAAACATTATGTTGTAATTTTGATAAATGTTTAATAAATTTGTTATGTTGAAACCAGGAGTTGTGTCTCAATCAAACCACCCACGTGACAGTATGACCACCAAAAAACTCTAATAACGTCACTCATGTCTATCTGTCTCTATATTTGTCTGTCTGACTGTCTGTCTGTCTGTCTGTCGGTCTGTCTGTCGGTCTGTCTGTCCGTCTGTCTGTCTGTGTGTACGGTAGAAAATTTAGCCAAACGACTTAACATAGAAATTTGAAATTAGGCACGCTTATACAACTTTTTGACCTCACATATAGTAAAAATACTCAGAATTCAAAAAAATACATCCCGAGAAAAATATGTATAAACAAAGAAGTATTTAGTAAAAAAATATATTTTTTTAAATTTTAAGTAGGATATCAAATGAAGCCTCTCGTGGATCAACAAGAAAATTTGTATTTTTGAAAAATCAATTTTTTTTTTATGAGATATTCGCCAAAAATTTGCCAAAACACTTTTGTTCCCCACCCTATATCCCAGAGGGGTTATTCTAAAAATTTCCATAATGAACATTGATGGAAACCTAAATTGTTCAACAGGAATTTTTGACCAGATTAATTTTTCGAAAAATTTCGATTTATTTGCATCGTTGATAAAAAAAGCTATTTAAAAAAAATTTATTGTGGTAATAGTGTGGCATCAAAAGAAAGCTCTCAAGGCGTAGATTAAGGAAAGAAATACAGTTTTTTTCAATTCGTGTCTTATGGTACGATTTTAACCATTTGTTCTTGTCCCGCACCCTTCTGAAAAACTTATAGGTAATATAAATTGATCTGGTCCTGAAACGTACAAAAAGAATTTTTGATCAGATTCCGGTTTTGAAAAATCTTGCAGTTTTTCTGTTTTTGACATTTAATTATTATATTTTACATAAATTATTGTATTTATGGCTAATATAGTTTATGTATATTTTAAAATTAAAAATATGATAAAAAATTCTTAACAATTGAGAACCGAGTTCTACACTGTAGAGCAGCGTTTTCCAATCTGTGGTACGCGTACCACTGGTGGTACGCGAGTTGCTGGTTGGTGGTACACGAAAAATTATCAATAATGGCGGACATAAAAAATTTTAAAAAAAAATTAAATCATAAAAATATCATAGCAACGTTTTTTCCTACAGTTCATAAAAATATGTACAGTCGATGATCGAAAATCTAATTAGTTTTTGGTTAAACATTGATAAAGAATATGAACAACTTTCTGAAAATGCTCTTAAATTATTATTACCGTTTACTAGTACGGAATTAGTAAAAGGAGCTTTTTCTTCATATATTAAAAAAAAAAAAAGTTTCGAAACTGATTGAACGCAGCTGTAGACTGAAGGGTATACCTCGCATCTTTTGAAACAAATTTCAAAAAATTATGTTCTTCGAAACAAGCACGAGAATCTCATTAAATTTATTCTATAAAAATATTTGATTATAATAATAAAAATATAGAAAATATATTAATTGTTTTTTTATAATTCTGTGTTTTTATTAAAACCATTTATTAGTAAACGAAATATGACAAAATAGTAGAATCTACTATTTTGTCATATTTCGTTTCTATCTACTGTTATATCTACGAAGTAAGTAAATAAATGTACGAAATACAATCATTTTTACAAAGTGGTACAATTTAGCTTGATGTACCACCAAGTGGTACGCGAGCCAAAAAAGGTTGGGAAACGCTGCTGACTAGAGTATAGTGTATAGTATAGTGTGTAGCGTCCAGTTATTTTATTATACATTCTGCAAGCTTCCTATTTATGTAAGCTTTTGTTTGAATTACCTTAGGTTTTAGTTTTTAAGATATCAAAGAGGATTAAATCATTTATAGTAACACAATACTTATAAATCAAACAAATTGTTAATAGTGAGACTTATGTTTCTGAAGAAAGAAATAAGCCATTTATCAATATATTTCTTATTAATCTAATGAAGACTTGAATACGAAGCAAATGCAGACAAAAATGATAGAATTTTTGACAAATTATTTAAATTTTGTTTAAAAAAATGAAATGGAAGCTCTTAATACTCAAATAACGAATAAAAGTGAATATATCAAAAAACTGTTGATTTTGATTACAGAACAAATATTCCTAGACATCCAGTATTATGTTCGCTTCTCACACTTATTAAATACTTACAAAACCCTGCATGTTTGAAAATTCACACTTCACATAATTTTTTTTATATAAATAGGGTTCGTTAAAGCAAGTTAGCCAGGAGAACCTATACTCCAGATATAGGTAAAGGAATAATTGGTCTTCCTAAAGCTGGATTTATTCATATGAACCGGATACTAAGCAACAATCCACTGTTTGGGTCTTCCAAGATGAACCGAAGCCCACAAAAGTTGTTCGTTCACGAAGCCCTTCCAAGAAAATAATTGCTTGTTTCTTCGGTCGTACTGGACATTTCGCAACCATTCCTTTAGAGCAGCCTTTCCCAACCTGTGGTACGCGAGTTGCTGGTAGGTGGTATACGAAATATAATCAATAATGGCGGATATAAAAATTTAAAAAAAAATCATTCATAGAAACGTTGTTTCCTGCACTTCATAAAAATATGTACAGAAAAAAATATGTGTAGAGAAAGTATGATTAAGAAATTAGGTTTTTGGAAACAGTGTGTCCAAAACAATCAACCGGATGTATTCGAAACTCTACATATTTTTTTGTTTGAAAATAAGGTTAGTCTGTCTCAAGATATACGAGTAAATATAATAGCACATTTAATAGGATTAAAATTGTCTTTCATGGAGAATTTTCCAAAACCCGAAAACACAAATGATAATTAGATTTCAAACCCCTTCTATGTAGAAAATTTAGAAAAAGCTACATCATTATCAGTAAAAGATAAAGAAAATTTAATACAATTATCATGTGACAGAACTTTAGAAGTTGAATTCAAACGACACAATCTAATTAATTTTTGGTTAAACATTGATAAAGAATATGACAACTTTCTGAGAAAGCTCTTAAATTATTATTACCGTTTACTAGTACGGAATTAGTAGAAAGAGCTTTTTCTTCATATATTAAAAAAAAAAAAATAAGTATCGAAACAGATTGAAGGCAGCTGTAGACTTAAGGGTATACCTCGCATCTTTTGAACCAAATTTCAAAAAATTATGTTCATCGAAACAAGCACAAGGATTTCATTAAATTTATTTTATAAAAATACTTGTTTAAAATAATAATGATTATAATAATAAAAATATAGAAAATATATTAATTGGTTTTTTATAATTCTGTGTTTTTATTAAAACCATTTATTAGTAAACGAAATATGACAAAATAGTAGAATCTACTATTTTGTCATATTTCGTTTCTATCTGCTATACTCTATCTCAGAAAGATTGATAGTAATAAAATTTATTATTTGTAAAAAGTTATTGTCTTTTCACACAGAAGCGGCAAAACAAAAGCGACAAAATATGAATAGTTCGAAACTAAATATTGTTAAAAACAACCGAGTGTGCCGCACATATTATATGGGAATACGAACTAGGGTTAAACACAATAGATCATAAAAATTTGACCCTAAAATTTTGAGGAAAAATATGGTCACAGGGGTGTGTTTAATGATATGATAAATATGGTCACAAGCGTGCGTTTAATAAAATGATAAATAGTAATATAGAAATACACAAAACCAGCACGTCAAACAATTAATTATTTGAATGAGAAAAACATCGAATTAAAGTCTCATTGCCCGTATTCACCTAATTTATCCCCTAACGACTTTTTTTTGTTCCCCAATGTCAAACCAAAAATGCGTGGACAGCGATTTTCATCACCTCAAGAAGGTGCTGAAGCCTTCGTAAAACATTTTTTTGAGATACCAACTTTAGAGTGGAAAAAATGTTTCGAGAATTGGTTTGAACGCATGCAAAAGAGTATAAAGGATTCCACACACCAAAGCGGCCGCGGTGGCGGCCACGGTGGCGATAATGCAGCGGCCTAACGCAACCTATACAATACAATGAGACCACGCACATACAAGCGTTCCGCTATCTGAGAACGCCACCGACTGCAGCGTTCAGTCTAGCGATCACCAAACACTGGCGGCCAAACTCGAAAATAGATAATTTAACAGAAAAAATCATAGATCAGTAAAGGATCATTTAATTTTGTATGACTTAGCACATCCTGATTACAAGAATATTAGGAAAATAAATAAAGTGTGGGACGAAATAGGAAAAGTTTTGGAAATTGATAGTAAAGTCTGTTCCAAACGATTAGGCGGAACTAGATTTTGCAATCTAGTTACTTTCATCGTTTAAATAATGCTTTTCAGCCGTTTTGTTTAAGCTTTGTAAATCATACTTGCTACAAACATTTTTTGGTTAAGGTTAATTCATTTTAAAATGTCATTTTCTTTATATTTTGATTTTTTGTGTCATTCTTAATACAAATATCCCATTTATTTATTTTTTGTCATTAAAATATGTAAGAAAATTAATTTAAGTTTGACATATGTCATTCGTTTCCATGGTTTCATTGTTGGAATTTTAAATTTTAACATTCCAAAGGGGAAAAATGAAATAACCCAAGCAAGGTCCAATATTATCATACAACTATATACCGTGATTCACTAACTGATCGCTACCGCTACCGCCACTCCCACCGCGTTAGTGTGAGGAGACCTGATCGCTACCGTGGCCGCCACCGTGGCCGCCACCGGGGCCGCTTTGGTGTGTGGAATCCTTAAATCTTAAAGGCGAATATTTTGAAAAGCAATAAAACTTATCAAGCAAAAAATTATCTTTCTTAGTTTTTGTAAAAACTTAAAAGGTAGGCTTCGTACTTAGCTGAATTCAGCTCTCCACAGTTCAGTAGTGAACGAATGAAATATTTCATCACAAATTCTTATATCTATTTAAATTGATAAAATAAACAACTTAAAATATATTTTCAGTTCTTAGTCCGTTTTTCCTCAATATTTATGTCCTTTGTGTAAATTAAAACTTTTCCATTTTCTTTTTTTGTTAGCACACAGTATTATAGGGTGGAATTATGAGGACGATTATAAGACCATTTTGCAGTAAAATATGATTGTTGAGTACACACAGACCTCCCATAATAATTGACTGCGGCGTTGTCCGCAGGGAAGAACACAAAATATCGAGTCCCTCAAGAATAATATAGATAAAAATATGCTCAGGATGATATTCTACCCCAAATATGAAAAGTTAAAAAAAAAAGGACGGAGAAAGAATTTAATATATAAAAGAATATAATATTGTTGCAATATACATAAGTTAGTAGATAATAAAAGAAGTTTTGAAAAATTTAGAAACTAAACCTTTTCCAACTGTAATTCAGAAAACGTCAACTGTAATTTAAATTAGTAAATTATAATTCAGAAAGCGTCAAATGTAATTTAGATTAGTAATTTGTAATTCATAAAACGTTAGTTGTAATTCAGATTAGTAAATTGTAATTCTGAAAGCCTCAATTGTAATTCAGATTAGCAAATTGTAATTTAAATTATTAAATTGTAATTCTGATTATTAAGTTGTAATTCAGTACAAGCCTGTAACCGCAAGAGTTATTTTATTTCTACCTGCTGCACTAAACAAGAGCAGTTCAATTCCCGTGTAACGACTGTGGTTTATGACCCATCCAATATAATTATTACATATATCTTCCGCGTTTAGAATGTTTCAAAAATATGTTTACAATCCTGTTTATTTTACAATCTCAGTTATTTTACAAAGTTTTATATCTTACAAATAGTCACGTTTCGTACTTTCCTTTCATAAGAAACTATTTTTACCGAAAAAGGTCATGTCATAAACCATTGCTACGGAACTAGCACCTGACTTAGTAACGCTACACAGTTGAGTAGTTCACATCTCATATCTCTTAAAATACAAAATCACAACTCTAAAACTGGCATATTTTATTTAAAATTCTGCAGTCATAATCCCCTGCTTATGTCAAATAATTTGTGTAATGAATATTTAAACAAATTACAGGTTTTGCTTAGTCGTTTTTCACCGGCCATGAACTGTAGGGGCCTTTCTGTGTACGCTAAAAAAATGGACGTTGCGATCTGAGCCGCATCTTTTATCAAAGTAACTGACTAATCAAACACCCCTCGTACATTTATGTTTTTCTTTAATTCTTTATAACAAGGCATAAGAATGAGAAAATAGACCTTGAAAAAAACTGGTTAAATTTTAGTTAAACACCAAGTTTGTTTATAATTTATTTGATTTTAATCTGTTTTTTAAATACAATTTTCTAATAGTATTACATATAATTCTTTATTTACTCTAGGCCTTGCGGCGTTTAGGGTTTTAACCAGTACATTTAAAAAATAATCATAATAATAATAAAATAATAATATAATACATTTTATGACTTTCTTTCTTCTTCTTCTACATTCTTCCTCCGGTGTTCCTCTCTTTCTTCCTATTCTCTTTTCGGCTTCCGTCTCCGGTCTCCTTCCTTCTTGACTCCAGTTGTTCTTCCCCTCTTTCTTCGCTTCTCTTCCCTCTTTTCTTTCCTCCTCCTTTACCTCTCTCTTCCTTCCTGTTCTCAGTTCTGTCTTACCTCTCCGCATTCCTTCCTTCTTTCCTCGAGTACTCTCACCCACCTTTCTCCCTTTCCTTCTTAACTCAACAGCTCTTTTATCTCTCCCTCCCATTTTGTTATCTTTCCACATCTTTTTGTTAGGTGTTCCAAGGATTCTTCCTCCTCCCTACACATTCTGCATAGCCTATCCTCTGGTTTTGCCCAATACCTATTACTCCGTTCTTCATTTCCGCATTTTAATATGGCAATTCTTCTAACTCTGCCTCCTGCCTTTCCTCTCCTCCCTTTCAAATATTTAGGTATTCCTACCGTCCTTATCTCTCTATACCTTTTCACATTCTTTGAACTGTATATTCTTACTCTTCTTTCCTGCTCCTGTACCTCCTTGTCTCTCCTCCTTAATTCTTCTACTATGTTTCTTCCTCCATTTCTCTTTCGCTCAGCTTCCCTTATGTCCATCCCACATCTCCAATAGTACTCTTTCCTTGTTTCTCCCCATTCCGACAGTTTACCCTTTTGTTCTTCCTTCATTATTTCTTCCCAGTATTCTCTTAATATTTTCCTGCTTTCGTCCATTCTGATTTTCTCCTCATACTCGCCGCCCTCGCCCCGGCTCCCTCTCTCAGCTTTTCCCTCTTCATTTCCTCTCTCACTATATATCCTGGTGTCGTTCTGTCTAATCCCATAATCCATCTCATGTATCCCTCTTGTACCATTTCTACTATCTCCCATTCTTTCCATCCCCAGATATCTACTCCGTACATGAGGATACTCTTCACTATCCCATCAAACGATTTCATCCTCCACCTGCTATCGTCGTCAAACCTCCTCTCTCCTATGCTCCATAGCTTCCCGATAACCATTCTTGCTTTCTTCACCCTTTCTCTAACATGCTGCTCTGCTTTGTTGTTCCTCGTTAGAACATATCCGAGGTACTTCATACTTTTTAACTCTTCAATTTCTGTCCCTGACCATTCCCATCTTATATTCTTTCTCTTTCCTCCCCCCTTTCCAAACATCATCACCTTCGTTTTATCTCTGTTTACCTCCAGTTTTTTTCTTCTAAAGTACTTGTCCGCTCTGGCCATCATCCTCTTTAGTCCTTGCTCATTCTCTGCCATTCTAATAGTATAATATTATAATTTTATTTTATACTAGTACCCATACTTCGTACAGTTTTTGTAATGTACATTTTTGCTGTAACGTAAACGATAAGTGAGATATTTCAGTTTCAAGTAAAACAGAAAATAATCGTTTCTTTATTTTTAATCACTCTTTTGTATATTTTTTCAATGTTTAGTAAATAGTAGGTGAAATACTTCGTTTATAGGTAGCTCTCCAAATAGTTTCTTTTCTCATATTAATTTTTGTTGTTAAGTAAATGATAAATTAGATATTACAATCTTATAAGAAACACTCCCCTTGCCCCCTAAAAAATCTTCTTATTAAAAATTGCATTTGTTAAACGCGGAGCCCTGCAATGTTCCCAGACGGAGACATTATCCAGGTTCCTGCTCTAGAAGCACGTTGGCAACAAGGCAGGACTCACGATCTAGATAAAAAACGCGAAATAAAGCGAATGGACTTTATTGGGCGCAATCTCACAGGATTGTAGAATGCTGGAGATGGGATTGGATATATACAGGATGATGGACTTACTTAGTAGTTGAAACGTCCTGTAGCAAAGGGCCCTTTGAGCTGCTATAGGCTTCTTATACACCAGGTCTGGAATGGAGAGTTTGGACACACAGCCACGTTCGATTTAATAAATCCACACTGTATTCGCGCAATATACTAACACACACGAATTGGAATAGAACACGACTACAAGAAAAAAACGAACTGAGGTAGGACAAGCTAATTCTACCTCTGCTTAAAGAAGCAAGACATAAAGAGTTCAGATAATGTGGTGACCAAAATGAGCGACTAAAATACGAGACACGAGACGAATGTATATGTATCTTACATTCGTGAATATGACCCGAGCGACAGCCGCGCTTGCAGGTAGAATGGAGTAGATAAATATTAACACGACACGATTGGTTCGAGTGCTATATCGTTACTGACCAACAAAAAATGTTGGAAAAGAGAAGATAAAAAGTGTTTCCTCATACACATTTTTGATGTAAATTGTATAATAAGTGATATATTTTAATATTTTAGTTTTACGGTGTACACCCCCCCCCCCGTAACTCTCTCTATAACTCTTCAATTATTCATTCCATCGAAAAAGTATATAAAACAAAAAAAGATTTGTTTTCTTATTTTATACAATTTTTGTGCTATACGTTTTTGCTGTTAGGTCAATAACATGGAAGATATTTCAAAAGGTTAGCTTAAGGGCCTCCCTCCCCCATAACTCGCCAAATATTCAACTAAATGAAAAATGCAATAAAAAAAAGATTTATTTTATTACTGTAAACAATTTTTGTTACATACATATATATTTCAAAAAGGGAAATATTTTTAGTTCTTTAATAAACAGTTTTAATATAATTTAATGTCGACAAATTAACTTTGTGAAAATGTTCTATATTTAATAATGGTTGAAATAAAAAACATTGTAAATTTTCACTATTTTTATTTAATAACTGCTGACTAGTTTCGGCTTTGGATATTTGCTTTGAAAATGGCGAAAGCCGAAACTAGTCAGCAGTTATTAAATAAAAATAGTGAAAATTTACAATGTTTCTTATTTCAACCATTATTAAAAAACAGTTTTAATCTCGAAACACACCATACAATATAATTTTTGAGATGCCTTATAGCCTATGATTAGATCCCGGCTTTGATTTATCATCATTCCAAATAACGTGAAAACATACCCAGCCGTACGGGAATCTCGGACAGACAGACAGACAAAAACCGATTTTTTGCGGATATCATCTTATAATAATCTGAAACGTTTAGAAACCAAATGTGAGAAAAATAAAAATGAAAAACAGATATAGCCTCCAATTTTATTAATATAAATTAGTTCTGACAGCTACTAAAACTAGATTAAAATTAAACTCCGATTCCCCCGTTTTAGTTTACAACGAAAATTAAGTGTTATATCGCGATATTGCAACGCATGTTTGTGTTTTATATTACATTTTAGTTTATAATTAGTTTTGAGATTTTTATGGAACTGGACTTTAGTTATTTAATTTCAAAAGAAGAAATAAATAATGAACGCCTTAAGTATGAAATATATATGTAATACTTTCATCCCCAGTGTACAACTCTACTCACATCATATACTTTTTTTTCAACATTATGCATTAATTTAAAAGTTAAATTAGTTAAAACACTTTCAAAGCTTATAATCTCTTGTGACAAGATCAAAAGATAAATGATTAATTAGGCTAACAAAAAATATCTAAATAGTTTTATATAGTAAATATGTAAGGAGGGGATGTTTTGAAGGGAGTCTGTCGTTAAAAGGGCAAAAACATGATGAAAAGATCACCCCATCGATATGACTTTTGATTCTAAAATGTATTATAGATCGCGTCAGTGCTTAAAATTAATTACCATCAGTTTGACGCGCGCCAGCATGTCACGATCGATGTCTGGTAACTAAGTAATTGATGAGAGCTTCGCGGTTAGATTCGAAGGACCTGATCGTTAATAGTGGCACGCTCGGTAAGGTTGTCGCCGTCGGTACCGCAGGAAAACACAACCAGGTTGATTGCGGTGCATTAACAAACGTTACGTCTGATTCCTTTTAAAGGACTTTGGTTTTAACGGCTTTGAAGTCATTTCAAATTGTATTTTATATACAAGTTTAAAAGAAAGGGAGTTTCCTTTAATGTGGTGCTTTGGCGGCGTGAAGTTTTATGTTTTGAGGCTTGATTGCGTTTTATATTTATTAGAATGTTTATTTTCTTTATATCTTCTTCCTTTATTTAAAAGTTTTACTTGTCTTTTTTGTTAAATTTATTTTTAATGGCTCATTATACCATTTTATGTTTATTGTTGCTGGAGTAAATATACTAAATTTGAAATACGTAAATCCACTGAATGAGAATTTATTTACATTATAAACGTTGAATGTTGTTTAAGAAGGATTCGTTAAATATCTGCGAAATAAAAAACAACGGAATAAACGTTAGCAGTATTTTTAGTAGTATGTACATGAAAAAATATTGGGCAATAAAAACATAATGAAAGTAAAAATACTACCAGCTTCATTGTCCTATATCTTGCATATAGTTGTCAAACTCGATCCTTGACAACAAACCAACAAAAAATAATCCAAGAGTGCCAATGAGCAATAGAATAACCCTAGTTGAGTATCACACTAATAAATAGCATACCTGACGCCATAAGAAGGAAAACATGAATAGAAAAATAAATATGCAACGTGGAACTGGGCATGACCTGTAATGTGACAAGATGAAATTCTCTGGAGCAAAGTATCGCCTACATGGATCTAAGACAAGGTAAAAAGAACACAGCCGAGAGAAACGTTGGAAGGAGAACATCAACTTGTTTGCAGGGCATTTGTGAACAAGATCGACATGGGAAAATGTAACGAATCGCTTAGATCACCTAGATAATACCTCCAAAAAGTCAGAACCTCACCCGCTGTGCACCCTGGGGACATTTTAGGTTTTCAAAATTTAGTTAAAAATTCTTGTATATTAAGTTTAACACTGACATATCCTAGGACAATTTTAAGACTATAATTGCAGAAATATCTATAGAACATAACCTATAGGACTATACCTTCACAAATATATAAACGGCCATCTCCTGAAGACGGGGTTCAGATCTATTCGGTTCGGTTCGCGGGTAAAAAACGAGCATTTCTGAATTCTTTGAAGGACTTTAAGTTAATCATCTTCTGATCTACTCGATTTCGTTTAAATCTAAATTAATATATTAATGAATTTTTAAACTGATTCATTTTTTAATTTTTAAATATTATTTTAAATACATTTTAAACTTAATTCTTAACGGAGTCTTTACTTAACGTGTGTAACCCATCACATTTAAAAACTCAAGTTTTTAGCCATCGAGGTCGACCACAAGATGCCTGTTCCTTCGGTTGGTATACCTGAACTTCTTTAATCAGGAATCTCAGTTATTATGGTTTATATTATCACAGGCTCGCTACATATTTGATAGTAACAGTGCGATGTGAGTCGCGTACAAAAGAAAGCAATGATATGAAAGAGGGAGCTATGTCCACATTGGCCGTACAAAGAGAATAATTTTAATATATCTCAATGTTATCAAAAAAAAAAAAAAAAATATTTTGTATACATATATAATTTATCGAAGTATAATTTTGACTTATTTGCAAATAGCGTGCAAATTAAAACTTTGTGTCCAGTAAAGACAATTATTATTACTAAGTAACAAAGTATGTATATTATTTACTTGCAAACTTTTCTTTTGTCGTTTATGCTGGTTAACATTAAATATATTTGTACTTAAGAGAACTTGCTCGAGGAAGGCCTTGCTATCTTCGCCTTGCTTTTCGCATAACTTTTTCAGCTATGTCTTCTAAGACCGAGGTTTTTCCTGTCTTCTATTTTCTCTTACATTATTATTATATATATATAGGTGCTTAGATCTCCATCCTGGAGCATAGGACCTTCCCAAACATTCACTACCTGGGTCTGTTTTATACGAAATGTTTCACTTGTTCCAAGTTTTTAAATATTCTCTCAGTGCCTGCTAAATGGTTCTTCTCCAGATTGTTTGAGGTCTGCCTTTTTTATGACTGTCCTGGGGGTTCCAATTGAGAGCCATCTTGGGTATATCATTAGGATCTTTCCTGCGAGCATGGCCTATCCAATTCCATTTTTCCTCGATCTTAATTTTCTTCTGATTTTTTTGTTTTTAAAGTAGCCTTCTATTATATATAGTTAGTTTCAGTCATAGAATACAAAGGTATTTCTGGTAACTGTCTATGTTAACCCGTAGTTGACCAAAATATACACATCCAACCAAGTGGGGTGTAGTATACCATAGGCTTTTCTCATTTAATATCAATTAAAATAAGGTAAAATTTTACAGTTAGATGCTGTCAAGCCTATAGAACAATATTACAAAAAAAAAAAAAAAATCAAAGTAATTATTTAATGCTTTTTTAATCATTTTTTCAATAAAAGTCAAAATCACGTCAATTTCTTTCCTAAATTGCATCATACTTCAAGTTGCGTCTCGGGTTGACTGACAACATTGCATCTTGAGGATACCTGAGGAGGTTAGAAAGCTACCTTTTCAAAAATTCCAGGCAAAACTCAAAGTAATCTTGTGTCAAAATCCATTATACAGCTTTGAGGAATTAGAACATGTAAATTTTAATAGTGTATAATTGTGAAATTTGTATTTTGTATTTTATGTATTGACTGACTAAAAACAATACCTACTCTGTATAGTATCTTAGTCAATAAACATTATTATTATTATTATTATTATTATCTCTCGTTCACGCCAACTCTCACACATACTAATTTAGCTAGCTCTCTGATTGGTCTATGTATTTTGGTAGGGGAGACAATTTCTTTCTCATTTATGAAGCAAAGCTTGAATTTTGAATTAGTTGCTATTAGATACTAACAACGTTTATTTATTTATAATTCGTTCGAAATGCGCTGTTGCCAAATATAATTTAGACATATTTATTTGTAAATGGTGTTTTTGATTTTTTTGTCGATTAAAAATTAAATTATTGTTAAATATTAACTAATTCATAAATATTGTCAATAGATACATCATTTCAACTATTAAGGGGGGGGGGTATGGTCAGAGCAGCACATTTTATACCCATTTTCAAGATTTTTTTTTAGAAAACTGTTAATAGTAACTTGATTGGGATAGTACCGACAGTAAAGAACAACCTTTGAAGAGTATCCAAAAAAATTTTTATTGAAAAATATCGAAAATTAAGCTCGTGACATGAATTTGAAATTTTCGTTCAGGACAAAGAGTTGATTTGCGGTGAGACACATAACTAATGACTGGATCATCTAAAACAAAAAAACCAAAAATTTTTCGTTAGTTTATGAGTTTCTTGAGGTAACGCTGTCGAGTTTTTTCAAATATCTAGATTATTTAATTTTTGGTATAAGTTTGAAGTCAAAAAAACGAAAAAAACGGAATTTTTTTTTTCGAAATTTCTGTTTTCAGTTGTAAAAAATTCCATTAAAAAAAAGCAAGAAAAAAAAAATATCTCGACAGCGTTACCTAGTAAATTGCCTACAGAAATAGTGTGCAAAATTTCAGAAAGATCGGTCGAGTAGTTTTCGAGTTACATGTCTCACCGACTTGAAAAATAAAATTCCTCAAAATATTACGAAACACGTGTACCGTAACTGCTCGATGAAATGAATGTATACTACTACAAGTCACATATATAAGTGTTTTTACACAAATATAGCACAGACAGGTGTGTGGATAGAGTGGGAAGACTCTACTATTATGTATATGAGAGCTGCGCGTGGCTAATAAAGCAGCGTTCTGAAAGGAACGCTATAACACGCGATTTGCGCGAAAATATGAATTTGAGTTATTTGTATTGTTAAGCCGATAACTTCGTTAATTTTACTCGGATCAACCTGAAATTTTGTATGGACACTCCTGAGTCACTATACAATCGAAATCTAAAAAAAAAAACGATTTTCTGACCATACCCCCCCCTTAATATACTGGGGTGTGACACACCCCATTTGGCCAAGCTTGGGTTAAGCATATAATATAATTTATTATTCATTTTTAGTTTGTTTTTGCAGCGTTGTTTTGTGTGTTTACACCGCAGTCCCCTTTCAGTTCTAGAATAGTTTTATTTTGGCCAGCCTAGTATTTGGTATTCTTATACCATATCTCAGGTATAAGAATTCCGATTGTTTTCTGGTCCCGAAAACCTCGGAATTTTAAATGACAATGCCGGGATTTTCGGGATTTAAAAAAAATATATTTTATACATATTAAAAATAATAATAATAGAGTTTTGTTTTCTAGTATATTGAATTATCTTCAAATTCCTCGACAAGGCGACGAAGAATCAGATTTAATTGACAATTTATTTTCCACTCACTAATCCAGCTATGAACAGAAATGGGTTAAAGAAATTAATTTATAAATAATGACAATGATAAAAATGAAGGAAAAATTAAAGAAGGTACTGAATGAAAAATTGTTGAAATACAGCAATATACCTAAAAAAAATTTAAGAGAAAAATTACAGAATGAAATAGAAAAGAGGATGAAGACTATGTAAGCTGAATCTCGAAGACAATCCGATTTACTGACTAGCACAAAAAAAGATATGAATCAATTTGAAAATGTAGGAATTCGTAGGCATCATCTAACTTCCAATTATTAGTGTATACATATTTGTTATCCATTAACAAATTAAAAAGTCGGCTTGGAGATGACACTTTAAATGCTTTATTTCTTCTTTTACATTTTCAGAAATCAACTTATACTGGTTAATGGTCAGTTGCTAAAGAACTTGTTAAAAGATTTAACGAGTTATCCCTAACTCAAGTTAAAATATATGATTTTGTACGTTGTTTTGACTCGATAACTCAACTTCACTCTTTCTTTAGCAACCGGCCATAAGTGTCTTGAAAATGTCAACAAATCTAATAATTATAATTGTTTGACTAATTAAAGAATTATGGAAGACATAGTTTCTAATATTTAAGAATGATTTAAAATATATTAATTATGTTCTAACTTGTTCCTTCAAAATGGTTGTTTAATTTCAATAAAACTTTTTTAGAAGAACATATTGGTTTCCTTAATTACGTTTGTGTAATCTCAAGGTAGCTTTATGAAAATCTCGAAATCGATCTAGGGATTGAAAAACGCTCTGGTTTGTATTTGCCTAATTGTTTCCTACCTACTGAAACTGAGTTTAGTGAATTAAGACAATACAGCGTCATCTCATTTCGAAAAGAACATTTCTGCAGGTGTGGAGTAGTCGGAGCAGGAGACAAATACCTTTAAGCGATATAAACAGTTCAGGGAAAAGATTTTCTGCCAAGAACTTGGGTTCTAACAAGTCGGAAAATTCCAAATAAGCCAAACGAATTACAAGGTAGAAAACAAATTCTTGATCTAGACCAGGGATTCCCAACCTTTTTTTACTTAGACCCTCCCCTTAGCAACTTTCTTTTTTTTTTCTTTAGACCCACTAATTTTTTATTATAATGCATAAATATGTAGCGCCATGTATCAAGTTGAAGTTGTAACGATATTCCAGTAACTAACATAACAAATATAAATATATATATATATATATATATATATATATATATATATATATATATATATATATATATATATATATATATATATATATATAATATATATATATATAAATATGTAGGTATTTTCTTGGGTTTCGGTCGATAATTAAAAGCAATTTTAGTCAAATATTTAAAAAGATTTATTTACTTGCTAACTAGTTTCGGTTCTATCTGAACCATTCTCAAAGCCTAAAAATAAGTACATATATGTTAAAATAAATTACATAAAGTAAATATAAAATTAATAATAAATAAAATATAAAATTAAACATTATTACACTTACTTGCAAAGATATTTATAAAAATCAGAGTTAAAATTATAAAATTGGAAACATATTAATTTTTTTTATTAAGTTAACGGATAAAATTTTTCTCCTTATCTTCTACAGGTTGCGACACATATACGTTACACGTCAACTAAGTTAAAAAGATTTTTAAAAAAATAGAAGTACCGTAATTTCTAATTGAAGTTAGTTACACAATTAATAGATGGAGCTATTTTATTTTTTTTATAAGATTATAATAAATTTTGCTTAAATTATCTATAACAGTTTTAGCATTAATATTACAATGGTCTTTTTTAATATAAATCATTTCTAATAATAATCTTTTAGTTAAATTTTGTTCAACATTCAGTATTGTTGTATTAGGAAAGTCAAATTGATGTTTTAGTTATTGGCATGTTCTACAATAGAGTTGTTACTTTTGTTATTGTTAATTTTATTTTTACTAATGTTGTTCTCGTGTTCTTTTAGTCTTGTTTTTAAATACCGTTTACTCTGACCTTAATATAATTTAAGCAAAATTTATCTGTAATTTTTTTTCTATTTCTTTATAAAAAATAGCTCCATCTATTAATTGTATAACTAACTTCAGTTAGAAATTACGGTACTTCTATTTTTTTTTAAATCCTTTTAACTTAGTTGACGTGTAACGTATATGTGTCGCAACCTGTAGAAGATAAGGAGAAAATTTTTATCCGTTAACTTAATAAAAAAATTTAATATGTTTCAAATTTTATAATTTTAACTCTGATTTTTATAAATATCTTTGCAAGTAAGTGTAATAATGTTTAATTTTATATTTTATTTATTATTAATTTTATATTTACTTTATGTAATTTATTTTAACATACATGTACTTATTTTTAGGCTTTGAGAATGGTTCAGATAGAACCGAAACTAGTTAGCAAGTAAATAAATCTTTTTAAATATTTGACTAAAATTGCTTTTAATTATCGACCGAAACCCAAGAAAATACCTATATATTTATCTATAAAATACGGTCAAGAATTCTTTTATTCAGTAAATATATATATTTTATTAAACAATTTTTCAGTTTTACTGAAATATGTAACTAATTATAATATATATTTTTTTAAATTTAATGCGATGTTTGTGGTGGACGCTTTTCCATTATACTTTTTATGTTAAGTGTAAAATTAGTTAATAATAATCGTAAATCACCGCGTTCTGTGATATTTAATCGATTTCTAGTTTTACTTAATAAATTGTTAACGTGACTAAATCCTGCCACAACCAAGTAAGAACTAGGAAAAGCTAAAAATAATGGTTCAGTGATATGAATTAATTTGACGTATATTTTGCGAATATCTTTACAATTTCAAAATTTGGAATAACCACTTGCTTGAAAATTGATTTTAACTTCCAAATTCTCAATTCAATTCTTTTTGTAGCGAAAAATCAATATTGCTTGTGTCGCTTTCAAATGGATTTATAATCCAAGACGGGATATCTAAACTTTCCAAATCTTTATAACGGTCATTGATATCTTATTTTAATTGTTTCAAGTGGTCAGTGTAGATTTGAATGTCATCAACATTATCATATCTTTTTCAACAACAGAAAGTTGCATCAAATGTTCAAAGTATCGAAAAGCATTTCGATTTAAAGTGGAAATAAACAAATCAATTTTGGAGCGAAACCCAAATATAACCCAAATATGTCTGCTAAATAAAATATATGCTTTTTTGATTCAGTTAATTTTGTTGCCGTAGATTTATCAATTTCCAAAATGAACTCAATTACAAAATTAAATATTTCACTGAAACGGTGCAAACAATTGCCTTTCGACAACCAACGAACTTCTGTATGAAGAAGTAAATTATTATAATGTTCCTCATTGCTTTCGCATAATTTTTTTTAGGTTTAGGAACCATGCATGGCTCCGGCTCAACTCTGAATGCGCACTAGTTTAATAATAGACCCCTGATAAACCCCTGATAAGACCCCTGGAATACTATAGACCCTTTTTAAACTTCCATAGACCCTCAAGGGGTCCACCTGGACCCCGTTGGGAATCCCTGATCTAGACCCTGACAACAATCGGAAATCATACAATAAAAATAACTGTCTCAGAAAGAAACAATTCATAGTCGTCCGGTGAAGCAGCATTTCTAAAATTTATAATAACTCTTTTTATGTCTCTAATTTTTGCTATTGCTATTCTATTTTAGTTAGGAATTTCTTTATTAAATTGTCCCAGGTATTACATTCTGTACAAATTTATTTAATATTATCAACTTCTTAATATTTGTTAATCCAAATTTATAACATAATCAAGATCTCAGAGTCGCAGGGTTAAAACCGTTATCATAATATATTCGTGAGACAGAATAAGATTTCTGTGATTATGAGCATATTGCCTTTGTCTACGTGAAATATATTATGGAGATTATCTTATTCTCTTTCACCACCTGCTTTCGGTTGAAGTCTTTGTTTGTCCAACCATTCTCTGTTATTCCCGGTCCCTGCTGAAACTGCCACGTTGCAACTTGCCGTAAATTTTTATTAGGATCACATTTTGCAGAATTTATGAATTGCCTTTGAAATCTTAGAAAATGAAATGATTTTCAAATGGATCTCTTCAGTAATACAGTAAAGTCATATGTATTTTTGTTACAGTAGTTTCGACTTTCGAACTTCGGGCATTTAAGAGTTCTTTCGTTAGAAATACAAGATATCCCAACGATATAATAATAATAACTTTATTATTAATTAAACTAGATACATATGTGTATAATAAAACAAACTTTTTCAGCAGATTTAAGATTAATCCAGTCTTCAGATTTTGTAATTTCATCGTACAATTTGTCGTTATTAATTTTTAAGTTTAGAAATTTACATGCTCGAAAATTTGGAAAAAAAGAAATTCTTGAGAAATTAATAAAAGAGAAGCTATTTTGGATGTAACATTCAATTTCTTCTCTGATTTTCTGACTGAGGTATCCTGAAAAGTAATACATACAGGTAGTTTCTAATGTCTGTCGGACACTGACAAACACAATTAATAAAAAGTAGGACAATTGTGCCTTAAGAACGGGAGGGTGGCAACCCTATTGTCAAGCTTAAGAAATATGTTCGTAACATCAATTTTATTTAAATAAAATTTTCTTTAATCATTGCTATAGTTTTATTTAAATTTAATTTAAGCTTATAAATAGAACCCGGGTAAAAAAAGTTTTTCTAGGAAATTAGTTCGTTTTTAATTTTTCATTTTTAAGAGCCTGAAAAAATAATTGTATTTTTTATTGATTTTTCTAGTGTTAGATTTAATTATCTGCAATTCAAACAAATCGAACTGATACTACCTATAGTGGCCCATTGGAATTACAACTTACAATCAATTTGAAGTGTTATACGTATCAATCACCTTACATAACTAGATAAGTGTAGCTCATTAAAATTTTATAAGAGATAAGATATAAGATATGTTAAATTGACGTCCATGTTTTTTTTTTTTTTATTATTTTTGGATATTTTTATAACCGAATTTATTTGAGTGAAAATGTTTTTTAATATTATTTGGACAAACGATTTTTTTTTGTGATGAAATTGGCTTTCAGACCAGTCACGGCAGGACTTTGGTAGCACTATTTGAATCGGGGTCATGGTTTAACAATAGAATTTGTATGTTATTTAATGGATATGTTTTCCTAGTTCGACATTTCTTAATTTAGCTAATTTAACAAATTTATATAATAATCAAATATGGTTTATTAATAATATTCCCCCATAGTTTAATAGTCGTAGACTCTAAATATGTGGCTACAGTTTCATAATTTTTTTTATGAAGACTCAATATAATTTCTATGGTAGTAGGTTGAGGTATTTTTTAGAAATTGGAAAAAAAGGTTTTTATTAGTTCATTTTGTTCAACTTCGTATTTTTTACATGATAGTAGTAGTTTGTCATGTGGTCTGGGTCAGCAGGTATATTACACAAACGAAAATTCAATGTTTATATATATATATATATATATATATATAAACATTATATATACATATATACATATATATATATATATATATATATATATATATATATATATATATATATATATATATGTTTTTAACTAAAAATTCTTGTTTAATACATTTATTGTCAAATAATTAGAGACACGTTTCGATTGGGTATCCAATCTTCTTCAGTCTAATATTGAAGTTAAGTTGTAAAAAATAATGACGACTATGATTAACCGATCCTGTCCATACCATGCATTTTAATGTGGAAATTTTTTGACATTATTTTTTACAACTTGACTTTAATATTAAAATGAAGATGATTGGATAACCAATCGAAACGTCTCTCGAATTATTTGATAATAAATGTATTAAACAAGAATTTTTATTTAATAACCTATATAATTTTCGTCAAGAACATACTTTCGATTATTCATACATATATATATATATATGATTATTATTATAAAAAAAAAAAAATGTTTAAAACAACAACAAAACAAGACAAACTACAAACCAACAACTTTTATTTGCTTTCAATAAACCAAACTAAATATTAATTTTTGTAACGTGTACTAGCCAAAAGACGAGATGATACTTAAACGTCTGGTAATTTCTGACAGTCAGAACCGCCACTACGGCCAGTCTAATATCTAGAAATTCTCGCCCCCTAGCATCGGCGATTAGCCTCGTCGCAGAAATAAGCCGATGTAAAATAAATAAAATAAATAAAAAGAATAAATAAAAAAAAAAAATATGAACACCTAATCAAGATTTATTAATGCATATTTAGCCGCTTTCTAGTGATATTATGGACGACTTTCCAGAAAAAGTGGTCGTTATATTGTCCGCATTGAGGCAAAATGAGGAAGGGCACACTGAAACCTACATCGGTGCTTTATTTTTTTACGACCTGCGCTCGAAAATAATGCTACCATATGATTCCAACAGGAAGGAGACATTGTGCATAGGGCTTACAATACCGAACTAAAATCTGAATACCGGTATTTGATATTTGAAATTTGAAATATCGGGATACCGGTATTAAAACCGGTATTATTAATAAAAAATTTACTAGTTATATTTTTACTTACCTCAGTTGTTATATTGACTTGTTACCAAATAATATATGAAATCCAATAAATATTGTTCTGAAATGAGTAGATATTATTTATTTTATTACATAGAGAGTAGGAGTAGATAGATACAAAAAAACGTGCAAGTAAAAAAAAGTACATATTAAATTCTATGTTACATTTTACATATAATAGGCTCGTATGGCCTTATATAATTAAAGAAGCAAAAAATATAATTAAATTGAAAGTATTTATGAAATAATATTAATAACTTGCGTTTTGTTTATTAAAGTATGCTCTTAAAAAACATAAACAATCAATCGTTTCATCATCAAGCGAGGACCGAATTTTCGTACAAATATAACCAGCCGCCGAAAAAGCTCTTTCTGATTCTACACTTGTCGGCACTATTGTCATTAAGAAATCATACACATTTTGTAAATACGTTCCTTTTGTTCCTGTTTTTTTCAAAAAAAGTAATTTCATTTTTTATTTTTTGTTCCAGACCTGGAAATTGTTTAAACGCAGGCACGGGTGAAATATTTAGTGTTTCATCTATTGCTGCCTGTAGTTTTTTCTTTAATGCGTTTACATTTACCTTGTCAGATTCTAATACTGTTTCATTACTAATTTGGGAAGATATTGGAAGGGATGTTTCTTGCACAACTTCCATATCTTCTGTATCTTCTAGATTTTCATGTGTGAGCCGTTTAGTTAAGCTTACAATTTTTTTAATGATTGTAAATTTGGATATGCGTTTAAATACTTCTCCAACATCTTGTGACCCCTTTTGCAGATACTGAAGTATTTGTGATAATTCAGTTCGTCGCAGTAAAATTCGAGATTTTAATGCTTCCAATAATTCTAATGCAATTGCAGATTTTTGCTGGGCAAGAGTATCTAACATAAATGTTAAAGAAGATAAATAATTAAGATAAATAATAAAAATATTTAAAATTTTAAATTTAAATATTAAATTAATAAAAATAAATAAGATTAATAATTGAAGATAATAAATTAAATTCTTCGTCAGAAAAATGAATATCGGAACTAATGTCAATAAGCGCTTTTTGAATACAAAATTTAATTTCTTCAAATTTTTCTAACATAAATAACATACTCAGAGATAAGCATATGCTTATCTCTGAGTTCAATAACCGGACAATATGATGTATTCTCTATTAATTTTAAAATTGTTATTTTATATCGTGACTATTAACTAAGCTCTGATGAAGATTTAAATTAAATCGAAACGTTAGCGAAGTTAATAAATTTGTTTTTATTTTCTGACTGGTCCGAATCCCATTACCTTCAACTATAATTACTAACTTACGGACGTAACTCATCTAATCAAGATTAGATTTATATTGTGCATAAATTCAATTTTTATCAACTAATGTAATACCAAAATACCGGTATTTTTACATAAATACCGGTTTTTAATAACGGACAAAAATCGTCCGGGATTCCGGTATTCGGGATCCCGGAATCCCGGTATTGTAAGCCCTAATTGTGCATAGTCATACCGCCAATTGAGCTTTGTGTGAAATTTTCGATGGCTGAATAATTTAAAAAAAAATGCATGTTTTGACATATTTGACGGCTTCCGATTACTTTTGAAGGGGCTACTTGAGGAAACGAATATATATATATATATATATATATATATATAGGTATTAAATAAAATTCTTATTTCATAATCGTAATATATTTAATAATAAAAAAATAATAATATATCGAGACGTTTCGATAAATTTCCTAATTACAGAACTAAAAATCTTCAAAAAGTAAAAACAAAATTTATTAATAATAACTATCCTCCCAACTCATTAACAAATGCATTAAAAAAAGAATATGGGCAGCATATAATTCTAAACCCACAAATAAAACAGATAATAATAAATATACCAGCTTCCTATATCATTCTCAGAATTCGCACCCTTTAAAAATATTTTCAACAAATTTGATATAAATTTAGCCTTCAGCAGATATAATAATAATAATAATAATTTTTCTAAATTAAAATCTAAAATTCCCAAACTTGATACCGCTAATGTTGTTTACGAAATTCCGTGTGGGGAATGCAGTAAAAGTTACATAGGCACCACTCAACAAATTTAAAAAAAACGTATTTACCAACATAAAAGTGACGTACGATTAAAACCTAACAGCACAGCTCTCCCGGTACACTCTAATAAAACGGGTCATATATTTGATTATGAAAATGTTCAAATTTTGGATAAAGAAGGACATTTTCAAAAAAGAATGATATCAGAGATGCTGCACATGCACACTTCTAAAGATAAATGCGTAAATAAAAAAACAGATACCGTCGGTCTTAATTATTCATATTTTAAACTTTTCACATAATAAACAGCTGTTTCGATACCTACCTGTCACAAGTAGTATCCTCACCTTATCATATGTTTGTGACGTCGATCTGTCTACCAGTATAGGACAGACCGTTCGGATAGACTATGATTAACCGTTCCTGTCCGTTCCAAACATTTTAATGTGGAAATACATGGTTTTATACATTTAACAATAATATTGGGTAAGCTATCTTTGTTAAGAACACTTCCTTTTGTTGCTAATTATGACTGTATTAAAGAATATTGTTTGTCCATTTTGTTTTAAATTTAAATGTTTTTCAGTTTCCGTGTTTATCACATATATTATTAACCGTACGTAATACAAAATGGAGCTCGCGCCATCTTGGTTTTGTTTTTCATATTTTGGTTTTATTGGTAGTTTTCTAGTTACTTCATTTTACTTTTACATTTCTTCATCACAAATATTCTTTCATGCAAGATTAATAATATCGATTTTGTTATATTTCAATGTGTAACCTTATTTTTAGACTGAGGATGATTGGATTACCATTCGAAACGTCTCGATATTTTTTTTTTTTAATAAATATATGACGATTATGAAATAAGAATTTTATTTAATACCCATATTAATTTCGTCAAGAACTTTCTTTCGATATATATACAATCCGAACTCAAAATAGCATATACAGGACAAATAAACCATTTGCATTGGTAAGTAATATTGTCAAGCCAAATTCATTGCCTGGCGGTTGTAACGTGCAAACTCATTACAGTGAGGTACACTAAATTGCATCAATTATAATACTGACATATGTCTGTGAAGTTGCCCATGTCCATTGTCTGTCACGGTCTGCCAGACAACAGTCTAATGTTCTCAACCCCATGACATCATATTCATTGCATATCCGGCACCATAACACTATTTCAAATGTTCAAATTTCCTTTCGACTATAAAATAGGCAGTATAAACAGAGAGTTCTGGTGTTATTCCATATACATATACCTATTATTTTTATTATGTAAATATATTAAACTAATACATAGTTGAATTCAGAAAAAAATAAGCTATCGAATAGGAATAAAAAATATGTATAATACCATGTGAAAGAATATAACTTTGTACTCTAACTTGAGATCCACTAGTTTAAAAAATTATTTTATTCTTTAGGAAGATGCCCCTTTTGGTCTCCTACAACTTTGTTTTGTAATATTTTCTTGTAACTATAATAATAAAGATAATATTGGCGGAGGTCGGTTTCACTGTTATACCCTGTATAGTGAATATACATATTTTTAATTCAAATTTCAGTAAGTAAACCATTCACAAAAAAATATTCTTCCGTTATCTGATAAGCCGACTGATAATTCTGTGTTCGGAAAATTCGTGCTTGAAACTGTGCTTGATCAACCCTCAGTTGCATCGCAAGTTCCTCTTACGTCTGCGAGAGATGTTCATTCAGCAATATTAGTCTTATCTTATGCTTCTTCTGATTCACATGCTTTTGCATCGTTTTGTCTTGTTGGAGCGCGTTCCGAATGCTATGTCGAATATTCGTCTCTCACCCTGTTCAATATTATTTCGTGAGGTTATGTTTACCTTCATTGCCAACCCATTAAAAACGTAAAATGGTAGGAATTTATATAATTTTTTAACAAATGTACCTGAGGGTTAAAAAAATAGTACAGACCTACTGGACAATTTGAAAACATTAGAACGCCAGTACGTATGTAGCGTAGAGCTCTTTAATTGACCTCCTGTATTTTTTCATCACTTAATTTGTCGTTAAATTGCTGCCTCAGGAACATCCTCCACTCAGCGAGAATTTTCTCCCCGAATCTTGTATGGGTTCTCTTGAAGTTGACAATTCTCAACCATTGATTGACCGGCAACACCTCGAAGTTACAAATATGTTTGAGGGATGCAACCTCATTAAATTCTTCTGTTAATGCTGAACTTGAACTCATGGTTGTTGTCGTTGAACAGTAGTAGTAGTATACTTGAACAGTTTTCAGAGAATAATAATAAAATCCCCACTAAACGGGTGGCTTTTATATCAAAGACCCAACCCACGCGCTGGAATAACCCACTGATAAGGGGAATTACCTAGTTTTTGACCTTGAATCCCACGGTGATTAAGACCAACCCACGCGCTTGAATAACCCACTGACAAGGGGTATTACCCAGTTTTTGACCTGAATCCAACGGTGATAAGGGGAATTACCCACTGATAAGACTTCCGGCCCAATTTCAATATCTGGTTGCGCAATGTGTATTTGTTTTTTTTTACAGGGTTTCGTAGGTAATGAGCCCGTACCCCAATGGTATACCTACTAACGTTAAATCAACATACATTTTCATTTGTTATGTTAAAGCCACACAGAGCCACACTACATATTCTATGTATACTATGATTGATATCCGTAGGAAAAATAGTTACCTTTATAGACAACGTAAGGGACCACAAAAAACTGCGGGCGCTATGTTGTCTGGTTACGTCGCCATGTTGGATGATTTGTGGCTATATTTCTAAGCTTCGCTGATGAGAAACATGCATAGTAGGCACACTGGTTAGTATTCATTCAAAAATATTCTTTGAATTTAACTTCAGATGCACTTAACTGTTCCATCAGATGATGAAATTCACCAAACTATATTCTTTTCATGTTAACTTTGTGTACCCATTTTCTTTCATGTTTATGAACCAATCATGTAATAACAAAACCTCATTGTTATTGTCCTCACTTTCTCAGGGCAACCTACGTGTCAATATCTTATACAAGACTAATGGTGTTAGAGAAACAAATTTAGTTCTTTTTTTCAGTGTGGTCACTTTCTGTAGTGAACATAGCAAAAATAGTGTGCAATGCAAACATAGCATACATAGCGTCAGAGCCGCAGTAAGGAAAACTTGCGCTAGGGACAGAGCCGTGTTTTGGCGTCCTTGGCAAATAAAAACAAGGTTCTCACCTCTCAAAATTTAGGTGATGAGCAACAAAAAGGTCCTCACCTCCAAAAATCCAAGTGACGAGCAAAAAAAAAGGTCCTCGTCTTCGCAATGGCGCCCCTTGATCAAGCCCATCCGCGCCCTTTTGCTTAATGCGCCCAGGGCCGTCGCCCCCTCCGCTTCCCCCGTTACTGCGGCTCTGCTAGCGTAGCGCTCTTTAGCACGTTTCCATGGTTTCACGTACTACAATCGGTTTCACGTGCCTCATTTTACACGTTACGAGTCCCTAGTTAAACCAGTGGCGAAGGGAAACCTCCGCTAGAGTTGCCCTCCCATAAAAAAATTTAAAAAAAAAATATTTTTTTTTTTTTTTTTTTTTTTTATATTTTGATAAATCTTCAAAAATACATCAAATTATATATAAATTCTAGTTCTATACAAATTTTTTTCCAAGACTTGGTTTACTAGTTACGAATTAATTATCATGACCATGGAAACGTTACATATAAGTATGAAAAAATTCAGATTCAATTTTAAATAATTTTAGTAACTTTATTAGTAGCATTTATAGTAACTTTTGTTCAATAAATTTTTTCGAAATATTTTTCTGTTGCTAAATATTCGCAAAAATCTTAAAATCGACACGAGTAAACTCCCATTTCTAGTCAACCGATCTTCATAAAAAACAATAGGGTTCTTCCCATTTAATAGGAAAATTTTTTAGTACCACAACGAATTCTCCAAGTTGAACCGTTCTTGAGTTATCGTGTATACACACACACAGACACACACACATACGGACGGCACTTCGAAAATAGGTTTTTTGGATTCCCTGGACCATGAAACATGTGGTCATCAGTCAAAATCTCGACATCGAAAATTTTCGCGATTAAAATACTTGCCCCTTATATATTAAGGTCGGGCAAGTAAAATGTTGCGCATAATGACCGGGCCTAAAGGTTGCAAATATTACTAGTCTGCAGAGATGAAAAATGTAGATAAAATAAAACTAAATATGACAAATGCCCGAAACTATTGAATTTAAAAATAGATTGCATCTGAAAACTAATCATATGATACAATTTTATGTGCGGAATGTATACATTAATACAATTTATTTATACTTTGATATAAGCTGTTCACTTTTGTAAGAGCAAACTAAGAGGGAATTTTGTTGGTATTAAAAAATGTCACTTTTTTAAAATGTCGATCCATTTGACATATGTCATATTGAAAAATGATATCTTAATTATAATGATCATAACCTTATCAACCTAAAGTCGGTATTACAACGTAAGGAATATTTTTAATTGACATTTAAAGTCAGTAACACACCATAAAAGTAACCAAAATAACCATATCTAGTGTGTTCTTACAAAAGTGAACAGCTTATACACGTTATTAATTTATCTGACGGTTTGACGGAATTTTGAGGTTATCAGTTCATTTGACAATAATTTACAAAATCAAAATTATTAGAACATATTTAATGTAACAGTTCCTTCAACAATAACTGCAATCAGAACCAGTGAAAGGCCATAGGTCTAGGGCGCAAATTTTACTCCCTTATTTACTTAATCCTTAAGCCTTTCTATCTTGCGCTATAAGGCTATAGTCGAGTTACTTATCTTCTGGAGTTGTTCTCCATACTTCTGTTCAGTTGTGTCCTTTGTATATTTTTTTATCTTCTCCCACCTTACGCCTCTCTTCGTTGCAGCTTCTTTTGTTTCTTTTTGCTAGGTTTTTCTCGATCTTCCTGATATAACTTTTTTCACTGTTCTTACTTCAAAAACTCATTTTACTATTTTGCCTTCACTCATTCTGTGTATATACCCCATCCATCTTAGCTGTTCTTCTTCTATTATGGTCTCCACTGGCTTTGTGTTTAGTTTTTCTTTAAATACTTCATTTCTGTCCAATTTTGTTTTACTTTCAATTTTCCTTAAAAATCTCATTTCAGAGCATTTGTGCATCTCTATGGTGGGCTAGGGTTCTGAGGCATATATCAAATTCGATACTGTCATTTTCTTCAAGATCTCTCTCTCTCTCTCGATATCGGTTGGTATTTCTTTTTTAGTTAGGAATGATGATTTGATTCTGTTAAACATTCTTCCTGCTGCGCCTACTGTTTCCATAATTTATTCATCCATTTCCCATCTTCCAAAAAAACTGCGTGCTAATTTTCATATTTATTTTCTGCAATTATTTATTGTACTACAACTTGTTTTGTAGTTCGTGTTAGTTCCTTGCTATTATAACCATGATATCCGCATATCAAAGTTCTGCTACTTTCAAGTTTTCCATTTTCCAGTAGCCTACAGAGTATTCTTTAGTGTTTTGTTTTACATTTTAAAATAATGCATTATTTTATTGTTACTATATTTGGGCGCTTCATATGAAATTTGGATAAAACTATATTCATTGTTCGATTCTTTCCATTTGCATCCTATATGTATATAAGTAAACCTATCCATCCGGGTAGTCTTTACAGTCTATCATCATTGTGAGAAAAGATATTGTTATGTGGTTAAAAAAAAATATATAAAACAAATTTACAGACAAAAATTACACTAAAAAAATTAATACAACTAGTCAATACACTTATAACACAGTTAATCCACAGATGACTGTTCTAGGTATATCCTCATGCCGCCCATACGAGGGTTGACGTTTTTATTTCGGGATTTGTGATCAAAAACAATTATTTATCATCAAAAGTGGCTTTATTGTTTTTCAAAATATTAGCCATGAAGATCAATACACTTTTGCATGCGTTTCAACCAAATTTAGAAGCAGTTTTTCCACTCCGATTGACAAATTATGTGGGATCCAAAGCGAACAAATCTTTTGGATGGCCAAATGTTCATGCAATTGTGAATGTATGCTGGTCGCACTAATGCCCAGGGATACCTCATCTCACGATAAGTCACATGACGATCATGCAGTATCAGTTTATGCACTGCATCAATGTTTTCCGGAACAACAATCCATGTTGGACAACCTTCACTAATTTCGTCCTTAAGCGAACTACGGCAACGATTGATGTCGCCAAACCATCGATAAACAGTAGTTCTTGATGGTGCTTCATCGTCAAAAGTCGAATTAAGTTTATCGATGCATTGTTGTTGGGTTAATCCAAGTCGAAAGTTGTACAAAATAATCGCTCGAAAATGTTCACGTTTTCATTCAATTTATTAGCCGAAATGATTTTTTTCAAGTTACTGTAAACAACACAAATAGCGCTCGTACGTCAAAACATTCTGACTACGCATACCGTCAAAAATGTCAAACTCTACTATAGAAGCGTCAGTTGTCAGATGGCAGCATAAGTTTAGCGCAATCCCAAAATATAAAAGGCAACCCTCGTACAAGTCCAGGTATTCGATTAACTAAATCTCTCAGTCACCTTTATAAATTCCACAAACTCATCATTTCCGGTTGAGTTTAGTCAGTTGTCTAACTCTACGCTGATGCTGAATGCCTGAAACTGTCCTTCTGACGACCTTAACTATCCCGCTGAATTAACCTAAATGCTTGAAAAAGTCTGACTTGACTAACTGTTCTTAATAACTTGCTGAACTTCACTGTCTGAATACTGCTGCCTCATCGGTCGAAGGTCGCGCACTTATATAGCGAACCATAAAACGTTCCACAGATTTCTAGAACCTTCTAGCAACTAACTGTTCAAAATTCGCTGTTGATTTGTAGGCTACTGCATTCCTTGGTAAGGCCGTATACGCAACAATATTTTCTGGAATAAATTTTCATGTCCTTTCTCATTAAGTGTTAGGGTCCTTAATTGTATACGTCAAGCTATTTGAATCAGTCCATTAGCAAAACAAGGCATGACTGCTTAGCCCACAGACCATCCAGCTATGACTAATACATGGCAAGTGATAATAACTCATTATCTATAAATCACAGTGGCCGCACAAACTGATTAATGCCCTACGCGTAACGTCGTCCGGTTCTAATTGCAAATTTCACTTAGTAACTGCTCTATCTAATGTGTTAACTTGATAAGCTGCGACACATAATAGCAATATTCAGTGTCATAATTAGAGTTAGGACGTACTTATGCTTTGAACTAGATTTAATATTTGTTCATAGGCGTAGTTTTTAAATGTAAAATTTGGTATCTTTTATTTATTTAGTGAATTTAAAGTACATCAACATCTTGGGTTATTAGTACCCGGTATTGTATTTTATAAAATATTGTTAATTACATTACATTATGTGGGTATTATGCATGTTGTTAGTAGCCTATATTTGTCTGTATAGAGGCATCTTTTACATTCATTTCTATTATTGGTTCCCCAGAAAAATAATTTAAATGACCTTCAATCGCGATCGATAAAGGATAAAATAATAATATGAAATTAAATAATCCGTGTGATTAAAATTATACCTTTAAATAGGTCTCGCCCAATAAGTGAAGCTTTTGACTTTAAAATTACAGACACATCACTGCCAATATTTTGATGAGTGTTATTTACCTATCTTTCCTAATCTTTTGTGTTAACTTCTCTGTAGCAGATGTTTTTGGATGATTGTGTATCTTATTTTTACACTTAGTTTACACCTGTCGAGTGCTCGAGCGAATCATTCAATTTGCAACTCGGCCGAGCTTACATCTTTACTGGGTGGTCATTTCCATGAATGTACTGGTTTTTATTCAGTTCATTTTTACTCGTAGTTCTTCACACATCATAGTACAGATAACTTAGGAGGATGAAAATTTAACAATTCGATAGCTCACTGTAAAAGATAGTTGATTTAAATCGAAAACCATAACAAGAAAAGATGCCATAACAACAAGAATTAAATTAAAAGTTACAAGATTTTCAAGAAAAAAAAAAAAAAAAAAACTGATTTCGTACACCGCAACATCTTTTTCGTGTGTCTAAACCAACTATAACTATTATTCGTGTATCTGGGTGAGCAGAGTGAGACGGTACGAGGAAGTGGATTTTTAAATGGTCGTAAAACGTTATGTTTTCATTGTTTTATCATTTTAGAGAAGAGAAAAAATTCACATGGAGCCATATCTAGTGAATAGGTTGGTTGCGGTATCATTACAGTGCAATTTTTGTAAAAAAAAAATCCTTTCATAAATCTTGCCGTTTTATAAGATTTGCTTTACGAAGCCGACGTTTGAGTAAAAATTTATGTTACACAATACCAGGATAATCGAAAAAAAGAGTGAGAAGAACCTAACATTCGATAGAACTTGGAGTGATTTTTTGAGTCTTGGCTCATTTGGAAGCTTCCATTGAGCTGATTGAGTCTTTGTTTCGATTTCATAACCGTACATCTCGTCCCCGGTCACCCCTCGTCGCCCGTTATGATGTGCTGAATCAATGTTAATTCATTGACGACATCATCTATTATTTCCTGAGCGACTTCTTTACGACACATTTTTTGTTCAAAATTTAAATTTCGGAAGAAAATTTGCTGCCACTCGTATGATATACCAACTTCTTCAGCAACTTATCTAATTGTAATTCTATGGTTATCAAGAAATTTTTTCTTAACTTCTTTCTCGTTTTTTTCGGTGATTGATGTGCATGGTCATCTTGAAATCGTTTATACCATTTGTAAATCGCTCGTTCATTATGAATTAACGAGCGATTTACAAATGACTTCTGCAAAATTTCTACTACTTTAGAGTACTTGATTTCATTTTTCACTCAAAATTAAATGCATATTCTTTGAACCGTCATCGTGAAAAATAAAAAATGGCCGAATATACAGGAATGCAACTTCTTTAATTAGCTGTCAAATCTAAAATACACATCCAATATGACTGCCAATTGACACAATTTTCAAAGACAGATTAACCAACATGACAACAAAAAAGTGTATCAATACGACAAATGTAGCGCGGGAATTTCAAAAATTACACTATTTTTAATCACATCTCTATATCAGGGTTTTCTAAGGCTGACGTCATTTTCCGTCTCTCAGCCAAATACTCGTTATTCTTATTTTCCGGTTCTCTATTGTTCAGGTCTCTCTTCTCCATGGCGTCATCTATTGTAATCCACACGATCTTCTTGGTCTACCTCTCTTTCTTCGTCCTATTCGGCTCCAGAATATCGCTCTATTTATCCATCTTCCTTAATTTGATCGTCTAATATGGCTGCACCAGATGAGCATCTTTTCTACATCTATTCTTCTTTTCATTTCTTTATTTCTGATCCTAACCATCCTTATGGCCCTACAACATCTTTCGTCAATTTATTTCGAATTCTCTTGTCCTTTATTTTTCTATAGAACTATTACATTATATTTATACATATTCGCAAGATAACATTGTACATATTTTTTTTTTTCAAGGGTGGGAGGAGGGTGTGCAATCCAGTCTCTAGATTTGCTCTTGTCTTTGAATCTCCTGCGATTGTTTTTATAGTTGGTGTTCTCACATATGGTCAATAAGTGAAATGTATAGACAACTTATTCATTTTTGTTTACATCGCTTGTTTTATTAAAATGCGCTCAAAATATTTGAAGAATACAACAATTTCCCCAATACTTTTGTAATGTAAACCTGTACAAATATTACACTGCTAAACTTACCTAATATTTGCTACCAAATAATAATAGTTGTAGCTATATGGTAACTTTATGTTATCAACTGTCCCCAAAGCATTTCATTACATAAAGTTGTTCCTTGCCCTGAGGTACGTATTGAATAAATCTAATATTTGATTATAATTTAAATAGAGCAATAGATCAACCCCTTTAGCTTATTATTATTCAGTAGCGGATTTAGGTCAGTAAAGGACCCGGGCGCAGTAAGAATATTGGGCCCCTCAATTAGAAAAAAGTGTAAAGTTAGGTTTTTGCGGGGCTCTTTAGAGGTAGAGGCCCCGGGCGCGCGCCCGGTGCGCCCGCCGATAAATCCGCTTCTGTTATTATTGTATAATAAGTTCAAAAGCCGTATCTTTTAAAATAAGACAGTTACTGGTCATTTATTATTTTATAGAGATACATCTATAGTTTAAATACTAAATTGTTAAATACTAATCGTTTTAAAACCGTAATTAAAGTTTATTAAGGTATATTTTAAAAATGTTTAATTCCCTTCGAAACAACAAAGTCGTGGTTCATACGTTATTTTAAATTTCTTGGATCTATAGTGCAACAGAATAAGATGAAAACTTCAGTTTTAAAATTTAACTTTAAGTTTTTACCAGGACTTTCCCTAACAAAAATTAAATTATCCGTATCCCTGAAAAACTCATGTTCTTTTCTGGAAATGATCCTCGATGCGCCCATGACAAGAATTCTGCCGAGGTCGAACCACGCCCACACGTGCAGGGGTGTTCCAGCCCTGACAGAATAACAAACAACAAACAAGGCACATCGAACGTTTGTTAACGGGAGTAACGCGTTCATGAACTCGCAACTCCTCTAAATTGGGAATTTATTGTAGATTACTTGCTATTTACTAACAGTGATACTATCTTGCCCACCGACGATCTTTTGTAATGATAAAATGTTTAAAAATAAATTTAACGTAAAATATCAGTATCACTCTCATCTTGAGAAATTGTCAATTGGACTAAATTTATCTTGTGTAACAAATAATACTGTATAAATATAAGAGATATATGACAAAACTTGTTTAAATTAAAAAAATAAATCTCTTTTGGTCTGTCTTTTAAGGGTTTTGTAAGTATGACCAAAAATCCGTTATAACACTAATGTGTCTGTCTGTTAGAAATTCTGGACAAACGGCTCAACATAGAAAGTTGAAATTAGCATGCTTGTACAAATCTTTTAGGCTACATATAGGAAAACTATAGAGAAATCAAAACAACACATAGTCGGAAAAAATATAAACAAATATATATTTAAATTATGTAGTCATTCTTGGGATATTAGGTCAATAAGTAAAACACTTAGATATTCATATATTTGAATAGACCGGTTTCGACAATTATATTGTCTTCTTCAGTAGCTCTGAGGAAAAATTGAGAAGAAAAATATTTAATATTACAATAATGTTCACAAAAATTAGTATGAAAATTAACAAATAAAACAATTGTATCAAAAAAAAAAAAAAAAAAAAACTTACTCAAATTACTAATGTAAATAATAGTTTGTAAATGTATTTAAAATAAATAAAACTCATTGTAGGAGACATGTGGTATCACAGATAAATAAACGTCAAAAGTTAAAATGGTTAAAATACTTTAGAAAAATAAATACATAAAATTCTTGATGGACATCCACAGTTGAAAGTAGTCCGAAAAGTGCCAAGCAATGACTGACTGTCCCCCTCTATTCTTAATTGTCGAAACCGGTCTATTCAAATATATGAATATCTAAGTGTTTTACTTATTGACCTAATATCCCAAGAATTGACTACATAATTTAACTTACTCCAAGGTCGAAAAGAAATACCAGAAGATTTTACAAAAATATATATTTATCGAAAATATAAATATTCTTTTAAAATATTGAGGAGGATATCAAATGGGCTTCTGGGTTTTACATGGATATTTAATGCATAGAAAACCAAAAAAATATGTATATTTTTGAAAAATCTAATATTTACCAAACGCCAGCATATATAAGAGAGGTATTGTGATCATACCGATTTTGACATTTCGAGATTTCGATGGGTCTTCACGAATTGAGGTCCCTACATAACGTTTTGACTATTTTTGCATGATGTCTGTTGGTCTGTCTGTCCGTCTGTTCGTCCGTCCGTCCGTCCGTCCGTCTGTGTGTCTGTCTGTCTGTCTGTCTCTGTACACGTGCAGAGCAAATTCGGCTAAAAGGATTTTTATGAAACTGTATATTTAAGCTTTTGACGTCATTGGCGTTTGAGTGGCGTCATTGAGTTGATCAACTTTTGGTAAAAATCGGTTGATTAAAAATGGGAGTTTATTCGTGTCGATTTTTAGATAAGTATTTAGTTATATTCTCATATATTCTAATTACTTATCTGTTTAGTTGCTATTTTACACCTACGTTTCACGTGGTGTCACGTACGCGCTACCACGAGTAGCCATAACTTTACTGTAGCACCTCAGCACGCCCTCTGGTAGCTGAGTGCTACATACATTCTTCATCATCATCACCTGTATGAGAGTAATACTGTGTTTTGCAACATTTTTAGGTACTCCAAGTACAACGGATCAAGGAACTACTACTGCACTTTGCCGCTTTACTTCCGCTTGAGCTACTTCGCATCCTGTTACACCTGCTTGGCTTGGAACCTATAACACGCTTGCATGGTATCTGCTGCACATAACAGTTGCATCCACAGTGAGTAGGATTGACACATATAACATCAATGTACATGGACGTTCAGCTGCAAGTCTGGTAAGGTAGCACTTTTTATTTAGCCACTTAGCTTTAGCGCCCTTGCACGCTGCCGTCCAGGCAGTCCTACTCACTAGGAGCTCTCCTGGTGCACTTTCACTGCGCGCTGGTAACTGCACGTTACGCCCCCCACCTCTCTCGGTAGGGACTCAAGAGGACGTCTTTCGCATAGGGATCCTCCTTACAATATTTTATGTGAGCTTCAACGGGAACCTATCTCTCCCAAGGCTAACCTATCCCTTTGTGTAAAGACTGGCGTACATGCCGCGTCAGTGAAGACTCCAGAATACCTCACCTTCCCGCTATAGTTTTTGTTCACCCCTATCATCTACTACCAGCCCGCGTAAATATACAGTCCACTATCTCTCTGTGTCTAGCGAACATAAAAGACACTGTTCTTCAAGTTTTTCCGCCCAATAAGCGCTTCGGTTTCAACAATGCCATTTAAGTTCAATGCGCAGAGCCTGTGGAGTTATTTACGTTTTTCAAGTTTCTAATGTTAGGTAAGTGTACATTTTAAGCAGTTAGAGTAGTCCATTATAGTAATTTTAAACTAATTTCACTTTCACCATTAAATTTTGTGCTAGAATGAGTCGTTCTATGTTCTGTAAAATAATATATATTTGCACGTTTACAATTAATTCAAAATGGCGTTTATTTGATATATAGAGATAAAATGGTCCCTTACGGTGCTGGCAAAACGATCTCAGGGAACAAATCGACAGGGAACATCGATATAGCAACAGAATGTTGCTGTACATATGAAAGGGAAGAGTCTATAGGAACAAAATCGTAAAGAAATTGGTGATCAGTCCGACTGATGAAGAAAATGATTCTGATGATGCAGAATGTTTATATTGCACTGAGACCTTTGCTAACTTGTGCCATGGAGAAATATGGATTCAATCTTTTTAGTGTCAGCTTTGGACACATAACGAATGCGCTAGTATTTAAGAAAATAACGCAGACAGCTATAATTACGATTTTTCTGTATCAACATGTAATTCTGTTCATAAAACATTAACAGGGCTATTCAGAGACAAAAAATAAACAGTGTGTAAATTCAACACTGTCTAAATTCAGTGTTTAATTTTTTTTCTTATTCAAAGACAATTTTTAAACACTGTTTTTCTTAGTTACAGTGGTTAAGTTGATTTTGTCTATTCAGAGACAACATTTCATTCTAGTTACCGTAGTTTAATTACAATTTAATGGACATTTTTTAAACAAAGTATGTGGGTAGTTTAAATTTGTGTATTAAAATTATTATTTACGTGAGATTTCTAAATGAGTGATTCAGTGGAAGAATATTTAGAAGATATTGAAGAAGTGAAGGATATAAATGAGTTTGTGTGCACAAATTTAGTCAGAATTTAAGTGGACAGGGAAAATCCCTATGATAATTATAGTGATAAAATTTTTCGTGAAAAATATCGTTTTTCTAAACAGGGAGTTACTTTATACACCACTTTGTTGAAAATGAAATTAATCATGTGACATAAGTGATGATTATCCGAATTAAGATACTTCGGTAGGAGACATTCAGGACGTTTCAGTTGCGTTGGCTCTAAAAAAAGCTTTTATAAAATTGCATCCAGAAAAAGAAATGAGAAATTTTTATAATATGGCAGGGTGTCCATCTATTATTGGAGCAATAAATTGCACCCATATTAAAATTATGAAACCACCGGAATTTATACTAGGTATAAATTCAATTTAATTTAAAAAAAAAAGTTTTAAAATCGGTTTAGCCGTTCTCGAAAAATAATTTTTAAATTACGTATACAATACCTCTTAAAAACCTACATATACCGAAATAGGTAAGGTAGGTGCACCAAATATTCTTTTTTTTAATCGGTCCAGCCATTGTCATATAATATCAGACGTATATCCTTTATTTATTCAGAAATCACTCTTACGGCAATATAATGTGCAATAGAGAGAACAATAGCGACTTTACAATGTCGTAGAAAAAGAAAGTACGTAAGGTTATAAATGTGATATTCTCTCTGTTTCTAGCACATAAAAATTAGAAAGAGACCAAAGTTAAGTTCAATTATTTTATTACCAACTTGCACAATTTTCAGCTGTCTTTATTTAAACAGTGTTTAGTTTAGATATTATTTAAAAAATAGTTACTATGTTTTTGAATACATAAATAAATTAAACACTGTCTAAATTTTAAACAGTGTTTAAAATGTTGTCTCTGAATAGCCCTGTTAATTTATAATTTTTGTACGATATTAATAAATATATCCTCGGCATTTATCCATGATCGTTTTACCCTAATCAGGGTTTTTGTTTTTTTTTTTTTTTTAATTTTAATGTTAATTATCCAAACCATCAGAAAAATTAGTAGCGAAGCGCCCGCTTAGGGTTATCACCTTGTATTTTTCATTTTATATCTAAATTATATTTTTATTTCCGTTTAATTATCAATTTTACTTAATTTTAATAAATATTCATTTTATTGAAAAAACATGTTTAGAACCTCGCGATATTTTATTTCCAAAATACAAACATATTACCATATTCTTTACCTGATACAATGATATTTTATATAATATTATATAATACTATAATAATTTATTATTGTATTAATATAAACCTAATTCTAATTTATTTAAAATAACATTTTGTTTTCCTTAAAATAAAACATGTTAGAGCCGCTGGAAAGGTTTTTGCTAGCCAAAACCATGCATTATATTTCAATTAATAATTTTCTACCAAGACGAGCAGACGTGTTTTTGATTTTTATATTGAAGTAATAGTTTAAAATCAGGATCCTCTGATTTGTGTAGATTGTAAATTAATATATCAGGGTATATTAATTATTAAATTTATATTTTGTTATAGTTATTTTTATGGAGTTTTCCCTCCAGATTTCTTGTGTGTTTAAAATCAGTCATTGTGGCAGTAATTAATTAATTACTGCATTTTTGTAAGACCCGAGAGAAAGGTTTGTTAATAATTTCCTAAATTTTATTTATAAAAACTGTCTATTTTAAATTTATTTCAAATTTTGTCATTTTATTGAGTGACTTCATAGTCGCTGCAATTCAGAACGAACGCGTGTTTCACCGTTTCTACTTATCGTTCGTCTATTTAAATAATTTTTTATTTGTTTAATTTAGCCTTATATATTTGTTTTAAATTTACTAGTAGATCTGTACCCATTTCTCAACATTTTGCGTTGAGAAACTATTTAAATTCATCCTTTTTTTTGTAGATTTTTAATATAAATTTTTCTTTAAATTTAGAATCAAGATTTTTAAGAATTTGTTGTAGGATTAATACAGTGTAATAGACCGTCTTCACCACCGCGCTTACCGCTATAAATTGTTGCAGTCCGCAACAATTATACTTGTTTAAATTTTTTGTACAAAATATTTTTTTGTTCAATTATTTTACAAGTTTTTTTATTCAACTATTTTTTTGATAATTTTTTTATTTATAATTATTATTATTCCTGGCAACGCTATACCACCTGTTACTATTAATTTTACACTGTAAATTTCCCTAACATATTAGCGATCCCAAAACTTTTTCTCTCTTTTAACAATTTATTGGCAACGCATTTGCACCAAGAACCTGACCTAATTTTTTATTAAAATAAATTCTCCGATCCACGCACCGCGCCTTTATATTTTTGACATTTCAAAGTCAACCCTTGTGTGTCGTCGTGTACTCCTACCCTACCTGGGCCAGGAGCGGGCGCTACAAGTAGTATATAGCTAAATAGTCGAACTTTATTGTTTTGTATTTTGAGATCAATAAAAATATTCGTTTGGATTTTATGAATTACTTTCTGTTAGGGGAATCATATTGCATCACCTTCACCTACTCATAAAATATTAGTTTTACTTTATCTTTTTTGTAGATAATTTAATTCTCTTTAATTCTTAAAACCACTAATTTTTTCATAAAGTTTATAGGTATCGAGTTATATGCAAATAACCATTAGAGTGCACAGTTTTTCTAAGATGGCAGCGTTTTCTGACCCTGAATTTTCAAGAACATTTTACACGTTCAATAGTAAGCTCCAACAAACATACATACGAAATTTCAAAACTTATTTTATTTATTTTTTATTTGCTGAAAATAGAGCTTCGTTGCCTGGGCTATATGTAGGCTTCTTTGTTTGGCATTGTCCAATTCATTTGGTGTCTTAAACTCGGTTTATTTGTAAACAGCAGAAGAAAAGTACGATATTTTCATCCGACATATTTTACTACGTTAAAATTACAACATTTTGAAAGATTGATGTACGTTGTGCCCTGGTGTGTTTTGCGGGCATAAACAAACATCCACTTTTACTACTGAAATAACTACATTAAACTTTTTGTTTATAACATAATATTACTCTATAAAATTTTATGTTTAACCTTGAATTTCATAGTTCGATGTATAAAATTTTTGGCTCGCATCAACGTTTGTTATTTGTGTTTAAACTTGGAACAGGGTAGTGAAATTTATAGTAATAGCTATACTTTTCGTATGACTTCTAATAAAGAGCTTCGAAGCAACTTTTGCTGTTCTAGCCAATCCTAGTAACACTAAAGCCAGATTTCTCCTTATGAAGAACATATAGATGTTTGCATACAGGTTTATCGTCCTGGCCCATAACCATTTCATTTTACGTTGCTATTTTACAAATTATCGTTATTCTATGTAAAATTCTAATGGTTTTTGTAAAAAAATAGTAGTTTTCACAATATGTGCACAGTAGAATATTCTAAACAACTCAATTTTTAAGATTCAGAAAAGATTCTATAGAGAATACTGGAGTATGATATTATTCTGAATATTTACAGTTTGACAAAATTGTCCGGACTGGGTGTCAAATATGCGCCTGAAGTAAGTAGTTGTAGTTCAAAGCGTTGCATTCTTATACAACATACATATATAATTCTACTAACATGGGGATAATTGGGTTTGTCATTACTGATGATAAGTCCTACTTTATGAGCTTCGAAATCAATTCAAGGTCAGTTTGGTTTATTATGTCTTCAACCTTATTTGAAATAATATCCCGGTCATCAGCATACCCTAGAATGTTGTAGTAACCATTGGGTTGTAGATCACGATGGTTGCTAACTTAGGCTTTTCGTAGCACCATCACCAGCACGAGATTAAACAGCAAATGTGAAGTAGCATCTCCTTGTTTTACTCCAGTATGAATTTCAAAAGGCTGTGACAAGAGGCTTCCTACTTACACTCTGATTATGGATCCCGATACACACACCATTGTCATATTGACAAGTTTACAGGGAATACTAAATTCTTCCAAGGAGAAAATCACAAAAAAAATCTGTTCAGTTAAATTTAATTAATATCGTAATAAAGAAAAACTAATTAAACTCTAAAATAATTTTTATCGAGTTATCTTCCATTAACGATTTTTATGAATGACAATTCTGTCTCCAAATTGAAAATTATTTTTCTTCTGACTGAGATTTCTCATGTTTATTTGACCTATTGGGTTGACGATGAGTCAATGATTATCAATATGGTAGTAAAATATGAAGGTTTAATAAATGATGGAAATAATTTGCACTTTTTCTTCACTTAACATTTATTGAACGAATTTATACATTTCCACTGCTATGCAATCATCTTCAGTAGCAATAGAGTATAGCTAGATCAAGGCTTATAGATTCTAAAGGTTGTCTCATATGGACATGACCTACGCAACGTCATGTGACCCGTGACGACAGTGCCAGTCCTAGGAGTATATCGTAATACACATTATAAGCGTTTCACCTCACATTTATAGTAAAAATAACACGCAATTAAGAAAAACAATATTATTTTAAACAATAATAATATTTTACAATGTTTCAGGATTACCAATTACATATATACATTGAAAGATTGTTGCCTTAAAAGTAACTGTAAAAGAAAAACCTAAAATAAAATCGTAATTTGCATTTAGATTTAAATTGATTTAAGTAAGAATTATTTTTAATTTCCAGAAGCAGTTCATTTAATAATTTAATACCATTATTAAAAGTATAATTTAATGTATGCTATTTTTTATGTATTTTTTAATATTTACAAATATTTTTGCTAATAAAATTTAAAAGTGAATAGTTTCCTAAGGCTGTAATTAGTTAATTAAAGTATACATGGATAGGTGGGCAAATAGAAACAAGATAACATAATGAAAATTATTTTATTTTTTATGAAAAATACATAACAACAAAATGTATTTAAGTATAAGCTATTCAAACCTTTAAGTGGACCAAATGGAATTTAAATTTTATTAAGATATCACAAGCTAATTTTTTTATGTTTGAAGTTGGGTTTTGCTAATCAAAATTATCAAAAGCTTCAATCAAACGTTAACAGTTACTAGAATTCAAAATCTAGTTCCGCTTAAAGCCAAAGAAACAGGCTATAACCTATATATACATATAATTTTATATGTTGTGTTTAATTTTGTAATACCTAACTAGATCTGATGATTTTAGTGACTTGTTAGTCTAAGAGCTAGCAACGTCACAAAAAAGTTTATTTTAGGTCGGTTGGTTTTTCGATATTTCCCTTTCTTATTGAAGTTAGGTAGGGATGCGGTACGTCTGGCACCTGGGAGCGGTTGCGTTTACCTGTGCGCATCTCGCCTATACAGGTAAAAAGTGGATATTTTGAAATCATTTTAAGACATTTTCCTTTTTTATATAATTTTCTATGTCTTTTTAGCATTATAAATTTATAGTTGCTAGACAGTTTTGTTGTTGCGAACATTGCGCCAGATCTAATTTAAGTAATTAAAAAATAATAATTTTCAAACCTTTTTAGTATAGCTGTAATTTTAATATGAAATGAAAGCCCTTAGTACGTGGATAAACGACAAAATTTTATTTTTGCAAAATAAATTATATTGAGGCGATTTTTGCCAAATTGTGCAAAAAAAAATTTGTCCCACACCGTGTAGCCCAGATGGTTTAAACTAAGAATCTGAAAAAACTCTAAGTAATGTACATTGGTGTAAACCGGAATAGTACAACAGGAATTTTCGATCAGATTATGTTTTCGGAAAATAACGCATTTTTTGTGTTTTTTTGTTGACGATGCACAAAAGTTATAGTTATATAACACGTTAAATTGCAAAGAGTATCGTGGTCTGGTGGTTACGTTGCTCGCTAACTAAACAGATTTTTTGTTCACTACACGGGTTCGTTCCTTGCTAGAGGAGTAAATTTTATTTTACAGACAGATAGACAAACAGATAGATAGACAGACAAACAGACAGACAGACAAAAGACAAAATGACGGTATAAGGGTTTTTTGGTCATACCTACAAAACCCTAAAAAAAGCAGATGTGGATGTTTATCTCTCTTATAACGCTCCCTGTTGCAGCTATCTCTCTCACGCAACCAAAGAATAAGCTGCCACACTCTTCTAACTCACCTATTCTCCCCGGGACTTAAATTGGTCTGGTTCCTAATTAAACAACGGAATTTCCGTCTGGCAAATTAATATTATATTCTTTGATTACAGAACTATATCATATTAAAATTACAGCTATACTAAAAAGGTTTGAAAATTACTGTTTTTTAATTAGGTACATAAATTAGATCTGGCGCAATGTTAGCAACAACAAAACTGTCTGGCAACTAAAAATTTATAATGCTAAAAAGACAGAAAATTATATAAAAAAAAGAAAATGTCTTAAAATGATTTCAAAATATCCATTTTTACCTGTACAGGCGAGATGCGCACAGGCAAACGCAACCGCTCCCAGCTGCCAGACGTACCGCATCCCTACCTAACTTCAATAAGAAAGGGAAATATCGAAAAACCAGCCGACCTAAAATTCTTTCTCGAAAACGTTGCTAGCTCTCGTACTATGTGGTGTGTACAGACTTTGAGGTATCCATGCGAACCAATACTATGATAATATTATAAATGTATTGTAAATATACAAAATTAACTTTCCCTGTTATGTACGTATCACAAAATGAAACATATACTACAGTAAAAATACAGTAAAATATTCAGAATTTTATTATTATTATTATTATTATTAATCAGGTACATTAAACATATAAACAAAAGATTGGATAAAAATTATTCCTATATGCTATAAAGAAATTTATACAAGTTTTTTCATATTTTTAGAAGTTTTTGAACGATCTTTTTCTGTTTCGCACTTTCTCTTTTTACTTTCCTTTGCTTCTCTTTGTTTTAAATTTAAATATTTAATCCTTATAAATAATCTTTGTTGTATCACATCATTGAGATATCCGTTTACGTTAGACAGTTAAATAAATACTATTCTCTACCTGATTTTGTTAATACTTCCAATAAAACTTCCCTGGATTTCGTTAAAATTAGTTCAACAATAAAATAAATCCTCAAATATTGTTAAAAGTCTTCGGAAATACTCAAAACTGAAGAAAAAAATGAACTATTTTATTGCAGTACGAGGACTGGCACTGACGTCATAGCTTAACCTTGCCGCATACCTCACCGCGCTCTCTATAAGCTGCACTATGAGACAACCTTTATAATCTATAAGCCTTGGAGCTAGATAGTAGTAATCAGAGGTGTAACCAGCGAGAGGTGCACCTAAATGAAATAGAATCCAATTTTTCATTTTAAAAAATATTAATCAATAGAGTTTGGTAGAGTTTGATTTCTTTAATATTAATCTGTTCAGATATTGTATTACCTGTGCAAAATCTAGAACAGTCTAGGATCGGCTATTTTAAAGAATCGAACATTGTAAAAAATGATCGTTTGTTGATCTACAGGAAACACAGTTGCCACATAAAAGGATTTTTAACGGTAGTGAAAGGACATCGTGAAGCAGCAGATGTTCTATTTCAGGATATTGTAGCGGGCTCATCCTTTACGACTATATATTGCACCGTTGATATCAAATATGTAGCGAACCTGTGATATAGTGTACATTATAATCTCAAATTGAAGTGAGATTGAAACTATATGTAATTCTTTATTTCCCTAGAACTTGTGGCGTATAGGGAATTAACCATTACAAAATAAAATAACGTACAATATTTGACATTTCATATTTTTACAATATTTTTATCTAATTTATTTGTTCATCGTCCAGTGTCCCTCTCTTTCTTCCTATTCTCATCCCGGCTTCCCTCTCCGATCTCCTTTCTTCTTTCTTACAGTTCTCTCGCCCATCTTTCTCTCTTGCCTTCTTCACTCATCAGTTCCTTTATCTCTTCCTCCCAGGCTGCTTTTTTTCACCTCTTAGCTAAATACTACAAATTTTCCACTCCTTCTTGCACATTCTGCAGAGCTTGTCCTCTGGCTTTGCCCAGTACCTATTGTTCCTCTCTTCATTGCCGCTTCTTAGCCTCACTATCCTCCTGACTCTACCCCATGATCTTCCTCTTTTCCCCTTCAAGTATCTCGGTATTCCGATCACTCTTATCTCTTTATATCTTTTCACACTCTTGGATTTGTCTATTCTATCTGTTCTTTCCTGTTCCTGTACCTCCTTGTCCCCCATTTTCAATTCCTCTACAATATTTGTCGCTCCATTTCTCTTTCTCTCTGCTTCTCTTATGTCCATTCAACACCTCCAAAAGTACTCTTTTCTTGTCTCTCCCCATGCTGACAATTTGCCTGTTTGTTCTTCCTTCATTATTTCTTCCCAGCATTCCCTTATTATTTTCCTGTTCTCTTCCCTTCTGCCTTTCCTCATATTTAACTGCCCTCGCATTGGCACTAACTCTCAGCTTTTCCTTTTCATTTCCTCTCTCACAATATATCTTAGTGTCGTTCTGTCTAACCTCAATGTTCATCTCATATAGCCCTCTTGTACCCTTTTCATTATCTCCCATTCCTTCCATCCTCAAATCCTCACTCCGTACGTAAGAATACTCTTCACTATTGCATCGAATATCTTCATCCTCCACTTGATATTATCATCATTAAACCGTATCCCAAATATTTTATACTCTTCACTTCTTCGATATCTTTTCCTGAACATTCCCATCTTACTTTCTTTCTTCTTCCTCCCCCTTTTCTGAACACCAACACCTTTTCTTAGACATACATATACCATAGAGATAATAGGCAGAATCATTATAGCATGACCTTGTCTCCAAAACTTATTGGATATTACACGTGTTTCACTGGGCGTTATTGTTAGGATTTGCAGAAGTGGTGTTGTGTGGACGCAATGTAAAGCAAGTTAAAATACGACTAACTTTATACGAGAGCTACCTTTTAAGTTTTTACAAAAACTAAGATATTTTCAAAATTTATTGCTTTTCAAAATATTCGCCTTTAAGATTTATATACATTTGCATGCGTTCAAACCAATTCTCGAAACATTTTTTCCACTCTGGAGTTGGTATCTCAAAAACATGGTTTTCATCGCCTCAAGAAGTTCAACTGCTTCTATCTATGATGAAAATCGCTATCCATATATTTTTTGTTTGACATTGGGGAACAAAAAAAAAAGTCGTTAAGGGATAAATCAGGTGAATACGAGCAATACATACATTATACAATATTTACATTAATTCAATGTTTTTCTCTTTCAAATAATCAATTATTTGACGTGCTGTGTGGGAGCTTGCATTGTCATGATGGAGAATTATGCGACGTTTTTCGTTGTTCTTTCCTGATTTTGTCGATGACTTCTGGCATACAAATTGTTTGTAAATCAGCATTAACCGTTTTCCGATCCTCTAAAGGAATGGTTGCGACATGTCCAGTACAACCGAAGAAACAAGCGGTCATTTACTTGGAAGTGCTTCGTGAATGAACAACTTTTGTAGGTTGCAGTTCATCTTGGAAGACCCAAACAGTGGATTCTTGCTTATTTCCTGGTCATATGAATAAATCCAAGTTTCGTCACCTGCAACGATGTTGTATACGGATATTGTGCTGCCTAGGTTGAATTTTTTTAGCATTCCTTTACACCAATCAACACGTGCAATATTGCCATCTAGTGGTCGTTTGTAAATACATAAAAGGTAACCCTCGTATTGTTACATAAACGTAATCTTTAGATAATATTTAACATTGAAAATTAAGTAGGTCACCAAGACAATAGCGTATACTGTTTAATATATATATAAAAAATATACCAACAATTTTAAATTTCAAAAGGAAAATTAAAAATATCTTACTGGGTGGGTCTGTTTATTCGGTTGAAGAATTTTTGAATATAATTAAAAATCTGTGAATTTTTTCAATGGTAGCATCAGATCTTGATCAATCAATTTATAATTTTATGTATATGTTGTATTTCAATATTTCGTTGTTAGGGTATTTTATAATTTATTTTAATGTGTTATCCTAAAATTAAGATGTTTGTAAGAAGATAACATTGATTAATTTATTTATTTATTCTTAAATTACACACTTTTGCCAGTCAATTTTTATTAATTTTACCGTTCATTTATTTAAATTTATTTTAATGTATTGACTATTGTACTATTTTAATTATTTTTAATTTTATTTTAATTTAATTTAATTTTGTTTTTCTAATGACAGTATATTAATTAATGTTTCTTTAAATGATTTTATGACTGTAATAATAATTTTTTTATAAGTATTTTAGACCTGTATTTTAAGTTATTGACTTCTCATATATTGTAATGATCAACTGAGCAAAATAAATTATTATTATTATTAATATTATAATTCCAGACGCTGGCCTCAGCGCATGTCATATGTGCATCGCTACGGAAAGCAACATATTATAACACAATATCTAACAGTTATCTTGTTCCTGGTCAAAACATTACGTATTTTCTATATGTTTCTAAAGTAGTGTGTACATCAGAGACAATCTTTTATTGGTTTATTTGATTCAAAACCTTTTTTTATGTATAAACAATTGTATTTTATTTGTTAATATAGTGTGTAATATTTCGACTCTTTATTTTAATAGTTTAAGATATATTATACTTTTCATAGTGTTAAGGTTAGGTACAATTTTTAAGCTTTTTATCTTAGAGATAGTTTTTATTGTGTAAATGCAATACAAATTAGTTAAAATGGTTAATTGTTGTTCATTTGGGTGTACAAATCGTAGCTATGCTAAAAGAAAAAATCAGCTTGCAGCAGAAGAAATAAATTGTCCAGTATAATTTAATGCGTAAGTTTTTTACTGTATTTGTAATTTATTCAAGTTTATTAAGATTTTTATCTGCTGATGAGCTTATTATTATTTTTGTTATAATCTTAAATGTTTGAAAAAATATATTACAAAGTATATTTTTAGTATATTCATAAATTAAAAATATGAGTTAATATAAATGTATTTATTTATTTATTTTTTTTTTATTTATTTATTTATTTTTATTTTTTTGTTGGATCTGGTGTTTTATTTTTTGTTTTTGTTTATATACAATATTATTTTAATCCTATTTATTTAAGTAATTTGTTTTTACAGGTTCAATCCTAAATAATACATAACAAAACATGTTCATACATAATAATTTCACAAATAAAAGAAAGAAAAAAGATAATAAAAATTAAGTACAATTAATACGTCAATAATTTACTTCATCCTGACTAAGGGTATTAAAAATGCTTCTTTTAAATTCGACTAGTGTGGAGCAAAAAATATCTGCTGGGTTATGAACACTGCAGCAGACGGAATTGTATAGATGACAGATCTTGGCAATGGTGACATCACTTCCGTAGCAGGTTATGTGCCGGGAAACTATGAAGGTGTCATTTGTCCTCGTTGAACGAATAGGTATCCTTATGTTTATTCTTTCTAAAAGTTGCGGTGAAGAAATAACTCCATTAATGAGTTTATGGAGCAAGCATAACCCGCCCATATCCCGCCTCATTCGAAGTGACTTCATACCGACTAATTTTCTCCGTTGATCTCGAGACAGCAAAGTGTAATTAATGTACGATTTGTACAGTAGGTACTTAATAAACCTGTCCTGTACATGTTCTAATCGGTTGGAGTATGTGGACTGATACGGACTCCACACCACACTTGCATACTCGAGGTGACTCCTGACTAGAGCTGAGTACAATGATTTAATGGCACCATAGTTAGTGAAACCAGAAGTATTTCTTTTAATGAAGCCTAGCATACGCGTTGCCTTTTTACAAATGCAATCAATAAGCGTCTCAAAAGAAACGCTGCTGGTAAACATAACATAACTCCAAGATCTCTTACTTCATCAACTTGCTTGAGACTAGTCCCGTTGATCGTGTAGGAGAAATACGATGTTATACGTTTTTTGGAAAAACATATGGAGTAACACTTAGTTTCTTTCAGAAATAAACAGTTTGTACTGCAGCCACTACATCCAGGTCGTTCTGTAGGTTAATGAAGTCGGCAGGGGTGTTAACCGCTGAATAAAGTTTCAAATCGTCAGCGAATAAGAGATAATTGCTTTTAAGGATACCTGCACCTATATCATTAATAAATAAGGTAAACAATATGGGAACCAAGTGTGAGCCCTGTGGTACACCAGATGTTACATTAATTATCTTCGATAAGCAGTTATTTATTCTAACTCGTTGAGTACGATATTTTAGGTATGAGCCTAACCACAATAGCAGGGACGACTGAATGCCGTACGCTTTCAGTTTGGCCAAAAGTATGTTGTGGTTAATGCAGTCAAACGCTTTTCGAAAATCTGTGTAGATAGCATGAACTTCGCTCCAATTCTCTAAGGAGTATATGATATAGTCCTTGAGAGATATTAAATTGGTCACCGCAGAACGACCCATGTAGAATCCATGTTGCTGATTTACTATTGTATTTTTGTAACAAGAAAATATTTTGTCAGTAATAATTGATTCGAGTACTTTGCAGATGATATAGAGGATGGATATGGGCCTGAAATTTTCTATATATGCCCCACATCCAGTTTTAAATATAGGTGTTATGTACGCAATTTTCCAATTAGACGGAAAAACTCCAGATTCCAATGAAGGGCGAAACAAGGTAGTTAAAGGTTGACAAAGTGTTGAGCAACAATGTTGAAGCAGCATAGGGGGTATTCCGTCTGGTCCACAACCTTTATTAGCATCTAAGGAACGCAATTTATTGAACACGATATCATTATTGATTTCAATATTATAGAGAATGGAACCATGTATATGATCAAACAGAGGTATAGTAGTGGCATTAGCGGTTGAGTAGACCGACTCAAAATAAGATGCAAATAGGTTACAGATGTCACTATTTCCCTCCTAATTCAAAAAAATAAGAACAAAAACAAAACATAATGCAGATATAACATGAAAATAAGCTGAAGTTTGACCAAGTCAAATACGGCGGCTACCTGTTTCCTCCGCCGCACTCTGTTACTCTTACCTTATCGATAAATCCTGTTTACGTTCTCTTATATCTCTATGATAAATGCATACTGACATTTTATATTATATTTGGCGAGAGAACGTCTCTGTATTATTACGTAGCATGTGATTCGTTATTATTTACAATCTATCTAAAATAGTAATATGTTTTGATTACTGTGAATTATTACACACTTTGTATATAGAAATATATTTATTATAAGTTAATTAAAGCATGTAAACAGTTAATATAAGACAATATGTCAACTACTTAGTTTTAAAATTTTATGACAATCTATTCATGACAGCTGATTGCTACGGAAACAGAGTAATTCCTCCCCTCCAAATTGTTTCCATGGCGTAAAGCGAACAATTGGCTTTTTAAGCCTAGTTGATTTCCGAGGAATGAGGTCTGCTTTAGCATTACGCGTTCTTGCAGCTTCTTCTATTTGAGGTTCTGTCGGTACTTCTATTTGTGGTTCTGACGGAGGAATAATGACATTTTTCTGGGCATTTTCTGCAGCTTTTTGTAGTTCATGCTTTAGAAAAGTATCATCTTCTTTTCTGATCTTGCTAGTATGAAGATCCGCTGTTTGTAATATCTTAATATTGCACCGGAGACCATTGTCTTCTAATCTTTGTAATAGATCATTCAATGTGTTTAAATGTTCTTCTATCGTAGTACCAGTTACGATAATGTCGTCCAAGTAATTTGCACATCCTGGAAGTCCAGCAATTACTTGCTCTATAAAGCACTGAAAAATTGCAGGGGCGCTAGCAATTCCAAATGCTAATCGTTGGTATAGGAACAATCCAAACGATCGTCTAGTTCAAGCTGTAAATAAGCATCTGCTCAATCAATTTTAGTAAAATATTTGCCATTTTGAAGCTTTTGAAACAGTTCTTCTGGTCGTGGTATAGGATATTGTTCAATGTCCAATTGTGGATTAATGGTAACTTTGAAGTCGCCGCAGATCCTAACTGATCCATTTGGTTTGGATACTATAACAATGGGTGCAGCCCATTCGCTTGTTTTTGTTGGCTTTATTATACCAGCTGTTTCTAAACGATCAATTTCTTTCTTAACGATGTCAGTTTGAGAAAATGGTAATGATCGAGGCTTGAAAAATTTAGGCTTTGCATTGGTTTTTAAATATAAAGATGCTTGAAAAGTTGAACACTTACCAAGATCTTGCATAAATACTGGAGCATGTGATCGACAGATTTTATCAATCTTGCTTTTGATACCGTCTTCAAGAATAACTTTAGGTTGTTCAATTTCTATTGCGTTAATGACATCTCTAGCTAAAGAATTTTCTTGAATTTTATAACCAAAAGCGTTGAACCAGGGAGTTCCAAAAATATTCATACCAGATGGCGAGTCTGCAACTAGAAGCTTCAGTTTGTGACTTTCAGAGTCCACTTTAGCCGTAACCGTTAACCATCCTTTTAAAGGTACTTCCAAATTGCCGTATGTTGTCAGTTGTGATTTAACTGTAGCAAGTTTTGGAGAGCCTAGGGCTCTGTAACCTTCTAAACCAACCGTAGAACAAGTAGCTCCCGTATCCATCAACATACGGATTGTTTTTCCGTTAATGTCTACGTTTATGAAGTATCGTAAACCAGTTTCCTCGATGTGTGACAACACTGATACTTCATCACTCGTGTCTCTCTTGTTCTTTCTGTTAAAACGGGGTTTTGGTTTGTCGTAATTACTAGTTTGAGAGCAGCAGACAGTTGCAATATGACCACGTTTATTGCATTTATGACACTTAGCCTTGAGATATTTGCATTCTTGGCGTTCGTGCTTTACCTTGCAGTCTGGACAAGATTTGCCATAATTTAATTTCGTAGGTTGTGTTCTAGATTCACGTGATTGTGAACGTTTGTTTTTATATGTAGATGACATTTGCTGTACATTGGGCGAAGGTATATCTTCCCCTTTTAGTGAGTTTTTAGCCAACTGTGTCGTTTCATATATTTCTGCCAATTTCAATACGTCATCCAATGAAGGATTAATATTCTGCAATGCAACAGTGCGCACATGATCGTCTGGAGTGTGAAGCACAATCATGTCACGAATGTGTACGTCAACAGAAGGATGCTCACAACCTTCCTTAGAGCACACAAAACTGCAATCTTTTGCGATGCCTCGCAGATCCGCAACCCAACTGGCATAGGATTGACCTGGTTGCATTGTAGTTTTATTAAACCTATAACGTGCAGCTAATATATGTGTAGTTATAGTAGTGTACTTATAGTAGTCGGTCAACTTAGAAATAATGTCTTCATAACGTTGTTTACTAACGTCGTCATTCCCAAAAAGTTTTCTCAGAAGGTTGAATGTTTCGGTACCCACCCAAGGTAAAAAGTAGGCACGTTTCTGCTCATCCGCATCAACTTTATGTGCTTCAAAATGCTGATTTAGACGGCATAAATAAGGTTCCCATTCTTCCTTCTCCGTTTTAGAAAATGGTGGAAACGGTGGTACGTTGTGAGCGTTATGTGAAGTTCCTCCACTATTTGATTCGTTATTTAATAGAAAACGTTCTATAAACAATATTCTCTCACGTCGTTCGTTTCGTTCCATCATCATTTCCATAAACTTAAGGAATTTATCTTCGATAGACATTTTAATATATATTTTTACAGATGTCAAATAAAAATTGTGACCAAAGTAAAAATCAATTATCCTCGTCGCCAATTAATATGTTTTGATTACTGTGAATTAGTACACACTTTGTATATAGAAATATATTTATTATAAGTTAATTAAAGCTTGTAAACAGTTAATATAAAACAATATGTCAACTACTTAGTTTTAAAATTTTATGACAATCTATTCATGACAGCTGATTGCTACTGAAACATAGCCAATAGCATAATTGTTCATCCATCTGTACTGCAGATCACTTCGATCTGTCTTCATTTTCTTAGCTCATCGCTTCGATCCTATCCGTTTTGTTTTGTTTATCACCAAGGATGGGGAACAAGACTGGTACTTTGCCTCGGGCACAGAAGTGCCTTGGTCTGACTCTGATTGTACATACTTTCTTCAACGGGGTTGAAAAAGTAATGGGGAAAATGGAAAATAAATAATAATAATAATAAAATGCAGAACCTGTTAAGAGGGATAACAAATGTGCGATAAAAATCAGAATTAAAGAAAGTGAAAATAATTGCTTACCACATATGCCTGGTCATATCTATGTTACTTTTATTTCGTTTATCGTAGTACATTTGGGAGAAGCGAAATGCTGCAAGCCTACAATTTTGTGAACAATTTATTTTTATATGTTTAATATAATAATAATAATAATAATAATATAATAATGTATATTTATTTAACTATATAGTTAATTTACAAAACATATATACATATCCAGAAAATATGTTTAAATGACATCATACTACAATAATATTGTAAAACTAACAAAGTCTAGAAAAACAACCTGAAAAATATTAAACTATAACCTGTCTTACAAATGTAAGAATTTTAGGGCAGCAAATAATGTATTGATATGTATATCTTAGAAGTCTGGCAGACATTCTTAAAACTCTTATATCTGGAGCAATTGACAAATCCGGGAAAGTTCATGGCGTAGCCATAAAATAAAAATAAAAGTCGTAAACTCAAATAGAAGATACTTAAATATCCCTCTTAGAAAACTTTAAGAGACACTTGAACAAAAAAGCTTTATTAATAAAATAGTCTCGACTGTGCCTCTTTTATAAATGTATTAGTTTTGTAAGAAAGAGTAATGTTCTATTTAACAATGCACGATAAACTGTATCAACATGAAGACTTGTTCATCATCGTGTGATGTTAAACTACCTCCAAAAATGCAATTGCGACAAAATAAAGAAGCAAAGAATAAAATAAGTAAATAAATAAACGGAGTCTGTCAATTACCGTTTATTTCATTTGGAACTTCGCACATCCTGTTATGAAAACTTCACCGATCTCAAGCTATAGCTTTACTTAATTTATCTATATAACTTTTATGACCAAGGAAATTAAATATTCAATGTCTTCCATTTAAGCGGCATTCTTAGCTTGAAATTCGATCGCGCGTTTCTCACCTGAATTCTATCGGCCGAATTAATCGACAATGAGTGATCGTCCACACAAAATCATAGATATAACGTCCTCGAGGGGTCGCGATCGGATCGAAAAACTGTGTCTGGAAACAGATTTTAAAATCGGTTGATTTTGGGATCGTTCATGTGCGCATTTATAAATAAAACCATAGTCGTTACTATGAAATAGTCGAATAACCAATTGGTTTATCGTCTTTGAGCGCCTAGTTTTAAAATTTTCCATCTAATTCATCTATATTTCATTGATTTCAAATCTGTGATGTTACACTAGAATCTTTTGTCTAGATTTTGAGAGTTCCATGCATTTATCTTTGACAGCTTGACCAGTATTCTTGGTAGTTCTTTTCTCTTGCTACCCTGTGTATTGTATAATAATAATAATAATAATAATATTTATTATGTTCAAAAAATGTTTAACATTTGTACACTCGTCAATATTACAATATGAAATTGAAATAAATATATATAGTTTTTTAAAATTTAAAGGCGTCAAACAAGAGACTAATTAGGGTGCCGAATCTCATTCAAATAACTAAAGTCATTTGCAAGATATTCATCAGTGGAGTAAAATGCTTTGGCAGTTAAATAAGTCTTGGTTACTTTTTTAAAATTATCAAGTCTTAAACTCTTAATGTGTATTGGAAGAGCATTAAAAATTTTTATTGCAAAGTAATTTGCACTATATCTAGACCTATCCAATCTAGTATAGGAAGGACGAATTTCGTTCTTATTTCTCGTGTCGTGCCTATGGACCGAGGAATGAGGTGAGAACTCACTAAGATTTTCACGGACGTACAGGATACAATGAAGGATGTATAGGGAAGGTAGGGTTAAGATTTTTAATTCAACAAAACTACGTTTACAGTCCGATCTGTATCTTAAATTGGCTAAAATACGAATAGCTCTACGTTGAAACGAGAATAGACGACCTGTATGAGGAGAGTGACCCCAGATCAAAAGGGCATATGTTAACTGAGATTGGATGGACGCGAAGTAGTATGTTTTCATCACTGCTAGAGATGCACACCATTTAAGGTTAAATAGACAATAGATATTCGTACATAGTTTCTTGGATAATTTGTTTATTTGGAGGTCCCAGGTTAGCTTACAGTCAAAAACAAGTCCTAGAAATGTTACCGAAACTGGGTTGTTTATCTCCTGTAAGCTTCTAGTCGAGAATTTACATTATATATGTATTTTTAAATTATAATTTTGATGTAATAAAGGCTGGTTAGTTGGGTCGCAAAAAAATTCAAAACTACATCTTTGCTAGGGTATGACGGCGAGAGTGTACCGTAATCAACCATACTTACTTTTTTTTATTTGCAAATTTATGTCTATTTGGCCAGTTTTTCTCCCAGTTCTGCATTCTTCGAAGACATCGATTTCTGTACCCAAAGGTCACAGCAGTACAGACGTCACGCATGACCTAAAGATGGTAGTAATCATGGTGTACTGTAAATCGCAAAATTCAAACATACGCTAAGCTAGATAAAATCTCCTCTTGCTTTGCGAAATCTGCTCTCTACATCTTTAGAAGCGGAACTGTTACAATCGCAACACTCCCCAAAGAGAGGAACTAATTTACACGCTTGATTTTTTAGTTAAAGAGAGGTACACTGGTTTTTGTATTTATTCTGCTTCGTAGAGTGCCATGCTCGAAGCTCTGAACTGACAAGTTCGTACTGAACATATTCCGAGCGTTGGCTATTTCCCCGCATACAGTTGTGTTGTGTGTGTTGTCTGTATATAGCACAATCGTATGGGACCTACAATTTATTATCGTGGAATCCGAATCCCTAATTATTTTGGGGAAATTTTACTAGGGCTTTAACCTAGGTGGTTGTCCGATGCCTTCCGAGGGAGAAACGGTTGGAAAAATGAAAGGTGTTTTTCCGGTACCGGGGAATGAACCCGGGACCGCCGCTCAGTAGTCCACACACTAACTAACTGAGCCACGACCGTTCTCTTATTTTGTATTTATGCGCATTATTATTATTTAAACGTGTATCAAACTAGTTCTAGGTGGACAGTACAGAGAGTTAAGCGTTACAGGCTTGGTGTTGGGTCTAAAAATTTTTATATTATAATCGCGAACCAAACCAACCAAGTGTCATTTAAGGAGCAAAGATTTGTTAGTGACATTGATTTCCAACGCCGCTATAAGCATTGGGAGGGATGGTGGCGTCGTTTTGGAGACTTTCCGCTGCGCCATGCAAACTTCATATGTGTTTAACTCGGGACTTCAAAGAGCTACGACATCAAAATTAATTATTATAGTTTTACCTCATTTATTTATTTATATTTTTAACCAGAGCCGCAGTAAGGGGGGCGGAGGGGGCGATGGCCCTGGGCGCACTAAGGAAAAGGGCGCTGACGAGCATGACTAAGGGGCGCCATTAGGAAGACGAGGACCTTTTTTTTTGCTCATTACTTGGAATTTGGGAGGTGAGGACCTTTTTTTTGCTCATCATTTAAGTTTTGGAGGTGAGAACCTTGTTTTTATTTGCCAAGGGCGCCAAAACACGGCTTTGCCCCTAGCGCAAGTTTTCCTTACTGCGGCTCTGTTTTTAACACATTGTTTCATTCACAACTAATATCAGGTATGTCTAGCAATATTGTACTTATAATTATTTATTTATAATCTGTCTCAATTTGTAATACGAAACTAGATCTGGTTACTTTGGTGACTATTGTGGTGTAAACAGACTTTGGCGTATCCGTGTGAACCAATACTATGATAATATTATAAATGTATTGTCAATATACAACATAAAAAATGAACTTTCCCTGTTAGTTCCGTATTACAAAATGAGACAGATAATGTCAACTATACACTTTTATAATAATTTCGATTTTCTTCTATGTAGCAGCTCTGATGATGGAATAAACTATTTCTAAACTGGTCAGCTGTAGATAGTTGTGCTCTATTTTATGTCCGATACCCGTACAACCTTTCCACTTTTTATCAAAATTAGTCTCAAACGAAAGCTAACGTTGAAATCTATTTTAATTCATTAAGGGCCGGTCTTTCCACCTTCTGATAAACTTATGGATAACTATCTGATAGATAAAGTTATCCGATACTTTATCTGTTGGATAAATGCCATCCCGTCTTTCAATTCATATTTATCTGTCAGATAGTTATCTGACGGATAATGAGACTGTCATATGGAATCCTCAGATTGGTAACACTGAATGTGTAACTGAAATAGGCGTTTTTTTTTTGTTTCTCTATGGAAATAAATAAATAAATTGGCAAACTGACAGCTGTCGAGCCGTTTTTTGGTTATTGTCATGTTCTGTGATTGTAATTAACAAAATTAAATTTATGTATGCGTTATACAAGATTTTAGCAATTATTAATGTCGTAAGCATGTAATAAAATTAGGGGAATGAAAAATAGATAGTAGATATTAATAATAATTGTTCTACGTTTATTTAATTTTTTAATTTTATTATGATTGATGTAAATACAAAATAAGTTATAATAAATTTGAAAATAAGAAATTAAATCACGGAGTATTCTTTCATTTTAATTTTTTCTGAGAAATCAGTTTCGTCAGGTACGTCACCGACACAGTACTGATCTTTTGTGGGTGGTTCTTCACATCCACTATTGTAACGTTAAAGTTGCGTAATACTTCAGTTGCTACTATGCCAATTATAATCTTATTGCTCAAATTCGAAGCGAATATTAGAATTACTAAACATTGTATTGTCAGGCGTGGATCCCGACTAACGTTCAATATAAAATATCCTTCTCGACACCATTTACTTCAGCCTTTTTTTCACAGAAGAAAGCAGTTTCACTAACATTTCATCCCAGGCTGCAACCACTCGTGGAATGCGCGCAATTACGTAAAATAGTCGTTGAAATTTGTGTATTTAATTTTCCCAAGGCATACAAATGAAATCAGACATAAGCTGGATATTGCACGAGATACTTTTTTCATATTTTTTCTCTCCGTGGACTGGTGAACTGTTATTTTGGAGTTAAAGCATTATTTCTACAAATAATAAAATTCAAACAAATTATATTTTTTCAAGTCCATTTTGTAATTTATTGTTCCAAGAAATCATTTAATTTCTAACTTTTTGACAGTGATAGCACTTATTTGTTACTTATTCGCTATTTTGACTACCGAATAACTTATCTACCAGGTAGCATAGTTTATTCGCAGGAATAACTTTATCGGAAGGTGGAAAGACGCTTTATTGTTTTTATCCGTCAGATAACGTTACCAGCCACTTTATCTGAAAGTGGAAAGACCGGCCCTAAGACATTAGAAGTGAAATAGGATACCACTCTGAGTTCCCAAGAATTAATAATCGGAAATATGGGCGATCTCGGCTAACGTAAAATGTAGTCGTTAGATTATGTCAGAGGAAGCTCGTCGCGATCTGAAAATCTCAGACAACTAGGCACTATGACATACATCATCATTAATAATAATAATAATAATAATCCAGATACATCTCCAGACACAATGCAGCTCTCCGCGTAGTTTATTTTCGACGTAAAACCTGCTATAATATTCGCACCTCCATTACATTGAATCTGTGGTGGAGAATTCCAGATGTAGAATATACTGGAATTACTCTTTTGCTACCTCAATACTACACTCAGCTACGAAGCTGTTGGATAAGGATAATAAACACTTATATGTTATTGAGCTATCCTGTCCAGCAGACAGTAGAGCCCAACATCTTTCGCAAAGAAAATGGAGAAAGGACCAAATATTTAGATCTTTTGTCCGAGCTTCGTAAGATCAGACTAAATACGCCAAGTATATATAAGACTATATAATACCAAGAAAATCAAATTTGTGGTAATAATTATTGCGGACCAATGTGCCGCTTATGAAGATAGTATTATATAGATACTTGTGTGACGTGGCTCAAAGAGTTACTGAAGTTTGCGACTAGTGGACGCTTGTCAAAACCTGTCAAACCCCAAACAAAAATAATAAAATTTAATTCAAAATGGCCTTAAATAGCTATTGAAAAAGGCAAAACTTATAGCTTTTCTGCATTCCCCTAAAAGTACAAATCATTGGATAAAATCTGTTGTTGTCAGTTTGTGTGGGTTTGCTGACACCCTTTATATTTAGGCAACACACCCTCTCTACACTGTGTGGAGTGGCCTATTGAACTAAAATTTGTAGTAGCTGTAGAAAATTACGTGGGGTAAGTAACCCCGCTTGTTAGGTTTTCATTAAAGTGAAATACAGATTGTCTGCGAAATTTACATATTAATGTAGACATTTTGTTTTATTACTAAGGGGTACATCTCTTTAATTACAAACAGAATGTACTAGTTTAAAAAATTAGTTGTGGTCAACACATGACTTTATTATACAACACCTTTTAAATTATTCTTTTCAGCTCTACTATCTAAAAAGGATATGTGCTTCTTTCTACTTTTTCCTTCATTTGTCTCCCTGCCTTTCACTTACCATTTCCAGTTTGTTACGTTCTTTATCAGAGCTTTCTTATATTATTTCTATGTCGTTTTATGAAAGATTCTAGGTTTTACCTTATGTATTTTTAATAATATCAACAGCAAGAAGACAAACTACATGATAAGTACCTTCTCTCAATTTATATTTGGTTCATTGATGACTCATTAACTACAAAAGATGAGGCGAACGACTTTTTCATGAAATTCAGTTTGTAAAAGTATTGCGATAATTATTTGATTTTAATTAAAATTAATTTTTATATAATGAAATAGGTAATTCATTCTCATTTCATTGATCCAAATTTAACTATCTGTTTAATCTTATTTGAACATCAAGCTATTTCCAAAGATAATTTAAGTGTCGGAGCGGTTATTTCAGAAATAAAATTTCATTATTATTAAAAATAAAATTATTCAATTAGTTAAAAATATTCAAATTATTTAAATATAAAACCGAATCTGTTTTAAGATATACATCCTCAAAGGTTAGCTGAGTTATCAGTGAGTGTATCAGTGAGTACAAATTTACGATCGTATATTATATGATTTGTTTAAAATATTATCAGCGTTTATCTCAAGTAATGGTCGAATGTTACACAGATGTTGATATACAACCAGATATTTTCAGTGATATGTACTTCGTAGGTAATTAGAGTCAAAACTAATTATTTGGGTTATAAATTATTGGGAAGGGAAATATGAGTCTAAGATAAATTTAAAGGTTTTTGTTGTTAATTGGAGAGCTGGTTATTTTTACAACCACAAAAAAATGGTGTTCAGGAACAAATTATTAGTTTTAAGAAAAGTGCTGGGAAAATCTTATGAGGGACATGGAGTCGTGAGTAAACCACCACCAGAGTCGGACGAACCTCCCAAATATTTTTTGGTTGAGAAACCCGGTAGTGTGTAGTGAACCAGAAGTTGACTGGAATTGCTGAGGACAGTTTAAATGAATTGAACGAACCTTGATAACTGGTTAAACACTGAGTGTTGTGAGGTGTTTAACGGCTTGTCAGGTGAAACGGTGATTGTGAGGTTTTTTGTTCAGTGTCTCTCATGGGATTTCATTGCCAGCATGTTGTAATTGTGAGTTCTAGTGTACTCTTTAATTTAAACCTTAATTAAACATTAAACGTAGATTAAGTAAAATGCAGATTTTAATTCAAACACCCTTATTCCTGTTATAAAGAATCTAAGCCACCGACCGGCGTACCTTTAGGGTTTCAGACTTGATTCCGCTCGCAAGTCTTGGAACCCACCATGTGGAGGGCCTTTCAAAGTAAGTATCATGACGTACAATGAATATACTTAAATTTATTCAGCCAACCGTGACGTTTCGACCGATCCTACGAATGCCCCCACATAAAGAAAACAAAAATGAAATTTTAGAAACGAGAAAAAAACGGGAAGAAATAACAAAATAGAAATATTAATATAAAAATAAATCAAACAATAAAGAGTGATTATAGACTCGCACCATAAGATTTTTTTGAAAGTATGAAGTATGGAACTCGCATACGCCCGATACGAGAGACAGAGGTTCGCTACTATGAATCAATTAAACTATTTGACTACGCTATTCTTTAAGGGATCCTGAAAGTTGCTTCTGTTATAGTCTATCTCAGAAAGACTGATAGTAATAAATCATTTTGTCATGCAGTTACCAGTCGAATGTTACACAGATATTGATATGCGACCAAATATTTTCAGTGATATGGCCTTCGTAGGTAATTAGAGTCAAAATTAATTATTTGGGTTATAAATTATTGGGAAGGGAAATATGAGTCTTTAAGATAAATTTAAAGGTTTTTGTTGTTAATTGGAGAGATGATTAGTTTTACAACCACAAAAAATGGGGTTCAGAGATCAAATTATTAGTTTTAAGAAAAGGGCTGGGAAAATCTTGTGAGAGATGGGGAGTCGTGAGTAAACCATCACCAGAGTCGGACAACCACCCAAGCATGCACATTTTAAACACGTTTAAATTGGTTTTTTGTATTTCTATATTACTATTTATCATTTTATTAAACGCACGCCTGTGACCATATTTATCATATAATTAAACGCATGCCTGTCACCATATTTTTCCTGAAAATTTTAGGGTAAGGTTTTTTATAGACAGGACGGTTCGCACTCTCAAGCTACGTTCACAGCTCTAAAATAAGTTATCTATACGCTGTACGTTGTGGATAAATTTCGTAGACAGCTATGAAAATTAATGCGTAACGAATGTTGTGACATTTATGTTTTTTCAAACCAACTACGAAGGAATAAACACATTTATGTGACTTTTTACGAGCCCCCCATCAGCGAGATCATAACTTAATTTTAATAACAAAGTTATAGCCACAACTACAGTAATTCTTTTTCGTTTCACGATTTCCGAAATTTGTTGAAATTTGTGCGAGAGTATTTTTTGGTTATGTAAAAGTGAGATAGCTAATGTGTGTTTATATGTCTATCTCATTAAAACAGCGCACTAGCGCACATAAGTTTGAAAAACGATCCACAGTCAACAACGCATAGTCTATTAAATTTAGATCTGTGAATGGTCACTTGCGTTACCATATGACAAATTTGTTAGTGAGAATGTAAGTGATGTACATTAATCTGAGCTGGAAATGTACGAGAGGAATTTTTTATCAGATTGTGTTTCTGAAAAATATGACTGTTTTTGTGTTTTTGACAAAATTAATTATATTTTTAATTCATGGCTAATTTATGACTAGTAATGTTATGGATTTTTTTGTAATTATAGATAAGATAGTGCGTGCATTTTTTTAAAATTTAAAATATAAAAAAAATAATAATTTTTTAAATAGTTGCGAACCGAGTTATACCCGGTACCACACTACACTCACTTCAATTCAGTTAGGAGTTCAGGAGTGTTCAGTTATTTTATTATATTATTATATGCTGAAAATTAACACATTGTTAATAGTGAGAAATACGTTTCTGAATTGAAAAAAATTAAGCCATTTATCAATATATTTCTTATTAATCTAATGAAGACTTGAACACGAAGCAAATGCAGAAAGAAACTCTAGGATTTTGGTCAAATAACGAAGAAAACTGATTATCAAAAAACTGTTAATTTTGATGTGATTATAGAACAAATATTCCTTTTTTTGTTAGACACCAATCTGGTAGTGTCGGAATCTCCTTCTTTTGGCCTACCGACTAAAAACCCTGCTTGCCTCTTTTTTCCCACCAAGGAACTATCTGAAGTGATTTTCATCTTGGAGGGAACAGGCTAGTTCAACTTATCCTCACATTCCCCTATTCTGTCTTTCTCGCTCGTCTGTCTCCTTTCTCTTCATGATGGCTGACAGCATCTGTCGCACCGTTTCCCAGTTTTCCCTGGAGTGACGCATAACCTGGACCATGTTGTCGAGTGTCAGGGTTTCTCCTGTTGTCGTGTATGCTCGCAATCTTTCTGCTGTCCATCTCCCGCATATAAATAATGTATGTTTGGCTGTGTCGACTGCGCCGCAGTAGGTACAGTTGTCGCCCTGGTCCTTCCCAATCCTCAGGGTGAAGGACTTAAAAGACCCATGGGCTGTCAGGGCTTGCATGACATAGTAGTCTATGTTCCTGAACTTGCAGGCCAGCCACTCTGGTATGTTCGGGATGAGCCTTTTTGTCCACTGCTCTTTGTCCTGATTCCTGGATCACTCCTCTTGCCATTTCTCCACTGAATGTGTTCTGGCAGCGTTTCTCACCTCAGATCCTCCTCCTGCCTCGCATATCTGTCGCCTTTCCTCTGCAAGGAACGTAGAGGGAGAGGGAAATCTCTAACCTCTGGAGTTCCTCCAGAATCAGCACCCAGCTGGCGGTGTTGAGCGGAACAAATATTCCTAGGCATCCAGTATTATGTTGGCCTCTTACATATATTAAATACTTACAAAACCCTGAAATGTGTAAAAATTCACACTTCACATAAATTTTTTACAGTGTAATTTGTTTCTATATTATATTTTATATTTGGTATTTGAAAATTTTTCTGTAAGCAAATATCGGTAAACAAATAAATAAATAAGTGATATAAACATGACTTTTTATACATATTTTATTACTTTTTATGCATAAATATTTTATTGTTTATGTTGGGACAATAATTTCATTAATCTAAAAAAATATATATATGAATAAACCAATCAGGCAAAAAAATCTACAAGGTAACTGACCAGATTATTTAAATTATTGTATTAGCTAGGATACAATCAATATGATATTATCGTAGAAATATTATTTATAGATATTTATTGTTAGAAAGGTAATAATATCTTTTTTTATTTATTTTGAATTACATTTTCGACATTCATTTTTAGCGTTTTCTAGGTACGACCAAGAAATCCTTATACCCAGAGACGGCGCGAGGGTCTGCGGCGCTCGTATGCAAGATTTAATTGAGCGCCCCTAAGTAGGGCGCAATTAGTTTTTAATTTAAAACAAAAAAGGTCCTCACTTTTACATTTTAAGTGAAGACCTAAAAAAAAAGTCCTCACTTCTAAAATTACATTTCACTACCTTATTTTTATATTCGCCGGCTCTGCTTATACCGTCACTTGTGTGCCTGACTCACTATACTAATAATGAAATATTAGTATATTTACTGAATTTTAACGAAAATTAAAAATTTCTGATACCGGGTACGCGAAACAACTACCCATTTATTACCAGCGGGTAATAACAAGTGCTGTGTGTTGAATGAAACAAGAACTCCAGAATATATGTGAACTTATTACAGTATTTCTTTACAATCCTTCAATATAGTCTCCCTGTTTCTCAATACCCAACTCCCAACAGAAATGAAGTTTGTTCGATTTCGTTGAAATTCTATATTTGGAGGTGTTAGAGACTCCTAAATACGACTTTGTTATTAGTTTTTCGAAATTTTGATTATCTACTCCAATATAGGTCTCCGAATGATGGCTTAAAATTCCAAAATTGTTTTTTACTTTTGTTGAGGTGTTACGACACCTCTTTATTTTGGGATTATATCCGTGATAGGTAATTCCGGTCACTCCTTCACCATTGGTCAGTTTTTGATAAGATATTAAATTTTTATACGCTACACTATTTGTCAGCAGGGCACATTACAAATATATATATATATATATATATATATATATATATATATATATATATATATATATATATATATATATATATAATTACATTTTATTTCTACAGATAACACACAGAAAACACCTAACTAAAGTACCGTTGCATATTTTTCCCGGACTCTAATTATACTTTATAATAAATAAAAATTTCCAATCACAGATAATTAACTTATATTATTAAAAAGAACATTATTAAAATCACAGTATTTTTTAATGATTTCAAACTTTATTCATTAAAATTATTCGGTAGAAATCGTTTTATATTTTTCCAAACTATGGATCTTTTTGAGTAAGTGTTTTTTGCTTTGAAGCATTTTATAAAAATCCGCACAGTTTTCTTCATAATTTACTTTAATCAGTAAGCTTTTAATGTGTCTACATCAAGTTGAGTCTTATCACTTGTCCAAAAGCTGTTCATCAAGGAAAATACCCTTTCGCCAGATTTTTTTTTAGTTCAAGTTTTGTAAAAATAGTTTTAGTTGAAATAAATTTAAAACAAATATTGAAAATAAGTAATTCTTCTAAAATTCGGGACAGTTCGGGACAGAAAACCAGAATTCGGGACATCTCTGAAAAAATTCGTGACGCAAGGCGGAAATTCGGGACTGTCCTAGCAAATTCGGGACATATGGTCACCTTAGCTATAGCTACAATATGCCGCACCGTGCGCAAATATGCGTTGATTAGTTTACTAGATGGCGTCTATAATACAAATTGTTTATTTCCATTTACATAAAAATTTAATTTTCTACTCACCTATCAGAAATCTATCGTTTTCTGTTGCCTTAGCAAAGTGGAAAATTGGTGTTTGCTGAGGAGTGTTTTGTATCCAAGGCAACGCAATCGGAAAATACTCTCTGCGCTAGAGCGGAAAGTATTTTCCCGCTTGGTCAATATAAATTAAATAATACTACTTATTTAAGGTCACTCATATATACTGACAAAGTGTCTTAGGTAGTTTTTTTATGTGTTTTCTTGAACACCAGTGTTTAAATTGTTGATAAACGTTTTAATATCTAAAATATCATAATTATGGGTTATAAATGACTAATACGTAACATCATTTTATATATATTATTACCTTTCTCTTGACTTTTGCGGCAAGAGTTCTAACACTATTTTCTTTGCCGCTTCCTCTATCTCCTCGTCAGCCTCGCTGCTTACTTCATCTTCATACATTATTATTAAACAAACGTACAAATACCAATGTATTTTAAAATAATTGTTTTGACATTCGTTTAATTGTTTATAAACATCGTAGGAACGACAAGATTTCATTTTTTTGATTTTTTTAAAATAGGTGTTCGTAGAAAAAATAGTATGTGTGACACGCGCAGAGAGTACATTATTGAGAAATATGCCGATTGAGAAATATCTTTCTCAATCGGTAAATGTATACTTTCTGCGCTTGTTACACAATATACTATTTTAATTAGAAATACCCTACTAGATAGAATTATTTTTCTCCGGGTTCTATTGGTAGACCCCCAGTTTCAAATAAAAGCACTAATTATATCGTGCATATCATTTATTAATACAGATAGACAATATAATATTTTATACATACATATGTTTAAAATTATAGACTACAGAAGTACATAAAAATATGTAGGTAGCATAATATACTTATATAGAAAAATATTATATACTGCTCTTTTCCATTTTCTTTTTTCTCAAAATATTTCAGTATATTTGTAGCAATTATCCATACTGAAGTAGTACAAAAAAAAATGTACTAATCAAATTTATTTGCTAAAATATAAAAACATATTAAAGAAAATTAGTTTTAATCGAAAACACTTTCGCTAGTTACTAAAGGATAGTTTTCAATTGACGTAGACGTAGAATTCTACGTCTACGTGAAAATATAAGTAATAGGAAAATTCATGCTACGGTTTACAATCAGACGTAGATGGATGTAGACGTAGAAACGTTCACGTAGAATATTCATATTTTTATATTTCACGTCAACGTTTTTACGTCCGGCCAATAGGAAAGAATGATAGAAAATGACCAAACATACTCAATATGTCGTATGTAGATAGGTAGAACCAGTCAACATTTGTAGAGTTCACGGTATTGAAATAAGGGAAATAAATAATTATCATGGTTAGATTCTTGTTTAATAATGAATATATATATTTTTAATATATAATAGATAAACTAATTGTGGAAACAGGGCCGCAGCGTGTGCACTGTACACGGGCGACGTAACAAATGGGCGAAATTTGGGGTCGATTTTATAGAACCCTACTAGTAGAGGGCGATCTTATGAAAGCTTACGCACAGGCGATCTTCGGTTCGATTCTAGAAAAGCCGGTCTTATGTATGTTGGCACACGGGCGGCTGACACCAACCTGGCGGCCATGGTTGCAAAATTGGTCTAAACTACCATCGTGCTTTAGTTATTCTGTGTGTATGAAGCTGTTTGCAAATAATTAATATAACAGTAACAATAAAAATTGCTAGTATTGCTAAATTGTCCTCCATATTATTTGACGAATATATGTTATTCGACACTTTGAAAACCAAAGCAACGAAATCTACGTTCTACGTTTTATTTCTACGTTCTACGTCTACGTCATCTGGAAATCATACTTTATGCAGGGTGTTTAAAGGTAACACGGCACCATTGCTAACTCTGTTATTAGCAGAGCTGTAATGTTAAATGTATAAATTAGTGATATTTTTAGAGATTTTAGTGATGACGATGGTGAAATTACCGAAACAATAGATCATCAGATTTTTGGGTTATTCACAAAACCGACCATTTTTTAACAAATATACGTATGAATGACATGGATATTTAACGAACTGTTTCGTCATTAATATATTATAAACGAGCATAGGATAACTGTCCCAGTAATCGGACATGTCCCAGTAATCGGACACTTGGCACCATTTCCTTAAAATTTCCTTTTTCTGATAATTTCCAAATTTCCTTAAAATCAAAAATTGTAACCGTCAACAAATTATCGCCTTTTAAAAGCGACCTATTTTGGCCTTCAAAAATCACTAAACCAAAAAGTAACAGTGAGAGAAAAGGTTCCAGCAACAGTGTTGCCAACTCGTGGGAAATTTCCCACAACGAAGAAAAAATAAGCACTATTTCTTGTATTGTGGGAAAAAGGGGGGAAAAGTAAAACATATAAAAATCGTGGCAAATTTCAGATTTTTTTCTGATATTAATAAAAATATTGATAATAGCGAATGCATAAAAAAAACATACATGATATTGCTGTGCCGTTTGACTTTTGAACATGTAATAGAGTCCTGTGTAAGTTTTTTTCTTATGGCAACACTGTTTATGCAATATTTTGGGACTTCCCAGGTTTGTCTACTAAACTTCCTTGTAGGAAACTGCATGCAGTATGCAGTATTAGTTGACAGTGTGTTGTAATGTGTGGTAGCTGCTGTGAATTTAAATTTATTAAATTTACTCGTCATGGATAGTCCTGCAGGTCCAAGTACCGCATCCCAATACCAAGCCCGAAAGGATATTTTCAGTAGTAAATGAAAAATAGTAAATAACAAAGAAAAGAAACAGGACTGGTGACGAATTTCTCAGTGCTAGCTCAAGTTTCCAGGCTAAAGACATTAACTGCACAAAATTTTGTGTGACGCAGCACCACCTAGACCTTCACAATACACACACTTATGTTTTATTTTGTAAGATTGTTGAACCATGACAAATAATTTGAACAAAGCTCAAAATGTGTTTTAATTATTTCGAACAATAAATTTTACTTGAAAATATATAAAAAAAAAAAAAATGTGTACGCACTCAGTGTTGTAATTTTGTGCAATATTATAACGTCAACTGAGAAAATCAAGAAAATCAAGAAGAGAGAAGGCATAGAACAACGTAAGCAAGAGAAGTGAAAAGTTTTAGGTAATACCGAGGAAAGAGAGAAATGGTACTGAAGGACTGTCACGAGGAGTCGATATGACTGGGTATTTTATTTGGGTTAAGTACTTAAATATATACTTACAGGCTTGCAGAGTTCTAAATCCAATGGGAATAATTCATAGACATTAAAATCAACTCGATAGTGCATACTATATAATAAAAATGAATTAATCTCTGTAGCAAGTTGTTCATTATCTGTATATATATACAAGTGTCCCAATAGTCTCCTGCTGTATTTACTCTAAAAAGTTAAAAGAATAAGATAAAAAAAAATCCATTCTACTTTATTATATTAAGTGCCACGCTAATTTCAGAAGTATTATAAAAATATTATTAAACTCTTTGATTGTCTAAATCTACAATAAAATAGAATAACATATACAGCAGGGGTGCCAAACTTATTTCAGCCCCGGACCATGTTTCTAACAAGTAAAATTGACGCGGGCCGCACGATATGTGTTTATATTATAACTCATTCTGTTTTTCATTTTCCACCATTTTTCTGAATATTTATTTGAAGGAAGTAAAGAAATAGCATTTAAATTATAGTAATTAAATTTTGCCAAAATATTTTCGCAAAAGTTCATATACACAAAAGTTTTGCAAGTGGAAGACCGAAAATCATTTCGTAAAATATTTATTATCTATCATCGTTTTCCTAATTTTGTTGTCCTAGATTTTTACTAACTAAAATTAGGTTATAAGTTAGATTTAGTTAGTAAAAATGTAGGACAACAGAATTAGGAAAATTAGGAAAAGGATTAATAGATAATAAACATTTTATGAAGGGATTTCCGATCTTTCACTTGCAAAACTCGACTTGCTTATCGAACAAAAAATCAAAAACGGGTCGAAATCAGCGTAATGGTACTGTGCACAGCAGTTGCACCTATAGAAAAATGCAATTTGAAAGCTTTGCGTATATTATTGGAATCACGGGGAATCACCGATCTACTTACTATCACACGGCCTTGGCTAACTGCAACAGTTACTGCCTGACTACTGGTTTTTCGTCCATTGCCGAAGTCTTGACGCTGCGTCCCGAATAGTTTCTGTCACAAGGTATTTTCGTTCAAATAAATTTTTATACTATATAAGACATATAGTATAAAAAATTATTATAGTTCGTGATTTTTATATTTTTATTTAGTCTTATTATATGTAATTACCGATACAAATAAGGTGATCATATTTTTTAGTTCAAAGTTCGGGACGTGAGCTCAAAGACGGAGGGGGCGGGTGTTAATTATTCATATATAATTATTTAATTCATTTTTTTTAATATAAATCATATAAATAATTATAATTTATAATAAATAAAAATTTCCAATCACAGGTAATTAACTTATTAAAAGGAACATAATTAAAAACACAGTATTGTTTAAATGAATTCAAAATTTATTCATTAAAATTACTCAGTAAAAAACTTTTTATATTTTTGGACCTAACTATGGATCTTTTGGAGTAGGTCTTCTTTGCTTTGAAGCATTTTATAAAAATCCTCATAGTTTTCTTCATAATTTACTTTAATCAGTAATATTGCTTTTAATGCGTCTAAATCAAGTTGAGTCTTGTCACTTGTTCAAAAACTGTTCATCAAAGAAAATACTCTTTTGAGAGTTTTTTTTTTTTAGGTCAAGTTTTGTAAAAATAATTTTAGTTGAAATATATTAAAAATAAGCAAGTCTTCTAAAATTCGGGATATTGCGGGACAAAAAACCCGAATTCAGGGCAAATATTGCATCTGAAAAAATTCTGGACGCAAGGTGGAAATTTGGGACTGTCCCGGCCAATTCGGGACATATGTCGCCTTAATACAAAATATCCTGGACAGAATTACCATTACAGGCATTTTTTGTTTGCAATACATGTTTATAGACCGGGAGCTCATGACATTTTTGGTCTCCGATTTCATACAGCATGCCTTTTAGAGGAGAGAATATTTACCCTGTGACAACAAAAAAAGGGATGGTACTAAACCCCTGCACGCTTTCCGGTCATAGGGAAAATTGCATTTCCACTTGGACAAAATTTTTGTGTTTTTCTCTGATTTAATATTGCTTGCCCTTTTGTCAAAAGAAAGTTATAACAAATTTAAAGTCTTTTAATTATAGGCATGCTGTATGAAAACGCGGAAAATCATATTTTTTTATTACAAGATCACATGACCGTTTGAGCCCTTTGGGGCCCTCCGAATCGCATGCATATATTTAAAAGACTTTAAATTTGTTATAACTTTCTTTTGACAAAAGGGCAAGCAATATTAAATCAGAGAAAAGCACAAAAATTTTGTGTTTAAGTGGAAATGCAATTTTCCCTATGACCGGAAAGCGTGCAGGGGTTTATTACCATCCCTTTTTTGTTGTCACAGGGTAAATATTCTCTCCTCCAAAAGGCATGCTGTATGAAATCGGAGACCAAAAACTGTCATGAGCTCCCGGTCTATTATAAAATATGCTGGGTTATGTTAGTGTTATGACCTTTAAAGTTGATTAAATTTGTTTTCAAAAATAATTAATAGTTCCTTTTATGTATTAATTATTACATGTAACATTTTTAATGATTTTGTAAAATATAAATTTGAAATAAGTTTGGCAGATCATTGAAGTAATTTTACATATACATTTAGTCAGTGGCGGCTCTATGACTAAGCAACTGGAGGGGCAATCGAAGTTTAAATCAAACACTACAAAAGTTTAAAAATTTAGATGAGCTAAAATATGAAAAACTATATCTTTATTTTTATCAATGTTTAGATTTTCAATTATTATTTTACTACAGTAATATCAACCGTACTAACTAAACATAATTGTATGTAAATGATTCACATTTCAATACATGGCAAAGTGTAGCAAACTCCACAACCGCGCTGGAGACGGTTCTTGCAATCCGCATAGCAGTGCTGGAACTCGGATACTGGAATAGCTTTGAATGAGGCTGAGAAGCAACAGGAATGTTTTAACTAGCCAATAACTCGTTTATTGAAATTGCTGTGATTTTTCTCATACCCAATTCATTGGTCAAAATCTGATGAACGGCAGTGTGAGTCAAATTCAACTCTTCCCCGATCACTCCGACTGTCAACCGACGATCTGAATGCACAAGATCCCAGATTTTGTAGTCATTTTCATCGGTTCTAGGAGATGAAAGCCTTCCGCTGCGTGATTCATCTTCAATAAACTCTCTTTCTTCTGAAAATGCCTTAACCACCAAAAACTGGGTCCTTGACAAAACAGGTAGGCTTGATGAAGTTTTGCAAAAGAGTGCACAGTCCAAGTCTGAAGCAAAACCTCGTAGCACACCGTTGCTCGAAATAAATGTCACTCATTTTTAGAACGCACTAGAAAAAACTATTACACGAAAAAAATTGCTACGGACAAAAAAATTACTCTAGCCAGTTCAAAGTTGTACTGAAGGCGTATCACATATTCACCTGCTGCTTCTCCAAGTCCCGCATCCCAAATGTTGCCAGATCAAACGCTATGTTGCCAGTCCGGTTACTTAATTTACACATCTCTTATAAGCACTCTCTGGGCAAAATAGTTGCACGCACAAACAGTCATGTGCCTAAAAATAGCGGTATCAGAAAAATATTACAATAAATACAAAAAAAAAATTGGTTTAAGTAATAACAAAGCCAAAATTTTACTGATATATTATATTTTAAGAACAACTTTTTATTTTGATAAAAAAAAAAGTATTTTTGTCGATTCATTAAAAAAATAAATATAGTATTTGTAAAAATATGCTCATTACGCTGTTCATAAATACAGTACTCAAATACTAAAATAAATAAAACTCAATTTAATATTAACTATTCTTTATTATTTCTGTAATATTTGGTTCCATGGCCTTTTTTTCGTATTACTTCTACACATCTTCGCGGTATAGAACCAATTTGCTACCGGCATTTCTTGAAGGGAATAGATTTTCAAGCTGTTTCAATTTCGCCTTATAATTATTATTTGTTAGCAGGTTTTGAAGAAGATATTTTAATTTTTACATAAGCGCACAAGTTCACTATTGGATTTAACTCCGGAGATTGAGCTGACCAACCCATAACAGTAACCCTATTTTCATTAAATCAATTTTTTGCTTTGCGCGAAATGTGCTTTAGATCATTATATTGCATAAATATCCATTTTAAAGGCATTCCTTCTCTGCAAAGGGAAGCTTGACACAGTGCAAGATACTAACATAAACATTCGCGTCCATTATATCTTTAATCCAGAAAATAGGGCCACTCCGTTCCAAGAAAAATATCCCCATGCCATGACACTACAGTCACCATGTTTTATTGTCTTTGTAGTGCACTTAGGATTGTATCTCTGCATGGAGGCCTACGTACTTGCTTTTGTCAGACATCAGGATTAAATAAAACAATTTTTGTTTCATCAGACCAATGAATATTGCATCTTTTTGACACGGCCAAAGTTGGTGTTCTTTGGCAAATTGAATTATATTTTCCCGTTGTCTCTTGTTTAACATCGGAGTTTTTCTTTTGGCATTCAGATTTGCTTTTATAAGGCGTATTCTTACAGTTAATGCAGAAATTGGCAGGTCTAATTCGTTTTTTATTTGTGTAGAAGTAATAAAAGGGTTTCATTTTGCTTACTTTACAATTTTTTTATCTGTTGTCGGCGAAGTTTTAGATATCCGCCCCGACTTAAAGGTTCTAGAGTCCACTTTTTGGCATTAGATACCGTTTTAGCGGAGCATCCTAGCAAATTTTGAATAAATTTATAAGTTTTACCAGAAATCAACATTTGAAAAGTCAACTGACGATTCTCCTGTGTGCAATGTTTAGCCCTACCCATTTTTACTAAAACATAAGAAAAATATTTAATATTTTCCGTGGTTTTAAATATAAAATCAACTTACTTTTCACTATAATCAAAAATGTATTAAAGAATAAAACTGTTTGGTTAGCTAGTTTAGTAAAACATGAGAAAACTTGTGGACACTGCTATTTTTACGAACACTAGAAAAATGATGTTTTTGGTTTGTAATACAACTACATAAATAAATAACTTTAAATAAAATAAATACAATTTTACCATTTGCATTAAACCACTGCTATTTTTACGCACATAACTGTAAGTGAGAGCGCTACGGTATACCGCAGCACAAAATAATCGCGCGGAATCAAATAGCGCAGCGTATAAAAACACAAATTAAAAATTTTTTAAGATTTTAATTAAAAGTGGAATTGGGATCATTACTTCTTTATAGAAAATTTAAAAATATAAAAAGATTATTTTTTCTTAAGAGGGCATTGCCCAATACATAAAAACCATCCTTGTATTTACTTATCTTAAAATGTATAAAATCTTACCTGAACTAAAACTTCACGGCAGAAGTGTAAAAAGATTGATAGTTGCAGTATTAGGTTCAACAAGGTAAAAGAACTTTCAGAAATTGACAACTCCGAAGAATATCCTTTAAATATGTTAAATAACAAAAATAAACACTGAAAAATGTTGTTTGTATAGTAAAACAGTACAATTTCCCTGCAACCGACATTGAATATGTGACAAATTGAAACCAACTCAAAGTATATACATTTAATTTTACGTAAGACATTTATTGTATTCCTTTCTTCGTGAATCTGACTTCGTTTAGAAGAATGAAAATATGGATCCTCTGTATCCAGACATTCAAGACATAAGTTCAGTTGTTGATATCTTTCTTTTATGATATGCAAGAATATGGTAGCAATCAATATACATATAAATCTAACTGAAAGTGGATATAGAGAACAAAACATGTCCAACACCTTTTTCTCTATACTTTTGTCTGACGTGAACAACAGAAAAAGAATAATTAGTGCTATAATATGACAAGACATTACAAATCTAAAATAGTTTTTATAAGACACGTTTATTCCAAGTTGTAATAACTCTGTGTCTATTTTGTCAAGTTCATGAAATATTCTTGTAGAGATGTCCGTATGTTGGAATAATTTATATTGTGTAAACAAGGCAGACACATATATTGAGGTGTACTGACATACCAATCCTCCATATGACCATAAATTATCTCTACTTGTTATTATAAATCTCAATATTAATGCTGCTACTGGTAAAATTTGCACAACTAAAAAAAAAAAACATCATATTAGGCAGAACCGTCACTGTGTGGGAGTGGTAATTTCAGAAATAAAATTTCATTATTACGAGGGTTACCTTTTAAGTTTTTACAAAAACTATGACAGAAATTTTTTTTGGAACAAACTATTTTATTGCTTTTTAAAATATTCGACTTTAAGATTTATACACTTTTGCATGCTTTCTCGAAAAATGTTTTCCATTCTGAAGTTGGTATCTCAAAAACATAGTTTTCGAAGCCTTCAACAGCTTCTTGAACTGATGAAAATAGCGTTTTTTGTTTGACATTGGGAACAAAAAAAAAATCTTTAGGGTATAAATCAGGTGAATACGGACAATGAGATATTAATTCCATGTTTTCCTCCTTCAAATAATCAATTGTTTGAATGCAAGCTCCCACACAAGCTTGCATTGCCATGATACGACGTTTTTAATTGTTTTTCCTGATTTTGTCGATGACTGTTCTCCGAGCCTCTTGCGACATATCCAGTACCAACGAAGAAACAAGCGTTCATTTTCTTGAAAGTGCTTCGTGAACGAATAACTTTTGTGGATTTCAGTTCATCTTGGAAGACCCAATCAGTGGATAGTTGTTAGTTTTCGGTTCATATGAATAAATCAGAGTTTCGTCACCTGTTACGATGTTGTATACGGATTTTGCAGTGCCTAGGTTGAATTTTTTAGCATTCCCTTACAACAAACAACACGACCCTTTTCTTGAGATTCGGTCGAGATTTATACAAAATCGAATGTATTGCAGTCTGCAATATGCCAAAATATGCCTCTATCTCATGATAAGTCGCATGCCGATCTTCTTCAATCATTTTCGGCACAGCATCGATGTTTTTTTTGGATCACAACCGATTATGGTCGACCTTCACGAGAATCATCACTGACGGACGCACGACCAAAACGATATTCTGCAAACCAATTGTAAACAGTCTATTCTGATTGTGCTTCATTACCAAAAGTTGAACGAAGCGAATCTGTGCATTGTTGTTGAGTTAGGCCTTTACTAAAATCGTAAAAATTCATCCAACGAAAACTTTCACAAATAATATCCATTTTTTTTACAAACGCTCACGGTCAACACTCGGTCAATTTGTAAGCTGCCACTGATTTCACAATAACAAATGTAAAATTTTACGAATATACTAATGACACATTTCAATATTGCCATCTAGTGCTCGTTTGTCAAAACATAAAAGGTAACCATCGTAATGTTCGCATAATTTCAATTAAACTACAGAATTATATACAGGGTGTTTGTTTGAAACGGGGCACCCCGAAAATCTCCTTTATTTGTAAAGATACAAAAAATCTTCAGCACAAAAGTTAAACTAGACAAAAAGGCCCATCTAAAGGTTACTATAAGAATTCTGAGGCACTTTCGGTTTCACCGGAAATGATGTCAACTTTTGATCTAGCATAGGGAAACGATAATTTTATATTTTTTTCCTAAAAGAACATTAAATTAGCTTTACAATGACACCAAAAAGTCATATTTTTATGTTAAATATTTCAAAATGGTGACCATTTATTTACAAAATAATAATCAACATAAGTTTTACAAAGTTGAACGTAGCAAGCTTTGAAAACAATAAAAAAGAAACAAAATATCTCTAAAATAAACTGTTATAACTAGTTATTATATGAAATAACATGAAATAACTTAGGGCCATGTTCATAATCTTTTACTAAATATTGCGATTAAGCGTTACTTGTTAAAATAAGCAAGTAGGATATTATCGTTAGTAGTGTTCATAATCACAATACTAAGATATTTTAACTAATATCGATGTAAATTTGACAACGTTGCTGTTGGTATTAGAAAGAGATAGACATATGCACTGTTCAACATGTTAAAAGAGATGGAAGGCGTGTTACTAGCTTGTATTATCGGTTATCTTACAATTTGCATCACAAATAACCTGTGAAAAAATATAATAAATTATCTTGTCATACATTTTGGAAATAAATTTACCTGTACATTTAATGAATGGAAACCTTTACGTCATACATATGCATCACGATAAGGTCCACCTGGGTTTTTGATTTTTATGTGCGTCCCATCAATAGCACCAACTATATTAGGCATTTGAGCAATGTCATAGAATTTTCGTTTTATAGTTTCTAGTTCTGCAGGAAATAATATAAATTGTGGTCGTTTTCTGGCTAAGGCAAAACTAACACATTTTATAATTCGCGAGACAGTTGGTCTGCTGACTCCATGTAAATCAGCTACAATAAGCATTGTTATGTTAAAAGAATTCTGAATAAAAACATAATGGTAACTAATTATTCATGTTATTAACTACTTTCCTATCTTGTTGATGTGAAACTTTCGCAAAATAACGTAAACGTAACGTAACGTAAAGTAACGTAAATAACGTAATGTTCGAACTCTGTCTTTTGAAAATCTATAATTTTTTTTGAAATCTTCTTCACTTAATATTTCCAATACATTTTTTCTTTTACTATAAAATTTTCTTGGCAATTGTGTCCGTAATTCACGAATTTCACGAACATCACCCAAATCTCTCATATACATGATTAAAGTCAATCAGTATTATGAACACAATTGCTATTTTAATGTATTTAATTCAGCCTCTCCGCACTTCTAAATCTGTACTACTAAATTACAATTTACTAAGCACTACTAACAATAATTCTGTATTATGAACACCCATTTTTAATAACGCTTAGTATACTTGTCTTAGTGGTGCTACTAAGATTTAGTAAAACATTATGAACATGGCCCTTAAATTTTAATTTTTCAATTAAATGTTTTATAAATAACAAGAGTTTAATAGTTTATTTTGCTTATTTTTGTTGTAATAAAAATTGTATTAATTGGTAGTAAGTCGTTATTTGTACCTAATTATGGTTTATGTACGATATACCAACGAAGAGATGACAGATATGGTTCTGATATACCAAAGGAGAGTACCAACGAAATGCGGTTAGGGCCCAGCGACTCTATCAGGAAAGGTATCCTGATAGAGCTCAGCCGAGAAGGATTTTAGAGATATTTTGTTTCTTTTTTTTATTGTTTTCAAAGCTTGCTACATTCAACTTTGTAAAACTTATGTTGATTATTATTTTGTAAATAAATGGTCGCCATTTTGAAATATTTAACATAAAAATATGACTTTTTGGTGTCATTGTAAAGCTAATTTAATGTACTTTTAGGAAAAAAATATAAAATTATCGATTCCCTATGCTAGATCAAAAGTTGACATCATTTCCGCTGAAACCGGAAGTGCCTCAGAATTCTTATAGGAACCTTTAGATGGGCCTTTTTGTCTAGTTTAACTTTTGTTCTGAAGATTTTTTGTATCTTTACAAATAAAGGAGATTTTCGGGGCGCCCCGTTTCAAACAAACACCCTGTATACATATATATATATATATATATATATATATATATATATACAGTTACTCACAAAATTGAGCGTACAAAAGTTTTAGAAATATACCTCTTAGGTAAAGATGCCTATAAAACAGATTATTTAAACCAATTATTTTTTATTTCTAAAATACATTTTAGAGATACAAAACTATCATAAATGGTATAAAATTAAATAATATTTAATAAACATTTGTTAAAGAAAATAAAAAATATACATTTTCAGAAACACAAAATTGAGCGTACAAAAAGTAGTAATACTAATAAAATAATTAGAAAACAATCAGTTAATTTGAATTAATATTTTGTTGCGTCACCTTTTGCTTCTATTACTGCTTGAAGGCGATTTGGCATAGGCTGTAGTAATTTTCCACATACTTATGCTGGTATATTATTCCATTCTTTTTGAAGTTTCGTTTTAAAATCATTTTTATTTGAAAATTAATTTGTTTTTATCCGAACTTTTAATTCTCTCAATAAATTTTCAATTGGATTGAGATCAGGCGATTGTGGCGGTGTTTTGAGTAATTTTGGTGCATTGTAAAACGGCCATTCCTTTACAATAAGCGTAGTGTGTTTTCTTGTTGAAAATAATAAACTGGTGGCATATCTAATTTTTCTACAGTAGCCGTAAGATTATTTTTCAAGATGTTTAGATATTTCCATTTATCCGTGATCCCTTCTATAAATTCTAAATTACCTGGGCCATTTGAGCCCATAGCACCCCACAACATAACTGATCCGCCTCCGTGTTTTACTGTCGGAACGGTATTAATTTTTTTAAATTCTGTATTGGGCTTCCGTCAAACAATTTGTCTGCTGTCCGACCCAAAAAAAAATTATTTTCGTCTCGTTAGAAAAAATAACTTTATTCCAGAAGCTACTTGGTTTGTTTACATACATTATTGCAAATTCTAAGCGTTTCTTTTTATTCGTTTTTGAAATCAATGGTTTCTTGCGTGCAATTCGACCATTGTAGTTATTTTTCTGAAGTACTCGGCGGACTGTTTCTACTGAAATTTGTTTATTTAATTTTTGTGACAATTCTGACGTTAACTGGGGTACACTAATTTTAGGATCTTGCTTGATTTTTCGCAAAATAAATCTTTCATCCACAGTTGATAAAAAAAAATTTTCTGCCTCTGCCCGTTTTGTTTTTGATAGTACCTTCATATTTAAATTTATTTATTATTTTTGAATTTTGGAATGTCTTCGGTTTACTATATTATCTATTTCACGCATTGTATGACCCCGGGCGTATATTTTAACTATTAGTTTTCGTGTAGTTTCTTCAGTTTGTTTACATTTATTTTCTATTATAATAGAAACAAAATCACTGTACTTGAATGTGGCCCAATGCAAACTAAACTAATGAAAAAACCATCCATTGCAAGATAAAACCTATGCAATATAATTTCAGGAAAAGACAGGTCTGAAATCAATCAAAATTAACTAGTACGCTCAATTTTGTGTCTCTAAAAAAATATTATTTTTAGTTTTCCTTAACAAATTTTTAACATATATTACTATACTTTATACTATTTGTAATAATTTTAGTTCTGCAAGGTGTATTTTATAAATAAAAATTAATTAGTTTTAAAAAAATCTGTTTTATAGTCACGTTTTATTAAAAAGTATCTTTGTCAAATTCTTGTATGCTCAATTTTGTGACTAACTGTATATATATATATATATATATATATATAAAGATAATAATGAGTATAATGATCAATAATCACAAAAAAAATACAATTATTTTGAGACAAACATCTCTTTGTACTTACATACTATAAATAATATATTTTTTACATTTTTATTCCTGGGTGTAAATGTCGTTTTTCCATTTGTTTTTGTTCGTTCAACGAAAGTAATTCCAAAAAACATGAAGTGGTAATAGAAACTGTTAAAAAAACCTGTCGAAGTCGTTGGATATATTTTTTCAATTGAAAATAATTTAAAAATCCTTTCTTTATACGACATCTTATTCCTCCAACAATCCCTGCATCCACCAAGATTAATGGATCAATTATATGCAATCCGTAACGCGTTCCGTAAGCAATCTTTGAACGTTAGTGATACCTATAGGCCAGTGGTTCCCAAACTTATCTTGTCGTGGAACCCCTATGCGCTGTTCAAAAACTTACAGAACCCTTTTATTGGAAACATTTATGAAACTTTAAATTAAAAAAAATAAATAAATAAACATTTCATTACTGCAACTTTTTCCTTTTATAAATACGATAGAAAAGTACGAGTTTATAAATTAGTAGTCATTTTCATTGTATTCCAAAAATTAGAACATTGAAATTTAAAAATCGGCTGTGGCCACCACAGGACCGACCGCCATCATAAAGTACTTGTATAAAATACATTCTAGCAGCAGAGTAGAAATAACTTGGCTTAATATTTTCTAACAGAGATATTATTTATCATGACCATGGAAACGTAACATGTAAGTATGAAAATAGCCGGTCGCTATGGCGTAGTGGTCAGCTCATTTGACTGCTAACCATGGGGGCTCGGGTTCAAATCCCGGTGATGGCATGGATGTTTGTATTTGTTATAAAATTAATGTGTCCATAATAAAAATAAAGATATACTGGTTAATGACCATCATAGCTAAGACCAAAAATTAACTAAAAAAAAAAAAGTATGAAATAATTGAGACAGACTGGGCGAGCTTATGCAATTTTCAAAACCTTAATGAACCTTGCTATATAAAAAAAAAAAAATACTGCACATATTTAGAAACCTAAATAATGGTATTAGCCATTCGAATTAAAATTAACAAAAAAAATATTTTAACTTAAAATTTATTTTGGCATCCCAAATAATCATCATTCACTTACTAAAACCTGCGAAACCCTAAAATGTGTGAAAATTCACACTTCACATCAATTTTTTAATTTTCAATTTTTGGTACTTTTCGACAATTTTATTTGATGGCCTATTAATAAAGTTGTGTGCTAGCCACTAAATCTTCAATTTTTTCTAAACTGTTTAAAGTCTGAGGATTTCAAAAATTCAAACCGCAGGTCTCTATCTCTTACCGTTTTTGAGATATGATTGTTTGGAAAATTAAAGTTGGCATTTCCATATTTAAAAAAATGATAAATACATAATAATATTAAAAAAAGAATAAATAAAATAATGTAAACCTATGTTTGTTAATAATAATAATAATAATAATAATAATAATAATAATAATAATAATAATAATAATTAATTTGGTGTGAATTATTCGCACCAAAAAGAAAAAACGTGCAATTGGGCAGGGCGGGAGAGCAGGTCGCTCCCGCTCGGAACTGTCCGGAGGATGCACCTGTCGCGGGATCTAGTGAACCGAGTGGCGCTACCCCGTGTTTTAATACCACAAGATCTAGACCCGACCAACGAACTGACGCGACGACAGACACTCCTGCAAATGCTTCTCTGCCCCAACGGGTGGTGACCACTGCAAGAGCTAATTCTAGGAAGCGCATGAAATGGACTCAAGATATGAACCAATTTATATTTCGCACCTACCTAGAATTGACTAGACTAGAGACAGACATGATAGGCTACAGACAAAAGTTGCATGCAGCATTCATTGATGAATATACACACCTCAGACACATAACAGAACAACGTCTTGCGGATCAACGCAGGGTTATTCACACACATGCACTCATACCTACCCCATTACAGCAACAAATCAGACACGAAGTGGAAATACACCTCAACAACATTCCCATGGACATAGACACGCACGAGGACGAAGATGAGCGAACACAAACACTAGAACTTTCTTCAACACCAGCCACACAAAACGAAATATCACTCACACAAGAGCAGCAAAACACACCTTATACACAAATACAAATAGAACAAATACAAAACGAATTTCATACAGCACTCACACAATTTACAGGAATAGACCCTACACAAAAACCTCAAATAAAACGACAGAACACATCCAAAAAATTTAAAGAAATTATACACATATTAAACACAGATATACTGCCGAAACATTTAAACGATAATATAACAGTTACAGAACTACACAACATAATATACTGTGGGGCTATTGCAGCCGTGAGATGCAACGGATCCAATGCCACGTTACCCAAACGAAACGTAATTCAGCACAGACAAGTTCCGGCTTGGGAAAAACGTCTTACCTCGCAAATTACAAAAATCAGACGAGACCTGGGTCGAATTACACAGTATATACAAGGAAAATGCACTGCTAAATTAGGAAGAAAAGTAAAGAAAATCATGATGCAACACTACACACACAGTAGTCATGAGGAAAACAACATCACACTACAAGAATACAGGGACACACTTACACAAAAACTAGCGCTCTATACTAATCGTTTAAAACGATATAAACACGCTACTGATCGTAGACAACAAAACAAAATCTTTACGTACAATCAGAAAAACTTTTACAGATCACTCACACACAAACAGGATACACATAATACACCTGAACCTACGCCAGAATCGTTGCATGACTACTGGTATGATCTGTGGTCCAATGATGTACAACATAATGCCAGTGCACCGTGGATAGCTTCAGAGAATACTCACACACAACACATTACACCAATGGCAGAAACACATATTACAACTGCAGACATAACAAACGCCACTAAAAATTTACACAACTGGAAAAGCCCGGGAGTTGACAATATACACAATTACTGGTTGAAATACTTTACATGTACACACAAATACTTAGCACACCACTTTACAATTTTAATACAAAACCCACAGGAAACACCACCTTTCTTAACGAAAGGCATCACATACATGCTCCCGAAAGATACGGATACACAAAACCCATCTAAATACAGACCTATCACTTGCCTTCCAACACTATACAAACTTCTGACTTCATGCATCACACACAAAATATACACACACTGTACAGACAACAATATACTTGCTGAAGAACAGAAAGGCTGTCGAAAGTTTTCGCAGGGCTGTAAGGAGCAACTCCTTATAGACTCTGTGATACTTGAGCAGGCTAAACACAATCACAGAAACATATACACCGCTTACATTGATTACAAAAAAGCATTTGATTCGGTACCGCACTCTTGGTTGCAGGAGGTACTCTCAATCTACAAAATACACCCAACACTGACACGGTTCCTCACATACGTAATGTCGTCATGGAGAACAACACTTAATTTACGACATAACAACACTCATATCACAACAGACACAGTTCACATCAGACGAGGAATATTCCAGGGGGACTCGTTAAGTCCTCTATGGTTCTGTCTCGCTCTGAACCCTTTATCACGTATACTAAACGACACAAAAACAGGATATAATATTAAACAAAACAAAAGCACACAACACATAATTTCACATCTACTCTACATGGACGACATTAAACTATATGCATCTAAAAAACTACACCTCACATACCTACTGCAGCTAACTGAAATCTTCTCCAGAGATATCAGGATGGAGTTCGGCATCGACAAATGCAAAACACAACATGTCACAGCAGGCCAGCTAGAACTTTCAGGTTTCGATCTCCATAGTGGGGATTTCATTCAACCCATGAACGAGGGAGAGACTTATAAGTACTTGGGCCTGCAACAATCACGACACATACACCACAGTCAAATTAAACAAGCACTTACTAAACAATATACACACAGACTGCACGCTATACTTAAAACATGTCTTGATGGTAGGAATACCATCAAGGCAATTAACGCATACGCTACACCCATACTTACCTATTCTTTCGGGGTCATATGTTGGACACCTACTGATTTACAGAAATTACAGACAAAAACGCGAACAATTCTTACAGAACATAGAGTACACCACCCACATGCTTCCTCGATCAGACTTTACCTTCCTCGAAAGGACGGAGGACGGGGCCTGATTGATTTAAAGCATCTACACGACAAACAAATATACAATCTCCGAGAGTTCTTCCACAATAAAACACAAACATCACCATTACATAAAGCCATTGCACTTGCAGACACGTCATACACACCACTTAACATGAGCGCCCAACACGACACACATATACCAGACAAACAAGCATACATAACACACAACATCCAGCAATGGAAACAAAAATCTCTCCATGGAAGGTACCCGAGCGAGATCAGCGATGCGTTAGTCGATCGTAAGGCGACACATTCGTGGTTAGTCAAATGTAATATATTTCCGGAGTCAGAGGGATTCATGCTGGCAATACAGGATCAAGTGATCGCCACACGAAACTACAGGAAATATATTATAAAGGACACGACACTCACAAGGGATTTCTGCAGACAGTGCGGGCGAGAGTCAGAAACGATACAACACATAACATCCAGCTGCTCACAACTCGCTAACACAGACTATAAACACAGACACGATCAGGTAGCAAAAATCATACACCAGAAACTCGCATTAAAACACAAACTCTCTACAGACGACACACAATACTACAAGTACACACCAACAACAATATTAGAAAATGACACGCACAGACTTTACTGGGATAGAACTTTACTTACAGACAAAACAATACATCACAACAGACCAGACATCACCCTCATTGACAAAACGGAAAAAATCATCTACCTTATCGATATAGCAGTGCCCAATACACACAACTTACACAACACACACGTCGAAAAACATAGAAAATACACTGACCTTGCTGTTGAACTGAAAACTCTCCTGAAAATGGAGAAGGTCTTCACGGTACCTATAGTTATCAGTTCGACGGGGGTCATCCCACAAACAATACATAATAGCTTACACATACTAAACTTAAACAGAAACACGTATATACAGACACAAAAAGCCGTAATCATAAACACATGTCATATAGTAAGAAAATTCCTAAACATAGCACACGACATTACACCTTTCACACAACATCCACCGAGAATAGCTCTACACAATATAGAACACATATCGCAGCACCCTATATCCGCACAAGAAGAACAAATGGTACATACACAACCTACACAACTGCAGTCACAAGAGTCCAACCACACGGAACAAGACGTTCAACCATCACAATACACACAAAACCTACACACAACAACACAACCCAAAACCAGAAACCGAAAACCGACTTCTGAAGCTTCAGAAGAACAAACACAACAACCCGACACAACACAAAAGCAGAAACGCTACAATCTCCGCCCTCGTTAATATAACATACCACCACACCATACTAGACTAGACGAGGAACAATTTAGGAAAGCAGCCAGTACTTGACTTTGGTCCGTACGGTTGTAAGTCCCGGACTAAGTCCGTGATTATTTATAAAAAATAAAAAAAAGAAAAATAATAATAATAATAATAATAATAATAATAATAATAATAATAATAAAACAGAAACTCCACTAGTCTCTAGTATGACGCGGCTCAAAAGGTTGCTGAAGTTTGAGATTAGTGGACGCTTGTCAAGACCTGACAAACCCCATAATAATAATAATAATAATAATAATAATAATAATAATAATAATAATAGTTTATTTATTTAGCTAATGCTAGTAAGATCCATATTAACAAACATAAACATATAAACATTATAATAAACATTCAAATCAAATTTAATCCTTATTTTGTCAATTTAAACCATTATTTGTCCACTTAGTTTATGCAAAACGTGATTTTTGTCAAATTTAAATATCGATTTTTCGTAATTTAGCGCTTTAAAATTTTAATAACTTATTTGAATTAATTGTTTGGGACCTTAAAAATAAGTAGGTCGTAAAATTAGGTTCCAAACTTGTTGCAAATTGGTTTGTAATGTTTTCTATAATAATTTCAAAACTGTATTACTGTGATAAATCATATTTTGAATGTTATCTTCTCAAATATTTTTAATATCAGCCCTGCCTACGAAATCCTGTAAACTACGAAAACTCACAGTTTATATATTTTTTCAGATAAACAGGTTTCGTCGTATAAATGTTTACGTAATTCCTGTTAATGATATAAAAATAAAATTTCCTTATCAACTTATTTAAGAGGATTAATTATTTTTTTAATCCCATACTAATGCATTTGTGGTTAACAAAACATCGAGATTACATTAAAATGTCTTTCTTATAAATTCTTAAGTTATTTTTTGTACGTATTTTAACATTGAATATATTGGATCTCGTGAAAGTGTAGTTATTTATTAAGTGTAGGAAATTTGGGTATTAAATCAAAAACTATATCTCAAAAATGGTAAGAAATAGAGACCTAAGGTTTAATCTTTAAAAAATTTAGTTTTACGATGTTTTTTCTGTAATATTTGGTCCGTAATGACCTAAAACTATTGAAAATTTAGATTTTTTGTAATTTTAAAAATTCATATCTCAAAAATGGTAAGAGGCAGAGACTTGAGGTTTGAAATTTTGGAATTCTTACACCTTGTTTTGTCTAGAAAAAAATAATGTTTGGTCCGTAATGACCTAAAACTATTGAAAATTTTGATTTTTTTGTAATTTTAAAAATTCATATCTCAAAAAAGGTAAGAAATAGAGACTTGATGTTTGAATTTTTTTAATTCTCACACCTTTTTTTGTCTAGAAAAATATAATGTTTGGTCCGTAATGACCTAAAACTTTTAGGGAAAATTTTGAAACTTTTTGTAATTTTAAAAATTTATATCTCAAAAAAGGTAAGAAATAGAGACTTGAGGTTTGAATTTTTTGAATTCTCACACCTTGTTTTGTCTAGAAAAATATGTTTGGTCCGTAATGACCTAAAACTATTAGGGAAAATTTTGTTTTTTTTTTGGAATTTTAAAAAATTCATATGTATCTCATAAAAGGTAAGAAATAGAGACTTGAGGTTTGAATTTTTGGAATTCAAACGCCTTGTTTCGTATAGAAAAAAATTAATTATTGGTCTGTAATGACCTAAAACTATTAGGGAAAATTTAGATTTTAATGGAGTTTAAAAAAATTCTTATCTCAAAAAAGGTAAGAAATAGAGACTTGATGTTTGAATTTTTTTAATTCTCACACCTTTTTTTGTCTAGAAAAATATAATGTTTGGTCCGTAATGACCTAAAACTTTTAGGGAAAATTTTGAAACTTTTTGTAATTTTAAAAATTTATATCTCAAAAAAGGTAAGAAATAGAGACTTGAGGTTTGAATTTTTTGAATTCTCACACCTTGTTTTGTCTAGAAAAATATGTTTGGTCCGTAATGACCTAAAACTATTAGGGAAAATTTTGTTTTTTTTTTGGAATTTTAAAAAATTCATATGTATCTCATAAAAGGTAAGAAATAGAGACTTGAGGTTTGAATTTTTGGAATTCAAACGCCTTGTTTCGTATAGAAAAAAATTAATTATTGGTCTGTAATGACCTAAAACTATTAGGGAAAATTTAGATTTTAATGGAGTTTAAAAAAATTCTTATCTCAAAAAAGGTAAGAGATAGAGACTTGAGGTTTAAAATTTTGGAATTCTCACATCTTATTTTGTTTAGAAAGAATTAATGTTTGGTCCGTAATGACCAAAAATATTATTTTTCAATAATTTTTTTCGAAATATTTTTCTGTTGTGAAATATTCGCAAAAATCTTAAAATCGACACGAGTAAACTCCAATTTTTAGTCAACCAATTTTTACCAAAAGTTTGTCAACTCGTGCCATTGATAACAGAAGCTTAAATATATAGTTTCATAAAAATCCTTTCAGCCGAATTCGCTCTGCTCGTGTACACAGACAGACAGACAGACGGACGGACGGACAGACAGCCAGACAGACAGACAGACAGACAGACAGACAGACAGACAGACGGACGGACAGACAGACCGACAGACAGACCGACAGACATCATGCTAAAAATAGTCAAAACGTTATGTACGGACCTCAATTCGTGGAGATCCATCGAAATCTCGAAACGTCAAAATCGGTATGATCACAATACCTCCCTTATATATGTTGGCGCTCGGTAAAAAAGGAATCATGAAATAAGCGATCTATATATGCCTTTATTTTTTATTTATATTTTTCATATAAAGTGTGAGATTCTTTGATAATACAACTAGGTTTATTGAGAAGCATACTTTTGCTTTTTTGATTCTAATATCCTTTCAAAATTTGGTATAATATTGGATAATCGAATTCGCATATCTGGTGCAGCATTTAGTTTTCTGCGATATTTCGATTTTTGTATCTCTGTATCAGCGTATTTTGAAAATCCACATGTACGTAGTTGAAAACGGTAACAAAAGCCGATTAGCCCTTTTTGATAAATGAGGTTATTCGTCATATATATCATACCAGAAAGTGGTTTTTTGTATTTTTCTTGAATAAATTTTTAACTTTATCTCTAATTATTTTTATTAATTTTTTGAATGTCCATTTTTACGAAACAAGAGAGATATAAAGAGCACCTTGTCCCGCGGAACCCCTTGAATTTTATCGCGGAACCCTGGAGTTTCGCGGAACACACTTTGGGAAACGTTGCTATAGGCTAATGGTTGAATCTGCACACACCAGTAACGTTACATGTACATATTACGGGTGCGCGCATAATCAACCAATTGCCTAGTGCTCGTGACGCCTACAGATTATAGTCTAGTGCCTACGCACCATATTTTACGTTGAAACTGCACTTGATGATAATGAAATGCCATTTGACACACGTGTTCTTTATAAAAATTAAATCATTTTGTGAATCGAGGCAGATTCAAGATAGCGGCGAGAAAAGCGCGCCAAGTACGATAACTAAATTTTATGATAGAGCGAAATAGCTAAATACAAATTTGCAGAATGGACCTTTAGCTAAAGTTTGCCGCGGCGTACGCGAATATACGTCTCTTAGTTTACAAGATACGTCCATAATTCATTCTCAGAAAAAAAAGTGATTTCCGAAATAGATAATAAATTTCGTATGATATAGCTCGTTTTTTTATTAATTTAATATCTTAGATACAAATCTGTTATCAAAATGGCGAAAACTTCAAATTTTGCTATATCTTTTTCCCAAATTCGATACAATTCGTGTAAGAATTTTGTGTGAAATCATGTTTTGAATATTACCTCTCCTTATACGAGGGTTGCCTTCTATATTTCGGGATTTGAGATCAAAAACAATTATTTGAAATTTGGATAAAACTATATTCATTGTTACGATTCATTCCATTTTCATCCTACATATATATAAGTAAACCTATCTATCCAGGTAGTCTTTACAGTCTATCATCATTGTGGGAAAACATAAGGTTATGTGGTTACAAAAAAAATATAAGACGAATTTATAGGCAACAATAACACTAAAAAAATAAATACAACTAGTCGCTACACTTGTACCACAATTAATACACAATTAACAGATTTGAGATCAAAAACTATTATTTATCAACAAAAGTGGCTTTATTGATTTTCAAATAATTGTCCAAAAAGATCAATTTACTTTTGCATGCGTTTGAACCAATTTTCGAAGCACTTTTTCGACTCCGATTGAGGCTTTTTCTAATGCGATTGTCAAATTATGTGGTATCCAACGCGAACAAATCTTTTTGACGGCCAAATGTTCATGCAGTAGTGAATGTATGCTGGTCCCACTAATGCAAAGATACCTCAATCTCACGATAAGTCACATGACAATCTTGCAATATCAGTTCACGGTTCAGTTCATCAGTTCACAGCATCAATGTTTTCCGGAACAACAACCGATTTTGGACGACCTTTGCGAATTTCGTCCTTAAGCGAACTACGACTACGATTGGAGTCGGCAAATCATCGATAAACAGTAGTCCTTCATCGCCAAAATTCGAATTAAATTCATCGATGCACTGTTGTTGCCTTAATCCACCTCGAAAGTTGTAAAAATAATCGCTCGAAAATGTTTAATTCAATTTTTAGCTGAGAAGAATTTTTTCAAGTTACTATTAACAACACAAATATCGCACGTACGGTAAAACGTTCTGAGTAGATATACCGTCAAAAATGTCAAACTTTACGATAGAAGCGTCAGTTGCCAGATGGCAGCACTAGTTTACCGCAATTCCAAAATATAAGAGGCAACTCTCGTAGCTTTAGCTATTGTTATGCGTTTATTATTCAAATGCACAGTTCTGCAATAGGAATTGCAACTTGATATGACTTGTGGTCTTTGAAAATTTTTCGTTACCTAAAAGTAGCGCACCACTGCTTTAGTATATGTATATACTTTGATATAAGCATGTCCACTGCAGTGTATTTTTTATATATAAATATTATATTGTTTACGCAGGGACGCAATATTTTCATTAATCTAAAATAAACCTTATACGTATATCAAAAATCACGCAATGCATTACTCTATCGATAGTAATTTGTAAGGTAAAATACATGTGTATTGGACCAGATTACTTAAATTATAGCGTTATCTAGGATAAAATCCAAATCGATTGATTCATTACTTATTTATAAATTTTTATATATAGTCTAGTGCCTACGCACCATATTTTACGTTGATACTGCACTTGATGATAATGGAATGCCATTTGGCACACGTGTTCCTTATAAAAATTAAATCATTTTGACCCGCAGCACCTATTCGTGAATCGAGGCAGATTCAAGATGGCGGTGAAAATAGTGCGCCAATTACGATAACGATAACTAATGATTATGATAGAGCAAAATAGCTAAATACATATTTGTACAATGGACTTTTAGCTACAATTTGCCGTGCCGTATGCGAATTTTCGTTACTTAGTTTACAAGTTACCGTCCATAATTCATTCTCAGACGCAAAAAAGTGATTTCCGAAATGGCTTACGAATTTCGTATGATATGGCTCGTTTTCTATTAATTTATTGCCGTAGATTACGAATATGTTATCAAAATCGCGAAAATTTTAAATTTTGATAGATTTTTTTCCCAAATTCGAGACATGATGATATACTCTATCACTGCAAATCTGCGTATATTAATATTTTGTTTCAATTCTTCCTAAATCTGTAGGGCATATCCTTGGCTACAAGAATATGTGAGGAATTTTTATCTGCGTGGCGCCAAAATTTAGGTAGCGGCCGAAATGTGTAAAGTCTCAACTTCGTATCATTTTGACACTCTTTACATAGTTTTCGACCAAATCGGACCTGTTAATTACAAAAATGAAATAAAAAATGGCATATGACTTGTTATTATTCGGGTTTTGCCCGAAATGAAATAGAAAAATTTACATATCCGACCAGAACGGTTGTAAATTACTACATTTAAGTAAGATACTCTATGCATACACGGAATGCATCAATTTGCTTGGGTTTGTTTGCAGCACCTGGTCTCAAATGAAGCCGCTTTCGAAATAACGCTCGAAAATCGAATTTTGCTATTTACATCAAATTTGTTGAGTTGTATATCAATTTCGGGTATATTGAAGTCATAGATTTCGAAAATGGAGTTAGTTTAAAGATTTGCTTTCAAGATTGTCTTTTGCCCGAAAAAAATAATTACATGTATTCTTTACATAACAGTGAGATCATTACACGACAGTTAAGTGCCACCCCATCCAAAATAGTAGTATATAGTACTTCCGACAAAATAATATAGACTACTGCACACTTAATACGATTCTAATGGTGGCCGAAAACTATTCTTTCGAAAATGGTTACAATATTCTCTGATATTTTTACTAGTTATCAGGAGAACATTCTAATGTGTTGATAAATCATCTATATGTGCCAATAATACTGAATTCCTCTACTACTTAATTGTATACAAAATGAAGAGATTCGATGAATTCTTATTCAACACTAGTCTGAACCGAAGTCGAAACCAGGTGTGAAACATTATTTTGAATAACTAATTGAAGAAAAGTTTTAAGTAAACCTTAATTTAAGAAATAATAATTAATTAATAATTACTAGGGAACGGACGTAATTAGCCCCTGAACTTGACTTAATATGTTTTCATAGGCGTAGTTTTTAATGATATAATTTTGAGATATTTTACCCTTTTAAAATTTTAAAATAAACCTAAATTAAAACCAATAACGGCAATAATCAGTACAATTGATGGCATGAATGTACATACTCTATTTCACTAGAATTTTATCTTTACATAGGCCCACCCAATTAGTGAGTCTTTCGACTTTGATTTGTAAACAAAAATAAATTATTTTGTACGGTAGCACTGGAAGTCAGTATAATTAGCAAACATAGAGGAACTATCAACACATTCAAATGTTGTCCTAATAACTGGTAAAAATATCAGAGAATATTTTAAACATTTTCGAAAGAATAGTTTCGGCCACCATTAGAATCGTATTAAGTGTGTAGTAATCTATATTATTTTGTCAGAACTGCTATATACTAATCTTTTGGATGGAGAGACACTTCACTGTCGTGTAATGAATCTCACTGCTATGTAAAGAATACATGTAATTATTTTTTCGGACAAATTACAAACTTATGTGTAGCAAATCTTTAAATTAACTCCATTTTTGAAATCTACGACTTCAATTTACCCGAAATTGATATACAACTCAACAAATTTGATGTAAATAGCAAAATTTTCGATTAGCATTTTTCAAAAAATCGATTTTCGAGCGTTATTTCGAAAGCGGCTTCATTTGAGACCAGGTGCTGCAAACAAACCCAAGCAAATTGATGCATTCCGTGTATGCATAGAGTATCTTACTTAAATGTCATAATTTACAACCGTTCTGGTCGGATATGTAAATTTTTCTATTTCATTTCGGGCAAAACCCGAATAATAACAAGTCATATGCCATTTTTTATTTCATTTTTGTAATTAACAGGTCCGATTTGGTTGAAAACTATATAAAGAGTGTCAAAATGATACGAAGTTGAGACTTTACACATTTCGGCCGCTACCTTAATTTTGGCGCCACGCAGATAAAAATTCCGCACATATTCTTGTAGCCAAGGATATGCCCTACAGATTTAGGAAGAATTGAAACAAAATATTAATATACGCAGATTTGCAGTGATAGAGTATATCATCATGTCTCGAATTTGGGAAAAAAATCTATCAAAATTTAAAATTTTCGCGATTTTGATAACAGATTCGTAATCTACGGCATTAAATTAATAGAAAACGAGCCATATCATACGAAATTCGGTAGCCATTTCGGAAATCACTTTTTTGCGTCTGAGAATGAATTATGGACGGTATCTTGTAAACTAAGTGACGGAAATTCGCGTACGATGCGGCAAATTGTAGCTGAAGGTCCATTGTACAAATATGTATTTAGCTATTTTGCTCTATCATAAAAATTAGTTATCGTTATCGTAATTGGCGCGCTAGTTTCGCCGCCATCTTGAATCTGCCTCAATTCAAATATAGGTGCTGCGGGTCAAAATGATTTAATTTTTATAAAGAACACGTGTGCCAAATGGCATTCCATTATCATCAAGTGCAGTATCTTTAGACGTAGGCACTAGACTAATAGTCTTTACTAATTTTTAAAAACAATACCATATTTTATTAACTATTTACTTGCCCGACCTTAATATACAAGGGGCAAGTATTGTAATTAGGCGTTTTCGCAAACCCTATCCGATATATATATATGACGTCATTGATTTAATCTGATAGCTACGAACCTGTTCGCAAACTTTTTCTTTGATTGAAACCTACAATAACTATCTGATAAACGCGATCGGATAGCAATATTTAAATCCTACAAAATAGTAGGATTAATTTCAGATTAAATAACCTAAAAAATTATTTGATGTGTAATATCATTTTGGGTTTTTGACTTTAATCTAAAAAAATTTGCCGATTATAACTATTGGACACGCTCTTTTTTTCGATGATGATGGTTATGATGATACTGACGAAAATAATATGGTAATGCTATTTTTAAACCGCAAAATTAAAAAGAAAAGAATTACAGAGGAAAACTATGAAAATATTATTTATCGTTATTCGTTAAGATCTTACAAATCGTCAAGCTTAAATAAAGAAATAGTAAAGTCGTAAGTGCTGCCATCTAGCCAATAGAACACTAAACTCTAAACAATCCTGTCCGCAAAGATCTGTGAGAAGTTATTTGGATCAAGCGATTAATATTCGTTCGCAAACTGACTTTATCTGATAAACAGTAATCTGATAAATTCTATCCGATTAAATTTCATGACGTCATTTATTTATCGGATACGCGATCGGATTGAGGTTTGCGAAAACGGCTATTGTCTTTTGTTTTTTTATGAATACAAAAACGTTATGTTCGTTATCTACATCTATCTATACAAAGCCCACTTATTAACACAAATTATTTAATTTCTTGTTGTCAGAGCCAGTCATCTACTTCTGGGAGCCCGGGTGCAACATCAATTTTGGGGGCCCCATATATATATATCGAAAGAAAGTTCTTGACGAAATTAATATGGGTATTAAATAAAATTCTTATGTCATACTCGTCATAAATTTATTAAAACAATATTTATCGAGACGTTTCGATTGGTAATCCAATCATCCTCAGTCCAATATTATAGTCAGATGTGTAAAATAATGTATTTCCACATTAAAATATTGACTATAATATTGGACTGAGGATGATTGGATTACCAATCGAAACGTCTCGATAAATATTGTTTTAATAAATTTATGACGAGTATGACATAAGAATTTTATTTAATACCTATATATATATATATATATATATATATATATATATATATATATATATATATATATATATATATATATATATATATACATATATATATATATATATATACATATAAATAAAATTTAATACTTACAAACCTCTAGTATTTTGTAGTACGTTGAAATAAAAAGTTTGTAAAAGTAGAAAAAAAAAATTAAAAATTAAATTAGTTTGAACAATCACTATATACCAGGTCTACAAGTATGAAATGCGGATTTTTTTTTTTAAATAAAACACATTAAACTTAAAAGAACAGTAAAAGTTTATTTATTCAAAGTATGCTCCATTAGAAGTTATGCATTTTTCCCATCTTTCAGGCAATTTTTAGCAATTCTTTCACATTTTCATATGAACAAAAGTGCTGCTCGGCAAGTGCGTGACCCATCGATGCGAACAAGTGGTAATCTGAAGGGGCCAAGTCTGGTGAGTAAGCGGCATGGGGTAGCACTTCCCACTTGAGTGCCTCCAATGTGTTGCAAACTGCTTTTGCCTTATGTGATGGAACGTTATCGTGAAGAAATATTACCTTGTGCTGTCTTCTTTCGTATTCTGGTCGTTTTATGAGCAGTGAATGGTTCAATTCGATCAGTTGTTGTTGGTAGCGTTGGGTATTAACTGTTTCACCAGGTTTTAACAATTCGTAATAGACCACACTCTTTTGGTCCCACCAAGTATAGAGCATTGTCTTTTTGCCAAAGCGATTCGGTCTTGCAGTTGATGTGGATGGTGAGCCTGGGTTCACCCATGATTTTTGCGTTTGGGATTTTCAAAATAAATCAATTTTTCATCGCCAGTAATGATACGATGCAAAAAAGACTTCTTTTGTATCGTGCAAGCAAAATTTCACAAGTGTTTTTGCGTTTTTCCATCTGCCTCTCATTCAATGCACGTGGAACCCATCTGCCGACTTTCTGGATCTTACCCATCTCTCGTAGGCGATTGGAAACAGCTTGTTGACTAACGCCTAACTGCTCTGCTAGTTGTTTTTGTGATTGACTATCGTCTTCCTGTAGCAATGTTTCCAATTTTGTATCTTCATATTTTTTTGGAGGTTTTCCATGTTCTTTGTCTGTAAGGTCAAAGTCACCACTTTTGAAACGCCGAAACCATCGTTCACACGTATCTTGCGATGGAGCATATTCACCATAAGCTTCTCGAAGCAGTCAGTATGATTCAGCAGCAGTTTTTTTCAAATGAAAACAAAACAGTAGTACTCTCCGCGAATGCTCTTTATTTGGCACAAAATTTGACATTTTTAACACAGTAAAACAAAACTATATGATCACTTTTCAAATTATAACCTATACGCATTTGACACTAAATGATAACTTAACAAAACGCCATATGTGTTGAAACTTTGAACTATACACTCTGTTTGCGCGGTAAGTTTGAAAAAAATCCGCATTTCATACTTGTAGACCTGGTACACATATTTTTTAATTATGGTTTATATTTTATATATTCACCTTCTAGAGTCCACTTTTCTATTAAGTCTGTAAAATCTGTTATTTCCGCTTTTGCATTCTCTACTGATAAAATTGCTAACGCATTAAGTCTATCTTGAGCCATTGTAGATCGTAAATTTGTTTTAATTAATTTTAATTTACTGAAGGATCGTACAGCACACAGCACAATTACAGGTAGAGTTAAATAAATCCTAAACCTAATATAAATGTTGGGAAAAATTTCATTATATTTATTTTCTATAGGAAAAGTTAATAAATCTAACTGTTTGATATTGAACACTGATATATCTTCTATTATATGTCGAAGTAATAAAACTTCATTTAAAAGATCTTCACCACTAATATCAAGAGACTTTTCGCAAAATGTATTTACATACTCTTGAAACAACTGTAGAGTGCATTTTTTTTTTTTTTTTCAAGCAGATAATGAAATATTTGATAACTATTTACAATATCTGGCACAGATTTAAAACGTTCACTTATTTGAGTAATCAAAGTATCAAACAAAGGATAAAACCACGAAATCTCATAATTTGTCTCAGCATCTTTTCGAATTTCGTAAATACCTATTTCATCAAAAAAAAACCGTTTTCTTTTAACGGTGCGACGGACAGGATATTCGGGACTGGCACCAATCTGACAACAATGTTTTTAGCTTCTTCTAAAAAATTTTCAAATGCACAGTTTCTCAAGGCTTCAAGTTCTTTTTTTACTGATTTAATTAGTGATAAAGCAGCTTCTAAAGTCATATCTTTCTTTTGTAATAATGTATTAATTTGATTAATAATACTTAAAACATTGTACCAAATTATTTTATTTTATTCTTTTCCTAATTTTATTTCATAGATGAATTAATTAATCACATAAAAAATATAAAGTTTCAAATCGCGGGGCCCGGATGCTTTGCATCCACTGCACCCGCTAGAAGACCGGCCCTGCTTGTTACTATTTTAAGATACTAACTCTAGAAGACAGAAGGATACTATTAGACCTATCACTTTTGTTTAAAATTATAAATAATATAATAGATTTCCCAGATTTATTACAAAAAATTGGTCTAAGCTTCCCTGGTAAAAACTTACGAAATACCATCCTCTTTACTATACCCTACTCTAGAACTAATTATATGTTAAACTCTCCGTTAAATAGAATAGTTAACTCTGGAAATTCCTTCACCTGCGAAAGTGTTGACTTCTTTCCTGATTCATTCCATAAAATTAAAAATTAATTTATGAAAAACCATATAAACTGTTATATAAATGCATCACCACCTGTAATATTTATATAGTCGGATTGCTGTTAAGTGACTGTTCGTTGCTACAAGTATCGATATACAATACTATATGCTTTCTCAGTCTATATCATTATAATTATTTACATACCCATAGTAACGTATAGTGACGCAAGTTGACAACTAACCTTCCAAATTATTTTAATAAAAAACAAAACATTAGAAAGAATGGGCATGATGTGGAGATATCTTTACTAATTAGACCACGAAAATAAATTCACAGCAGTACTAAAAAAACAAAATTATTAATTTTAAGGTAATAATTATAAATAAGGAAAAACTTATACTTATACGTAAATTTTGGATTATAATTTGTTGTTTAATTAAATTAAATTTTTGTTTCCCGTAAGTACAAAGTAATAAAATATTAAGTAAAAATATATTTATTCATATAAGATATTGCTACAAGTTGTATTTAAATGTTTATTTTTATTTAAAAAAATTAATCACTGTAATGCATGATATCGTCGTCATGTGAACTATCGCTGTCATTTCTTGTATTTATTATTATTGGATTAATATCATCAACAATCCTTTCCCTTTCCCACCATTCGTTTATTAAATTTTCGATTTTTTTAAACAGATTTTGCACAAGTTTCACAACTAATTTGATCACAGGCTACTTGCCACATTTTCAAAACTTCGTTATCACTATATCCGTTTTGACCAATATGTCTATCATAATATTTTTTTGTTATACCCCAAATTAGTTCAATGTTGTTAAACTGGCACTGAAAAGGAGGTAATCTTAGTACTTCATGACCATACGTTTGTGCCAATGTATCAATAAAATAAACTGGTTCAGATTTTAATTTCCTTCGTTTTCTCTTGATTTTGTTAGTGAGAAGTTCAGATTTCTTACATTTTATAATTCTACGAATTGTTGATTCCGAAATCTTTAAGGCAGCTGCTACTCTTTGATGGACACAAGATAGAGAAATAAGTGGCCCATTGTTCTCTTTTTCGAAATTAAAATATTCCAGCAGATTTAAAATTAAAGTTTCTGAATTTAATAATTGGCCGCAAGGTATATTAATTAATATTATTAACAGACACTGACACCTGAGACAAATAACAAAAAACATTTTTAAAATCGCTGAAAAATGGTAACTAGATTATTATATGAATGCACCACTTGATACATACATGTAACAGTCATCTATCAGCAATCCGACTATACCTGCAAATTGTTTACTTTTTAAAATCTGTAAAATTTATATTTATATTTTGAATACTATTTTTTAAGAAACTGTAAAATTTTTATGTAAAATTGTGGTTGTAACTTGTGGGCTTGACCTGTTTTACAATCCCTCCAATGTAAATAAATAAATGAAGATCCAAAACCGGAAAGGAAGTTATTAAACTATAAAAAAAAAAAAATCGTAACTAGTAAATCAAGCCTTAAATAAAAATTTGTATAGAATATAATTTGAAGTATTTTTGAAGATTTACCTAAATAATTTTTTGTTTTTTATACTTGTCCGACTCTTTTTTTTTCGGTTTTTATGGCCAGGCAAGTCTAGCGGAGGTCTTCCTTCGCCACTGGTTTTTGGCTACTGAATTCAATACCAAATTATTAATATCGGTAGTTCATGTTCGTTCCGTTCTCATTACCTAGTTTATAGTTATATTAGCCAAATCATTCTTGTTGTCAATTGTCATTACGTATCGTATGGTCAGATAAGTAAGCGCACTTGTTAAGCTAACCTCTAATCAGTGGGTTACTGTGGGAGCCTACGTATATACAGAGTGTTTGTTTGAAACGCTGCACCTCGAATAACTCCTTTATTTTAAGAGATACAAAAAATTCTTCAGACGTAAAGTTAAACTAGTCAAAAGGGTTCACTTAAGAATTATAAAAAGAATTCTGCATCACTTCCGGTTTCAGCGGAAATTGTTTCAACTTTTTATCTAGCATAGGGAATCTATTAATCATAGAGAATAATTAATTTTTCTTGATAGTACATTAAATCATCTTTACAAGAATATCAAAATATTATACTTTAATTTAAACCATTTCTAAATTAGAGCGATATTCTATTAGATCTCTTAAAGATAGGCGTGATATTCGTAGTTTATTATTTCTACATAATATATGGAACGGTGGCGTAAATTGTTCACTCATCCTATCTGATATTTATATGAAAGTTCCACCCCCTGGAATGAGAATGAGATATTATTTGTTTCGGGAAAAGGCTGCTAGACCGGAATCTTGTAGGATGAGTTCACTGAATCGAATGGTCACTCTTTATAACCAATTACTACTAAGAAATAATTTGTCTGACATCTTTTATATGAGTTTTGGCAATTTTCGAAAACTGATTTGCGACACTTTGTAAAATTTGGTTACATATTTTTTTTTATATATGTGTGTATACATTGTATGTATACACATATATTTTCCTTTTTATTTGTTTTCTTTTTTTGTTTTATTTAATTTAAAAGTATTTATTTGCATATGTTGTATACCTTATTATTTTGTTATTCTTAATATATATTTCTTGCATATTGTTGATATTTTATGTATATATATATATTTATTTTGTTTTATTTTTTTTTTCTACATGTGTAGATACTATTGTGTATACTTAATGTAGGGACACTTTTGGGACTTTAAAGTCTGTTGTATCCCCTATTCCTCAATAAATTAAATGGCGACCATTTATTTACAAAATATTAAATAACATAAATCGTACAAAGTTAAACATAGCAAGCTTTGAAAATGATTTTGTTACATAAAAAACCAAATAAAACCTGCAATTTATCTTGCCTGTTAGTACAAGTTTGATATTAAAGGTGATAACATCAAATCGTTTGTAATTATGGCTTACGTACGTTATTCAAATAAAGAAATAACAGATATGGTTCTGACATTCGGGGAATGTCAAATAAATTCTGTTAGAACTCAGCAACTCTACCAAGAAAGGTATCCTGAAGGTAAAGATTAGAAGACTTAGAACATAGGGTAAGAACAGCCGTCAGGGAAATTCAAGAGTATATCGTTCCACTCGTTATGGAAGAGTTTTTATTACGAATGAGATAATGTGTGGATAACAAATGCAGTTATATTGAACATTTGTATATTTTCCTTAGTTTATTACTAACTTTAGTTATATTTTGTTTTATTGTTTTTCCTAGTTACGTAATTATACATATATCTTTTTATAATTTAGTTTCTACGATGTTTTGCCATTTTGAAATGGTTAAAATTAAAGTATGATATTTTGATATCCTTGTAAAACTGATTTAATGTACTTTCAAGAAAAAGAAATTAAAGTACCGATTCCATGTGCTAGATAAAAAGTTGAAACAATTTTCGCTTAAACCGGAAGTGAAGCAGAATTCTTATTATAGTCCTTAAGTGGGCCTTTTTGTCTAGTTTAACTTTTTTTGTATCTCTTAAAATAAAGGAGTTATTCGAGGTACGGCGTTTCAAACAAACACCCTGTATATAATATGAACTGTCACGGTTTTCTGATTAATTTGGATATAATATTGTTAAATTTCATTCGTACTTACTATCATCCCTCAAACTCTTGGTCTCCCTCACATTATGAGTATTCAGACTTGCGAGGGGATCAAGTCTGGACCCCTCATACATGTTCGCTAGCTGGTTGCTATGATTCTCAGGAAGGAATTAAGGGTTGTTCAATTAAAGTTCTCATTTTAACTATCCTACTTTAATTATGATATGGTTTAAATATTTACATTATTTACAATTGTTAATAGCTAATCCAAGTGAGACACACTTTCTCAAACGCTAGACACACGTTACACCAAACACTAATTTAACCACTGGACCAAATAACCAATTGTCCCTTTAGCTGGGTACTACACTAACATCCATACGGAATTACTCAATACACGACATAACACTCTAAGTATCTTTAACCCATGATAGATATGATCTAACTCCCTCAAACACGTTTTAACCCCATGACTCTTAAAAACCAACTCTTAAACATTGTCTTCATCTTATGACTTTAAAAAACCAACTCCTTTAAATATGACTTAACATCTTCACTCTTTAGATTCATCTACCCTGATTCCAGTCCTGAGCGGCTTATATTTCCCAACTCTGAGTAATCATTTCACACCCTCTTGAACTGTTTATCTTAAAAAACTCATACCACAATTTATTGGTGATAACTCAGATAAGTAACAAAACTAATATTTATATTTCAGACAAAGACTAATTATTATTTATGTGCATATGGTCGGCATATATTTTTGATACATTAGTTATCAGTTAAGAATTTACGATTCACTTTTCATGTTAAGTTTACAAAAGTCTCAAGTTAAAATAATAAATGTCTACCCTTATCTTGAATGCCCTTTCTAAGAATTAGATTATTTTTTATCATTTAACATTTTTCATATTTTACTCTAATTGAATGATTATACTGAATTTATCTCTCTATCCTATGCAGACGATATAGCTATTGTTGCAAAAACAGAACAAGAAATGAGGAAACTCCTTAAGTATTTTGAGCAGTACCTACACAAGAAAAAACTGAAGTTAAACGCTGCTAAATCTAAAATTATGGTATTTAAGAAAGAAGTGATAGAATATAGATACCTGGGATATGTTTTTAAAAGCAATGGGGGCACAGAAGCACATATCAGGACCTTAGTAAGGAAATCAATGCAAGCATTGCTTCAAGTATGGGGAATAGGTGAGAGGAAATTTAAAGGAGATATGAAGATAAAGATGCTCATGTTCAACTCCATAATCAAGAGTATAATGATGTATGGAGCGGAAATATGGGGTTGGGAGGACCAAGAGAAATTAGAAGCGGTGCAAAATAAATATATTAAGTGGACATTGGGTCTAGACAAATGTACACCGCAATACATAATATTAGAAGAAGTGAAAGTGAAAGTTGAATCAGGATAGAAGCTACAAAAAGAGCAATGTAATTTGAAGAGAGGATAATTAGACATCCAGAAAAAAAATTGCTAAACCAATGCTGGGCAGAAATAGAAAGAAAATTGGAGCAAAGAAAGATTGAATCCAAATGGGAAGTAAAAAGAAGAAAAAGACTTGAATATAACGGCTACCCAACAAGGGAGATATCTATAAAAAGGTTGGGAGGACAAGATGTGACACTGGAAATAAGAGATAGAATGAGGGATATCCAAGGGCAAGAAAGAAGCGAGAGCCTAACAAATTCCAGATATAACGGCAAATATGTAAAGACTTGGACGACACAGATACCAGAGTACATAAAAACAAAAGTGAACGGAGATAAGAAGAAAATAATAGCGAGATTTAGGTGCGGAAATGAGGAAAGGGTAAACGAATACTGGAGAAAGGATGAACAAAGAATGTGCAGGTTGTGTGGAGAGCAAAGAGAAACCATAAAGCACATACTGAAGAATTGCGGAGAAATGAAATATAAAGAAGAGACAAGAAAGATGTGCTGTGTGATTCAGGCCAAGGATGGACATGGATGGAAGAGGTCTTGGAGAGAAGAAAGAATCTGAAGCGAAGATACCCTAGTTAGCAATAATTATAGTTTTTTATGTGAAATATAAAGTTAATAATGTAAATATGTAGATTTAAACCGAAAGGTACATAAATGAAGTATTATCTATCTTTCTGAATTTATTTATGAAATTTTATTTCTGAAACAATACCGAAACTACCTCCCTTACATTACGATATAATAAATCAATATTGACTTTGATAAATTTAGATTATTTTCCAAGAACGAAACACAGAAAATGATTCCTCCATTTTCTTAAATTTGCATCGTATACACAATGAAAATTAATTTTGTGTCAAAAATATGGTTGTTGTTTTACGAACCCCAAACTAAATAACTTGTGAATTGCATTACTTTGCACATCTGTACGTCTGCATAAATATAAAGGGCAGTAACCGCAACCCCGGAAATCAGTGCATAAACAAGAGGGGATATTATTTTCGCAGCTCGTAATGAAGAAAGCTGTTCGCTGTAAGCCACTCAAAAAGGGATAACATTGGCGTACTACAACAGTTAAAGTCAGGGGATATGATTTATTAATTTCTAACCCTTTGCGCATGTTATATGAAGGAATTTCTATTCAATATGAAAGGTTGAATATTTTTGAAAGAGAAATATTTTACATCAGTTTATCTCGTTCTTTCTTAGTATTTTGTTATATGCAGACGATTTATATTTTTAAGATTTTGTAGGCATGACCAAAAAACCCTTATACCGTAATTTTGTCGTCTCTCTGTCTGTCTGTCTGTTCGGTAAAAATTATAGCCAAACGGCTAAACCTATAGAGTTGAAATTTGGCATGCTTATACAACTCTTTCACTTATCCCCTTAAAAATATAAACAAATATCTGCTCATCGAAAAAAAAAATATTTTTTTTAAATTAATAGTAACGATCAAAATTTTATTTTTGCAAAATAAATTATTTTGACGCGATTTTTGCCATAATTGTGCAAAAAAAAATTGTCACACCCTGCAGCCCAGATGGTTTGAACTAAAAATCTGAAAAAATTCTAAGTAATGTATATTGGTGTGAACCGGAATAGTACAACAGGAATTTTTTATCAGATTATGTTTTCGGAAAATATCGCATTTTTTGTGTTTTTTGGTTGACGATGCACAAAAGTTATACTTATATAACACATTGTATTGTAAAGGGTATCGTAGTCTAGTGGCTACGTTTCTCGCTAGCTACACAGATTTCTAGCGGTTGATCCTTGCCAGAGGAGTCAATTTAATTTTTTGTTTTTTTTTTTTCATTTTTATTTTGTTTGCCCAGATGGTTTAAATTAAAAATCTGAAAAATTTCTAAGTAATGTACATTTGTGTGAACCGGAATAGTACAACAAGAATTTTTGATCAGATTATGTTGGAAAATAGCTGGGAGCATAACAAAAAATATTGCACATTCAAGTCGTACCTACTTGAAAGTACTTGAAGTACCTTCAACGCGAACCGTTTTAATTAGTTTAAATTAGTTGTCAAAATAAGTATAATTTATTTTATTTATGTTTAAAAGGTATATTTTAATGAATATATGACTTCGCGGCCCCCCGACGAAGCTATCACGGCCCCCCGGTTGAGAAACGCTGCTCTATTTCAGCCTAGCGTTAAAGGGTTTAGAAGTTGCTGGCGTTTGGCGCCTTTTTCCTCTACGTTTGAGGTTATGAAATGTTATTGTTATTTATGTATTTTAATTAAAAATGTCACCACCAAGAAGCAAAGTGTGGACCTATTTTACCAAAATAGACCACGGAGTTTTCTCGGTACTTGCATTGAAGAAGAGTGGAGTGTTTAATTCTATTTCAAACAATCACTCAGACCTATAGGTTTCAGCAAGAGTTCATATACACACCAGTTTTGCTAGTGAAAAATCGGAAATCCCTTCATAAAATGTTTATTACATATTGTGACGGAATTTAGTTAAAAAAAAATTAAATGGAAGCTCTTAGCACTCAAATAAGGATTAAAAGTGATCATAAAAAAAACTATTGATTTTGATGTGATTATAAAGAAAATATTGTCATAGACATCCAGCATTCTGTTGACTTATGCTTGTTAAATATCTACAGAATCCCAACACGTGTGAAAATTCACACTTCACATATATGGTATATATATATAATATAAAACGCAGGTTTTCTTTTATTCGTCAGTTTATTAAAATAGTTTGTCAATTTATAAATTTTGAAACGTTTTTGAAAGATTTAGGTTTTTCCTAAATCTTGCCAATATGTTTCTAACGGAATTATAGGAATACGTTAAATTTTGACACACAGTTTTAAACTACTGTTGAGTACGTGGTCATTTTAACCGATTGACTGGTAAGTTCTATATTTTGAAACACTTACTATTATAAATTCACTGGTTTATTAACCTATTTTCAAATGATAAACCTAAAAACACAAACCAAACACAATATTTTATAAATCATGTAATGTAATTTATTTCAATTTCATACATTTTTATTTTATTTTATTTTAATTTTAGACTGAAGATGTGCACGAAACGTTTCAAATTTTATAAATTGACAAACTATTTTAATAAACTGACGAATAAAAGAGAACCTGCGTTTTATTTCATATAATCCTCGTCAAGAACCAAATACCATATACAAGGTGTCTCAAAAGAAATTTTATATTTATTTAGCTTACTGCGTGAACGCAACGTATCCGAGGGGGTTATGTCAACCGGAGCCTGGCTCTTGGGAATTTAGTCGCTATGGAGCGTTTCTCGGGAGCAGACCGCGCGTTATGCGTGCGAGAGTTTTACAAAAACGGTGATTCGGCGACTGTAGCGCGTAGAAAATTCTGCAGTATTCGAGGTTTTCGCCACTTAAATGATGCGCCAAGCATTCCTCTCATTCGACCTTGGGTTAAAAAGTTTTAAGAGACTGGTACAACGCTGGATAAATCAAAATCCGGGCGACCTAGGTCATCAAGAACAGTAGAAAACGTGGAAAATGTTAATCAGTCTGTACGTGACGACCCGAACCTTTCAATTCGGAAGCGCGCAAGTGCTTTAAATGTGCATAGATCATCATTACATCGCATTATGCACAAAGACCTAAAGCTGCACCCCTACAAAATTCAATTGGTGCAAGAATTAAAGCCCCAAGATGCCAGTCAGAGGCTTAATTTCGTAAATCAGATGATTGAGCGATTTTCAACGTTTACCAACATTTTGTTTTCGGATGAAGCTCATTTTCATCTTAAAGGCCACGTAAATAAGCAGAACTGCCGCTACTGGAGTGCAACGAATCCGAAACGCAAACATCAGAAACCCCTACATTCGCCTAAAGTGACCGTATGGGCTGCGATGTCGGCGCGAGGAATTATCAGCCCTTACTTTTTTGAAGACGAAAGGGGGCGTGCAGTTACAGTGAATTCAAAGCGTTATGTGGAGATGTTAGACAACTTCTTGGTACCTGAACTGCAAAACTTTCCTGGCTATAACCAAAGAACATGGTTCCAACAGGACGGAGCAACTTCACACACGTCCAATATGTCTCTGCCACGTGTTCGTGAAATTTTCTCAGGCAAATTGATCTCCCGGAGAGGTGACATAAATTGGCCTCCACGCAGTCCAGATTTAACCCCTATGGACTTTTTCCTATGGGGTTATCTTAAATCTAAAGTTTACGCCAATAAACCGACTTCACTGGCGCATTTGAAAGAAAATATCCGTCACGAAATGGCAGCCATCCCTGAGTCCACCTGCCGAGACGTCATAAGTAATTTTACGGTTCGATTAAATGAGTGCCGAGAACGCGAGGGTCTACATTTAGACGATATTATTTTTAAGAAATAAATCCCCAAAAAGTGTATTTTAATAATTAATAAACATTTTTTCTATATACGGCTTACTTTTTTTTTAATCGATCCACTAAATATAAAATTTCTTTTGAGACACCTTGTATATATATATATATATACATACATACACACATATATATATATATATATATATATATATATATATGGCGGAGGATGGTTTAAGACCTAAACCAATACCGCCTTATATATATCTTCCCGTAGACGCATTTCGGTGCAACACACTGGTTCCTGAGCACGGTTATAGAAATTAATATATATATATTTAATTAAAATTTATCTATCTTGTTATCATTGGTTTGTTTATTCATTTTGTTATTAATTATTTGAATTTAACAATTATTTTAACTTAAATCCAAATGTCTTTTTAACTTATTCATTTATTTCTTGGTTATTTGAGAATAAACTGCCAATTCAAGCTCCAAAACAACACTGTAGACCATTGTACATCATCTGGGTTGAGAAACAGCCATTCTGCACTTAGTCGCCGCGACACGCGCCTTCATGTTGATTTACGATCCTGTCTTCGTTGCATACAAATCCACCGCAGGCACTAAAGGGAAGCACTGACTTCTGCCAAATGCCATTGATTATTCTGCTGGGATTCAATCTAAAACACCTCGATTTCTAGATAATACTTCAAGGAACTGTAGAGGTTTTCTCCATGAGATAAAGAGAAGGCTGGGCTTAAACTAGACTCAAAGAAAATTAATCGAAAGTTTTGATTAGGGTGAGGTTGTGTAACAAGAAGGATTAACAATTTTACTAGTTTCACTATCTGATCCTAATGAACGTTCAGAAAAATACAATGCTTAAATTTGATGTTTCAGCCAATTATGTGGCTATTGAATCGTATAATTTTGTTATGATTTTCGTAGGTATAACCAAATCACCTTATGTAAATAAATAATAATTTATTGACAAAATTACGCGTAATGTGTTTTTATCAAAACCCTATAGTTCTCAATAGTTTCTTATACAAAACTAATAATCGGAAATAATATTAACCCTTTGCTGCATGAATTTTTATTTTTGGCTGAAATAATTCCTGGCCATTAGGAATTGGTTCATATTGATAGAAAAATTAATTAAAAAAATATATTTAAAATATTAATTATTATTTTTATGAAAATAGGGTTTGTCCATACATGGAACATTATGATTCTACATTATGTTACAAAAGAAAATGATTCCGTATTATTTGCTCATCAATTGCTAGGTGTTCTTCATTAGGGATTAAAAGCAGTCGCTATCGAATTTTTGAAAGAAAAGGTCGTATCTTCTAGTTGTACTGTCTCAATAAATTCAGAGTTATCGTTGAAGTGCAAATTCCGCTTGACATCCTCAAATCTGTTGCAGCCCATTACTTGAGATACTGAAGGATCCATTGCTGTGTATGTGGCATATATGAACATTCACTATGCTGTAAATATTATTTATTAACCCAACAATCTATATATCAAAATTTGCAGCGAATTTTTATCTATCTAATAGAATATTTTAAATTGTAGAAAAAAACTGTTATGTAATTGGAAATAAGCAAATTGCATCATAGACGCCATCTTGTAAACCAATCGACGCATATTTGCGTACGATGCGGCAAATTGTAGCTAAAGCTTCATTATACAAAAATGCTTTGAGTTATTTTATTCTATTGTGAAAACTTATTATAGTTATTGTACTTGGTAGTCTATATTTGCCGCCATCTTGTATCTGCCACGGTGCTCAAAATAGGTGTTACGGGTAAAAATTATTTAATTTTTGTGAAGAATATGTATACCAAGTGGCATTCCATTATCATCAAGTATAATATTTTTCGACGAGGGCTCTAAACCATAAGTAATCAAGTCTAAAAAAATGTTGACGTATTATTTGAACATTTCTACACAAAAAAATATAAATATAAAAGTTATTTGAAACCCATAAATAGATTTAAAAAATTACAGAACAATGTTGCTGGTGTCAATTATTAAGTTATTGAGCGATAATATTTTTATAACAAATGTTTTTACAATTAAAAATATCCTATTAGATAAATAAAAATTCAGTGCAAAATTTTATGTATAGATTGATACTAATTTTATTTCAGATTGTTAGTTTTGTATAAGAAATTGGTAACCTCTGGGGGTTATACGCAGCATTGTCGCGGTTTGACCGGGGCTGTCCCGGTATGAAGGTATGGTCCCGGCGTCCCGGCCAGTTTGTCATTTTGTCCCGAATATTTCGTAAAAATTAAAAAGTGCAAAATATACACGCTGTACAAAAAGTTCTGCCTCGGAAAATGGCGATTAGACAGCTATAGGCTATTCCAAACGTTTAGGCGGAACTAGATTTTGAAATCTAGTAATTTTTATCTATTAATTCGGACTTTTAATCATTTTGTTTAAGCTTTATAAATCATACTCACATTGCAAATTCTAGCTTAAATTGATTGTCATTATAAAATGTCTTTTTCATTGAATTTGAATTTTTTGTCATTCTTTTTGTCAACATTTTCCATTTATTTATTTTTCTGTCTTCAAAATATGGAAAAATGTATTAAAATTTTTTACATATGTCATTCGTTTCCATGGTTTCACTGTTGGAATTTTAAATTTTCACATACCAAACGTGAAACATGAAATAACCCAAGCAAGGTACCTTCTCGTGGCAACCTAAAAGAACGAAATTTCTATTTAGTTCCGCCTAAAAGTTTGGAATAGCCTATAATTAAAACTAACAACGAATTTTTAAAGAAATTTCAGGCTAGTAATAAATATTAATAATAAATTATGTTCAATTAAGAGTAATTAAAAATTATTACTACGTAAATTTTTGTTAACCACTCCGTTATTTATCATTTTTAATCATAAGTACTAGCGTAGAAGGCGTTACTTTCTGTTTTTAGCAAAATCTCAAAATTGTTCCAGTTTGAGAAAAAAATATTATGGTAAGTCTTTACATAGGTCATACAATAATAAAATTTATAATAACACATTGCAAGCACATTTATATTTTTAAGACAATAAGATAACCATGTTATTGTCTTAAAATTAAAATTCGTAAAATCTTCCACTTAAAAAGGATGCTGTCTCAGAAAATGTTTAATTTTATTTTTAAACGTTTCTGTGGAGTTTGATTTGACTTCTGTTAGTAACACATTTAAGAATTTAATTGAGTAATTGTTGCTACAATTTATTGTTTTTGTTAATCTAGTATAAGCAGTGTAGATTTTTGCTTTATTTCTTTTGTTGTAAGAATGTAACTGCTCAACAGTAGTGTAGGATCCAACATTTTTAAATCCATAGAAAAGACACTGATAAATATATAGCGAAGGCAGAGTCATTATACTTAGGCAAATAAAATATTCCTTACATTCTAATTTTTAGGATACTCCCGCGATTATCCTTATTAAGTGTCTTTGTAATTTAAAAATACGTTCCACTGATGGACTGTGTTTCCATACAGATAGAACGTAAGATATATGAGATTGGAACAGTGCACAATAAGAAATACGTAAAATATTCGAAGATACGTCGTTTGCTAAATTCCCAAAGAGATATATACTAACTGCATAACTTTCTAACACAGATACGTGTTTATCCCACTTAAGAATTGGGTCTATTTGAACACCTGGGAAAGTAACAGAAACAGAATTATTGAAATTATTATTTCTTTAAGTTATGAGCAAATTATTAATTTTATTAATATTTATGCTTAATATGTTGGTAAGAAACCAAGACTGTACTTTATTAATTATTTTCTCATTGTTCGGTAATAGGTCATTATATGACTGAGATCAAGTAAGAATGGTTGTATCATCAGTAGAGCCCTGCAAATCCGCGGGTATCCGCGGATTATCCGCGGATATCCGCAACTTTTCTGCGGATGCGGATAAATTATCATTTAAACCATGCGGATGCGGATCGGATGCGGATTAAATGTCATATCCGCTTATCCGCAATATCCGCGTGAACATTAAATCTTCGGTTACTTTCGGAGAAACAAGCAATTGTGTTCTGACTACGCAGTCCTCGGTTATTTTCGGTTGTCTGTATATACATGTTATTTTGTAGCATTCAATCTCACTTTATGTTATTTTTATTAAGACAATTGTCCATGATCAAGACTGAGTTGAGCAAATCAACTTAACTTTCTTTTTATTATTGAATATATTATAGAAAATAATATTTTGGACAAAAGTTTCCTGGTACACTTTCGACGTAATTCTTCCTACCTCTGCTCTAATTCTGGATTTTAAATCTGATAAAGGTTTTTTTTTTACATAAAACTGATTAGTAAGTTTTATTTAAATACCAAAATTTACCTACATAATTTTTTCTCGAAAATTTTATTATGTAACCTGCCAATTTTTTTATACTACCCGAAGTAAAAAGTCTTGCAGATCTCAAAAATTTGAAAAATGACACATGTTGCTATTCGAAAAAGTTGCAACGCCTAACTCATGCGCGAAATGGCGTAAGAGAATTACTTGATCCTAAAAATATGAAGCACCTTCTATCAAGTAACTTTTCTGATTTTTTTTTTAAATTCAATATTAAAAAAAGCAGCACGCCACTTACTCCCTACGAAAAAGAACGCTTAGGCCCCCCAAAATTGTTATCTCTCTCTAGATTTAAATAAGTTATTAGCGCATCTAGGCCTTAAAACTTTTGGGGTCCCTTAGGTTAGGTTAGTATTAAATACGCTGGTAAATCCAAAAATTTTCAGTAGCGTTTTAGAGCAGAGATTACCTAAACAGGCGAAATATGTTAGTTCTTTCCAAACTGACAGCAAAACCTGTAGTGCGGATAGTGCGGATATTTTTGCGGATGCGGATCGGATGCGGATTTGTTATTTACAAAAGCTGCGGATGCGGATCGGATGCGGATCATGGAGGTGCGGATGCGGATCGGATGCGGATACAGAAAAGCTTATCCGCGCAGGGCTCTAATCATCAGCATATAAAAAATGAAAATTGATGTGAAGTGTGAATTTTCACACATTTTAGAGTTTCGCAGGTATTTATTAACTGTGTGATGATTATTTGGGATGCCAAAACAAATTTTATGTCAAAATATTTTTTTATGAATTTTAATTCGAATGCCTAATACCATTATTTAAGTTTCTAAATATGTGCAGTATTTTTTTTATATAGCAAGGTTCATTAAGATTTTGAAAATTGCGCCTATGGCTTCCTTTGGTTGTTTAAATCATAAGCCCCGCCCTCTGATACCTTCAAATATAGAATTAAATGATAATTTCAACACTTCCCACTGGTTATTAAATTTACGCTTTTAAAATTTAAATGCAACATTTACCAAAATATAACTAGAAATTTGACAAAAAATTTAAACAAAATAAAAATGCAAAAAAAAACTGAAAAAATAAAAATTGACGGGATTCGAACACAGTTTCTTACAGTAGTTTCAACTCACTAAGCGTCAATGGTACCACTGTGCTATACAGGATCACTCGTTTACTATGTTAAATAGCGGATTAAATATATTACATATTTTACTTAAAACCACAAAAAATGCATTATTTTCCGAAAACATAATCTGATCAAAAATTCCTGTTGTACTATTCCGGTTCACACCAATGTACATTACTGAGAATTTTTTCAGATTTTTAGTTTAAACCATCTAGGCTACAGGATGTGGGACAAAAAATTTTTTGCACAATTTTGGCAAAAATCGCCTCAAAATAATTTATTTTGCAAAAATAAAATTTTTATCGTTAATCCACGTACCAAGGGCTTTCATTTGATACCCTACACAGAATTGTAAAAAAATATTTTTTTTTTTCGATGAGCATATATTTGTTTATATTTTTAGGAGGATATGTTTTTTAGATGTTTTAGTATTTTTCCTATATGCGGGTCAAAGAGTTGTATAAGCATGACAAATTTCAACTCTCTAGGTTTAGCCGTTTGGCTACAATTTTTACCGAACAGACAGACAGACGACAAAATGACGGTATAAGGGTTTTTTGGTCATACCTACAAAACCCTAAAAATTAAAATAATTGTCAATAGAACAAGGGAAATCATTAACATAAATTAAGAACAGCAGTGACCCCAAATTAGAGTATTGCGGTACACAATAGTTTATCTAAAGCGGATCTGATATTGTGTCATTAATTTTTACGGACACCACACGATTAATTAAATATGACATTACGAGAATGAAACAGTCCTATTCAAAACCATACTTTTTTAGTTTTTAGTTCAACAATATTGCATAGGATACGCAGTCAAACGCTTTACTCAGGTCTAAGAAGGTCGAAAGGCAGTAGTATCCAACTTCAAGTCCGTCCGATACTTCATTAGTGAAGTCCATTATTGGTTGTCGACTTTGTATATTCGTTTGTGTCTATCTGTATATTCTATTTGGTCTATTTGGTAAAAACTGTGGCCAAACGACTGGACCTAGAGAGTTGATATTTTGCACGCATATACGAGGTGGAAGACGTTTCATTTTTTAGGTTCGAGTATAATTATAGTCTGTTTCTTTGATTTAAGTGGAACTAGATTTTGAAAACTTGTAACCAAATGAGACTCTTGGTCATATTGTTTAACAAAAACCCACTAAGTTCCGCAAGTTCTTAACAAATAAGCTCGTGACAACTAACAAAAATAAAAATCCTATTTAGTTCCGCTTAAACGTCTGGAGTGGCCTACATAATACCATCTTAAGGTGGTAATTCTGAAATGGTACCTTTAAAAATATTTGAAAATTAATTGACATAAATGTTTATGTTACACAATTTTGACACGTTAACTTGGAATGATTATTTTTGAATAAATATAACCTTAATACAAGCCGAGAAGCGTAGCGTAGTGGTAACACCTGTGCTACGTTACGCCTGCGTTGCTAAACGTTTGGAATAGCCTATAGGTATGTTCTGAAACGCATTTTAAATTGCTCTCAATTACTCTCAACAGTAGTTATGGAAATGAAAACAATGTTGTGCGATGTAATAAACTCACGATACACCATGTATGTTAAGCTTTGCCACCAAATGGCAGATCGTTGCTGTATGTCGCCACTGTGACAAAGACACTATAGATATTCTTATACCTTATATTCATCATTGACATTGATGTCATTCTTTGCATACCAAGAGTTTTAATGCTTTAAATACACATTTATATACTAAAAAAAATGAATCGATCAAAATTCTGGAATTTTCATATTTATCCAATGTTTCATAAACCTTTCACAACCAAAACATATTAAAATTTATGAAATTCTTTCTGGTTTAAAAATAAAACCATTTGAAATTCCTATCTATACGACCACAGTAGAGTTGATTCATTCAGTGTATCGTCGCCTTTCACCGTGCACTACTGCACTATTTATCAACTTCCTCCAGCACAACTGTAGCAAATAGGCAGAACAGTAAAAATACAAAACACCTACATTCATATAATTTATATCTTCTACTTGGTCTGCGTATTAAAAACTCGACGGCTGCGAGAAATATATTATCACTGGATCACTTCTTTACGAGAACAAAAATAAATTATGTTTCTTTCCGACACTTGGGCGCAAAGTTTATATTAAAATTTTTGCGGATCTCTAGAAAATGTAGCAGACTTCGAGATGTATCTTCTTTTTAGATTATAACATTTTTGACATTTGTGATAAAGCAGACGTTAACGTTTTTATTTAATTAGAATTTTTCAGATGGTCTTTTGTTACATATTGCTTAAAGAAATATGACATCTTATGACGATGTACAGTTGGTCTTGTCCGTAAATAGGTTAGTGTAGAAGGATTGTACGAGTTACGGATATTAATAATGCAACTAGATCTAGCTGACCATTTTAGAAATATTTTATTTTTTTATCATTAGTTAACTAGATTAGCTCTAATTAAAAATTTTCTTTGCGCACTACGCAGTGGTGCAGCCAGGATTTTGTCTTGGGGAGGGCAGAATCAAAAATATAAATAAACTAATATGTAGACTAATATTTATTATATTATAATAAATAATTTTTAATGTATTTATATAATTATATTCCAGAAACAATCACATATAAAAAAGTAATATCTTTGATATTATTTTTCAATGGTCCAATATTAATGCGGACACCTTTATTTTGGACGTTTGCCATTGCTGATAATACTAGGCTAGAATAGTACAATATAATGAGTATTAGTATCAAAAAGATATAATACTTAGCATACCGAGCATAAGAAGAAAGTTCAGCAGGGCGAAATTTACAGTTCCAAACTGGCTGAACATGCTTGGGGAAATGAACACCATTTCCAATAGAAAGATGCTAAACCCTTAATGTATGAGGAAAACAAGTTCAAAAGAAAATTGAAAGAGTCTGCTTTGATCGAAAACTCTGGAGATGCTGTCAGCCAAGCCAGCATAGAATTTCCTCAACTCTGGCTTTCCATTATTCAAAACAATCCTTTTAATACTCAAGTCACTAATCCGGTAACAAACAACTCATTACCACACAATAATGTGACAAACAACCTTAATCCGGTCGTTAATCCTCCGCAGGTAGTCCCGTCCCTACCCATACTCTAAGAAAACTGAAATGTTTATCACTTCTCGTGATCGCTCAAGACGAAAACAGATTGTTGAGCAGTTTCCGAAACGTCCGAATTTATTTTTTATATTACTCTTGAAGTATTATATCTTTTTGATACTAATACTCATTATATTGCACTTTTCTAGCCTAGTACTATCAGCAATGGCAAACGTCCAAAATAAAGGTGTCCGCATATGAAAAAATAATTGCTAAAGAAATATGTTTGACATTATTTACAATCTTGATTAGATGAGTTACGTCCGTAAGTTAGTAATTATAGTTGAAGGTAATGGGATCCGGACCAGTCAGAAAATAAAAACAAATTTATTAACTTCGCTAACGTTTCGATTTTTATTTTAAATCTTCATCAGAGCTTAGTTAATAGTCACGAAATAAAATAACAATTGTAAAATTAATAACGAACACATCATATTGTCCGGTTATTGAACCCAGAGATAAGCAATTCATTGCTAACTAAGCTCTGATGAAGATTTAAAATAAAAATCGAAACGTTAGCGAAGTTAATTAATTTGTTTTTATTTTCTGACTGGTCCGAATCCCATTACCTTCAACTATAATTATTTACAATAATAATTTTAGAGGTAGGTTTTTCAGTTCAAATATCACTTCTTCGTGTGTTATATTTACCTCCCAATGAATATTTAGAGTTGCCAATCCATTTAATCGAGCTACATCAGTTGTGCTCCTTAAATAAGTTTTCAGTCGTTTTAAGGTAAAAAACGATCGTTCTGGAAGAGCTGTTGATACAGGTAAGGTGACATATATTTTTAAAAGTTTGTAAAGCGTCCATTCCAGTTGTAGGTAAAAATGTTGGGTCAAACGTGAGTTTTTTAACCATCCTTTTTGTGGGTAAAACATCATAATCTAAAAATATTTAAGAAGATGATTTAAGATTATTTAAGAAACCAAAGACCAATTTTTAGACCGCGATTTTATCCAAAACTACTCTTTACTGTATTTGTACTATTTCTGCTCTATTTCACATTTGAGGTTTCAAAATTACATTCTGAAGGTTGTAACGAAGCCAGACTACCCCTTTATATATTAGTTTAAAATAATGAATTTTGTGTTAAAGAATTGTAGCATTAGAAGTGACTGCTGAACATTTGACTGGGTGACTGTTTTAGTCGATGTGTCAGGGGAAAAAAATGATCTCCTTCATATAATTCATTGGAGCATACGAGTTGGAAAGTGATGTATTTTCACTTGGTCAATCATTGTGTCGCTTTTTCAAGAGTAGGCAATCTTTATTAAAAACATGTTTATTTATAAAATTGTTTACAACTAAGTAATTTAAAAATAAATATTGTTGCGATTATCTGCAACTCCCCGAGCAGCGCCGGGTAATCTGCGAGAATTGTCTAATACTTGATAAAAATTGTGCTAATTCAGCTGACCCTTTGGTGACTAATATATATATCCATGTAGGATTGTTACAGAATGGCGGACAGTTTTAACAATGACCGGCCAATGACAGGTTTGGCCACGTAAAATAGACCATGATGTCTTTAACCGGTCGTTGACGTCATTGGCACGGTATATTGGGAAATGTTGCTCTCATAACGTTACATGACAGATACGAGGGGCTGAAAGCGATGATGGCTGTAATCGGCCTAAGCACGAAATGGCGCCACCTGTATCAAGCCAATGTTGCTTTTCATAAATCCTACCCTTCAAATGACTACTGTAAAATTTTTAACAAGCTGCGTCATTTAGTTTGTGTTTGACAATCATTTAAAGCGAACAACTTATGCATTTTTACAGAAATGAATAAAATCGAATATCGTGCAGTGATTAGATACTTGTTTTTGAAAAAGAAAACGAACGATGAGATCAACACCGAATTGAACGATGTTTGTGAGGACCTGCACCTTCTCTATCAACAATTAAATATTGGACAGCTTAATTTAAACCCGGTCGTAAGAGCATTTTTGATGATGAGCATCCAGGCCGTCCAAAAGAGGGCACCAAGCTAGAAATGTTCGATAAAATGGGCATTCGGTGCATGCGGGCGCCGCTGCGAGGGGGGTTCTGACGTGGGATTTAAAAGGGCGCCAAATGCCAAATGAATGTAAAAGTAATGTTGTGAAATGTAATTTTAGAAGTGAGGACCTTTTGATCAGTTTGATATTTTTTTTTGTTCACTTGAAATTTAGAAGTGAGATCCTTTTTTTTAGGTCTTCAATTGAAATTCAGAAGTGAGGACTTCTTTTTAAGTCTTCACTTGAAATTTAAAAGTGTGGACCCTTTTTTTAGGCCTTCATTTTAAAATTTAGAAGGGAGGACCTCGGAAAAAAGCTAGTTGTGCCGTACTTAGGGGCGCTTAATTAATTCTTGCCTAAGGGCGCCGCAGACCCTCGCGCCGGCTCTGTTTGTGCCGTTTCTTAACCGTAGACGAAACATGGATGTATCCCAACATACCAGAGACCAAGGAACAGTCGAAACAGTGGACTGCTCCTGGCGAATCGAAGCCGCAGAAGGCCAAGATGGGTCTGTCAGCCAACAAAGTCATGGTAACAGTCTTTTGAGATGCGCACGGTATCTTTCACATCAACTACCCGTAAAAGGGCAAAATGATAATGGGCGTATACTATACAGAGGTGTTGGACTTATTCGATGCCGATTTTAATGGAATGCGCCCGCATTTCGCGAAGAAAATGTGCTGTTCCACCGAGCCAACGCACCGATTCAAAAGTGCGCAGTCGCAATGGAAACACTCCATGAATTGCGCTACGAATTGGATCCTCATCAACCACATTCGCCAGATTTTCCCCCCTGTGGCTATTATTTATTTCCAAACTTGAAGAAATGGCTGGGTGGCAAGAGATTTGGGTCGAATGAGGAGGTCATCGCTGAAACAGGGGTTTATTTTGAGGGCTTCTAGAAATCGTATTATTCGGAGGGCATCAAAAAATTGGAGAATCGTTGAAAGAAGTGTATAGTTCTGAAAGAAGGCTATGTTGAGAAATAAAATGAGTTTTGCCGAAAAAGTTGTGTTTTCTTGTCTAGGCCGATTACTTGTTAACCACCGTTAACCTCGCATAGGTAACTTTGACTATATTTTACACAAACTCCTTTTAGCTTACTTCGAGCCTTTCGGTTTCTGTTGTCCTAGATTTTTTCTAACTATACCTAACCTAATTATGTACCTAGTTTTTAGGTACACAGTACTTTATTTTACCCCACATTAGCCCATTAAACTTGATAAACTCCAGTAAATACGATCAATATAAGTTAGACATTGTTATAAAATTAGTTGTTTACTAAAATAAATGTTAGTCAGTTTGTGTACAAAAGACTATTTTCTTTTACACAAACTCCTTTATGCTTATTTCGAGTCTTTCGGCTTCTACTGTCCTACATTTTTACTAACTAAACCTAACCTAATTATCAAAAATGTCGAAAATTACCGACCAATATCCATTTTGCCATCAATTTCTAAAATATTTGAGAAAGTTATGGACAATAGGATAGTAGAATTTGTGGAGAAAAATGCAATAACAATATCGGAACAGCACGGTTTTAGAAGGGGACATTTTACAACTACAGTACTGCATTTGACCGCGTAAATCATAAAATCCTGTTAGAAAAACTAGGAAAAATTGGAGTTAGAGGGAAAGCTCATGATTGGTCCCTCTCGTATCTAAATAGCAGGCAGCAATATGTAAAAATTGGAGATTCAAAATCAAGTCATTTATTTGTAACACAAGGAGTTCCGCAAGGAAGTGTGTTAGGGCCACTTCTTTATATTTTATATGTTAATGTTGTTGTGGGAGGTCGGAACTTGTGGCCTTTGCGGATGATACCACAGCAATGAGTTCGGTTACAAATTGTAGTACCCTTGTATCGAAAGTAAAAGGCGACATAAAGTTACTAAATAATTGGTAACTTAATAATTAATTGGTAAATAATAACTTCAAATGAACTAATATTAAATTATGAAAAATGTAGTTTCTTAAAATTTTTAAAAAGTATATCTACATATGGTTATAGCCAATTAATAAAAAATAAAAAATCTATTAAAAAAGATTCAACGATTAAATTATTAGGAATTCATTGAGAACAGCTTACATGGGATACTCAAATAAATAATCTATGTAAAAGAATGTCCCAAGAATATTGGAAAATTAAATTGCTAGCAAAATCATGCAGTCAAGGATTAGTGCGGACATATTATTTAGCTAACATATACTCAGTGCTATCATATGGCTTACTATGCTGGGGCACAAGTTCGGAACTCATTAGATTATTTAAACTGCAAAAACGCATTCTTCGTAATATGGTTGGATGCAATAATAGAGCATCATGTGTTCAGTTATTAGATTTTAAAAACTTACATCTCTTGACATTACCATGCATGTATATCTATCAAGCTTGCATGTATGTAAGACAAAACTTGTCAGATTTTGAAAGACGACTAGACGTACATACCACGTCGCTCAATAAATCTCCGGTCTAACTAAGAAACACATTTATTTTTTTTTAGAAATTCGACTTTATTCATCAACATACTCTCCTTCAAAAGTGATACATTCATTCCAACGCTCCTCTAACTTTTCTATGCCTTCTTTGTAGAACGATTTGTATTTGCCCTCAAAATAGACCTCGATTTCAGCAATCACTTCTTCATTTGAGTCAAATTTCTTTCCCTGGAGCATCTTTTTGAGGTCTGCAAAAAGCCAGTAGTCGCTGGGGGCCAGATCTGGAGAGTACGGTGGGTGATGAAGCAATTCGAAGCGTAATTTATTTAATTTAACCATCGTTTTCATCGACTTGTGACACGGGGCATTATCTTAGTGAAAGAGCCCTGTTTTATTTTGCATGTGAAGCCGTTTTTTCTTGATTAGTACACTCAATCGATCCAATAATGTCATGTAGTATTCGCTATTGATAGTTTTACCTTTCTCAAGATAATCGATAAACAAAATACCATGCGCGTCCCAAAAGACGAATGCCATAACCTTGCCAGCTGACTTTTGAGTTTTTGGTCGCTTTGGTACGACTTTCACCAACTGCCCAAATTTTCGTGTAAAATTGTAAACATACTACCTCCTGATATTTTTAAGGTGTCAACTGTCTCACGCAACTTCACTTTACGGTCTTTCAAAACTATTTTGTGGACTTTTTTTATGTTTTCCGGAACAACTGCCGATTTTGGGCGACCAGAGCGTTCAGCATCATCGGTGTTTGTACGACCGCGTTTAAATCAGCATACTAATCAGTAATAGTTGATTTGCCTGGTGCAGAGTCTCTATAACGTTTATCAAGCCACTGTTTGGCTTCAACAGTATTTTTTCCCATCAAAAAACAATGATTAATCAACATACGAAATTCTTTTTTATCCAGTCTTTTGAAAATTACAAAACTGGAGTCACTAAAACCACTGTAACCTCTAAACTAATTGTCAGAATGTCATGAAATTTTCACACGTATCGTTTGAAGGTTGGTACTATCCAGAAATCATATGGGTCAACAGTGTTGCCATATATATGTCAGACCGGAGACTAATTGAGTGCAGTGTTACATATAATGCAAGAAATAAAAATATTTTAAAAATACCTTTATTCAGATACGCCAAAACGGCTAACAATCCAACTATATTATCAAGTAGAATGTATAATGAACTACCACATAAAAGATAGTAAAACTAATCCAATATTTAAAAAAAAGTTGGCAGATTTTTTAGTAGAAAAATATTATTAAGTATAATCTAAATGAGTATCTCTTACGAAACTAGAAAATCATCATAGTCATCGTCCGGAGAAATGTGACTTTGACCGCCGAAAATTGTAATTGACGTCAATGGCCGGACGATTGGCCATTAATTTTGTCGTCCTTGTCCGATTTCGGTCATTGACTGTAACATGTATAAATTCGAAAAACGATTCAACGGGCCCTCGATTGAGGCCCACATTGCTTTCCGGGACACGACACTGGTGTCGTCATTAGCGTTATAGTAAATCTGCCCTTGTGTATGAGCTCATAGAAGCTCTGTAAGTAACCTGTTAAGGTAGTAAAAATTACTACCTTAAACAAGACTGTTATGATATTTTATATTTAAAAGATTATTGATTACAAAAATTATTGCAATCCGGGTTTTTTTACGCTTTGTGTGATCGAAATAGTATTTTTTCAGACACTCAGTACTCACAATTCAGTATTTTTTATTTAAAATCATCACATATACATAAGTTTTTTGAAAATACATTCTATATCCCCGTATTCAAATGTAGACAAAAATGTAAATGAGTTATCGTCGAGTTAGAATTGCTAATACCAAACTCAAAGCATTCGTTCAAAAACTTGTTCACGTATTTGCACATAGCACATCTTCCACCTCACTAAATCTAAATATTCTTTTATAACGTTATAAAGTATATTATTAAACAAATATTTGACACATAATAATTGACACATAAGATAGAGATATCAAATACTAGAATCGATTTTCTATAGACATGGTGAAAAAAAAAAACTGATTTTGTCTCCTGGATAAAACTACAGTGGCTTTATTTACCACAGTGGCAACATACAAGAAATGTCCGCTGTTTTCTGGAAAGCTTCAAATATGCGATATACGAATATAAATATTCACTTTATATAAATGAATGAATTTCAAGACGTCTATTATTATATTAGGTCGTCAAGGATGAAATTTGTAGAAAAAAATGCAAAGTTGGTTGATAACTTACAAATATAAAGAATTATTTTATTCATCAAAGTATGCACCCATATTGTCTATACACTTTTGTTATTTAAGCGGCAGGTTGTTTAGACCGGTGGTATAAAACCCTGGCGGACGAGAGTCAATGAATTCCTAGAAGGCCAGTTTTACAGCATTATACGAATTAAACTGTTTTTCTATTAAAAAGTTGTCCAAATTGCGGAAGAAGTGGTAGTCAGTGGGGGCTAGGTCTGGTGAGTATGAAGGGTGATGTAAAAGTTCCAACTCCAATTCCTGTAGTTTTGCCACAGTCATTTGTGCAGTGTGTGGTTTAGTGTTATCATGCAATAAGATAGGAGTCGTCCTGTTGACCAATCTAGGCTGTTTTTCTTTAAGTTTTTGCATCATTTCGTCCAGTTGGTCTCAGTATATTTCTGCTGTGATCGATGAGCCAGGTTTTTTTTTCTTGTTTGGTTTTTAAGTTATCTGTACGAAATTTGGCGAACCAATTTGATATTGTCTGCTGCGTAGTAACACTAGAGCCAAATACACTATTAATGTATCGCGCGGTCTGCGATGCCGTTATTCCACGTAAGAACTCATACTTCATAATAGTGCGAATTTATGAACGTTCGATTTTCAACAAAATTAATTTAAAATTAAAGTTTTTGATATTTTTTAGAGCATACAATGATTTCTTTAAACAGGCAAGATGTGTAACTTTCCAACAAAAAAGAAAAGGAAAAAAAAGCAGAACGGTAAAATATTAAGCCAATGTCAAATAATAAGCTGTTAAATTTGGCAATATTATTAACTACAAATTTCATCTTTGACGAGCTGATAGTTCCTACAAATTTTTTAATATCTGTGAAAATTCGAAACAAATGGCGTCCCATCTAGGGTTCTTTCCTGACGCCTTCATAGAGAGTCAAATTTGGGATGTCCCGTAAAATTTGGAAAATTGGTTACCGTAGAAAAAACTCTCGTATTTTAAACAATATTCTGTTTAAATTTCGATGAACAGTTTATAATATTAACAATTAATATGCAAACCTATGGGACAAATATCGAGCATTAATATATATGCACGTTTCTAAAAAATGTACCTGAATAATAATAATAATTAATTCCTGAATTAATTTAAACGTTCTAAATAAATAGTTAATTCCAATACATAGAAAATATTACAATTTAATTTAAAGCAATAAATATAATTTAATTTATTTCGTTGTTTTCAGTTATTTGAAACATTAAATCCATAAAATTCCTGCACATGTACAATTTTAATAAAATACAGATATTTCCGGTTTATTATTATGCATTAACATGGAAATAAAAGAATAAATTCAATATGGTGATTTTGGAATACACTCGTATTTACCCAATTGTTTCAATAGCTACATTTCCATTTTCACTGATAAAAAACAAAAGAACAGTTTATAATTAAGCCAGATATTTTTTGTAATAACTGCTATTGTAGTGTTTTATATTTTACAAAGGTTTTTTTTTACAAATATTATCTAATTTGATAAAATGGTAACTATTAGTTTCATTACAAAAAGACATATGTAAAAAAAGCACATGGCTGTTCAGTAGAAATTAAAAGTGTAGTAAAAAAAGCTAGTAAAGGTAATTAAATTTAATTATGCTTACCAGAAATCAATATTTTTTCTTCAAGAACGGTTCTTCGACATTTTGCGGCGAAAATACACCGTTTGATTTTACGATACTTCGTCTATTTGTACAAGGGCTATTTTTTTCAAGTTCTTAACCTTTTTAAAATCCAGCACCCCCTTGAATCTGAAAAAAAGCTCTGGCATCCCCTTGAAAAATGTGTTTCTATTTTTATTTAGAAAAAGACATTTTTTGCAAGATAATATATTTATTGCATAAACAAATTAGTACATTTACAATACATACTATGTTACCTATTACATATAAAAAAATATCTACATTTTTAATGGCTACGTTGTTGTTGTTTGTTCATAATTATCCTTTTAAAACGAGGCTCTTTTTTTCGAGACACGCGACACGCCTAAGACATCAGATGCATTTAAGCGATTTCAGACTTTTGTTTTGATGTGTAAAAGTGATGAAAAAGTCATTTCACAATGGTAAGTGGTGGCAAATGGTAAAAGTGTCTTTAATGCTGCTTTTGCCAATTCTGGATAAAGTTCTAACTGCGTACACCAGAAAAACTGTTCTCAGTCAAATTTCAAATTTTTTCAAAATCAGTTTTTCAAATTCCATTTCAATACGTGCATTAGCTTGTATTGCGATAATATCGTCTTTTAATAAAAGGTTTTCGTTCATTTAATTTAGGTCAAACAAAAATGGATTGAGTATCCATCTATTAATTTTGCCTATATTTCCCGTCGAAAAGTATCCACCAAATGATTCACTTAATTGTTGGTGGTGAAATTTTAGGAGTGGGAGAGAATACAATATGGCATATTTCTCATAAGCGGTTAGGCGGTAATTTTCATTAAAAATTTAGAAACTTCTCTCGCACTCCTAGAAATGCTCTTTCGCACCCCCAATGGTGCCCCCACTCCCGGTAAGGAACCACTGCGGTAAGTTAACAAAAACAAATAAAGGTAATAAGAAAATATTTAATATACATAAGAGTTACTCATACATCTAAATTATTTCTCAACATTAAGTCATTTGTCGTAACGGGGAAACAGTTTTTGTATAATCTTCTCATATTGTTACCACCTGGGTTCTCAGCCAATCTTGCACATTGGTTTTCTCCTCATTAGTGCTCATTAGTGCTGAACCGCTTCTTTCCCAGCCACACGGTGCCAAATCCGGGCTATAGGTCGAGTGGCCGAATATCTCCAATCCGAAATTCTTTAGCAATTCATTTGTTTATGCAGTATGAGGGCGTGCATTGCCATGAAGAAAGGCAATGCCTGACGATAACATTCCTCTCTTTTTGTTCTGTATTGCTCTCCGTAGACATTTCAAGGTTTTACAGTATAATTCTCGATGAATTTCTGCCGCATTGTTGCCTTTTGCTTATAGAAAATGTATCACAGTGCGAATCTCGCATGCGGCGGGATTTTCGATTGTAGTAGCCATGATAAAACAATGCTTACATCAAAACTACGGCAACTGAGTTTCAATTGCCAACCTAACGGGACAACACCTTACATTAACTTTAAAACAGACGACCACGAATCAATCGTTCTAATAAAAATATACGGCTCGTAACTGCTATGTTAGTGTAAGTCTTGGAAAGTTCGACCAAAAAACGGACCTAAATTTGGTATATTAAAATCATCTTTGCACAAATATTGACGCTTTGTTTATATTGTTACATGGTTACAATTAAGTAAGAGATTAATTTGATTGTGCTTTCAAATATTTATTAAACTACTTAAACATTGGACTTATATTCTAATCGATTAATAATTTAACACTTAAATAATTAATACCACCAGACACTACACTTATAAACCACAGTTAATCAACTCTTCCAGGTATATCCCCGGGTAATCCAGATTAGTTTAGGTATTTGATTAAATATCTAAAACTAAATCAGTCAGACACTGTATCAAATTCCACTAACTCCGTAACTCCACTTGAGCTCAATCACTTATCTAATTCTACTCAGTGCATGGAAATGACTTATTGATGGCCTTGACTTGCCCGCTGAACAGTGTTGAATCCAAGTTTTTCTCCGAGGGGGAAATTACATGAGCCAGGGAGGAACTATATGTCGTTATTACTGTTGACGATGCTACATACTTAGATATTGGGACTCATCTATTAGTCCAATTTATAACTCAGATATACACTTAATGACAGAGATATCTAGATAGTTTATTGTAGATGGTTTGGACATTTTTTTGTTTTATTTACTTAGGTTAACTTCCAGCTTTATCTTGTTCGGTGGATTTGTTAGGAATTTGGAGGAATCAATGAAAGTTTGCTGTTGAGGTGCTAGCGATCATTTAGTAAGCATAACCATAATATTTGTCTTCTGTTTTTAAATGAATAGAGAATTTGCGAACAGTAGAACACGCACACGTACGTAGTGTAGTAACGTGCATAATGTTACATGTTTATAGGATTTCGCAAATAGTATAATATGTAGTGGTCATATTATCTTGGGTTTCAATAAATTATTTTATCCAACACAATATTGTAAAGAAGATTTGTTTATGTATAAGGGTGATTTTCTATCAGTATCAACTGTTCTTGTGACTCGTGCTCGTACGTTTTCTCTGCGTAAGCTCTTCTCTTTTTTGTTTTTTCTCTAGTTCTTTCACAAATCTCGTCGTTTTTCCTCGCTGTTTCTTCTACAATATTTTCTCCAGATATTACCTTAATAATGGATATACAGTTATGTTATCTGGAGAGTCTCTTGTAGACGAAAAGATTACCTTCAACGTGTTCAACAAACAAGTATGTTTCAAGAAAAGGCAACTCCTGTGCCACTTATAGATACATTTTCGGCCGACTTCTAAGATGATGAGAAACTGTGAAAGAGCAAGTTTCAGTTTTAATTTGTAAATCGTACGGTTGAATGTATTTGCAAAATATATAATATCACAAATACAAAAAATAAAGAGAAATATCCTTGTCACAATATGAGAAACTATAGTGGGATGTCTGTATTTGTCAGTCAGTTTAAGGAATTTGGAGTCACTAATACAAAGACTGCTCCATAGAAGCCTCTATTGGTGTGTTCAAACACGATGGTTTCATTGACTGATGTTCTGTCCCACAGTCGCAATTTCAAATCTGCTACTCACCCCACCTAGACAGATATTCGCCGATTTCCCCGTGGTCGTTTCTAACTCTATCAAATATACCCATGTCTTCATAGGATGCTCGAATTCATTCAGGAGTTCTTCAAGGTTTAATAGAGAGTGACTAGAGGCCTCAGCCCAGCTACGTCGGTCTTCTTCCCTACGTTGTTAAAACTCGTCGCTTCGTGACTCGTTTTAATATAATAAGGCCTTTTGTCGCACTTGTCGATTATAAAACTCGTCGCTCATCTTTTTTTAACACTATTTTATGGAAATTCCCCCTGCAAATGTCTTAAGTTTTATCGTTAATTCACCTTAAATACTAAATTAGTTTTCTTCTGTCAAGAAATACGTTCAAAAAATTTGACAGCTGTCACCTTTTGAAATCTTGTAAGCATATTTTTGTCTCAAAATGATCCAATAATGGCCCAGATTCTTTGAAAAATGTTTTCTGATGCCTCAAAATATTATCTCGCACGTCAAAAAAGCTATCTTGAACCATTATCACCACTTAACACTTTGATTAACCCTAAAATTTTTAATATATATAAATCTTTTTTTAACACTATTTTATGGAAATTCGCGCTGCAAAGGTCTTAAACTATATCGTTAATTCACCTTAAATCTTTAATTAGTATTCTTCTGTCAAGAAACACGTTCAAAATGTGAAATCTCGTCCCATTTTAAAATGCAAAAAATTTGACAGCTGTCTCCTTTTGAAACCTTGTAAGCATATTTTTGCCTCAAAATGCTCAAATAATGGCCCAGATTCTTTGAAAAATGTTTTCTGATACCTCTAAATATTATCTCGCACTTCCAAAAAGCTATCCTGAATCATTGATTCTCGCCGTAGATATTCTGGACCGGCCGTCTTGTATTAAGAATATTTTTGAATTGTCGTCTGATAAAACCTGTCCGTGCCGATCAATGGTGACTTTGATTGGACACGGATACGAGGAAAAAATGCATGATTTTTATCAATAAAAATTATTCAGTACCCCCTGTCGAAATAAAATTAAACCTAAGCACTAAAAAAATATCACCCGGATAAGACGGCGCTTCATTTTCCTCTCTCCGCGATACCGGAAAAATGAAGATACACCAGAAATTGAACAGAACATACACCACACTTGTACAATATAATAGTAGAAGATACTCAGCTAGTGCATGATCCAACCATTCTGCCAGGTTTCTTTTGCGTTGAGGTTAATTAAAGTGGTAGACTATGTTGTCATAATTGATAGGCGGCAGGATTTAAATCTATAAAACTCTACACTAGTCCGGTCACCAGTTATAGGATTTCATCATTTTCAATGATTTTTTCATATACACAAGAGTGCCGACACACGGTAGCTGGATATGAACGAGAATTGGTAACTCGTAGGTAAAGTTTCTCTTACTTGACTAAAGGCTTTAAATGATTATAATCAGTTAAATATACTGATTACTACGCCCCCTACCTTTTCAACATTAAATGCAACTTGGTTCACATCATATTATTAACGAGTAATTGCCTAATGGAAACCTAGCACCCTTATTATAAACACTGTAATTCTCCAATTTTCTAAACTGCATAATACCGTCATTTTCATAAATGTAATGAAACTTAAATGAATAATTTACAGATATTGCATAAGAGTTTATAAAATTACACAGAATAATTTACAAGTTTCACGTCTGTGTTTGGTCGTAGTTATTACTTTCAAGTGTATATTGCAAAATAGGAACACTGAACGTTAAGCGCGATAATACATAGTGCAAATATCAAAGCTATAAATTTAATTTATGATCCTATACCGGTAGGTATATGTGAATGCAAATCTGAGTAATATAAAACCTATTCGCTTTGCAATATCCCTCAATTTATTATTAGAATATAACTTTATAACGTTTGAAAACATATTATAAGTCGTATTTCTCAGTAAGGTAAATCTTATTTTCAGCCTGCAAGATAAAATCAATTTGGAAAATAGAATGTTAAATGAAAACATATGGTTATATTTCACAGAATATTTTGTATTATGGTCGACAATTTTGGCTCTCGCACATGTCAAAATTACAGTTACGAAACTGCAGTCAGTAAAATAAAATATTTGAAATGTTGTATATCCGACATTGCGTTTAGTATGAGTTTCAAAGTTCGCTCAGCACTCGCTCTACTCTGTACAACTCGAATGCACCCACTATGACAAGTATTTGAAATATATTTTATGCAACCAGAACAGAAAATGTGAATAAATGAAAGCAATTAGATATATATACAAAAACACATATACATACATTACGCTAATGCAATTTTTTTTGGAGATAAATGGAAAAATATTAAAAAGAAGCGGAAGGGGCTAAATATATGGGAAATTGTGGGGTTGATAATGTACCACCTTTTATTATTTCTTGGGCAGAAATTTGGCGAATGATTACACAGCAAATTTGGAATAGGGATTCGGCTAAATTTAGCTTGAAGTATTGAAGACTAAATTTGTTTTCTTATTATTCCCTCTTCACATAAACAACATGTATCCTATTATACCAATTACATTATTACATTAAATATTATACAAAATAAAATGCAATATGCTGTTCACTTTTGTAACGACAAACTCGATCTGGTTATTTTGGTTACTTTTATAGTGTATTACTGACTTTAAATGTCAATTAAAAATATTCCTTACACTGTAAAACCGACTTTAGGTTTCTAGGTTATGATCATCATAATTAAGAAACCATTTTTCATTATGACATAGGTATGTCAAATGGATCGAAATTTAAAGAAAGTGACATTTTTTAACACCAACATGACAAACTTTCAAAGGTGCAAACTATTAACATCAAAATTTCCTCATAGTTTGTTGTTACAAAAGTGAACAGCATATACATTTTTATATTATGTATTTTTGTTTATTATATTTTATCAAAATATTTCATTAATAATTGTAATATTTTTTTCTATTACCTATACGAGTAATAATCGAAAGTTGGATGAAATAAATATCTATAATATAATACGCCAACCTGTGTCCTTGGCTGCGTGGGTGCGTGGAAGATGTCTGAAACAATTGAGCGATGTACCGAAATGTAACGATTATTATATATTAATTTATGTATTGGACAGTAGTGTGCTGTGAATTTTTGTTTTGAGTGTTGACAATAAATTAGTAAAAATGACAGTTGTGTTTTTCATTAAAAAATCACTTCACAATTATTAATTTAGTTGTGAAATACACGGATCGGTTTTTTTACTAAACAAAACACAGAAAAACGTTATCCTTCCATGATATTCACATATCAGTTTATTTATCACATTAAAATATCATTTACCTTTTAGTTTATGTTAGATTCACCTTAAAAGCACTATCTTAGGTTATGGTTGATAACTGTTTATTTTATTTTTTTATAAACCACCTAAAAATAAATTGTATTTTAACTGTTCTGTGCAGGGCCAGGAACAGTGATTCACCTTAAAAGCACTATCTTAAGTTATGGTTGATAACTCTTTTTTTTTTTATAAACCACCTAAAAATAAATTGTATTTTAAAAGTTCTGCACAGTCCCACCTGTTTAGAATCTCTGTATATTGAACAAATGACGTGTGTGTGACGCATGCGTAGTGTTCAGTGGGATATTGTAAATCTACCCCCAAATGTAAACGCAATACATATATTGAAGCGGGCAAACAATTAAATTTTACTGTGCAATAGTTTCTCACGATTTATTTCAAATTGATTTGAGATATAGTGTAAGTACGCTTTTTTCAGTGTGCCCTTTTTGCCGTGTGTGTATTTTTGCCGTGTGCCGTGTGTGTATGTGTGCTGTTTTCCTTGTGCGTATTAATCCGTGTGCATTTTTTCCGTGTGCGTATTTTTATATTATATAAGAAAATGGAAAATTAATTTTAATAAATATATTTTAAATTTAACGTCTCAAATCATTTTTAGTTTTAACATTATAAATATAATGCACTGAGTGAAAATTAATCGTTTTCCCATCTTAAAAAGTTAATGAATAAATAATTCGGAATAATACTCATTATTTGTCCAGTTTTTAATAATACGCGAAGAGTTGATTCAATTTGAATTGGATGAAGACAGATGAATGAGACAGATTATATCTCTTATACTATTGTTACTTTTGTAAGGAAATACAAGATCTGGTTATTTGGTTCCTTTTTAATAGTACATTATGATCAAGAAAATGCGTCTAGCAGGCCTTGAATATACTTATTTTAAATGGTACGTTGTCAGTTCTGTGCCCTTTCTGGTTTTTGAGCAATTACTTTTGTTGCTTGTGATCATAATCTGCATTTTTCGATAATTATAATACAAATATAATATATCTTTATATATATTTATTTTGAATAAAACCTCAAATTCTCACGTCAAATGTGAGGTAAATGATACCGGAGAAGTGACATTGCCAACGTAATTTAAAAATAAATAAATTTCAAGGCTCTTTAGACGATTTTTTTTTTTTCGATCATAATGTATTACTGACCTTAAATGTCGTTTAAAAAGTCTTGACAATGGTGGAAAATTATATGATATGTTAATAATGTGGCATTTTAAATAATATTTGTAATACCAACATGACACGATTTTAAAGGAGCAAACTATTAAAATCTAAATTTCCTGTCAGGGTGCTTTTACAAAAGTGAGAATACTAATCTTTTATCTATAATGTTTAAATTAAAATTAAAAAGAGAGGATTAAGAAGGCGGTTATCCGGATAAATAATCATAAATAAATAACAGGATCTCAATACCGAGATAGGCGTATACGGGACAGAGAAGGTAAGTTCTCCGTTTCTAGACCACCGACCATAGATATGAAGGCCACGTAGTCAGTGCAACGTTTCCATCGGTTCTATTATACCTCTATAAACAGATACTCATTTTAAGTATTAAATACTTGAGGTTAAGTCGTCCCCAGAGCTGACTGCACAATTTCGGAAGATAAAAATCCGAAGGAGGTGGGCGAATTCGAACCCGCGTACCTGTGCTCCGTAGACAACCATCTTACCACGGTGCCACGGCAAATATTTATATGTTATTCGGATAAAGGATAACATATAATAATACTTATATATAAATACTTTTTCAGTTAATTTTATAGAGATAATCCCAACATTGATTGTGTGTGAATATATTTGTGAACCACCCAGTTTCTTTGCATAACTTATACTAGTTCACGTGAGTAGAATCCAATAAAGTGCACTCCAAACGTTAATATATAGATATAAGGAGGCTCCAAAGTAATCTTCCGCAATATCATTTTAAACCCTCCTATAAGCCTAATATTCCACTAACAAATTAATGCAGATCTGAATGGCTTGTCGTAGATATTGGGATTAGACTTGCAATATATATACTAAACCTGTATAAAATCAAATTATGAATTTGTTTTCTCATCAAAAAAGTCCATCAATTGAAAACAATTTAAAAACGTAATCAAGCGGAAAATATTTTTAAAAAAGCTAGTCCATTAAAATTTTACGTGGTAAATGAAACAGAAAATGTGTATATTACGATTGTGGGGGAAATAAAACTGAAATTATATTAAATAAAACATAAATTCATAAAAAAATCTTTCATACAGTGCAAGTCGATTGATTAAATCAGTAGGTTAAAATTAAACCAATTATAAATGTTCAAAACACATTCCAGAATTAAATGAGTGAAATTTGCCATCATCTTATTGAAGTTGCTGAACCGAGAAAAAAAGTAAAAAAAAAAAACAGAAAATAATAATTTTAAAAATTACATTACTGAGAACCAGGGCTGATGGAAGTGTTTTTGGTGGCCCTAGGCAAGACAGAATTCGTCGTTCTCTAAATATAATTTAGTGGAGGTAGAGTGTTCTTTCCACTAGAGGCCGGCGATGTCACATGCGCAGAAACCAGAATTCATACAGTCACTTCGTTGTTAAGCAACGGACGTAGAATCGCATACGTCGTATTGCCATTGGTTAGACGTCATTATTGGACACATTTACGATAATATCATTGATTTGTTCTAGTGGGAAAAACACTGTCTTATAAAAATAGAATTTTTACATGCTGCACATAAATACATAAAAGTCATAATCTCATGGCCTTCTGGCGCCCTCCTCTCGTGGCTCAACGGTCGTCTAGACTTGACAAGGTAAAATCGGCCTTGCTGAGAATCATACTAGAACTAATGCCTCATTTTCATACAGGCGTTGGAAGTGTGGTACAAGAAGTTCACCTAATAGGATCGCTTAATTTTGAAAAAAAAAGTTCCGTGGTGAGGTCGGTGTTCAAGCGTGGTTGCTATAAGTTTGCAATTTAAAACCCAGTACAGCAACCCAGACCAAATATAAGATGCCTGATCCGTCTGTTGGTAAGTACCAAAACAGTACATTCATTTCACCTATCCTAATGATGAACCCTGGATCAAACTCACGCTTAGTACCCGAACTTGTCAGAAGGGAAGATAATATGAAAATAATAAGGAAATGCTGGGAAGAAAGAATGAAGGAAGAACAACTAGGTGAATTGTCGGTATGGGAAGAGACAAGAAAAGAGTACTTTTGGAAGGTGTGGAATGGACATAAGAGAAGCAGAGAAAAAGAGAAATGGAGGAACAAATATAGTAGAAGAATTGAGAGGGAGGGATAAGGAGGTACAGGAACAGGAAAGAACAGACATAAATAGACAAATCGCGGAGTGTGAAAAGATATAAAGAGATAAGAGTGATCAGATTACTGAGATACTTGAAGGAGAAAAGAGGAAGATCAGGGAGCAGAGTCAGGAGGATAGCGAGGCTAAGGTGTGGCAATGAAGAGAGGAACAATAGGTACTGGGCAAAGCCAGAGGACGAGCTCTGCAGAATGTGCAAGGAAGAAGAGGAAACCTTGGAGCATTTAGCTAAGAGTTGCAAGGAAATGACAATCTAGGAGGAAGAGATAAAGGAACTGATGAGTGAGGAAGGCAAGAGAGAAAGATGGGTGAGAGAACTGGAAGAAAGAAGGAAGGAGATCGGAGAGGGGGCCGGTATGAGAAGAAGAAGAAAGAGAGGGACACTGAAGGAAGAACAATAAATGAGATAAAAATATTGTAAAATTATCAAATGTCAAATATTGTACGTTATTTCGTTATTGATTAATATCTTAAACGTCGCAAGTTCTAGGGTAATATAGAATTATATATAATACCCAAACTGCTTTAGTCAGAAATCTCACTTCAGTTTGAGATTATAATGTACACTTAATCACAGGTTCGCTACATATTTGATATCAACAGTGCGATATTTAGTCGCGAAGCATGAGCTCGCTACAATATCCTGAAATAGATCATCTGCTGCTTCAAGATGTCCTTTCACGACCGTTAAAGATCCTTTTACGTGGCAACTGTGTTTGTTGATTACTACTATCTAGCTCTACTCTATTGCTATTGGAGATGGCTACATAGCAGTGCAAATGTATAAATTTGTTAAATAAATGTTAAGTGAAAAAAAAGTGCTAATTATTTCATTTATTAAACCTTCACATTTTACAACCATATTGCTCGCCATCGACCCATCGTCAACCTAATGGGCCAGACAAACATGAGAAATCTCAGTCAAAAGTAGAAGAAAATATGTTTCAATTTGGAGACTGAATTATCATTCATAAAAGTCGTTAATGGAAATTAACTCCATAGAAAATTGTACCATTTGTTCAAGTTTAATTTGTTTTTCTTTCTTATTAATTAAATTTAACTGAACAGATTTTTTTTGTGGTTTTCTCCTTGGAAGAATTTAGTATCCCCAGTAAATTTATCAAGAGAATAATGGCGGGATCCATAATCAGTGCGAAATTAGGAAATCTTTTGTCACAGCCTTTTGAAATTCATACCGGAGTAAAACAAGGGGATACTATCTCAGCTTTGCTGTTTGACCTCATGTTGGAGATGGTGCTAAAAAAAGCTCAAGTTACCAACCATCGCGGTCTTCAACCCAATGGGTACTACAAGATTTGGAGCTGCTGATGAGCGAAATATTATTTCAAATAACGTTAAACACATAATATACCTATCTGAGCTTATTGATGTCGAAGCTCGATGAATTCTACGGAACTCATCAGAAATCAGGTGAATCTGATACAGCAGGAAATTACGAACATAATTAGAGCGGCTACTCCATCGTATTTTGCACTTGGTCCACCCTTCAAAATGAAATTCCTATCTAGGAACACCAGGGAAAGGTTTTACCAAGCTATCGTACGTCCCATAATTATGTAAGGAGAGATCGGCAACACCTCATAGCTTTCGAAAATAAAATGTTACGCCAAATCTTTGGTCCCATTAAAATTAATGGTGAATGGAGAATCCGTACGAACAAAGATATCCAACAACTGTACTCAAAGCCAAATATCAAACAAGAACTGAGAGGTAGACGATTACAGTGGATAGGACACGTGATGAGGAGGAGGCAGGACAGAATGGTTAGGAGGATACGGGAGGGAAGATTGAATATCCATCAACTAGTGGGAAGAACTCGTAAAAGATGGAGAGATAAGATAACTGAAGATCTAACAAGAAATGGTATACAGGACACATGAAAAGATCTGACAATTAACAGATCAAGATGAGGGAATTATGTGAGTGAGGCCATAAGACAACACGACTGACAGTACTCAAAGAAGAAGACGAAGGTTTTCTCCTTAGGTATTTTCGAATTCTGATAAAACCGGAGCCAATCAGAGCGCAGAGCCAGCGATAAGCCTTCACCGAACTGGACCAATGAGAGAGCGGCATCGGTCAAGCGACGGACACCGAACTTCGTATAAAAACACAGCGCTTTACTGAAGCAGGACCGTACCGGTCGTTGCGATAGTAATCCTGCTCAGTACGAGAGGAACCGCAGGTTCGGACATTTGGTTCACGCACTCGCCCGAGCGGGCGGTGGTGCGAAGCTACCATCCGTGGGATTATGCCTGAACGCCTCTAAGGCCGTATCCCGTCTAGTCACAGGCGGCAACGATATCTGTCGGAGCCCCGTGCGGGTCGAAAGGCTCAAAACAATGCACACGTTACGATGCGTTAGGCCGGCGGCGCTCGCGCCGTCGGTCGCACGAGCCCTATTTGCGGCGCGCGGAGCCCGGGCGGCGGCCGGATCTCCCGGTCATGTCCGTCCGTCCGCAAGCCGTCGAACATGGGTAACCGTTTGACGATTCGACGTCGGGGCTCGGAATTGTCTGCAGACGACTTACGTACCTGGCGGGGTGTTGTACTCGGTAGAGCAGTTTCCACGCTGCGATCTGTTGAGACTCAGCCCTTAGCTTGGGGATTCGTAAAATTAAAAAAGATATGCTGATGACACAGCATATCTTGCAAGATCTTTAGGTCCAGCACTGATCACTCGAAGACTCCAGCAGGCCTGCGAGAGTCTCGAACACTGGTGTACGCGATGGCGCGTCGCCGTGAACGGTGCGAAATCTAAAGCCATGTTCTTCTCCATGAAAAAGAGAATTCCGTCGGGTACGGTTAAACTCTTTGGAGAAGACATTCCTTGGTGTGATAGTGTCAAATATTTAGGGCTAATATTTGACCCTAGATTGACTTGGAAGAAGAACTTCTCTTACTCCATAGCCAAAGCCTCTCGTGCCAAAGGAATGCTCTCTCCGCTTCTATGCAGGAAGAGTTCCCTCAGCATCTCTAACAAGACACGGATCTACAAATCCGTGATTCGACCTGTCTTGACCTACGCTTCTAGCGTCTGGGCTTATGCCAGCACCGCTCAGTTAAAGCGGTTGCAGACATTCCAGAACAAGTGTCTGCGGCAAATCTCTGCCGCTCCTTGGTTCATACGGAATGATGACATAAGTCGAGAACTGGGTGTACCGAGCTTGAATGAGTTTTTCTGCGCTAGCGCGGAGAAATTCTTTCAGAAAGCAGAAGATCACGCAAATGCTACTATAGCATCTGCGGTTGACTACGATCCAGCCCTAGTATGGAAGTATCGAAGGCCTCGATGCTTCCTTAAGGACATCTAAGCACGACTTAGCACCACAGGCCTGAGGATCAGGCCAACCCTATTATCATCAAACACCGCAAGACACGTGTTGAGGGCTTCAGCCCGGTACACATCCAGAGGAAAGACTAGAAGCAGGACCAGTACCCAACGAGTCTTCAATGAGTCTAACCAGCAACGAAAGAATATCTACCTACAATATACTAGCAGCAGTTGAGTGAGTAAACGAAGAATATTTGTGTACAATACAAAAGAATTTCTACACTCATCGTGTATCATCGATATATATAAAAAGAATTTTGCACTCACAGTAATACTTGCAAGTAACGCTGACGCCTTCAGCGGAACTTGTAACTATTATTGTCATCGCTCTCGTCTACACAGCACGCTGACCGTCTTTGACGTGTCTGTGTCCCGTTCGCTGACGGTTTAGCGGACCTTACCGATACGTAGCGTGGATACTTTTCACGAGACGTCTGCATTCATCGTTTTCACGTCACGTCCACGCCCGTCATCGTCTTCACGTCACGTCCACGTCCGTCATCGCCACGTCACGTCCACGTCCGTCATCGTCAAGCCACGTCTACGTCCGTAGCCGTCTTGCTTGCCGCCGTCCCGTTTGTACCCCGGCTACGAACGCACGGCCACCGCCGCCTTACGAAGCCGACTTCACCGCCGATACCTGTCGTCGCCCGTTCTGTAGTGCCGCTACAGAACGCTACGACCCGGACACCATCGTCGATGAGGTTTAGTGTGTACACGGCAGTTCAGCCGTCCACGCTGGCACCAAAGAAGAGGGGCACTGAATCGCGCCGTCGCCACGCCGCCGCGTGGAACTACAGACGGACCCTACGGCCCTACGAAGCGCCGAAGGCTTATCAGGGCATCGAGAAGGCCGTGAGGAAGGCGCTCTATAAAGCAGGTGACGTCAGGATTCGCTGCTTCCCGCCACCTACACCGTCACCGCCCAAAGCTGCAGCACGTCCGCTCGTATCGCTGTCACCTTTGACGATCACCACTCCGAACTTATCAGTCATCACTCCGAACTCAGCAGTCACCACTCCAAAGTCAGACCGTTCACCAGCCGCTCCAGCTACTCCTGGTGTTACTAAGAAGAACAAAAGATTAAGACGCCGCCTCTTCAAACTGTTCGGCTCTGCTTCGCCGCCCTAAACACTGTGTCGAGCGACAAATTCACGCGACGAGCGCCTATCAACGAATAGACCCGTCTTTTTCCTTTCTCTTCCTTACTTTTTTTTGTTGTTCATTATTGTCTATTATTCATTGTTACTATTTCTTATCATTACTGTTACTTCATACATTTCGTTATTGTCAATAAATCTGTTACATCCAAACTGTCCGTTTATTATTTTCAAACCCTGGGGAACCAAGTTTTATCTTTCAGGGTGTCTAGAGTCGACGTGCATAGTTCTACCTCGCTGCAACGTTAGCCGTAGCCGGTAGTAGTGATCACTCCCCTAAGGCTCAACCCCCTTGTCAGTCCCAACACCCCCTCCGTCCGATAATATGGTATATATTTACAGTTTTAATTAATTAGAATGATTTTATTTATGTAATAGTTACAAATTTACAAATGTCTAGTAAAATAAAGAATAATACAAAAAGTTTTAATTTAACAAAGACGTGGCTGTCAAAGATGGAACATGATAATGTTGTTTGTAATCGTCCCTTACGATGAAGTTTTGCCTTATTAATGTGCGGAATTATAAGAAGTCCCTTCTTTTGTTAGCATGATTGCTTCTAGACCAGTTGGCAATAATAGAAAAACATTGTCAAGGGTTTGTATTTTCATGCATTAAATGCATTTTGTACGCATTCAATCAGTTCGTCGATTGTATTCGGTGAAGCTATACGATGTAAGGAATATTAAAATCTAGACTATTTGGCGGTTGTGATTTAAGTCGATTTGGAACTTCTTCCTTGCAATTCAACACAATTTTGATTAAAGTTCACCATTTTGCTAGAACAGCGAGTGTCACTTTAATTTGTATAAAATACGCATTTTTTTTTTTTCTGTGAATTACTTTTGACATATGCAAAACTATTTGCGCACCATTTGTTTATTAGTTGCCTAGCAACCACTTATTTAGATATAAAAACAAAAAAATATCAAGATAATATTACTTTCGTTAATCCCATATTTTTTAGGGTTTTGTAGGTATGACTTACTGTACAGACTGTCTGTCTGCTGAAAAATGTAGCCAAATGGCTAAACCTAGAGAGTTGAAATTTGGAATGCTTATACAACTCTTTGACCCGCACATAGGAAAAATAAACATCTAAAAAACGTATCCCCCTAAAATTACAAACAAATTTCTGCTCATTGAAAAATTTTTTTTTTTAAATTCTGAATAGGGTATCAAATGAAAGATTAGTACGTGGGTACCCTTATTACGTGGATTAACGATCAAAATTTTATTTTTGCAAAATAAATTATTCAAACGCGATTTTTTCCAAAATTGTGCAAATACAATTTTGTCCCTCAACCTGCAGCCCAGATGGTTTAAACTAAAAATCTGAAAAAATTCTAAGTAATGTACATTTGTGTGAACCGGAATAGTACAACAGGAATTTTTGATCAGATTATGTTTTCGGAAAATAACGCATTTTCTGTGTTTTTTGCTTGACCACGTAAAATATTTAATAACTTACCTAAGACTTTGATAACATAATAGCTAGCATGCTGGCGTTCTAATTTGCAAACTGAAGTTCGCTCCGCTCTCAAGGCAAATTCATTTTTCTGTGTTTTTTGCGTTTTTATTTTGTTTGAATTATTTTTTCAAAATTGTAGTTATATTTGGGCAAATGTTGCATTTAATTTTTAAAAGTGTAAATTTAATAACCAGTGGAAATTGTTGAAATTTAATACACGAAATCAGAGGGGCGGGGTTATGACTTAAAACAACCAATGGAAGACATAGGCGTAATTTTCAAAATCTTAATGAACCTTGCTATATAAAAAAAAAAAAATACTGCACATATTTAGAAACCTAAATAATGGTATTAAGCCTCCAAGTTAAAATTAACAAAAAAAAAAAAAAATTAACATAAAATTTGTTTTGGCATCCCAAATAATCATCATTCACTTACTAAATATCTGCGAAACCCTGAAATGTGTGAAAACGCACTATGTTTAAATTTGTTTACTTACGCAATTTGTTTACTTTATAATAAATATAATTAAGAAACGTGAAAAAGCTAATTGTAACCATGATGTGTTACCTAAATAAACATACACAACCATTTATGTCCTTGCATACTGCATACTATAATATAATTCTATGTGATATAGATGACAGTCGTCTAGCCAAGTTTAACAGACGCAGTGCTAACCGCATTACTGCATAATTTGTTTTAGGTCACTAGTTTCAGTTTCTGAACTATTTGAAGTCAGTTCTAAAAGCAACATTGAAACTAAACCCGACATTTCTATATCTCATTAACTGATTAGCTACAAACGATGCAACTATTCGGAAATCTGCATCAACTTAAGAAGATTTATTGCGAATTAGTTTATTACCATTTAAACTTAAAAGCATTTTACATTGATTAAACTCTAGTGCAAGTTTCAAAATCAAGTACTCTAGAATCAAGAAATTTAATGTAATGTGTTTGGAATACGAATTTTGTTGCGATTTTTTACATTTATTAAATTACTTAAATATTGGACTTATACACCAATTATCTTAGAAGATATTCATGTAAACAATCAATCACTAATCCCTACACTTAAGGGGGTACACCACCGTACAGTTTCTTATACAAAATTAACAATCTAAAATAAAATTAATAATCATTTTCTCACGACCGGGTGTATTTATTGTTTACTAGTGACCGGTTGCTAAAGTAAGAATTATCCCTAACTCTTTTTTTTTTATCAAAAGATAAAATCTTTTGTTTTTGAATGTTGTAATATATAAAAACAAATGATTTTAACTTGGGTTAGAGAAAACTATTACGTTAGCAACCCGACATAAGTGTTAGTTTATTATGAGCCGAGAGTTCCAGTTCCTAATAAACTCTCTAATAGTTATTAGACACATAATATATTTATCGGTGCTAATAAATTTATTGGTGATTTCCAAGTTACAAAATCCTTCTAATAGTTTATTAGCAACATAATTTTTTGTTTTTGTATTGGTATTTCTTATGAAGATAGTAACACGGTGCAAGAGGGATAGAGCTATACGTAAATTTGTAGAGCTTGTAAAGTCAGATGAAATTTTGACACTGAATATTTTGACATTAAATATTTTGACAATAAATAGTTTGACTTTACATTCAATGACATTACGTATATTTTTTGCGTTACTGTTAAAATGACAATTAAACGGCGTTCAACAAATTTTATCACATAAAAAGAGGACAATATATATATATATATATATATAGATAGAATTGAAGTTAATAAAAATAGCATTTTATAATACAAAAGTGAATGAAAATAAGAAGACAGCCATAATTTGCTTTATTTTACATTCCTTAAACAATATGAATTAAACTTATCAGCAATTTTCAGACACACATCTTTATTATTCTGCCAATAATTGCGTCTGTCTTCTTATTTTATATCAATTTTATATAAATAGTAGTGCTTAAAGTATTGTTTGTAATGTGTTGTAATCGTAATTGAAATATATACATATATAAAAATAACAGACAATGTTTATTAAAAAATATATATAATAATATATATAAAAATAAATATTTTGTTCTTTTTTGTTCTTTATATAACACATTTACAATAAATGCCCAAAATATTCTAAAAACCGTTGTCCATAATTTATAAATTCATCCAAACAGTTTGTCGATTTCGTCAAAATACAACTAAAATGTATATAAGACACTAAAATCACCATTATATAAATATTTAAAAACTACACATTCGTACATTCTTTTAAAATGATACTGTTTTTCAATTAAAATTGAAATATTAACACATTTTGCGAACTTGTTTTTGGTTATATGTCACTTTATTAAGCACTTCATGTTGCCTATAAGTTAATAGACAAATAAGCCTATTTATTAGCAACCTAATAACTATTTCGGGCTGGAACTCTCGGAAAAAAATTATGTTGCTAATAAACTTATTGGACAGTTTATTAGCAACTGGAACTCTCGGCCCTAAGTTTACTAGGTTATTACCCGTCAACAATGACGGGTTTATAATATAAAAATTTCAATTGTTGGTCAAAAACCAAATACGCATAGTATTTTATTTTATTTTTTAGCGTATCTTAATTTCGTATAATTAACCAAAAAGTATACCACCATGTCAGATATTTAGCCAATGCCGGGAGAGGGTGTCACCTGTCAGCCAATCAAGAGAACCTTAGGAAAAATTAACGTCACAATGTTACCAACACTACATATAGACACTTGCTAATTATTATTGCACGATCATTTATTCATAAACTTTTTAAAACTAAAATTAATTTGAGACGTTAATTTATGCCTACGAAACCCTAGACATTTCTGTATGTAATTATATTCGTAGATTCTTAGAGAATAAATCTGCAAAATATTGTACATATCGGTCAAATGATATAACAGTGTCTGAAGTTTCTTTTTTATGCACACGAAACCCTAGACATTTCTATATACAATTATATTCGTAAATTCTTAGAGAATAAATCTGCAAAATATTGTTCATATCGGTTTTATATAGGCTTGTCTAGAGTTTCTCGTTTATGCCTACGAAACATTTCTATATGTAATTTTATCCGCAGTTTCTTAGAGAATAAATCTGCTAAATATTGTTCATAGCGGTCAAAGGATATATGAGTATCTAGTGTCTCTTGTTTATGCCTATGAAATCCTAGACAATTTTGTATGTAATTATATTCGTAGAATCTTATTAAATAAATTTCCAGAATATTGTTCATATAGGTCAAAGGATATAGGATTGTCTAGAGTTTCTTGTTAATGCCTACGAAACCCTAGACATATCTGTATGTAATTATATTTGTAGATACTTAGAGAATAAATCTGAAAATACTCTTCATATCGGTCAAAGGATATACGAGTATTCTAGGGTTTCATGTTTTTGCCTACGAAACTCTAGACATTTCTATGAGTTGTTTTATCCGCAGATTTTTAAATAATAAATCTGCAAAATATTTTTCATATCGATCAAAGGATATAAAAGTGTCTAGAGTTTCTTATTTATGTCTACGAAACCCTAGACATTTATGTATGTTATTTTGTCCGCAGATCCTTAGAGAATAAATCTGGAAAATATTGTTCATATCGATCAAGGGTTATAGGATTGTCTGCCAATCACGTAAACCTTAGGAAAAATTGACCTTACAGACGCTTGCTAATTATTGTATATATGTACGATATTGCTGCTCTAAAACAATAGTGAAATATCTTTAAAAAACTAAGTTTCTGAGATATTGCTGTTTAAAGTTTTACATTTTATAAAAACTTGGTTTAAGAGTCGAACTTGTAATTTTCAACTTTATTTTTTAATCTATATAATCTAACTACGACGTTAGATAGAAAACATATTTCTGGACCCAGTAATATGTAATGAGAAAAATTTTAAAAAAATTCAGTAGTGTTTTAATATGCCAAATAAGGTGAAACATGTTAGTTATTTCCAAATAGACAGCAAATCCTGTGCGGATTATGCGGATGTTTTGCGGATGAGGATCGGATGCGGATATTTTGCGGATGAGGATCGGATGCGGATACAGAAAAACGTATTCGCGCAGGGCTCTACTTATAAGCTGGTTCAGGTTAGATTATGATCGCAAAAAAGAACTCGAGTTGCTCGATTTTAGCTTAAAATCGAGATATAATATACTAAAATCGAGATATTTAAATAACTTTAAAATATTTAAAAGATTTTTTTTTAAATTTATTTAAAATTTATTTTATTGATTAGTTGATTTTACTCGGTAGTATAGTAAAATTTACTAACCATTCTTATATGTACCATATAATATACGATCGTATAGTAAAATATACAAACTAAGGGATATGAATAATTTCTATTTTTGTTAGAAAAATATATTCAATAAATTGTAACAAACAACTCAATTTTAAACAATCAATATTGAAATAGTAATAGATATTATATTTTTTGTATGTGATTATTGCTATTTATAAAATTTTTGAGAGCGCTCATTTTCACGGCTAAAAAGAATAAAAAATGAATTACGAACGGCTTTGTTACAAGAACGACTTACTAATTAGTCAATCATGTACATAGAACGTAATATCCTTCAAATATTAGACTTTGAGGACATAATAGAAGATTTTGCACAACAGAAATCCCGGAAGAAATCATCATCATTAACTTAAGTCCAATTGTCAAAATAGTAATCACTTTACTTATATTTGATTTGTATAAAGCTAACCATAATAACCAATAAAGTCACTAAATAAAAGTATATACTAATGTTTTCATTCATAAGACAGCCCTTACGTTAGCGATTTAATCTAGTTATATTTATTGAAATAAAATTAATTTTAAAAAAAGTTTATACATTTGAAAACTACGCCTATGAAGACATTAAATTTAGCCTAAATACGTCCTAACTCTACTTATAAATATTAAAAATGTTCCAATAAATTTAATTAAATAATTTAAGTACTTAATACCTATTAAAATTTTACAAATATTTTATGAGAGATTATTAATATGCATGTATTTATATGATTATTATACGGACATTTTTATAATTTCACCCATATTAAATATTTTAATTAATTACATATTAAATAAAAATGTTTGTTGCGAAAACATTGTACGCACGTTAAAATTTTGTCCACCTGTTTTACATATTAGTAATTAAACATATATTTAAATTATGCAAATTGATACAAACTTAAACATGTTTAATTTAAAATTGGTCAATAAATTAACGTTAAATAATACAACCTTGTTAAAAGCTTTAACATTGGCTACAATATATTTTATTAAAACATTTACATAAACCATTAAATATGTGACACAAAAAAAAAAAGTTTTAAAAAGCTTGCAGTATCGGAGAATCATTTAGGCTGCGGTTACATTGGATAAGAATTCGTGTAAATATTTGCTCTTATGAGTTTGCACGAACTCGTCTTAAGACATTAGAAATAAACAAATAAAGTTCATTCACAATAACTATGAAATTACGTCATACTTGGTTAATTTAGATGCCAATGTTAAGTTAAACATATAATGCATTTATTATTCGATTGTCGTAGCGAAATGTATAATTCTCGCTAAGTTTTCCGTTTTATTATTTTATTATTATTATTATTTTTTTATTATGATATTATTTTTTTAGCATTATAAATCATTTCGAAAGAACAAACTAGCGTACTTTGAATTCATTTATACGTTATACCACACCTTAGAATATTTCAAATTAAGAGGTGTGTAAATTTAGTAACCGGACTGATTTAAAAAATATATATATTCGAATAGAATTACAATTCAATATTATCTCCCTCAAAATAATTTCCTTGGGAAGCCACACAGCGCTGGAAATGGTTCTTCCAATCCTCATAGCAGTGCTGGAACTCGGATACTGGAATAGCTTTCAGCTGGTCGTTTACGGACGTTTGAATGTTTTCGAGTGTCCCAAAATGACGTCCCTTGAGGTGATTTTTCAATCTTGGGAAGAAGAGAAAGTCAGAAGGAATCAAGTCAGACGAATAAGGAGGCTGAGAAGCCACAGGAATGTTTTTACTGGCTAAAAACTCTTTTATTGAAATTGCTGTGTAACAAGGCGCATTGTCGATTTTTCTCATCCCCAATTAATTGGTCAAAATCTGATGAACGGTAGTGTGAGTCAAATTCAACTGTTCCTCGATCATTCTGACTGTCAACCATCGATCTGAACGCACAAGATCCCGGATTCTGTCGACATTGTCATCGGTTCTTGAAGATGCGCCTTTAACGCCTTCCGTTGCGTTATTCATCTTCAATCAGCTCTCTTCCTTCTGAAAATGTCTTAAACCACCAAAAAACCTGGGTTCTTGACAACATACTGTCTCCGTAAGCTTACTGAAATTTTGCAAAAGTTTCCGTTGCACTGCGTCCTAGTCTGAAGCAAAACCTGATACCATACCGCTGCTCGAAATGAATGTCGAGTCATTTTTAGAACGCACTAGAAAAAACTGTTTCACGAAAGAAATCGCTACGAACAATAAAATTACTCTAGCGCAGTATTTCCCAAACTTTTTCTTCCGTGACCCGGTAATTTTCACACTTTTTCTTCGTGACCCACTAAAATTTTTCCGCCTATAATAGCCCATAGGTAAGCTAAAACATATGGTTGTCCATACTGTTTTCATTTATTCACATAACAATTATAATAAAAAAGCATTAACCGTTACAAAAATTTATAGGAATTAAACAAAAATTATTAATGGGAACCAATAAATTATTAATGAGAAGTGTGGTGCTATTTATTTTTTACTAATAATTTCAGATTAGGAAAAAACGATGATAGCTTTATCCTTAGCTCCGGTTCTACTTCTAATCGGTATTGGTACTTATTTTTAAGGAAGACTAGTGTTGAGAAACCTGCTTCGCACTTATAGGTCGTGACGAAAGGCAGTAGAAATTTTATTGCGTTTTCCGCTATAACTGGGTATTCCTGACGACAATTTATCCCAAATTCTGTCAATGGTATTCTGTCGAAGTCGGCTTTCCATTATAAAATCAATATCTGAATCCTGCAATCCTGTGTCAGATCCTATGGTTACTGTAAAAGGGTTCCTAGACCATGCTTTGTTGCTGTTGTTGGGGGGGGGGGGAATTTACTGCAGACTTGTCTCCAGTCCTGCCAGATGTTCCTTGATAGTAGTTGAAATCTCATCCACCATGGTAACACCTAGGTTTCGCGAGTTTTTATGCGACTCGGTACTGGGTCGAGACCCACCATTTGGGAAACCCTGCTCTAGCGAGTAATTTTTGCTCCCCCAAGACCCGCGTTCCAAATGTTGCCAGATAAAACGCTATTTTGCCAGTCCGGTTACCTAATTTACTCACCTTGTGGTTCACATTGCTTGTGCATATAGTGTTTTTTTTTTTTTTTTTTTAGTATATATTTTTTTTTTATATTAATGGCCTTTGCTGCTTCGGCAATTAACCAGGACAATTATTTTTTTGAAAATCATTTCATGCCTGTACGGGATTCAAACCCGAGACCCTAGCAACGTAGAGCACATGTGTTACCACTACGCTACGCCGGTCGGCATATAGTGTTTAGCTCTACTTATTTTTAAGCATCATTTATAATGGATCCTTAGCACAATCTTAACATAAGAATTATAGGAGTGTCTTTGTTCTGTTTATTATAAACATATGTTCAGAATATTGACAGACAGACAAACATATTGTCTTATAATTATCTGAAACATGTAAAAATCAAATATGAGGCTGAAAAAAAAAACAGATGTAGCCTCCAATTTTATTAATATAGACTAGGTTATTACCCGTCAACATTGACGGATTTATAATATAAAAATTTCAATTGTTTGTATGTCTATTTGGTTTTATTTTTTAACTTATCTTAATTTGTTCGCTGGTCAGCGAATCACGGGACAGGATATCACCTGTTAGCCAATCACGGGAGAGGGTATCACCTGTCAGCCAATCAAGAGACAGGGTGTCCCCAGTTAGCCAATCGTAAGAAAAACTGACGTCATAATGTTACCGGCAATACATACAGACACTTTCTAATTATATAGTTAGATTATTTATTCATGAACTTTTTAAGATGGGAAAACGATTCATTTTTATTCAGTACATTACATTTATATTTTTAAAACTAAAAATAATTTGAGACGTTAATTTTTGTCTACGAAACCCTAGACATTTATGTATGTAATTATATTCGTAGATTCTTAGAGAATAAATCTACAATATATTGTTTATATCGGTCAAAGGATATAAGAGTGTCTAAAATTTCATTTTTATGCCTACGAAATCCTAGGTATTTCTATATATAATTATATTCGTAGATTCTTAGAGAATAAATCTGCAAAATATTGATCGTATCGGTTAAAGGATACAGGTGTGTCTAGAGTTTCTCTTTTATGCCTACGAAACCCTAAACATTTCTATATGTAATTTTATCCGCAGTTTCTTAAAGAATAAATCTGCAAAATATTTTTCATATCGATCATAGGATATAAAAGTGTCTGGAGTGTCTTGTTTATGCCTATGAAACCCTAGATATTTCTTTGAATAATTATATTTGTAGATCCTTAGAAAATAAATCTGCAAAATACCTGTCAATTAAGAGACCTCAAGAGTTCCCAGTTAGCCAATCACGAGAGCCTTAGGTAAAATGACGTCACAGTGTTACCCAGATCACAAACACACACTCGCTAATTATATCTGTACGATAATTTTAAAACGGTGCGGGAATGAAAAGAGAGGAAATAGATATTGGAGGAGACAGGAGGATAAGATGTGCAGGATGTGCGGGGAGGAGGAGGAAGATATAGAGCACCTCGCGAAGAGGTGTAGAGAGATGACAGTATGGTTGGGGAGCACATTAGACCTGTTGCACGAAGATGGAAGGGGGGAGAGGTGGGCGAGAGAATTAGAGGCAAGAAGGATGGAGATTGGCGAAGGATAACAGGAAGGGGAAACGGAAAGAAGAAAGAAAAGAGAAAATAAAATATTGTAAAATGTAAATTGTATTGGATGTTATTGTTATGTATTTTTGGATTGATTGTTTTATATTTTATTTTATTTTTATTTTTTTGTAAATGTTAGCACCCTGAACGCCGCAAGGATTAGGGAAATAAAGAATATATATACGATAATTTTAAAATAAAAAGAATATAATTTTAACATTTATAACTTTTTGCACCATCGCTATTTTTGCGTACATGACTGTATGTTATTATTCTTCCTTATACAATTTCAACAGTGTTTTATACTCGCCTCCTATCTGTTAACTTAGTAAACTTGTAAGGTGATTGTTCTTGTTCTAGTGACCGCTAGTTTGAGTATTCATGAAGTTGAGTCTCAATGGCTTTTAAAACATTATCGATTGAAGATTACGTCATTCTGGAATATTCAGTCCCGGCTCAGATTTCTGTCCCGGAATCCAAAGGGCCCCGCACTTTGCTAGATTTGGGTATTCTAGTATATTAAAAGAATTTTTGATAATTTTTCATGAGTTTTTAAGAAGGATCTTCTAAATTCACCGTTTTCAGTTGTAGACGAAAAATAGTCGTCGCTAGACCCATTGCATTTTAGTACAAACTGAATCTACTATATTTAGCCCGATGATATTCCAACTTCTTTAAGCCTTCTAATAATTATGATTTCTCGAACTCTGCAAAATAGGCATGTGTTTCAACGATGATATCCTCGTTCGATGCGAGTATTTTTGCTGCGAGTAATTTCTTCATGTATAGAAAGATAAAAAAAATCACAGAGGGCCAAATCTGGCGAATAGGGTAGATATGGGAGCAGTTCGTAGTGCAATTCAACTAAATTTGCAGTTACAATTACGGACGAATGAGCTGATGCATTGTCATGGTAGAACAGAACTTTATTCTTGGCTAGATGGGTCGGTTTTTCATCAATTCTGAGTGTAATCGATCCAATAACGCGAAATAATATTGTCTTGTATTCGTTTTTCCCTTTTCCAAATAGTCGAGGAAGATTATGCCTTGCGAGTCACAGAAAATCGTTGCCGTCGTCTTTCCCATCAGAGAAACCGTTTTTACCTCTTACGAAGCAACTTCGCCAGAATAAATCCATTGTAAAATTAATCTTTCATTTCTAGCGTGCAATGATAGATCCATATTTCATCAACTGCAATAAAACGCCGCATAAACTCAGTTAGGTTGCGCTTGTATATGTCCAAACTTTGCTTCGAAATGGTCATGCGATCCACCATGAGCAGCCACAGAATCCTTCTTGCCGATAGCTTTTTCATGCTCTTATGTTCCTGTAAGATATTAAACACACCTTCGTTTGACAAATTTACCATCTTCTGTTTCATTTTTTGTTTATTAAATAACATTTTTATAATTATTTATATCGTATTGTCTTGTGTTCGTTTTTCCCTTTTCCAGATAGTCAAGGAAGATTATGCCTTGCGAAAAAACAATTTCATGGCCAACTGTCAGTTTTTTTTTCAAATGATCACTCGATAGTTATAAAGGGTCTTTCATTAAGAATGACAGGATTTTAATTTTAAATAAAACAACAACGGTTAGACATCAATTTAGTTTTTGCTTTATTTTGAAGCTTGGACAATACAGTTATGTTCGGAACAAGATATCGTTCAAATGTCCACAACGGCTTCTTTTACACTGACGCACCTGATCGCTTCAATTTTTGATCATCGTGTCCAACATTGGCGGCTGTATGCCGGCGATAGCTTGACGAATGTTGACTTTCAAGTGATCCAAAGTCTGTGGATTGTCGGCATAGACTTGTGACGTAGCCCCAAAGAAAATAATCTACGGGTGATAAATCACATGACCGCGGTGGCCAATTCACAAACCCTCGTCGTGAAATGATCCAATCGCCAAACTTATCCTTCAGCAAATCGAGCGTAGCATTAGCTATATGGCACGTAGCGCCGTCGAGTTGGAACCATATCTCTTCAATGTCGATATTCTCAAGTTCTGGCCACATAAATTCGAGTAACATGGCTCTATAGCGGTCGCAATTGACGGTTACGGCTGTTTCCTCCACATTTCGGAAGAAATAAGGTCCGACGACGCCGCCATGCTATAAACCGCACCACACAGTGAGTTTTTCGGTATGCAATGGCATTTCATGTAACACTTGTAGGTTGTTCTCGCACCAACAACGGCAATTTCGTTTGTTAACAAAACCATTCATCCAAAAATGTGCCTCGTCTGAGAAGATGATTTTTTGACCGAAATCAGAATCATCTTCCAAGTTCTCAAGGGCCCAATCAGCAAACACCCGACGCGATCTTTAATCGTTTGGCTTCAGCTCTTGAGTAAATTCGACTTTGTAAGGATATAGGTCCAAGTCTTTACACCAAATTCCCCAAGTTGACGTCTGAGAAAGCCCTAATTGAAGAGTATAAAATTAAAAAGATCTATATGCCAAAATGATTATTCCTAAATAAATAGTTTTTTTATGCAACAAACTAAAAAAATGTCAATATAATTTTAAAGTATTTATTATTCTCTTTTAATAACACAAAGAAATAAAAAATTATAAGCCAAATACAATTTTACAAAGAAACACAAAATTAACAGTAACATAAATTCAATTTTCTGAGAAAAGGTCTAAGTACCATATTCGTTTTCGTTAATAGGATTTATCTCCTTTAGGATTTTATTCAACAAGGCCTTGATAAAACTGTTTATGGTTTTCTTTCTTCAAAAAACCGATCGATGTTTTCAAATTATCTTTTTTGTCTGCAGTAATGTTGTTTTTGCATTGCAGTTGCTTCCATTATTTAAACAAAATGTACAAAATAAATAGCATGTAACCGCGTGCTAATAATCTGATAATTGGCACATAGAACCTTTTGAATTAAACAACTACAGGAGATACAACTGGTGCTATCTTTAAATTCACATTATAACAATTTTCTGAACACAAGGCACATAGAACCATTTTAAAACGATTAGGCATGACATTTTTTTGGTACTTAGACCCTTTTAATTTTATGCTCTTCACTTGTTGCGATCGTCGTGAATTCGCCAAATTGGCAAATCGGTAATATTGGCCGCTGCAGCCGCGATAATCTTCTCACTTCGCGCTTTTCGTTGTCTTGTTGGTGGCTTATTGTCCTGTAAAATGAACTCACGCTCAAACTTTTCCACAATGTGGCGTATAGCCTGCACAGAGTATCGGTGACGGTGACTCAATTCTCTGGTGAACAAACCTTGAGCACCCACAACTGAGCTCGAACTTTGGTAATATTATTTAATAATTTCTAAACAGTCGGGAAGCGTCAAACGCTTCATGATGAAACTGCAAACTAAACCGAATATTTTGACATCTGGAAGTAAAAAAATCAGCTGTTGCCACCACAGGACTGACCGCCATCATAAAGTACTTGCATAAAATACATTCTAGCTAGATATTATTTATCATGCCCATGGAAACGTTACATATAAGTATGAAACAATTGACTTTCGAAATTTTTCGAAGTTATTCGTTTTATCAAAAAACGTCTCAAATAGTTATTGCATTTATAGCAACATTTGTTATATAAATTTTTTCGAAATAATTTTCTCTTGCTAAATATTCGCAAAAATCTTAAAATCGACACGAGTAAACTCCCATTTTAGTCAACCGATTTTGTTGATCAACTCGTGCCATTGACAGACAGACGGACAGACGGACAGACGGTCAGACGGACAGACGGACAGACGGACAGACGGACAGACCGACAGACATCATGCTAAAAATAGTCAAACGTCATGTAGGGACCTCGATTCGTGGAGATCCATCGAAATCTCGAAATGTCAAAATCGGTATGGTCACAAACCTTCCTTATATATGTTGGAAGTCGGTAAAAAAATATATCAGGAATCGAGAAAACTCTATTGAAAAAACTATCACCCCCATTAAAGGACCCTATACTACGATTTCGCATCCATTGTATTCACTCTGTCCTTCGTATTTGTTCGAACAAATTTCTTACGGAATTGTAAGATCAATTTTTGCACGAATTCTTATTCAATGTAACCGCTTTGTCTTACCTAACAGAATAGAGCCGTTGTTGACTCTGTGGTAAGATGATGGTCTACGTAGCATAGGGACCAGGGTTCTAACCCTTTATCCCCTTCGGAATTTTCATCCGAAAATTATAAGTATATTTCTTATAATTTTGTATGTATGTAATTTTGTGTGTATCTTAACCTTTGTTTTTTTCTAAACGAGGCCGATCTACAAAAGTTTTCCCCGTTGTAATTTGCCAATGCGTCACTAGTCATGGCCGTTGTACCAACTGTGACAATTGTTTGTAACTTTATAAATTATTTGCGAAGTTTCTCGTACATATATTACTCAGATATACAGTCATATAAATGCACATCTTTTACCCATATCGAACTATGTAACTCATGACCGGACAGTTCCTATCACCGATTCTGATTTCATCTGATTTATGTGAAGGTCATTTGTTCATTCAACCGTTAAGGTTTAGATGAAAGATAGACTCTAAATTTTTCATATTTTCCGCCCAAAGGAAAGAAAAATTGTTGAAACCATAAAATAAATTGATCATCGGGAAAATAATTTCCACAATGTTTACCGTTTTATCTTTATAAATAAAATTGGACGCTATATATGTTTTTATTTATTGTTTCGTTCTCAAAATTTGTTTCTACACGTTTTAAGTGATTTTTAAATTATATCCACAATTTCTTTCTATCTGTTGACAAACAGATCTTTTTATCTGTTTGTCGGAGGTTTGCACAAAAATAACCTGACATATACCAATTCAGGGACCTAGCCAGAATTTCAGCTTGCGGGGGGGGGGGGGGCAAAAATAAAAAAATATTCTAAATTGGTCGGTACGACCTTAATTACATGGCTTGGGTAGAAAATAACAGCGTTCTAGGTCTTTTGTAGTATATTAAATAATAAAAGTCCGGTAAAGTTATAAAGTTTCACCTCTGGTGAAGAAAACTTATAACAATCTAATTTATATTTAGAACCCTGCGCGGATACGTTTTTCTGTATCCGCATCCGATCCGCATCCGATCCGCATCCGCATAGACAGGATCCGCATCCGATCCGCATCCGCAGCCTTTGTAATATGAATATCCGCATCCGATCCGCATCCGCAAAAATATCCGCACTATCCGCACAGGATTTGCTGTTTGTTTGGAAATAACTAAACTTTTTCGCCTATTGGAATATCGCTGCTTTAACACTACTGAAATTTTTATCACTTTACATATTACTGGGTCCAGAAATATGTTTTCTATCTAACATCGTACTGAAATTATATAAATTAAAAAATAAAGATGGAAATTACAATTATTCGACTCTTAAACCAAGTTTATATAAAACGTAAAACTTTAAACAGTAATATCTCAAAAACTTAGTTTTTTAATTTAATTTAATTTAATTTGTTTACTTATATCCAAGGTACAATAAAATAATTAGATTTTTTACAAATAATAGACAAAATAGCAGTTTTAAGATATCTCACTATTGTTTTAGAGCAGCGATATTTAGAAATAATTAAACAGATTAATTTATTACATTTATGACCAATAAATAACAAGGAAAGTCCTATAAGATCAACAAATTTATAAAAATGAGTTTTTAATAATAAAATTAAATTCTTAAATTCATCCTATTATTAAAAGATGAAAATTATATGACGATTTCAAGATATTTTTATTTTTTTTTAATTTGATATGAGCTTCATATGTTTTTAAATGTGGCAAATTGCAATGGTTAATTTTGACTAATATTTCCAAAAATGCAAAATAAGGCGATACAGTAAAATCTATTCCAAACGATTAGGCGGAACTAACCGCAATTTTCATTTTTGTAAGTTGTCATTAGCTATTTTTTTATATATTGAAGTTGGTTTTTCCTGAACAAAATGATCTAGAGCTTCAATCAATCGGTAAAAGTAACTAGAATTGAAAATCTGGTTTTGCCTAAACCAAAAGAACAGACTTTACATAATTATTTTTTAATTAATAAACTGACAATAAATCCAAAAAAATTGTTGTATCTACGACTTTTATTAAAAAGTGAAAAGTGCCGTAATGTATCATTATTTTACTCTTGTACAAATACAAATGCCAACGATACATTTTTGGGGTTCTAAACGCGTCTTCCGTAGGAAGAGGCGTCCAACCGAAGATTTTATGTTCACGCGGATATTGCGGATAAGCGGATATGATATAAAATCCGCATCCGATCCGCATCCACACGATTTAAATGATAATTTATCCGCATCCGCAGAAAAAAAGCGGATGTCCGCGGATTTGCAGGGCTCTAATTATATTTTATGTAGGTTAAACTACCCTGGGAGGGGAGAGGGCAAATGTCCGTATTCACCTGATTTATCCCCTAACGACTTTTTTTTATTCCCCAATGTCAAACAAAAAATGCGTGGACAGCAATTTCTCATCACCTCAAGAAGTTGTTGAAGCCTTCGAAGACTATGTTTTTGAGATACCAACTTCAGAGTGGAAAAAATGTTTTGAGAATTGCTTTTAACGCTTTCAAAAGTGTATAAATCTTAAAAGCGAATATATTGAAAGGTATTAAAACAGTTTGTTCCAAAAAAAAAAAAAATCAACATATTTGTCAGAATCGGCGTTTTCAAACATGAAAATAATATAAAAAACAAACTAAGAAATTAAATCACTAATGATCATTTGGATCAATGCTTGCGATTAGCTACATCATACCAAACTGACTATAAAAGTACTGCAAAGTCAGAGCAATGCCAAATTTCACATTGATTTTCCTTATAATAAATAAAAGTGTTTATTTACATTTATATAATTGGATTTATGAATACAACTTTCTTAATATTCATGTTTTTCGGAAATGATCAATATATACATACATAATTTTCTTGGGCCGATTCACGTTTACGCCTTCACTGAATTAACTATCGTACGCCTGGGATTCCCCGAATCTGATCGGGAAAGTGCCGCGACATCTGGACTTGATAGCGCTTCAGTATAATGATACCTAAATAACAAAAATTGTTTAAAATAAAACAACAAATCTTTTTTGTTGTATTATTTTTTTCTTTGTGTAAATATTTGAGGAGTTACGGAAGGAAGCCAACTATTATTTTGAAATATCTCACTTATTATTCACTTTACAGCAAAAATGTATGTCAGGAAAGGTTGTTTAGAATGAAAAGACTATTCATTTATATTCAATGCAGTTTTCAATTAAATTAAAATTCAGAGGGCTAAGGAAAGCGCTACTTAAGAAATTAAAATATGGCACTAATTACCTACGTTCTCAAAAATCGCCAAAGCTCTTTATTGCCTTAGAAAACTTAAAAACTTTACTAACACTAATGTACGCAGAATTTTTTATTTCGCTAATATTCCGTCTTTTATGTCTTATGGTGTAATCTAATGGGGAAGATCAACTGAGGCAGACCGAATTTTTAAATTACAGAAATCTGTGAATGCGAACCTTAATAGGGAAACCATTTAGATCTTCATGTAAATTATTGTTTAAAAAACTTAATATTTTAACAGTATTTTTTTTATATATATTAGAATCTTTATTATACGCCTTTAAAAATAAAAATCAATTTCAACTATTAGGTGAATCACACGCATAGGATACGCGACACTGTCATAACAAGTTGATGATTCTGAAGCACAGAACTACTACTTATGAGCTCAGTCCAATATATATGTCAATAATTTTATTTAATAAGATACCGTCAGAAATTCAGCAATTGAGTAACTTCAAAATTTTAAAAATTTTAAAAATTTTTATATTTATATATATGTGGTAGTGGTTTAGGTCTTAAACCGTCCTCCGCCAGGTACTGCACTTCAGGCTTACCACAAGGTAGCACGTCATACGCGAATACCTGACGGGGAAAATATACACTGCCGCATCCCAGACCCGAAATAATCACCTTCCAGTTGCAAATTCTGTTTTGTCTTTTAAAGATGTTTTGAGTGGCGTGCCTCAGGGTTCCGTATATGAACCGATTTGAAAAAATCTTTCCATGGTGAGTATTTGAGACCTTCTTGAGTAACATAAGCCATATCAGTGTATGAGAGAGCAGGGAGAAAGACTGATGTGCCGGCGAAAGCAAATTACTGAACCAATCTGTAAAATTCTTTCTGCGGTTTATAGTTTAGACCATCCTAAATAACATAAGCTATATCAGTGTTCTATAATCGGGAGAAGGGTATGACTTGTTGAGCCCCGAAAACAAACTAGGTACTGAACCGGATTTAAAATTTCTTTCAGTGGTGTATAGCATAGACATTTCTGAGTAATATAGGTTATATCAGTGTTTTTTAATCGGTTTACATACAAAAATATTGCAAATTATCACATTCTGATAGCGAAAGAAAATTATTATATATTTAAAGGCCCTACAGGATTCCAAATTAAAATGTTCTACATAGAAAAAATAAAAACACAGTAAATATTATAAGTAAACCAATCAAATGTATTTAAAAAATATATATACAGGTAGAACTCGATATACGCTGGTTCGATGTACGCCGATTCACTTTTACGCCTTCACTGAATTACGCCTGGCATTCCCAGATCTGATCGGGAAAGTACCGCGACAACTGGACTAGACAGCGCTTCAATACCATCGCGTATAAGTATCCTACACGTCTAGTGTATATATACCAGGTCTACAAGTATGAAATGTTTATTTTTTTTTAAAATAAAACACATTAAACTCAAAAGAACAGTAAAAGTTTATTTATTCAAAGTATGCTCCATTAGAAGTTATACATTTTTCCCATCTTTCAGGCAATTTGTGAATACCTCGCCAGTAGAACTCTACACCCCTTTCCCCGCAAACCATTCATCTAGCCATTCTTTCACATTTTCATATGAACAAAAGTGCTGCTCGGCAAATGCGTGACCCATCGATGCGAACAAGTGGTAATCTGAAGGAGCCAAGTCTGGTGAGTAAGCGGCATGGGGTAGCACTTCCTACTTATTTCTTTCGTATTCTGGTCGTTTTATGAGCAGCGAATGGTTCAATTCGATCAGTTGTTGTTGGTAGCGTTGGGTATTAACTGTTTCACCATGTTTTAACAATTCATAATAGACCACACCCTTTTGGTCCCACCAAGTACAGAGCATTGTCTTTTTGCCAAAGCGATTCGGTGTTGCAGTTGATGTGGATGGTGAGCCTGGGTTCACCCATGAATTTTTGCGTTTGGGATTTTCAAAATAAATCCATTTTTCATCGCCAGTAATGATACGATGCAAAAAAGACTTTCTTTTGTATCGTGCAAGCAAAATTTCACAAGTGTTTTTCCATCTGCCTCTCATTCAATGCATGTGCAACCCATCTGCCGACTTTCTGGATCTTACCCATCTCTCGTAGGCGATTGGAAACAGCTTGTTGACTAACGCCTAACTGCTCTCCTAGTTTTTTTTGTGATTGACTATCGTCTTCCTGTATCAATGTTTCCAATTTTGTATCTTCATATTTTTTTGGAGGTTTCGTTTCAAAGTCACCACTTTTGAAACGCCGAAACAATCGTTTACAAGTATCTTGCGATGGAGCATATTCACCATAAGTTTCTCGAATTCAAATTTAGGTTCTAGTCCGTCCCAGATTGCGGATTATAAGTTTGCTTAGAGGAGCAAATTTTGAAGCTACGCCACTGATAAATTTCTTTTAATCCCGAACAAAAAATGGGAACCTCAGTAAGTATTATATATGCACCCTTAAACAAATTATATTTAAAAGTTTTAATCAATAAAAATAAACGTAGTCAGCGTTAATTAAGGTGTATTTACTTAAATGATTATTCTGACAAATTCGTCGTTTTTATTGTTTACAATTTGTATAAATGCAAACATCCAGGCATATTTCGTATGCCACAGAAAGGTAAGCCGAAGTTATGACTACTGACAACAGTAGAACATTATGCTGTTTGATAGTAGTTGTTTGTTGGTTGGTAGGCCGAGTGCGTGGTATGCTTGTTTACCGAGTTTGGTTTACCGTCGACAAAGGGGTATACTCGTATAAGTCAACAGCTAAGAGGCTACAGAGAAAGGGTTAATGATATTTCATATGTCAAAGGGGGGAATGTGTATTTTGGACACATGATCTTAACGTGAGAAGGGTAATATCATCGCATTAAAGGACCTGTCACTGGCAATCTTACTATCTGACATCTTAAAGCGTTAAAAATTATGCAAATACTCGTATCTAATTAAGTTATAAATGCAAAAAAAGTTTTAATGAAAAGAAAATTATAGAAATACCGTGTGTGTGCAGTAAAATTGTTACGTAAGGAGCAGAGATATATGGATTTAATACTCGTTGACTTTACTTCTCATAACTAATCAGCCCAGAGTTAGTCTGCCAATCAAATTATTAACAGCTTTCAATCAATACCCTACATTATATAATAAAAAAATTATGTGAAGTGTGAATTTTCACACATTTCAGGGTTTTATAGTGATTTAATAAGTGTAAAAAGCCAACATAATACTGGATGTCTAGGAATATTTATTCTATAATCACATCAAAATCCACAGTTTTTTGATAGTTTCTTTTATTCGTTATTTAATTACTAAGAGCTTCCATTTAATTTTTTCAAAAACATTAAATAACTTTCCAAAACGCGTTTTTTTTTCTGCATTTGCTTCCTACTCAAGTCTTCATTAGATTAATAAGAAATATATTGATAAATGACTTTATTTTTTCAATTTCAGAAACGTATTTCTCACTACAGTAGAACCTCGATTATCCGGACTAGGTCAGGGATGAATGTAGTTCGGATAACGAAACATCCGGATAATCGAAAAAAACAGTGAGGAGAAATAGGAAAAAAAATTACGTACATTAAGCATGAACCTTTTTTTATTGATATATATATATACGTTCAGTAAACTGTGTAATTTTTTCACTTTGTTTTTTTATATCCGATATTGTGGAAGTTCCGACGCCATATATATTAGACCAATAACGTCCTGAGTCACCTCATTTCAGTGCACTGATGATATCTAATTTGTCTTTTAAAGATAGTACAACACGTACTTTTTTCGATGACATATCGGTAATATTAAAAGAAAATATTTAAATTGCACGTCCAGACACGTCATGACGTGAAAACTGGTACACAGCGGCATTACACAGCGAATTCGTAAAATAATTTCCTCGTTTAAAAGAATTCGGATAATCGAAAATTCGGATAATCGAGGTCCGGATAACAAAGGTTCTATTGTATTAATATTGTGTTATTGTTACAATGATTTATAAGTATTTCATAAGGCGTTCATAGAGTCTATGCATAGGAAACTGGTTATCAGCTGCTCAGCTGTTAAATTTAAAATAAGACACACACTATATTAGCCATAAATACAAAAAATTAATTACATTATTACTATCCATAATTTAGCCATGAATTAAAAAATAATTAATCATGTCAAAAACACAAAAACTGAAATATTTTTCAAAAACGTACATTAACTATATTTTTTTCAGATTTTTAGTTTAACCCCTTTGGGTAAAAGGTGGTGGGACAAAAACCTTTTTAGCACATTTTTGGCTAAAATCGTGTTAAAAAAAACAGATTTAAAAAACTCCTATTCGTTCCTTAATCTACGTCTTAAGAACTGTCTTTTGATGCCACACAATATATTATTAAAAAATATATTTTTTTAAGTACACAAAAATCGACATTTTTCGAAAAACTAATCTAATCAAAAATTCCTATTGAACTATTCCGGTTCCCATCAATGTTCATTATGAGATTTTTTTCATATTTTTAGATCAACCCCTCTGGGAGATAGGGTGACGAACAAAAGTTTTTATATATTTTTGCCTAAAATCCCTTAAAAAATTGATTTTTCAAAAATAAAGATCTGTATGTTGATCCACGTACTATGTGGCTTCGTTTGATATGCCACTTTAAAATTAAAGAAAACATTTATTTTTTATGATGTGTTTTTTTGAACTCTGAGAACCGGTTTCTGAAAGCCTGGTTAACTATAACCAAATAGTTGGAAAATTGTTGCTATGGTTACTTATAGAATTGTTATATTGTGACCGAGTTTAACCAAAAGATTAAACTTGGCTAAGCTTTCAGAAACCGGCCGTCAGTATTTTTTCTATATGTGGGTCAAAGAGTTGTATAAGTATGCCAAATTTCAACTTTCTATGTTAAGCCGTTTGGCTACAATTTCTAACGTACAGACAGATAGACAAACAGACAGACTGACTGACAGACACATGAGTGACCTTATAAGGGTTTTTTGCTGGTCATACCTACAAAACCCCAAAAATCAAAATTACAAAAAAATAAATAAAATTGTGAATTGTTAATTTTCAACATTTCAGGGTTTTGTGGGTATTTAGTTAAGTGATTATAAATTGTGGATAAATATTAATAAAAACTCATAAATTTCGATAAAAAAACACAGTTGACTTCATCTAAAGATTTACAAGCCTACTTCATTACTAGATGCGCTCGCATCAAGACCTAGATATAGCTACCCAGTTCTCCAGTCAGTCAGATAAATATTGTAAACATGGTGTTGCAAAAATTCTTATACTGTCAAAATAATTATTAGATCAAAAATTTCTGTTGTATTATTTCTGTTCACATTAATGTGCCTAACTCAGAATTCATGTTTTCTGATTAATCCCACTGGATTATAAGGTGTGGGACAAAGGTTTTTTTTAGCACATTTTTAACAAAAATCGTGTTAAAATGTTTTTATTTTTAACAAAATTTTTAACAAAAACCTTTGTCCCACACCTTATAATCCAGTGGGATTAATCAGAAAACATGAATTCTGAGTTAGGCACATTAATGTGAACAGAAATAATACAACAGAAATTTTTTATCTAATAATTATTTTGACAGTATAAAAATTTTTGCAACACCATGTTTACAATATTTATCTGACTGACTGGAGAACTGGGTAGCTATATCTAGGTCTTGATGCGAGCGCATCTAGTAATGAAGTAGGCTTGTAAATCTTTAGATGAAGTCAACTGTGTTTTTTTATCGAAATTTATGAGTTTTTATTAATATTTATCCACAATTTATAATAGTATAAGTATAGTATAAATAAAATAATAATTTCTTAATCACATCTTAAAAAATTTCTTTTGATACCACAGAATAAATTCCTGAAAAATATTTACGAACCAAAAAACTTTTAGAAAAAATAATCACATCAAAAATTTCTGCTCCGATTTCCATCAGTGTAAATTATTGAGATGTTTTCAGATTTTTCGGTCAACCAATATGATACAGCAGGAAATTACGAATAGAATTAAAGCTGCTAATGCCTCGTATTTTGCACCTATTTTTGATCAAGTTATACCAAGTTATAGTACGTCCCGCACTTATGTATGGCTCCGAAAAATGGACCTTAACAAAGCGAGATCGACAAGACCTCATAGTTTTCCAAAATAAAATATTACGCAGAAACTTTGGTCCCATTTAAATTAATGGTGAATGGAGAATTCGTAAGAACAAAGATATCCGAGTACTGTACTCAATGCCAAGTATCACCTAAGAACTCAGAGGCAGACGATTACAATGGATAAGGCACGTTATGAGGATGAGGGAGGACAGAATGGTTAGGAAGATATGAGAAAGAAGATTGAATACCCGTCGATCAGTAGGAAGACCTCGCAAGATATGGAGAGATCAGCTAACCGAAGATCTAACAAGTATTGGTATACATGGTACTTGGCAAGACTTGACAATGAATAGATCGAGATGGAGGGCTTATGTGAGTGAGGCCAAAAGTCAACCTGACTGATAGTGCCCAAAGAAGAGGAGGAAGAAGAAGAAGAAGTATATGATACATATGCATTAAAAGATTGCATATAATACCCCGCTCAATGATTTAAAAAATGACTTATTTTTTCGTTGAATACCTATTTGTTTACTTTTTTCCACGATGTGCTTTTTGAACTCTCAATAGTTTTCCTATATGTAGATCAATGAATTGCACAAGCATGCCAAATTTTACCTTTTTATGTCCAACCGTTTAACCACAATTTGTACCGAACACAAACAGACCCATGAATGACAATATAGATATTTTGATCATACTTACGAAACCCTAAAAATTAAAATTACTTCAATAAATCATTTAATCCGGTTGTTTATAATAAACATACGAAGATTTGTTGTTGTGATGTATCAAAATCACTTTTTTGTTTCCCTTGCTTATTATTTGGAGGAGAGGAATAAGATAGAATGTTGGTGAGTCTTAAAGTTAGTTCATTTCAATTTCATTATAAGTAGTCTTGTACAAATGTAAATGATTATCTAGAAAACATATATAGTAAGTACCTTTTAACTTATTTAACCTATAATAACTGATACCTAGAAAAATTGACCCCCCACATTTCCACAGTCCAATCCGCCACTGCTCTTAACAACATATTGGCGCTACTGGTAAAGTTTATTTCTGAATACTGCAGTAAAACAAAAACAAAATTTAAAAAGCATCCGTCTGATACAATCGTTGTGTTAGCAATTCAGCTAATGCATATGAAAAATAACTGTAAAATGCATAAAAAGTAGGAAGCAAAACAACTGTGACAATAAAACTATAGATAATCATAATGTTGAAAAATGAAACTGCGAAATGGAATGGATGACATATAACCTGTCAATACCAGTTTACATATTGTCTGGAAAAAGAATGACATTCATTTTGTGATTGACAACTAATAGACAATCACGGCAAAACTGGCAGACTTGTCTCTAGCTAACAAAATAAATCACTGGGAAAATTTAGTTTCATTAATTCATGTAACAATTATACAGGGTGTTTTTGGGAACTGTTTAAGCATTACAAATTTCATATTATAAAAAATACGAAATATTTTACTCTACAAATAAAAGTATTAAGGGCCGGTCTTTCCACCTTCAGATAAAGTGGCTGGTAACGTTATCTGACGGATAAAAACAATAAAGCGTCTTTCCACCTTCAAATAAAGTTATTCCTACGAATAAACTATGCTATCTGGTAGATAAGTTATTCGGTAGTCAAAGTAGCGAATAAGTAACAAATAAGTGCTGTCACTGTCAAAAAGTTAGAAATGAAATGATTTCTTGGAACAATAAATTGCAAAATGGACTTGAAAAAATATAATTTGTTTGAATTTTATTACTTATAGAAATAATGCTTTAACTCCAAAATAACACTGCACCAGTCCACGGTGAGAAAAAATATGAAAAAAGTATCTCGTGCAATATCCCGCTTATGTCTGATTTCATTTGTATGCCTTGTATGGAAAATTAAATACACAAATTTCAACAAGTATTTTACGAAATTACCCGGTATCCACGAGTGGTTGCAGCTTGGGATGAAATGTTATTGAAATTGCTTTCTTCTGTGAAAAAAAGGCTGAAGTAAACGGTGTCGAGAAGGATATTTTTTATGTTAGCCGGGATCCACGCCTTACAATACAATGTTTAATAATTCTAATATTCGCTTCGAATTTGAGCAATAAGATTATAATTGGTATAGTAGCATCTGCAGTATTACGCAACTTTAACGTTACAAGAGTGGATATGAAGAACCACCCACAAAAGATCAGTACTGTGTTGGTGAAGAACCTGATTACTCAGAAAAAATGAAAATGAAAAAATACTCCAGGATCTAATTATCTTATTTTCAAATTTATTATAACTTATTTTGTATTTACATCAATCATAATAAAATTAAAAAATTAAATAAACGTAGAACAATTATTATTAATATCTACTATCTATTTTTCATTCCCCAATTTTATTACATGCTTACGACATTAATAATTGCTAAAATCTTGTATAACGCATACATAAATTTAATTTTGTTAATGACAATAACCAAAAAAAAACGGCTCGACAGCTGCCAGCTTACCAATTTATTTATTTATTTCCATAGAGAAACAAAAAAAAATCTTTCTCAACGCCTATTTCAGTTACACATTCAGTGTTACCAATCTGAGGATTCAATATGTCAGTCTCATTATCCGTCAGATAACTATCTGATAGATAAATTTCAATTGAAAGACGGGATGACATTTATCCAACAGATAAAGTATCAGATAACTTTATCTATCAGATAGTTACCCAGAAGTTTATCAGAAGGTGGAAAGACCGGCCCTAAACTGCAAAAATAATTGAACATCAAATAAACGAGTTATTTAAGAAAAGTGTATTATTATTATTATTTTTTTTTTAATAGAACAGCCTGTATTTTTGCAGCCCACCATATAGAAAATGTATTTCTTTATAATAAACCATTAAGGGCCGGTATTTCCACCTTCAGATAAAGTTATTCCTTCGAATAAACTATGCTATCTGACAGATAAGTTATTCGGTAGTCAAAGTAGCTAAATTAAATAAACGTAAAACAATTTTGATTAATATCTACTATCTATTTTTCATTCCCCCATTTTTATTACATGCTTACGACATTAATAATTGCTAAAATCTTGTATAACGCATACATAAATTTAATATTGTTAATGAGAATAACCAAAAAAGCGGCTCGACAGCTGTCAGTTTACCAATTTATTTATTTATTTCCATAGAGAAACAAAAAAAAATTCTTTCTCAACGCCTATTTCAGTTACACATTCAGTGTTACCAATCTGAGGATTCAATATGTCAATCTCATTATCCGTCAGATAACTATCTAATAGATAAATTTCAGTTGAAAGACGGGATGACATTTATCCAACAGATAAAGTATCAGATAACTTTATCTATCAGATAGTTACCCAGAAGTTTATCAGAAGGTGGAAAGACCGGCCCTAAGGCATTATGAGTCTAAACCCAATATTAGAAAAGTTATTGACACTTGATTAAATGACTATATCCCAAGTTTTAATCTCCATGTTTCACAGCCACATTTTGCATTAAGCAAAGTAGTCCCTATATAAAGAAACCTAATTCAAATTTTCCACGGGTCACGAGTGCTTGAGGCGACTGATTATTCTAATACGATCCTCTAATTATTCTGTGCGATAGTGACTGGCCCTCAAATTTTCTCGCACGACGTCTCGCAGAACATCAAAAATTTACAATTTCACCTCTATCCAAACTATCCAAAGAAGGTTGAGGTAACTAGGGCTTGTATCCAGAAGATACACACGAGGGTCACCTTTTATGTTTTTACAAACGACCACTAGATGGCAATATTGAAATTTGTCATTACTGTATTCGTAAAATTTGACATTTGTTATTGTGAAATCAGTGGCAGCTTATACATTTACCGAGTAGTTTGTTGACAGTGAACGTTAAAAAAATAAGTTTGCGAAAAAATATATATTACTCGTGAAGGTTTTCGTTGGATGTTTTTTTTTACGATTTTAGTAAAGGCCTAACTCAAGAAAAATGCATAGATTCGCTTAGTTCAACTTTTGGTAATGAAACGACCGTTTATAATTGGTTTGCAGAATTTCGTCGTGGTCGTGCGTCCGTCACTGATGAATCTCGTGAAGGTCGACCTAAATCGGTTGTGATTCAATATAACCTCGACGCTGTGCGCAAAATGATCGAAAAAGATCGGCATGTGACTTACCGTAAGATAGAGGCATCCTTTGGCATATCGCAGACTGCAATACATTTACATGAACATTTAGCTGTGAAAAAGATCTGTTCCCGATGGATTTCGCATAATTTTACCGAAGCAAAAAAAGGATCGTGTTGATTGGTGTAAGGAAATGCTAAAAAAATTCAACCTAGGCACTGCAAAATCGGTATACAACATCATTACAGGTAACGAAACTTGGATTTATTCACGTGAATTGGAAACTGAGCAACAATCCATCGTTTGAGTCTTCCAAGATGAACCGAAACCCACAAAAGTTGTTCGTTCACGAAACACCAAGAAAATGATCGCTCGTTTCTTCAGTTATACTGAATATGTCGCAACCATTCCTTTAGAGGATCGGAGAACAGTTAATGTTGAATGGTATACAACAAATTGGTGATTTTGTCGATGACTATCGACAAAATCAGGATAAACAACCAAAAACGTCGTATCATTTTTCATCATGACAATACAAGCTCCTACACAGCATGTCAAACAATTGATTATTTGAAGGAGAAAAACATCGAATTAATGTGTTATTGCCCGTATTCGCCTGATTTATCCCCTAACGACTTTTTTTGTTCCCCAATATCAAACAAAAAATGCGTGGACAGCGATTTTCATCACCGCAAGAACTGTTGAAGCCTTCGAAAACTATATTTTTGAGATACCAACTTCAGAGTGGAAAAAATGTTTCGAGGATTAGTTTGAACGCATACAAAAGTGTATTAATCTTATAGGCGAATATTTTGAAAAACAATAAAACAGTTTGTTCCAAAAAACCTTGTTTTTAGAAACGACCACTAGATGGCAATATTGAAATGTGTAATTACTATATTCGTAAAACTTGACATTTGTTATTGTGAAACCAGTGGCAGTTTATAAATTGACCGAGTAGTTTGTTGACAGTGAGCGTTAAAAAACAAGTGATGACCTAAAAACAAATAGATCCTCACTTCTAATATATACGAGGGCTACCTTTTAAGTTTTTACAAAAACTAAGAAGGCATTTTTTTTTTATTAAAATTATAATACTAAAATTAGTTATTTTTTCACTTGCTGCGCAATTTTGGGGATGTTAAGGTAATTATGTCATTGACTATTCCTTCCATACCATGGGACGTTCACTGATATACACAATACTTTGTTTTCTAGACTTTGGATTCTTTAGGTTTGCTTTTGAAGTCTTACATCAGTTGCAACATGCAAAGATGATTATGGGGCCCTGTTAAACCTGAGACAACAGAAATAAGTTATGTTTCGCAGGCCTGCGTAAGCTGTCAAGTATACCCTTCTTCAAACTTATTAGAAGTGTTTAATTTACTTAGAATTATATGAAACATCTTAATTTGAAAATAACTATTAAACCGTATTTCATAAGAGCCACGCATCATTTTGTAAATTACTAGGAATTGGGTTAAATTTTCACAATATGATGGTTTCCTCCCCAGCAACATCCCTAGATTGACAAGTCAACACGGTAAATCACAAGGGCCCTCGGCTTAAAGTGTTACCTTGGTAACTCTGACAACGTATACGATACAATTTTATCGACCTTATCCAAAGGTGCGTTAAAGTCTATCAAAGTACCTACCCCATTTTAAAGTTTGTAATAAAAAGCGATTACCTCTGATGGTGATAGGAAATCACACGGGCGGATGAACTACCGCTGCTAAATTCAACGAATTTCCGTAATTTCAATCCAGAGTTAAATTTTCCTCAAATGCGTAACAGTTAATTTGTTTTTTCAACCGTAAAATAACTGAAATTACTCGGACGTCAAACATGATGTAATGGGACTAAACGAACAAAAAAATCTTACTTGACAGTAAGTACTATATTAGCAAAACTAAATAGATATTCTCCTGTACTAACTTTTCAGCAAAAAAAAAAAAAAAAAACAAAACCTTCACAGAATCTATACTAATATGTCTGTTCCATCAAAACTAAAGAATGGCTGCACCGATTTAAAATATAAATACACGAACATGTTCATGACATCGATTATGGTAAATTAAGCCTCCTCTTATAACACTGAGGGTCCCTGATTTTTCTAAAATAATTTAAATCAAGCAAAATGCTTTAAATTGTATGAAAATAATTCCATAGAAACATAAATGCTCAGAGCTTTGTTCTTAATTATCGTACTAGAGTCTGGTTTGCACAAACGTATTCAGAAAATCTTTCCGCAGGCTAAAACCTCTTTTTAATGCCCTAAAACTTAATATTTTTTGTAAACATATTAAAAAACACTCGAGTTGCAGCACAAAGTGTCCGAGCCTAGCGTAGAAGTGTGTTGAAAGCTGTGATGAATCATTTGTGGTGGGGATAACATGGGACGTCATGGCTCCATAACTTAATGAAGTTGAATCATAGTACTATCGTTGGCTTGTTTATAATACGACCGCACAACACAGATACATAACAACTCCATAACATAAAAATCCAACATTCATGTTTGTGGAGGCTATGCGTAGCCAATCATAGAGAGTGGCGAGCGTCGCCGTACTTGACAATGGTCATAAGTAGTTTTTGTATACTTTTTTGGTTATTATTGTGTTTAAAACTTTTTTAAAATGGAAAAAGAAGCGAGGTTGGTTGAACTAGTGGAAAATAATCCAATAATCTATGACAAATCAAGAAGAGCTCCGCGTTTCAACTAATGTACTAATACACCGGTACTGTTATAAACATCGTAGTTATGACTTGTGCGTTGTGCTGCGGAGACATGCTATGTTATATGCCATGCGTTATGTTATGTAGCAATTGTAAACTAGGCTTTATTCGTAGATTTCACTAAATCAATAGGTTATAAGGTAAATAATAGCCAGTAAATGTATCATACGTTTTAAACGCAAATCTTTCTGCGTTCTTATTATTTTTTAGGATAGGTTTTTCATTTTCCATTACTCTTCTAAAGCAGAAAATCTATACTAATATATAAATCAGTTCGTTTGTGTGTATGCATGTTACGTCGATACCAAAGAAGGTTTTAAGGGATAAAAAAAATGAAGAAAAAACAACAGCGTGTCCACGGTATCAGAGAGAAACAGACACCGGGCATGTCAGCTAGTATAGGAATAAATAAGGAAGCAGTAGTTCTCAATAATTGCATACTCTTAAAAATGTTTACTTGTTAAAAAATCGTCATATCAAACAAAAAATCTTCTAAATATTGTCGGGGATACATCCATTACTTAGAATACATCAGTGTCGTCTGGTGACTGTGTCGTTTGTGTGTAGTAATGAAACAATGGTTAGCTATGAATTTCATTTCGAGAAATTTAATTCGTTTTATATGGCTACCGCCGGCGTCACGCTGAAAGTGCTAGCCTGATTTTGACGCCGAGCGCAGCAGATTTACAACGCTCTATCCAGCGCCGTGGTAGCCCTACGCCGTTTAATGATCCCGCTTTTTGCCCGGAACTTTGTCTTTTTCTTTCCAACACCTGACTCATATTGAGTGGATTGATTGTGACTGCAGGATTTTAAATAAAAAATCAGTGTAAGTGATTTTAATGATTTTGTATTTCAAATGGAACGATGTTGAGTCTACGAAGAATTGTAGATAATTATCTAATGTTGCTAACCAAAAAGCTATTTCTCGTAGTGAGCAGAATGGTATATGACCTCGTTCAGGTAAAAATATTTTCCAAAGTAAAATATGTACGGATTTGTAAAATATGAAACTAGTCACTAGGGTTGTAAAATATAGTAATGGTACTTTGAAGAAGTCCGCACGGAAAATTGCCAATAAAATAAAATTTAGAAATTTGGTACTTCTAAAAATATCTTTTATAAGAATTTATGTTAGATACGACATAAACAATTTACCGTTACACATACATCGTTTTACATATTTTTTTACAAACGGTGCAACATTTCGAATTTCAGTAGATATTTTTAGTAGTTTGTAGGCACTTTTTCCACCTTTGCATTAGAAAGAGTGCTTTAATAACTAGAATTACTATAATCCGATACATTATTGTTATATTATAATAAGTATATTTTACAAAAGTTCACACGACCGGCTGTAAAACCGACTTTATGTACCTCGTTTTTGACATATAAATTGTCACTTTATTCCCAAGGCAAATTTTTTGAATTTATTCTCTCAATATAGCGACAAATGTAAAAAAGACAAATTCCATAATTATTTATTATTTATTGTAATACTAATTACTAAAAATTACAATATTAATATAGTGACCTTCATTTTCCAAATTAGTTTTTTTTTTATTATTATTATAAACCTTACGTTACAACACGTAACTTAAGAAATATTTTTTTATGGTTCATTGTTCAAGGTGACATTTGTTCAGAGTTATTGCCAAATAACTTTGAACACTTGTATCTCCTTGAACAATTCTAAACCCTTTTTCCTAGAAATGCTACCAGCCCTCTTATATAAACCTCTCTGAAGATGGGAAGAACATCTAAGTTGTTGAATTCTTAGAGACACTGTGTCGGCATTCTGGTGGTCTATCCGATTCTGTTTGTTTTAATCTTGTCATTATTTTTATACATATATTTTAATTTTCAAACTTACTCTTGTAAATAATAAATTATAATAAATCAATTTCATTAATTTTAAACCGTCTTACTTAACTTGTGTAAACTTTAACCTTTAAGAACTTAAGTGAACAGCTAAAATCCAAACTAATTACAAGATGCCTGATCAGTCGACTGGTAAGTACTAATACATATATTTTAATTCACATCTCATAATGATGAACCCTGGATAAGTCAGGAATTTCACTTCGGTTTGAGATTAGTCTTTATATTATATCACAGGCTCGCTACCTAGTTGATAATAGACGATACGATATTAAAGTAACGTATCAGGGGCTCGCTACACCGATAAAGTTCTCTTCGCCATCATCACAGTTTATTTCCATTTTTAAATTATTAAGTGTTATTTGAATACATTTTAACAAATCTTCAGAATACATTTACAATACACTTACTCAATATTGGCACACTCAACGTAACATAAACAAATTCTATTTTTCATAATATAAACAAACTGTCTCCGTAGCAACATAACAGTAACCTAGGTCTATTGATTTCTCTTTGAAAATTATATGAAATCAAATTTCAAATTGTAACTGATTGTCGTGAGAACAGTTTTGAGTAAGTAAAAGCATCTCGGGAGTAAAGAGCATTAATCCCTCAAATGAAAATACACCCGACTCTTTTCGGTTGTCTCGGGCATTAATTACATTCTCGGGATTAAACAATCACTTTACTCCCTAAATACATAAATAACTATTATTGTACAAGTTTGTTATGAAGTTAAGTATATTTTTTATTTTATCGAATTTGTTTGCTAGGGCTTTCTTCAGGGTTCCAGGTATTCGATGTAAGTGGCGTTCGTGTCCATATTTTCGGCATTTGATGATATATTCGACTGTCATTTCTTCGTTACAGGAATCAGACGTTGGCTTCGGTGATTTTTGGAATATGTATTCGTGAAGTTGACATTCGTACTAATCTATAAAATAAAAACTCTAAACTGAACATAGTACTGAAATTACTTAACACGAAGCAGTGGCGGCGCTAGCTTTTAAAATCTGAAGGCACCAGGAAATATTTGAGTAAAATCTTGGGGGCCAGAAATTATTTGAGAAGGGCATAATTATTTATCGGCAGGGAAAAATACAAGTGATGACCTAAAATAAAAGGTATTCACTTCAAAAAATGTTTCTCCAAGCATTTCTGGGGGCCCACTGGGGGCCAAAGTAATATTTGCCAGTACGACATCCATGTACTTATACTTCTGATTGACCTAGTTCCGATATTCATTCGTCATGACAAATATTTCCTTATTACGAAAATGCAGCGTATACATACGTAATCAGGTAACAAATACTGGACGCTGACAAATAGTTTTTTAATCAAGCAGCTGAACGTCACAATATCTAGAGGTCGCAATCCTAACATAGGGTTACCTTTTTGACACTATTTTAGCATCGATGTTAACTAACAAAGGATTTAGCATTCCATTATGAAACTAAGCATAGTTATTAGAACATACACAGTATACTAGTAACAACCGCACTAACGTATATTATCGATCGTTTTATTTCCGATCACTTATTCTTATGATCTTTTATTTTTACTAAAATGTAATCCTTGTTAATAGCCTTAAATGCAGTTTAATCCCTTGCATCCCATAAATCTTACAGAAACATGAAATGCTCTATTAATCTTCGCAGTTGCACCCTCAAATCGGCGCATCCCTATTCTTACATGACTGGAATGAAATGTACCATATCGCTGCTGATAAAATAGCAATAATAGGGGAAAACTTTCTCGCTAGTTGAAACAGTAATGTGGATTTAAAAGGCACTTGCCACATAATCCGCAGCATTTCCGTTACAAACCAAAACAAATGGTGGCAATGCAGATGATGCCATTATTCAAACACATTGTTTTGTTGCGGTTTCATGCAATTTTCTACTTAAAGAATTTCAGTGATATGTTTTGCGTTAAAATATAAAGACAAATTAATTATGTTTTGTTTAGAGTAAAATTTTGTTCATTATTTGCTTTAATTTAAATGTTGTCTCTTAACGTCTTCTTTTCTTACATTATTTTCTTTAAACTTTGGTTATCATGGCACTCAGCATTTTGTTTGCTGCCATTCGAAATATTCCTGTGGATCCCACATCAAACAATTTCCTTAGGTTACAGAGCCATAGTACAAAAGCTTATTTGCCGCCCTTTCTAAACGGTAAAAAATATGATAGTACTAATTTATGTAACAATAGCATCAACATTGAAAACAAAATATTCTATATAAGGAAAAAGCAAACGAAAAAATAAATTATATAACCTATTATAATTAAATAAGCCTAAAGAACAATATTACTTACAAAAAATTTACTTTTCTTGTTCTGATTGATGATATGATAATGTATAAATCTAGAAATCAGCAAAGAATATTTTCTATGGAAATAAACGCCAAATTATTTAACCTTTATGCTCCATAGAATATCGAAGATAATTTTTAGTTAAATTTAACTTTGAAAATGCTTTTTCTCCACTTGCTGCTGATACAGGTAGCATTAGCATTGTACTTAGGCCCGGTCTTTCCACCTTCGGATAAATTTCTGGGTAACTATCTGACAGATAAAGTTATCTGATAGATTAGATAAGCTTAGCCAAGTTTAACCATTTGGCTGAAATCGGTTACAATATAACAATACCATAAGAAACCATAGCAACCATTTTTGATCTTTTAGTTATAGTTAACTAAGCTTTCAGAAACTAGCCCTGAATGTATAACTGAAATAGGCTTCAAGAAATATATTTTTTTTGTTTCTCTATGGAAATAAATAAATAAATAAATAGGTAACCTGACAGCTGTCAAGCCGTTTTTGCTTATTATCATTAATAAAATTAATTTATGTATGCGTTATACAAGATTTTAGCAATTATTAATATCGTAAGCATGTAATAAAATTGGGGGAATGAAAAATAAATAGTAGATAATAATAATAATTGTTCTACGTTTACTAAATTTTTGAATTTTATTATGATTGTTGTAAATAAGTTATAATAAATTTGAAAATAAAAAATTAAATCACGGAGTATTCTTTTATTTTCATTTCTTCTGAGTAATCAGTTACTTCAGGTACGTCACCGACACGGTACTGATCTTTTTTGGGTGGTTCTTCATATTCACTCTTGTAATATTAAAGTTGCTTAATAGGCAGTTGCTAATATATGAAAAATAATATTATAGCTCAAATTCAAAGCGAATATTAGAATTATTAAACATTGTAAGGCGGGGATCCCGGCTAACGTTTAATACAAAATATCCTTCTCGACACCTGTCTATTTCAGCCTTTTTTTCCCAGAAGAAAAAAGTTTTACTAACATTTCATCCCAGGCTATAACCACTCGTGGATACCGGCCAATTTCGTAAAATACTCGTTAAAATTTGTGTATTTAATTTTCCGTACAATATAGGATATTGCACGAGATAATTTTTTCATATTTTTTCTCACCGTGGGCTTGTGTACTTTTGTTTTGGAGTTAAGGCATTATTTCTACAATTAATAAAATTCAAACAAATTATATTTTTTGTCCATTTTGCAATTTATTGTTCCGAGAAATCAATTAATTTTTAACTTTTTGACAGTGACAGCATTTATTTGTTACTTATTCGCTGTTTGACTTCCGAATAACTTATCTGCCAGATAGCATAGTTTATTCGTAGGAATAACTTTATCTGAAGGTGGAAAGACCGGGCCTTAAACAAATAAATATATTAGGAAATACTTGATAAATAATTTTAGTACAAAAACATAATATGTTATATTAAAATATCTTTAGAAAACATTACAGATGAAGAAACTTCTTCTTTTTTACTTCTTCAGCTAAATCAGTAGCATCTATATTTTTTACGTATTTTTTATGGTTTTTTTCAGTTAAATTTAATTTTAGATTTGATAAATGTTTTTAAAAGTCTAGAGCGTGTTTATTCTTATAAAACCTTAAAATTTTCTAAAAAATTGTCCTGAATTATTAAAATATATTGTGGGTACAATAAACACGTTCATTGTAATAATGTATTGTTGATACAATAAACATGTTCATTAAAATAATAGAGGTCGGTTTCGTCGGCATCGTAAATGTCATCTGGACTATAAGTGCTTAGATAAATAGGATAGAATAGAATGTAGTATTTTTCCACTCTTCAACGCTTGTATTATCCGCACAGCTCTTTGAAATTTGATGTGTCTTTTTCCAAGGAAACAACCAACCATCATTGTGGTCCAACTTTTTGGCTTATGCTTCTGCCTGCGCCTTCAATATTAGACCGCTGATACTCCCGCCTCGCTTAGTAACTTCGGAAAACCATTTATCCAGCGCCTCCTCTATTTCTGGATCCTTACGCTCCCGTTTTCTTTTGGAGGTTCCTGGTTTTTCTTCATGTATCATCCATTTATCACGTAGTTGTTTTTCGTTTTTTAAGAGGCGCGATATTGTAGATTTTGGCACATTTATTATCTCAACAAGCTGACGATGGCTAGTGTTATTTGGCTGGCTTTAAATTTCATCTAGAATAGCAATTTTATTTTTAAGTGTCAAAACATTTCTTGGCATCTTGGAAAAGGTTACATCAGTGACTCACTTTATACTGAATTTACGTTAACGTCAAGGTGAATCCCCACTCCAACGCTGGATATTCGCGTGTGAATCCTCGGCTCCACGGGAATTCACTCGATTACTGTCCCGATTAAACCGAATATTATCCCGAAAAACCGAAGTAAATTTGTGTTATTGGTTTTGTATCCTTGGTTTTGTTTCCGTACTTTAGGATTTGTCCCCAATAAGCGACTCTCCCGATTAATTAGTGTCCTGATTAAGCGGAATCGACTCTATCTAAATTACAAGGTAGCAATTCTGAAAATTTGCCGCTACTTGAAACTAGCCACCGTGGTACGCTTACACACTAGCAACACCGGGTTGGAGGAGATTCATGATTTTCCGGTATCTTTTCTCGCTTTCCATTTCCCCTGTAGAAAATTTTGTAGAATTCAGCATATGTGCTCGTTCCTTATCATGCAGAAATTGTTTACTCAGGTAACATTTATCTACCTAATGAATATCAGAGTGTTTACGAGTAAAAGTTTGTACACTATTGTGTCACGTTTATTTGTACTTATTACAATATATGTAATAAAGTCACTGTTCCTTATTTTTACTTTAAAATTTGATTTAAAAAAAAAAACTAATTATTTAGAACAGAGGTGAAGGGGGCGCGACCCCACTTGAGCGGCAAAAGCTCATAGTAAAAGTACCATAGCTATAGCAAAAATAAATAAATAAATAAAAATTTCTAATGATTCATGTACTTATCAGATATGATTTAGCAAAGTTATTCAGACCTACCCAAATTAAAATATATGTTATTAATAGCCAGTTGCAAAGGAACGTGTTAAATGTTTCAACTAGATTTATTCTTATTTAAGTTAAAATCATATGTTTCTGTATGTTGTTTTGACTCGAGTTAGGGATAACTCAAGTTAAAACACTTAACTCGTTCTATAACAACCGGCCATTAATCTTTTGAATTTTATGTGGTTCATCATCATAATCATTGGCTTTTACAGCTCTTATAGGGAGTTTGCCACTACAACGATTCGCCTCCAGACTGTACGATTCGGAACCAGTCTGCGCCAGCTGTTCTTTCCTAGTTTCTGGAGATCTTTGAATGCACTATCCATCCATCTGGTATGTGGTCTTCCCCTCGGCCTTGCGGTACTTGGCATGCTCTCGAACACTCTTTGGATATTATCGGTATTTGGCAATCTAATCATGGGTCCTAGCCAGCGTATTCTGGCGCTCTTGATGAACCCGATAACATCATGATGTTCATACAGCCTTCGTGTCTATTCATTTCTCTGAATTCTCCATATTCCATCTTCTTGTACCGGACCATATATTCGGCGCAATACTTCCCTTTCAAAAATCCTGAGCTGTTCTTCTTTCTCTTGTCGGAATGGCCAGTACTCGCTACCATACGTGAGTACTGGCCGAATTATCGTTTTGTACAGTCTTATATTTGATATTCTTATATAGATTTCTAGAGGGGCGGCAGAGAAATAGAAGAAGTGAAGACTTTAAAATACCTAGGATATGTACTAGCGAGGAACAATGGGGCTGAACTACACATAAGGGAAAGAGTAAAGAAGGCAACAATAGTCATGGGGAAGCTGTGGAGTATAGGAGAGAGGAAGTTTAATGACGATATTAGATGGAGATTGAGGTTGTTTGACGCCGTGGTGAAGAACATTCTACTATATGGGGTGGAAATTTGGGGATGGAAGGAATGGAGAATGCAGAACGAGTACAGGAGAGGTATTTGAGATGGATCTTAGGGGTAGATAGAACAACACCAGGATATATTGTAAGAGAGGAACTGAAAAGGGATAAGATGAAGGTGGGTACAGGAAGGTGGGCGGTTAAGTACGAGGAGAAAGTAAGAATAGAAACAGACAAAAGAATAATGAGGGAATGCTGGGAGGAAAGAGCCAGAGAGGAACAGAAAGGAAGATGGTACGCATGGGGGGAGATGAGAAAGGAGTATTACTGGAGATGCGGAGTGGATGCGGCAAAGGTGGAAAGGAGAAGAAAAGACGGGATAAGCGTGATTGAGAAGTTGTGGAGGAGGGATAAGGAAGTGGGGGAGCAAGAAAGGACAGTCAGAATAGACAAATCAAGGAGCGCAGGGAGATATAAGGAGGTCAGAACTATAGGGGTACCAAGCTATTTGAAGGGAGAAAGAGGAAGGTCAGGAGGTAGAGTGAGGAGGATTGCGAAGCTAAGGTGCGGGAATGAAGAAAGAGGAAATGGATACTGGAGGAAACAGGAGGATAAGATGTGTAGGATGTGCGGGGAGGAGGAAGAAGATATAGAGCACCTCGCGAAGAGGTGTAGAGAGATGACAGTATGGTCGAGGAGCACACTAGACCTGTTGCACGAAGATGGAAGGGGGGAGAGGTGGGCGAAGGAATTAGAGGCAAGAAGGATTGAGATCGGGGAAGGATAACAGGAAGGGGTAAAGGAAGGAAGGAAGAGGCCCGGTGGGAGGCAGAAGGCGAGAAATGGAAGGAAGGAAGGTAGCTGAGGTCACCTGGAAATGGGGTAGAAAGGAAGGGAGATAGGAGGAGGGGTGAAGACGCGGTTGGAAGGGAAGAGAATGGAATAAAATAAATTAAAGATGGGCGAGAGAACTGGAAGCAAGAAGGAAGAAGATTGGAGAGGGAAACCAGAATGAGAATAGGAAGAAAGAGAGGGACACTGGAGCAAGAAGGAAGAAATGAGAGAAAATGTAATATATTGTAAATTAAATTTTATGTTATGTAATTTGGATTGTTTTGTATTGTTTTGGTTATTTTATTTATTTTATTTCTATTTGTAATGGCTAATGCCCTGTACGCCGCTAGGCCTAGGGAGAAATAAAGAATATTATATAGATTTCTAGATTTGAAGGGGTCCAACAGTGATTAATAGGCTTTGTTTGCTAATTTTCTGTGGTTAAAGTATAAAATTTATGTATGTCGGACCTAGACTATATTTTAAATGTTAATTTAATGAAACCAACAATTGTTTTGCGATCGGATGTAATTATTCTGCGATTGAAAATCCCCAGCCGGGTTGTGTGATAAAAGACTCTTTGAATACTGAATATATATGTTTAAACAACAGCATTATCATATTTGAAAATGAAAATGGCATTTTGTGCTGATTACAGTTTTAAGTATTGCAGTTTACGTAAATTCTTTATAATTACTTACGTAATAATTTATCATCATGCAATCATTATGCAATTGGCAATTGCAGACCAATTGCAAACAAAACACAATTTAATAAATTCAATTTTAAGTTTATACCCAATTTTCTTATCATTATTTTTGGATTATGTTCGCTATGATACACACAACTTAAATGAATTCGACATAATTGGCTCTTGAAAGACAATGAAAATCTTGAGAAAGTACATTTTAGTAATTTGACTACCTTTTAGATATAAGCTCTTTGATTATGTCTGACATAACAGTCCGTTGTTCAAGTTGATCAATTAGATCTTCCCAAAATATTTGTTCTGCACCATACATTCTTACATTCTTAAAATAAAACATACATTCTCTTCAACCAAAACATTTAATACAGGCGTTCCTCAAGGCTCCATTATTGGACGTACCCTCTTTAACTATATGAACGACACAATAATTTCTGGACAAAATCTTGCTGATAATATAATAAAATATATACAAAATCAACATCAACAGACATTACTGACACCCTACAAATATACTTAACAGATATTGAGACATTCTACGCTACCTGCAGTATAAAAATGTATGTAAAGTAAACGAAAGTTGTATTCTTTCCTAAGGGAAAACATTAGCCAAATAGTGAATTAATTTGCTTCAACGTAATCATAACTTGGAAGAAAGAAGCAAAATATCAGCATTATTATGGATTACAGGCTAACATGGAAATCCTATCACCCAGATAACAAACAAAGGCAACCAAAAGCTCTTTTGCTCTACCTACTAATCAACATGAAAAGCAAACTCACAAAACAGCATATTTCTCTATACCTCTCTTATTGTACCTATAATTACATATGCCTCTCCTGCATGGTGAGCAGCCAAAACCACAATGGAAAAACAATCAATTATTTAAAACAAAACCCTGCGTATAATACTAACATTTCAATAATACTAACACACAAAGAATTAAACTAACGATTAAAAACAGAATTATCTAAGTTATCTAATTATCTAGTTACCCCTAAAATTTTACGAAAATGCAATCGCCAACCTCAAGCAACTCATAAACATTATTGGCTATTATAGACATAGAATTCTTTCTGTACCCACATATAAATCGGGAGAATATATTTTGTTTTTGCTTATTGCCATGAACTCTGTCTTCTTGCTGCTTCTATAGGAATTGACTGTTATTCATAACCCTACTATTCCAACTAGGGACCGCGATGATTTCTTCTTCGTGATTTCCAACGTTAGGGTGATCTAACAAGGACAATGGAACACAAATTCTAATCAACAGGGTGACTGTACTGACTGTGCGTAGGAGGCAATTAACATGTTATGACTTGTGAAAGGGTTCACATGGAAGTAAGTTATTTATTTAGGAAATTATTATTACACTCATGTTATACATTATATCTGTTTGGACAACACAAACAGTCGCTTCAAGGCAAATCCTCTTATGGCTTCTATGCCACTGCTTATGCTAGGCTACTGGTTGGAATACGTTTCTCTACGAACTCACCAGTTTGCAGTTTTTTAATTAGTACATTTTTACACAGTAATGTATCAAATCTTGTTCAAACAACACCTACAGACTTCATCTTTGGTCTTCCTACAGACAGTTTCCGAGAGTTTCAACTAAAATTGTGCATCTACACACACCCCAATAGGACAGTGCACAACAGGTCTCCAGCACCACATATCTGCTTAGTTCTTACACCGATCCAGCACTAAAAGATAAGTATTTAGTTATATTCTCACATATTTTAATTGCTTATCTTTTTAGTTGCTTTTTTACATCCACGTTCCACGTGGTATTGCATAAGTGCACAAGTAGCCGTATGTTTGCTGTAGCACCTCAGCGTGCCCTTTAGTAGCCATCTATCATTATCATCAGCTGTATAAGAGCAATACTGTGTTTTGCAACATTTTTAGGTAGTCCAAGTCCATAGGATTGAGAATCTTCCACTGTGCCTTGCCGCTTGGCCCTGCATTTAATTGCACCCGCTTGTCTTGGAACCTAAAAAACGCAAGCATGGTATCTGCTTAAAATAAGTTTTTTTTTAACGCAGAACAGAACTAACTGCCCTAATTATACTGTGGCTCACAAACATCCATGCCTTGACGGGGATTCGAACCCGGGACTTTTGGCGTGAAGCACGAGCAATACCTCTACACTACCAAAGCCGAACAGTTGCACCCACAATGAATAGAATTAACCGATACAACATCAATGTACATGGACGTTCAGCTGCAATTCTGGTAAAATAGCACACTTTATTTAGCCATTAAGCTTCCCTTGCCCGATTCCTTCTAGGCATCCTACACGCTAGGGACTTATCCGTGACCTGACTCCACTACACGCTGGCAACCACACGTTATGCGATGTCTTCTGCATAGGGATCCTCCTTCCGTTTTTACATTTATGTGGGCCTCATTCTATCTTTCCAAAGGTAACGAATCCCTTTGTGTTAAAACTGGCATGCATGCTGCGTCAGTGAAGAGTCTAAAATACCTCTCCTTCCCATAATAGTTGCTGGGTCACCCAATAATCTACCACCAGCCCGCGTTAATTATCCAGTCTACTCGCAAAGGCACTGATTTTTCGAGTAATCCGTCCAATACGCGCTTCTGTCGCAACAATATCATTCTCTAATTATTAATATATACAATACATCAATTAATAATTTCTAGTTAACAGATTGTAAATATTGAAGGATTTAGATAAACACAAATTAATATTATTAAAAAATCAGATGTGACATCACAGTAGCAGTGAGTTGAAACAAAGGGTAAGTCAATGAGAGTAATGTATAGATTATTCATGTGGTGATATTGAAGGGAAACAACCACTATACACTTTAAGAGAGTATCTAATGAGAGCTGTGAGGTCGGGAGTCAGCATGATGACTGTGCGTACGAGGCAGTTGACATGTTACGACTTGTGAAAGGGTTCACATGGAAGTAAGTGGATGAATATGATTGAGTGCGAAATCAAAGGGTTTCTCAGCTGAATAAATAGGCGTGTTTAAGGATGTGTGTATGAGAATCGAGAATGAGGAGTGTGTGTCAAAGATATTCATAGGTTTGTTTCAGACTTGAAAGTATGTCAGGATAAAAGTGAACGCAAGAACTTTTGCTGTTAAATGTGCTATAAAGTTTCTCAGAAGATATTTGTTTTTCTTTTATTATAAAAGGATATGTGAGTATAATAAAATTGTTGTTGCCTTTACGTTCTAATCTTATTTGTTTGACTTCCATTAAATGTTTATTATCGTTTTATGCATTGTTTCTTTGCTTCAAAATTTATTTTAGGGGAAGCATAATTTAGTTGGGATGGAACTAGGAGAAAGACAAATTGTACAAATTCAAACGTTCAAACATTTGGCATCAGTGATAGCAGACAATGTAAAATAAATGTATAAATAATAAAAAGAATAGGAGCAGCTGGAAAAGTCTTCAAAAATCTGTGACAGTCATTTGATTCTTCATAGTTGCCCTACGAATTATTTCATACCGCTCTTAGTCTCAGCAGAATAGCTCGTGCTTAAACTTGAGCTTCTAGCTTCTCTTTGTGAGATTTTCCCATTTATTGTATACATATTTAGGCTATCGGTTCTTCTCAGTTGTTTTTATCAGTTGGTGTGGACTCCGTTTCCATCAGCAGTTGATGAATCTATTGCTTCTAGCCTTTCTCTTTGTCTGCTTTTCTCGTTTATTGTATACATATTTTGCATCTCTGAGCAAGATTTGGAAAATGAAGCTATCGGTTCTTCTCAGTTGTTCTTATCAACTGTTGTGAATTCCGTCTTGATTCTTCAAACATCAATTCTTGAATCAGCAGTTGAAGATTCTATTGGTGGTTTTATGGACGTTTCTCAACATATTTTCTTTATTGATGATCACATTATAAAAAATCGTTATTCACTAAAATATATTATCTATTGTTTAATTTGTAAATTTCGAATTATTGTATAAAAACAAAAAAATAATGATCAAATTTTTGGGTTGGTAAATAATCCTCGAGTAAATACCGGGTAAAAATTCGTGTAATATATTTCAATATAATACACGTGTTTTACTGTTTCCTCATATTTTATAAAAATAGTTGAGTTCTTTTTATAATTAATACAGTTGTGCGATATCTATTGATTCATAAAAAAAATATCTTTCAAGTGAACCAGTTATTAGCAAAATATTTTCTTGTGTGCATTGATAAACAATATTAATTACAAATAAATATTTTTTTCTATCTTAAGCGTAAACTAACTTGTTTCTTAGTGATCTAAATCCAGTGCATCATTACGTCAGCGAACACCGTCATCAACTTACAAGAAGTAACCAGTGCTAATTACATTTTGCCAATTTTTCAAATTAATTCATTGAAATGGTTTCTTCGTGTGTTAAATGCAAAAGAAATTTAAATCACCGTACATATCCAGGAGTTACTTGTATAGGTGCCTGCAAGAATAACTACCACTTCACCTGCATTACTCTTCCCGAAGAAGAAAAAGAAGCTCTACAGAAGTTTCCCAATCTTGCATGGATTTGTACCAAATGCAAGAATGTTGACAAAACAAAGATATTGAGTCCTACTATAAGCAACATTTCTCATAATAATGATGATCCGTCTTTAGCCGATGTTATGTACCAACTAAAAGAAATTGAAAAATCAGTTATATTTTTTTCACAAAAAATTGATGACTTTCAAAGAAATTTTGATTTATTTACGGGTAAAATTAATATGATTGAACCATTAGCTGCAGAGGTCAAATTTCTTAAAGCTAAAGTTGAAGATATGGAGCAACGATCCAGATCTAATAATGTTGAAATAGTAGGGCTGCCTGAGAAAGTCAATGAGAATTTAATAACTACGATCAAAGAAATTGGAGCTGTTGTCAATTGTCCAGTTGCTGAACAGGATATCGACGCACTGCATCGTGTTGCGTCATATAATGTAAATAGCAACAGACCAAAAAATGTAATAGTGAGGTTTGTTTCCAGGCTAAAGAAAGACACATTTTTGGCCTGCGCTAGAAAATGTAAGGATCTAACGGCTGATAAACTTAATCTAAAGGAAAACAATAAAATATTCATAAACGATCACCTTAGTCCTACTAACAAATTATTATTGAAGAATACCAAAGCGGCCGCAGCAGATAATGGTTTTAAGTACGTCTGGGTTCGGAACTGCAATATATTCGCCAGAAAAAATGATAACTCTCCATTCCTAATTATCCGTTCTGAACACGATATTGCTAAATTAAAATAATGCATATCATTATTTTCTGTTAATTATTTAATTCATATCGATTTTTCTTTGTAATGGATACACAAATAAGTACATATTACCAAAATGTGCGGGGGATTAAAACAAAACTTATTAATGTATACAATGAGTTAGCTCAGTGTAATTACGAAATAATATTTTTTACTGAAACGTGGCTTAATGATTCTGTGCTTGATGGTGAGATATGTGACTTAAATAAATATTTCTTATTTCGTCGTGACCGTAATATGCCTAACATGAGTCAAGGTGGTGGTGTTTTAATACTTGTTTCCAAAAAGTTTCACACTAAAGTTGAACATTCTTGGAGCTCTTCTGCTGAAGACTTATGGGTAACTTTGCATACATCAAAAAATAAGAGAATTCATCTATGCTGTGTCTACATACCTCCGGTTTCTGATAAAAGTATTTATGTAAGTCATTTTAACAAATTATCTGAACTCTCAACTAAGTTTACGAATGACGATTTTCTTATTATCGGTGATTATAATTTGCCGGAAATAGATTGGATTGCGAAAGACAATTTTTATTTTCCCAGGTCTCAAAACAGATTTGACACTCATATTGAATTGTCAAATATGTTATCTTACTGTAATTTATGTCAATTTAACGGTATTAAGAATAAATTAAACAAAATATTGGATTTGGTTTTGAGCTCATTTAATCTAGATATTAGTTCATGTCAGTTTCCAGTTAGTAAGATTGATACGCATCATCCTCCACTTGAAATAAGTTTTTCTCTTAATCATTATAAGAATTTACCACGTCTAAATAACCCTACTTATAATTTTTATCAATGTGATTATGAAACCCTTATATACAAATTGTCTTCTGTTCGATGGGATGAAATATTAAATAACTCAAATATTAATGAAAATGTAAATAATTTTTACAAAATTCTACATAATATGCTAGACACATATGCTCCTAAAAGGGCACATGTAACCAACAAATATCCAAAATGGTATTCTTCGTCTTTAATAAAAATTATCAAAGAAAAAAACAAATTTCATAGAAAATGGAAATGTTATGGCAACATTGATGATTATAATTCATTTTCCTTATTGCGTAAAAGAGTTAAAATCTGCACAGATTTTAACTATAAAAAGCATATTAATTTCATTGAGTCCAGAATAAAGTCTGATGTAAAACATTTTTGGAATTATACTAAAACTTTAAAGAAAAATAACAACATACCTAATGTTATGTATCACGAAAACAAACAAGCTGCAAATGGTTCTGATATATGTGATCTATTTGCGTGTCATTTTGAATCTGTGTATACTTCTTCTCTTATTAATCCATCAAATAACCTACTTAGTGATAGTAATGTCAACTTGGGTTCTATTAGTTTAACGCAAGACGAAATTCTTACCAAGTTAGCCTCTTTAGATACAAAGAAAGGTTGTGGTCCAGATGGAATACATCCTTTGTTCATAAAGAATTGTGCCTATTACCTTGTTCTTCCTCTTTTTATAATTTTCAACAAATCTTTAAATTCTGGTATCTTTCCTGACTTTTGGAAAAAATCATATGTTACACCGATTTTTAAATCAGGCGATAAAAGTAACGTTTCAAATTATAGACCTATTTCTATATTACCAATATTTGCGAAAATATTTGAATCATTAATAGTAGATAAAATCAAAAATCCATTAAATCAATTAATAATTCCTCAACAGAACGGATTCTGCTCTGGTAAATCTGTATTAAACAACTTAATCCCTTTTACTGAATTTGTTAGCAGTAATATGGATCTCAAGAAACAAATTGATACAATTTACACCGACTTTTGCAAGGCATTTGATAGAGTTAACCATCACATTCTTTTAGTCAAATTGAGACATTATGGAATACATGGGTCGTTACTGCGCTGGATTGAAAGTTATATTCGTAACAGATCGCAATTTGTTGTCTGCAATGGTTACATATCTCGAGGAATTTTAGTGAGTTCGGGAGTACCCCAGGGCTCACATTTGGGACCTATTTTATTTAACTTATATATAAATTCTATTTCGTCTTCCTTCAAATATTGTAATTTCTTACTATTTGCTGACGATTTAAAATTCTATAAAACTGTTGAAACTCTCATCGACTGTTACAAAATCCAAGATGACCTAATTAGATTGAACAAATGGTGTATAGAAAATGATATGTCTCTAAATTTAAATAAATGCTTTGTAGTAAACTATGCAAGAAAAAGGAGTATAATTAATTTTAACTATAATTTAAATGGCGTTAATCTATCTAAAAAAAACACTGTACGGGATCTTGGAGTTACTTTTGACTCAAAGTTACTTTTTAATAATCATATCGACACCATTACTAGTAAGGCTTACAAACTTTTAGGATTTGTTATAAGAGTTAGTAAGCCTTTTCACAGCAAAGAATCATTAACTACACTTTATACCTCAATTGTCAGATCTCAACTGGAGTATTGTTCAATAGTATGGAATCCAATGTATGCCAAAAATATAAACTTACTAGAATCTATACAGAGAAAATTCATTTTTGTAGTATGCAATAGGCTTAATATTGTAAATTCAGAGTATTTAAAAACATTACAATTATTAAAATTATGTCCACTTGAACAGAGACGAGTGAATGCTGATATGATATTCCTATATAAGGTGTTCAATAACTTAATTGATTCACAAAATTTTATTCATAATTTTTATCTATTAGCTCCTCTTAAAACAACTAGATCTAAACAACTGTTTCAATTAACTAAATTTAATTCTTTTAGCTATAAAAACTCTCCCTTAAACAGACTCATGTCAACTTACAATAATAATTATATTCATTTAGATATATTTAACTTGCCTTTACAAAAATTTAAACTTTATCTTCGAATGTCATAAATGAAATTAACTTTTCTTGTATATCGATATTAAATTATGTATTAGTCTCTTACTTTGTTGTTATACAGTATGTATGTATATTCATTTTGTAATCTGTGGAAGCCAGTCATTGGTTTTTACTGTTGGCTTTCCTTAATGTAAAAAAATAAAATAAAATAAAAAAAAAATAAAATAAATACCCATTTTTTATTTACCATTGGGTATTTACCCAACTCATGTCACTATGCACAGCTCAGATTAGGTAAGTTCTATGTTTTTTTTTTTTTTTACTTTCGGTCCTATAACAAATTCACATGGCATGTGTTACATTTCAATAGATCCTATTGTCTCTCTATAAACAGCTAATCATTTTTAAGTATTTAGTTGATTGGACAAGTCAATATTAAAGTGATTCAGTAGGAATTAACCCGCGTAGATTACTATTGAGAAGTGACATTAGCGGTGGCGGCGCTGTATTCCAAGGCAAGATGGCTGTTGACTCTAGTACTCAGCCGTCAATTTGCTGATATCTAACAGGTTAATTTAAGCACAGTACATTTTTATTTTATTAAAATGCGAGTAAATATTTGCGACATTTTTTAATTTTTAAGCGCTACATATGTATCGAGGTGTATAACAGAAAGTGGGCATCAAATTACATTATTTAAAGTTAATTTTAGTAGATTTATTGAAGTGTAATTTGTAGGTAAGCAGGTGTTAAATGCCGGGCACATAATTTTATGTAGTATATTAGAAGCTGAGTGTCAGTTATCTGAATTTAAAATATATGCATTCTGTTTGCAAACAAGTGCATTATGTTCATTGAAATAAAATTAGTTTTAGTTGGGCAGGGGTAGTAAAAGTTAAATATGCAACTTGCAGTTGTAAAGCAGGTGCAAGCATATTGGTGCAATTTTGTTTTTATACGACAAATGCAATGTACAGACTCACATAGTATCAGTTACTTTTTTGCCGTAACTCAAAATATATTCCCACGCCTTCCTCCTGTCCATAACCAAATCTTTTCCTAATCTAAACTTAATATTAACTTCCCCTCAGTTTTTCTTAAGAAAAGAAAATAAACTAAGATGTCTATCTTTATCCTGTCTTGTATGACAGCCAAAAACTACAATTTATTCTGCTTTTATAGTTTTTCACAACTTCTGTCGACATTCTAACAAAAATTCAACACTAAAACATACGTAATAAGTTCAAACAGTACTAGAGTATCTAGTACAATATTTGACCACCAGGCAGCGTATTCGAGCGTGTCAGTTCTCAATAATTCTTGCTGGAGTGGAAGTTTGGACCCCTGATGAAGACGTCTGGGAGGATTGAAACTGTGATATTACTCACAGATGCTAAGGATATCTTGGATGCATCGAGTAACCAACATCACAATTATAAAGTTCATTAAGAGGATGCGCTGAAGAAGCTATGTTTTATAGCCCTCACAATAACATACGATCGCATAGAATGGGAAGATATATGGCTAGCTTAAGTATAAAAGAGAAAAAGAACTTATCTTAGGAATATAGAATCAATACGATGGTACAAAAACTATATACGCACTAAACATGTAAGTTCAAAGCATTTTGAAACCAAGAAAGGTCTACAGTTTATATAGTCATTAAGAATATAAAGACGGCAATCAGGAACTATTACGATGTCCGTTGGAAAATGAATAGTGCGAAAATTTGATGTGATTTTGCAGAAAGTTTTGCAAGAAAATTTAGAATAATATAATTTATTTATTTTATTTATAACAATTTTGGCCACACAACAGATAAAAACACAATAATAGTATGGCACTAGTGAGGTGAAATATGTTTTGTAGCAGAGAGTATTTAATTCTCTGACCCGTTGCGCGGTTATAGCCCCGCGTACTGGCTTTTTAGGGTTTTGTAGGTATGACCAAAAAACCCTTATACCGTCAGTTTGTCGTCTGTCTGTCTGTCTGTCTGTCTGTCTGTCTGTCTGTCTGTCTGTCTGTCTGTCTGTCTGTCTGTCTGTCTGTCTGTCTGTCAGTCTGTCTGTCTGTCTGTCTGTCTGTTCGGTAAAAATTGTAGCCAAACGGCTAAACCTAGAGAGTTGAAATTTGGCATGCCTGTACAAATTTTTGACCCACACATAGGAAAAATACTAAAACATCTAAAAAACATATCCCCCTAAAAATATAAACAAATATGTGCTCATCGTAAAAAAAAATTTTTTTTTTTAAATTATAGAGTAGGGTATCAAATGAAAGCCCTAAGTACGTGGATTAACGATCAAAATTTTATTTTTGCAAAATAAATTATTTTGATGCGATTTTTGTCAAAATTGTGCAAAAAAATTTTTGTCCCACACCTGTAGCCCAGATGGTTTAAACTAAAAATCTGGAAAAATTCTCAGTACTGTATATTGATGTGAACCGAAATAGTACAACAGGAATTTTTGATCAGATTAGGTTTTCGGAAAATAATGCATTTTTTGTGCTTTTAACCAAAATATGTTAAATATTTAATTCGCTATGTAACCAAGTTGATACGTCAGCGCTCATAGCGATGTGCGTTTAGTCATTAGTTGTCTAATTTGTCAAACAGGTAACTTGCAAACTAGAGTTCGAATCCTGTCAATTTTAATTTTTTTGTTTTTTTTTTGCAGTTTTCTTTTGTTTAAATTATTTTGTCAAAATTCTAGTTATATTTTGGTAAATGTTGCATTTACAGTCTATTCCAAACGGTTAAGCGGAACTAAATGGGAATTTAGTTCTTTTAGGTTGTCACGAGAAGGGACCTTGCTTGGGTTATTTCATTTTTCACGTTGGGATGTCAAAATTTAAAATTCCAAGAATGAAACCATGGAAACGAATGACATGTCAAAATTAAATATTTTTTTTTAGATATTTTAATGACAAAAAAATAAATAAATGGGAAATTTGTATTAAGAATGACACAAAAAATCAAAATATAAAGAAAATGACATTTTAAAATGATATTAACCTGAACCAAAAAATGTTTATTGTAAGTATGATTTACAAAGCTTAAACAAAACGGCCGAAAGGCACGATTTAAACGATGAAAGTAACTAGATTGCAAAATCTAGTTCCGCTTAACCGTTTGGAACAGACTGTAATTTTTAAAAGCGTAAATTTAATAACCAGTGGGAAGTGTTGAAATTATAATTTAATTCTGTTTGATGTATACGAAATCAGAGGGCGGGGCTAATGATTTAAACAACCAATAGAAGCTATAGGCGCAATTTTCAAAATCTTAATGAACCTTGCTATGAAAAAAAAATACTGCACATATTTAGAAACTTAAATAATGGTATTAGGCATTCGAATTAAAATTCATAAAAAAATATTTTGACATAAAATTTGTTTTGGCATCCCAAATAATCATCATTCAGTTATTAAATACCTCCAAAACCCTGAAATGTGTGAAAATTCACACTTCACATCAATTTTTTGACGTATAATATTAGCGATAATACCTTACAAAATCCAACTTGGGAGTTTTGAAAAATTGAAAGTACTCGTATGAATCACAATACTTACATTGAATCACGTCGGGGTCACCAATTGTGGGTATTTGTTGCAAATAAGTTACGTAGTTTTGTGTAAAAATGTTAATTTATTTCTGAAAACAAATTAATTAAAATTTTATTTGACTGTTTATTTATTAAATTGTTATTGTTTAATTATTTTTCTGATCACAAAAGTCTGTGATACTTATTTGGCGAATCGCTACGGCTGCCACAAATTATTTGAATAAATGGCTCTACGCCACTGTACAGTCGATGTGGAACGGTAATTTCAGAAATAAAATTTCATTATTATTAAAAATAAAATTATTCAATTAGTTAAAAATATTCAAATTATTTAAATATAAAAACGAATCTATTTTAAAGGAGAACGGTCGTGGCTCAGTTAGTTGGTGTGTGGACTACTGAGCGGCAGACCAGGGTTCATTCCCCTGTACCGGAAAAACACCTTACATTTTTCCGACCGTTTCTCCCTCGGAAGGCATCGGGCAACCACCGAGGTAAAAGCCCTAGTAAAATTTCCCCAAAATAATTAGTGGTTCGGATTCCACTAAAGTAAATTGTAGGTCCCATACGATTATGTTATATACAGGCAACACACACAACACAACTGTATGCGTGGAAATAGCCTACGCTCGGAATATGTTCAATACGAACTTGTCAGTTCAGAGCATCGAATATGTTCAGTACGAACTTGTCAGTTCAGAGCATCGAGCATGGCACTCTAAGAAGAAGAAGAAGAATCTATTTTAAGATAAACATCCTCAAAGATTAACTTAGTTATCAGTGATTGTATTTTTTTAGTTAAATGTTTAAAGATAGGGGTACAAATTTACGATCGTATATTATATGATTTGTTTAAAATATTATCATCTCAAAAATAACAAAATATTCTAAATTGGTAGGTACGACCTTAATTACATGGCTTGGGTAGAAAATAACAGCGTTCTAGGTCAGGGGTCGGCAACCTTTCAGTGACAAAGAGCCAAATCTATATTGAAAAAAAAAACACAATAACATGGAAGAATCGCTAAGAAATATATGCTATATTTAAGAAAAAAACGTAAAAATTGTTTATTTGTTTTAAAATAATCAAGTATTACAATAAATTAATATTTACTTATACATTTAGTTTGTGATACCTATTGTGGTTGCCAGTATATTACAATATAATAATTTTTTTAATGGGACGATTACTGCTGTATAGTGTTCGATAAGACTTAACTGAATATTCCCCAATAAGTTATTTGAGGAATATTCAGTAATCTTTAACTTAAGGCAGCACTCTAGTTTCAGGTCAGTAAGATTACTTCTGAACTGACTCTTTATTAATTTCATATGTGAAAAGATTTGCTTACAGTAATATGTGGATTCGAAAACGGTCACTAGCCCAAAAGCATAATTTTTTAAAAGATTCTGGAAGAAGGTTCTACATTTTGAAGATTGCGAATTTCGGTCCACTTATGCTGGGAAGATAAAATTCACTTTTTTCTTTCTAAATTTTCCAGTTCAGAATTAAGTTTTAAGAATATGTAATTCCATAAACCTTTGGATTTCAAATCCACTAATTGAAGGTGATAAATGTAATTGCTACATATCTACTTCAATTGGTTTTGTCAAAAAAGATAGTGTAGCTTTATATTTTCTAAACTCTTTAAATCTATCTTGAAAAGCTTCTTGCATGTTAACAAACGTTGTGCAAACAAAAAAAAAATGCAGTAATAACATGTTTTTGTAAATTAATAAAATGTAAAAATGATTTTGCACGTAAATCATTCACAAATACAGATAACTTTTTTTCGAAACAAATAACTTCTTCTAAAAGGGAATATGCAGTAGCTCGGGGAATTACCGGGCGTGAATTGCACCGTAAAACATTCTGAAAAATACAAATCCTGTATAGTACAGGCAGAAAGTTGAAAATTAAAAAATAGATTATATTAAAATAAAAACCAGCCAATTTTCAAAGAGCCACAAAAATTTCTAAAAGAGCCGTATGCGGCTCCGGAGGCGCAGGTTGCCAACACCTGTTCTAAGTCTTTTGTAGTATATTAAATAATAAAAGTCTAACAACCTAAATTATATTTTATATAAGGTAAAATATCCTGGGGGGGGGGGCAAATGCCCTCTATGCTCCCCCTGTCTACGTCCCTGGTTAAATCCTATTAACTAGATTTATCATTAAACCCAGATATTAGAAAAGACCAACGCAAATATTTCAAATTTCCGATTACCACCCTTCAAGCATTCTTTTCAATTCATTTTGTTAATTTTATTAAATAAATTCTGAGCTCATTTAAGATCTCTATAAATCATTTTTCTTTAATTTCAAAATTCCATTCATTTATTTACTTCCACTTTCCCCTTCTTACGGAAGAACTTACGCAGTCATCACCCTTGTATGCTGTTCACTAGGGAGATGCTCATTAGCTCATCCAATCGCTTCCCCCTCACTTGTCAGCTACATAAAAAATGAAAGAAAAAAATGATTTTAAATGGATAATATTTTTTCAGTTTTTAATTTTCAGGAGAATTATCATGCAATTTATTTTGCACAGTGGGTTCTAGGTTGCCGTATATTATGAATTAATCTAGTTAATTAGTTAGGATTACGGCCGGATAGTTTCCAATATCGTAAATCACTTGACATTACGAGAAGATTTGTAGGTATGTAGTAGCAACCATGAAATTGAACTACATTTGTGGTGAACTGTTATCAATGATAGAGTCATAGTTAATTTTAAATTCTTGAACACGTAATAAGTAATACCAGAACAGAAAATAATAATAATTTGGAATTCTCGGATTTCTGAACTATGTAAACTTTAATATTTATAAACTTTAGTTGAGGAATCGGCAACCTTTTAGCAAAGAAAACCACCTTATGAAGACGGGTACAAAACAAATAAGTACATATTACTAGAGCCCTGCAAATCCGCAGATACCCGCAGATTACCCGCGGATATCCGCCATTTTTCTGCGGATGCGGATAAATTATCATTTAAATCGTGCGGATGCGGATCGGATGCGGATTATATCATATCCGCTTATTCGCAATATCCGCGTGAACATCTTCGGGTGAACGCCTCTTCCTACGGAAGACACGTTTAGAACCCCAAAAATGTATTGCTGGCATTTGTATTGTGCTTATGGCAAGAGTGAAATAATAATACTTTACGGCACTTTTTACTTTTTTTACTCTTCTCATAAAAGCCTACTTTACGCTTACTTAAATAGTTAAATATAGTAGAGTTTATATAACACTCGTAGATACAACACTTTCTTTGGATTTATTGCGTTTATTAATTTAAAAATAATTATGTAGGTATTGCATTTTTGGAAATATTAGTAAAAATTAACCATGGTAATTTGCCACATTTAAAAACATAGAAGCCCATATCAAATTTTAAAAAAAAATTAAAATATTTTAAAATTCTTGTAATCGTCATATAACTTTTTATAAGTTTTACATTTTATAAAAAACTTGGTTTAAGAGTCGAATAATTGAAAATTCCATTTTAATTTTTAATCTATATAATCTCAGTACGACTTCAGATAGAAAACATATTTCTGGACCAAGTAATATTTATGTGAAATGTAAAATATGTTAGATATTTCACAACAGAGAGCAAATCCTATGCGGATTGTGCGGATATTTTTGCGGATGCGGATCGGATGCGGATACAGAAAAACGTATCCGCGCAGGGCTCTACATATTACTAGGGATGTTCTGATACTATTGATACGATTTAGTATCGATATTTTTCATTCGATATCGTGATTTAGTATCGCTACTAATGTTTCGATACTTTATTAATATCAGTACATTTGACCCAGTATCGCATCGTTTCTTTTTTTTTGTTAAAACAATATCGTAAAATTTTTTTTATACCTACACACATAAATATTTCTGTGATTATTATTTATTTTATTTTATTTTTTTTCAGTGAAACACTTCTAAAAATTGTAGTCTTGTAAAAACTGGTAGCGCAAGATATGCAATCGCAATGGCGCAGGACATAGTACGCCAAGGCACATGCGTTGAACGGTTTAAACGTTGCTGGCGTTTGGCTCCTTTTTTCTCTACGTTTGAGGTTATGAAATATTATTGGTTATTTTCTATTTTAATTAAAAAATGTCACCACCAAGAAGCAAAATGTGGAACTATTTAACTAAAATAGACCAAGGAGTTTTCTCGGTGCTTGCAATGAAGAAGAATGGAGTGTTTAATTCAATTTTAAACAATCACTTCATATTTTCACGGATGGATCCAAAATCGAAGATAAAACGGGCTGTGCAGTGTTAGCTAACGAAGACATTTTTGAATTCCACCTCCCAAATATGGCTAGCGTGTTTACTGCAGAAGCGTACAGTATCTTAAAAGCCAGTGAACTTATAAATGGAAGAAATCAGACTACAAGCAATTATCTTATTCAAACCGATTCTCTGAGCACAATCCAATGTATCCAGCAGACGTACAACCGAAACCACGTGGTCCAACAAATTCAAAGCAACTTCCACTCAGCGCTAGATAAAGGTAATAAAATCACTCTGTTATGGATCCCCTCACATGTGGGAATTATGGGTAATGAAAAAGTAGACCAGGCAGCAAAAAACGCAACCTCAAGCAACGTCATCGATACAACAATTATGCCATATGATTTTAAAAGCTATGTAAAAAAGAAAACCAGCGAAAATTTCAACTCCTTCTGGAATACCCTAAATAACAACAAATTAAGAAGAATAAAACCATCCATCAGCCACTGGTATACTCCAGAAGACAGAAAAGAGCAAGTTATAATGACTAGACTGCGAATCGGCCACACTCTCATTACCCATAAACACCTCATGCAGAAAAAAGAACAGGAAATATGCCAAACATGTAACAGCCCAATAACTGTTAAACATATTCTCATTGAATGTGTGAAGTACACTAGAGAAAGAGCCCAAAACAGCATCCCAAACTCCTTGGAACAGGCCCTATCTAACAGTATGGAAGCTACAGCCAAAATCTTAAAATATCTAGAAGACATTAACTTAACAAATAAAATATAGGCAAAAATGTAACGAACGAGTATTGTAAAAATCTTCACTGTAATGTAATATGTAATATGTAATTTTATGTAATTCAAATTTCTTGCTTACACCTAAGTATAATGAACTAATTTAATGTAATATTTGTAACTGTTACGAGGTGTTAATGACCATGTAGTTGATACACCCCAAAATAAATTTTAAATTAAAAAAAAAAAAAAAACCATCACTCAGACCTATAGGCTTCAGAAAGGGTTTATATACACACCAGTTTTGCAAGTGAAAGTTCGGAAATCCCTTCGTAAAATGTTTATTATCTATTATCGTTGTACGAATTTTCCGAATTCTGCTGTCCTAGATTTTTACTAACTTTACCTAAGCTTTTAGGTATACATATTTTGCCTCAAACATTAGCCCATTCAAAAAAGTGTAATAAACTCTAGTATATACGATCAATTTAAGTAATTAGGTTAAGTTAAGTTAGTAAATATCTAGGACAGCAGAATTAGGAAAAGAGTATAGACTTATTATTGATATGAATTTCACATTCCCAGATGACGCAAAGAGTCATCTGAAATATCTGGTTCTAGCCAGGTGGCAGCATGAGTGAAGTCATAGGGTTCTTCCTGCAGGATTGACCGCAGGGAGAAAACCGCCATCACACGCCTTCGTATAGGTCACTGTTGGTGGACACCTTCTTCGAGGTGAAGAGTCCCCTATCTGTGAGACATGTAACACAAATGTCTGTGTTAAACATTTTATCTGAGTGTGTACAGTTCGAGGATGTCAGGGAGAGGTTAGGTGCTATAACCTGTGCTATGACATGTCCGTTGCTTTAGGTGACGACAAAGTACTCATGGACAGGCTGATACTCTTCCTGAGACAATCGAACTTACTGTTTAACTTGTAAAGTCTTGTACCTCATATTAATGTGTTCCATTTAGAGACTGTGATATTGGATGGTAATTGGCTCTTTTACAGGCTCTCACCATCACCCTGAGTCTGTTCAATTTTTCGAACAGACTTTTTATCTCATTTATTTGTATTTGTCGGTGCAAGATTTCTTTTATTGAGTATGCGTATTTTTGTTGATTTTATTTATTTATTTATTTATTTATTTATTTATTTATTTATTTATTTATTTATTTATTTATTTATTTATTTATTTATTTATTTATTTATTTATTTATTTATTTATTTATTTATTTATTTATTTATTTATTTATTTATTTATTTATTTATTTATTTATTTATTTATTTATTTATTTATTTATTTATTTATTTATTTATTTATTTATTTATTTATTTATTTATTGTTTAATTTATTGATTTTAATATGTTGTGTAGTTATTTAGATGGGCTGCGTTAGGCGCAAATAGCCTTTGTTGCTGTGGGCCAAAAATTTTAACTATCGAATTAACTAACCTACATAGCACTTTAACGATACGTACAACCCCCAGAGATTATTAGTTTCTTATACAAAACTAACAAACTGAAATAAAACTAGTGACATTCTATACATCAAATTTTGCATAGAATTTTTATGTATCTGATAGGATATTTTTGATTGTAGAAAAAATTATTGTAAAAATGTTATTGCTCAATAACTTAATAATAGGTATCACACAACAATGTTCTGGAATTTTTTAAATATATTTGTCGTTTTCAAATAATTTTTATATTTATATAATTTTGTGTAGAAATGTTCAAATAGTACGTCAACATTTTTTTCGACATGATTGTTTATAGTTTAGAGCCTTCGTCGAAAAATATTATACTTGATGATAATGAGATTCCACTTGGTACAATTATTCTTTACATAAAATAAATCATTTTTATCCGCAGCACCTATATTAAGAACCGCGGTAGATTCGAGGTGGTGGCAAAAGTAGAACACCAAGTACAGTAACTAACTTTAAGTAACTAATTATAAGTAATTTTCACAATAGAACAAATTATCTCCAAATATATTTGTAGAATAGAGCTTTAGCTACAATTTTCCGCATGATACACAATAATGCGTCGAATGGTTTACAAGATGGCGTCTATAACGCAATTTGTTTATTTACAATTACATGACAGTTATTTTTACAATTAAAAATATCCTATTAGATAGATAAAAATTCGCTGAAAATTTTGATACATAGATTGTTACTAATTTTATTTCAAATTGTTAGTCTTGTATAAGAAACTGTACGGTTGTGCGCACCCTTAACGTGACATTTGGCATTGTATCTTATCAGCTAATTTCTTGTAATCCGTCACGTAAATCGAGATCCCAGTTCTCAGGCAATGTTCCTGTATCAGTAAGTCGGGAGCGGATCTTTGATTTGAAATGCTCCATATTTGAAAAAAGAGATTCACACGAATATGTTGAATATGTTGAACATTCTCCTAATAAAATGAAACTATATTTATTTTGATTTGAAAATTGTTTTTTTTTTTTTTTTTTCGTTTTAATTAATATTTCCATTTCCAAATTTTCCACATCACTAATTTAAAAACAATTTGCAATTTAACCTGACACATTCTCGTCTGTAGTGGTAAAAGGATTTATAAAAAATATTATACATTAATCTAATTCAGAAAATTCCTGAAATCTAAAGCTAAACTCTTCCAAATTTTACAAAGCGAGGAAGGAAACAATCTAAACGTTAGCATTGTTCAAAAAATATTTACTATAAATATATTTTTTCCCTTTATTACGTATTTTGTTTCTCCAACAGTATGAACAGTAGGTAAGTATTGTTTTGACACCTATCGCAGTAAATGTCTGTCAACGAATTTATTTTATAAAATCCCTTTATTATTTTTAAATTTAACGGTGGGCACATCGAAATGCATTCGCGGGCTTAGAGTTGCCGATCCCTGCTTTAGTTCTTTAGCAACTAAGGGCCGGTTGCTGAAAACTCAGTTAACTAAGATAACGACTGACTAATGGTCAGGTGAACCATTTGGTCAATTTTATTTTGCGTTGCATAAACATTTTTTAAAGCTTGGTGGACTCTCTGAGCACTCTGAACAGTATCCAAGATCCAAATCCAGTGCATCTTCTCGTACTAAAGATCTGTTGTGTGGGGAGCTATGATATATAAATAAGAAAATGTCACGGTTGGCTGAAAATTTATTTCATTTGTATTTACTCTGTGCATCTCTCAAATTTAGGTCTCCCTCACATTATGGGTTCCAAGACTTGCGAGCGGATCAAGTCTGGACCCCCCTCCCATTAGTCCGCTAGCTGGTTGCTATGATTCTTGGAAGGATTAAGGATTGTTCAATTAAACTCGACATTTAAGCTAATCTACTTTAATTATGATAAGGTTTAAATATTTACACTAATTACATAAGACTTACAATTACGTCGATACAGCTAAATCCAAATGAGACACACATTCGCACACACTATAATAATAATAATAATAATATTTATTAAAATGTAATATACATTCTGTCAAAAATATTGATATGAATACATATGAAATTTAATACATAATTAATTAAATAGGTACATTTAATTATATTAAATTATAAATTTAGTTCATAGTAGTGGTTTCACGCTGAATCAAAGCGGAAGTTAAGGAAATCTTCTATCTTGTAAAAAGACATTTCCAATAAAAACTTCTTTAATATTTTCTTAAATCTCGGGAATGGCAGGTCAATCCATTCTTTTGGTAGCTTATTGAGAAATTTAACTCCGTAATTATATTTCGCAGTTGTCGTTAGTCTGTAACGATCCATTTCAAAATCTGTTTTGGCTCTTGTATCGTAATTATGGATATTAGTTCGTCTTAAAAGTTCATTTTTTTGTTTGGCAGAAGCAAGTATTTGCGCCATAATATAACTACATGTTATGGTCAGTATTTCGAAATTTTGGAACAGTGGTTTACAGTGAGTAAGCTGTGGTTTACCCTCAATAGATCTTACAGCTTTTTTTTGTAAGATTAGCACTGAGTTCAGATGACTTGAACAACCTCAGATCTCGATGGCGTATGTAGCACGGGAGTGGAACAGAGCATAGTATGCGCTTAACGCTGCTTTCTCTCCTACAGTTTTCGATATTCTTTTGATTGCATAGATTGCTGTTGATAATTTCTTGCAGAGGCTATCGATGTGAGTTTTCCACGTGAGTCTGGAATCCAGGTACACTCCAAGGAATTTTGCTGAACCTATAGTAGCGTTCATATTAATCTTACTTGGTGTAAATATTAATGAGACCGTCTTAGCATTGTTGATTAAAAGTTTGTTAACATTGAACCAATTTTCAGCTTCCTTCATGGATCTCTGCACAGCATTGTTTAATTCCATAAGATTAGGTTTGGATTCCATTAATGTTGTATCATCAGCATATAGTACCGAAGTGCATGTTATATGCTGCGGTAGATCATTGATAAATATGATAAACATTAATGGGCCTAGGATTGAGCCCTGTGGTATACCGAATTTGATTTTTTCTAGACTACTGGATTTATTTTTGTAGAGGACCATCTGGATTCTATTTGTTAAATACGATTTTATTAAATCTAGAGCAATTCCATGAAAGCCATAGTGGTCTAGTTTTGCTAGTAAAATATTGTGCGACATACAATCAAAAGCTTTTGACAGATCACATAATTTAATTTCACATATCTTCCTTGTTTCAAAAGTGTTTGTAATGTAGTCTACAAGATATTTTATTGCTAATGTAGTACTTTTAGCTGTTCTGAATCCAAATTGAGCATTACTGAAATAATCATTACATTCAAAAAAGTTATATATTCTTTTGGCGATGACATGTTCTAAGATCTTTGACATAATCGGTAAGATGGAAATAGGTCGATAATTGGAAAGATCTTCGTAAGAACCTTTTTTATATATGGGTATAACTTTGGCTCTTTTCATTTGTTCTGGAACAATTCCCTGTTCTATGCAGTTATTTATAATATAACTCATAGGTTCGGATATCGAGTTCTTGACTTTCTTGATCATAATAGTATTAATCCTGAAAATATTCATAGTTGGTTTGGATTTTAAACTGGAGATGATGTCTTTAACTTCTTCACTATTTGTGGGCTTGAAAAAAATTGATTTCCCATTTACTAGTATTTTTGAAGCTGTATCGGTATTTTCAGAATTAGGAATTGTGTCTATTAGCTTGTCTGCAATATTAACAAAGAATTGATTGAACTGATCTGGTGAGTGTTCTGATGTTGGAAGACTTTTTTTACGACCAGTTTCTCCATTAATTATTTGCCAAAGTTTTTTTTGCTTGTTAGTGCTTGTTTCTATTTTAGTTATATTTTGATATCTTTTATCTATTTCTAATTTTGCGTTAATTTTTTTTTTATAGTTTAGATATAACATTAAAATTTCTTGTTTTTTTGTTTGGAGAAAAGCTTCTCTCATTAGGTCCAGTGTTTCTTTCATTTGCCATACGTCAAAAGAAAATTTTGTTGTCTTCTGATGTATTCCAATATTGACCAGAGGAAAATGACCATTATAGTGGTAAAGAAAATTTGTGAGAAAGTTTTCAAAGCTGGTAGTGGCGTCTGATTCGCTGAAAACACTCGCCCAGTCTTCTTCTTCTAAGGATTCTTGAAATAAATTTAAAGTGTAGTCATTAATTTTCCTAATTTTCTTGTTCTTTTTTGTTTTTTTGACTGTTTCGAAATTTATTTCAATGATTTGACAGTCATGATCTGAAGTAAATGGTTTAACATAAGCTTTGTTCACGTTGATATTAGACTAAAAGCAATATCAATACATGACTTACTTATTGCGCGGGTGATTTCAAATATTTTCTAATGCAGATCGTAAGTGAGCATTAGATTTATTAAGTCCCTTTTTGCTTTATTTTCGGTTTCAAAGTGTATATTGAAGTCGCCGATAATTATAATATTTATCTCATTGTTGTATCCTGAGAAAATATATTCCAGAACAGAATTTAAAGTTTCCAGTAATATATTAACGTCACACTTTGGTTTCCTATATACTGTAACCACGATCATGTTCAGACTCTCGACATAGACTGAAGAAAGTTCACAGTACATCTCTGAGACAAGTCGTTTTACACACTGATCTGGTAAAGAATCAGTTGAGTTTTCAGATATGTTGTAGTATATTGCGGTCCCGCCGCCTCTGTGTTGAGATCTGTAGAATATGTCTTTAAGGTTGTAATCTTCTAATTTATACAGACCGAAGTTTTCCTCCTGCAACCAGTGTTCCGAAGCACATAACATATTTATATTATAAGACACTGCCAAAAACTTCAGAGCCTGTACTTTATTGGTAATGGATTGTGCGTTTGCGTGCATTATTTTTAGTGTTTTGTATTGTTTAGTCTGCGTGTTTTTCTTTTCGCTTAATTACTATATGTTGCTATCAACTTCCTTTGATCGGGATTTTATAACATTTCTGTTGGATCTTAAAAAATTAAATCTCACATAGGAAACTCCAGCTGGCCAGAAGTTTTCATCGTATAGCGTATTCTTCAACGAGAGACAGGTTGCAATTTTGAAACAATTGTAGTTTGAGGCATCCATATTTTTTAGTGCTAATTGTTCCACTGAAAACTTTTCAATTTTTTCTCCAGTTTTCTTCACCAAGTAATTCAGTATATGTTGCTCACTAACATCTTTTTTTAATCGAGATATAAATAACCAAAGTTTTCTCTCTGTTCCGAAAAAGTTATCGGTATTTTCTGCTTTCCCGATTCTTCTGTTTCTTCTTATTACTTTGGTGAAACCATCGTGTTCTGTTGTCTTGTTTTTAGGTAATTTGATACCGTTTTCGTTTTGAACCGCTTTTGAATAACTGTCGGGTCTTTTCGCCAGTTTAGTATCACTGTTATTGGAGGCTTCGGGCAACAATGTGCTTCTAGGTGTTGGTAAGACGTCCTTGGTGGAAACGACTGGCTTCGAATGTGTTCGGTTATTCTCGCGTTGAGCATTTTGAAGGTTGCAGTCGTCGGTAATATCGGCTGCTTGTTTTGATTTGTTTTTACCTTTTTTAACAAATTCTGTATTGCCGATTGAGCTGTTGGATTTAGTTTGATGATTTTCTAATATAATTTTATTATTTGAATCATTTATATTTTCTAAATTAACTACATTTGTGTTGTGCCTTACAATTGATAATAATTTTTTGTCGTCCATTATTTGCCTAAGCTTAGAAATGTCTATGCTTAAGATTTCATTTTGGACCTTTAATGTTTTCACTTCCTCTTACAATTCCGTTATTATGGGTGTGAACATACTGTAACGTTTTTAAGTTCTTCGGTAAGGTGATATGCCAATTAAAACTATTATTTATATTTATCACTTATTTATTATTAATAATACTAGTACAACTATAATTGTCTCACACTAAAACTCTATTAATTTATATTTACATTTATATTTAGTCAATTAATTTATTTTAACAATAACTGTCTATTTATTTATCACCTGTCAAAAATCTGTCAAAAAACTGAATGTCATTTTTTTTAAGAACTGTCATTTCCGTTGACAGTTGTGCCTCTTAGATGTTCCAAGTCAAGTGATCCATGGCCGTTACACTGCCCCCTTCTTAAGAACGTTTCGTCCCGAAACATCTTTGGGTCCCTCCGGGGATCATGCAGATACTTACAGTCTGACCCTCGATTGCAGGTAGATGTTAAGTAGAAGTAACAATCGACAGTCTTTCCAGATAGTCCTATTTTTTTGTTAGTATAGCTGCAAACGAGTACCTCAATTCCAGAGCGTTGGAAGAGTTCTTCAATCATGCTTCTCACCACTCTCCAGTCCAGCCCATCCAGTCCACAGTCGAGTTTCGGTATGGCCAAGCACATCACGCCGTCTTCAAGTAGTTGGTCCCGCAAGTCTTGTAGGGTCTCCCACAGAGCATGGTACTTGGGTTTTTCCTGTGAGAACTCTTTGGTCACCAGACAGTAGATCTTCCGACCATTATGCTCTAAACTTAAAGCAGACCCAATCGTTGGACGCTGCTGCTTCAGCTCGTCCACTTTGCCAAACCTCTTTCGGAAAACAACCGCGATCCCCCGGGACATCTTCAGATCACGGGCCACACAATGCGCTAACGCATAGTGTTCAGGAACGGAAAATAGGTCCCGCTGTATCTCCCTAGTTACTCCGTGACGAATTTTGTGGCCCTTGACACACGATGCCATGACTTGGTTGAATACGTCTTCCTCATCCTGGATACACCTTACTTGCAGGTCTGGGTCGTCTTCATTAGCACCCGCAAAAGGAGCCAAGCGATTGAAATGGACCACTCTTGGTTTGCCATTGAGTGTCTTCCGGATACGGTAAACGACATCATTTATTCTCTTGATCACTTCATAGGGCCCTTCCCACTTTCGTTGTAATTTTGGAGATAATCCTCGTCGTCGTTTCGGATCATACAACCATACCAGGTCTCCCTGCTGGTAGCCTCCTTTTTCCGCTTTGACGTCGTACTGGTCTTTCATCCGGTCGCTGGAAACCCGAATGCTTGAACGAACCCAATCGTGAATCTCGTCCATCTTTCTTCGTAGTTCACTCACATAATCTTCTCCTGCCAGGTCTTCTCCAGGTTTACAGCCAAATTTCAAATCACAGGGCAATCGCATCAATCGCCCGAAGAGTACTTTGGCTGGGGATTCTCCTGTTGATTCATGAACGGCAGAACGATATGCAAATAGGAAGAGATGGATGTATTGATCCCAGTCTCGCTGATGGTCAGAGACAACCTTTGACAAATATTTTGCTATCGTCTTGTTCATTCGTTCCACCATTCCGTCAGACTGCGGATGTAATGCAGTTGTTCTCGTCTTTCGGATCCCTAGTAATCCGCAGATATTCTGGAATAGCCCTGATTCAAAATTACGACCCTGGTCAGAGTGCAATTCGAGCGGTACGCCATATCGACTTATGAATTCCCTTATCAAGACTTCCGCGACGGTGACTGTCTCTTGATTTGGAATGGCGTACACTTCAGTCCATTTGGTGAAATAGTCCGAAACCACCAAGATGAACTTATTCCCCAAATCGGTTGTAGGGAATGGACCAGCAATGTCGATCGCGATTCTCTCAAATGGGCTGCCAACGTTGTATTGACGCATTGGAGCCTTCCTTCGCCGATTCGGGCCGTTGCTGCCCGCGCAGACTACACATTTCCTGCACCACTCTTTTACATCTTCTTTATAGTTTACCCAGTAAAATCGTTCGCGTACCTTTTCTACGGTCTTATTGACTCCTAAGTGTCCTCCCGATACTCCATCATGCAGCAAACGTAGAACTTCAGATACCCTGTTTTTCGGTATCAACAGCTGCATCTTCTCTTGAGTACCATTCTCATTCTCCAGGACACGCTTCAAAAGTCCCTCATCTATAACGATGGAATCCCATTGTGCCCAATATGATTTTACGGTCTGCGTGCAAGGAGCTATATCTTGCCAAGACGGTTTCTGGCCTTCTTTCTTCCAGTCCATAATCATTCTTAAATCTGGGTCATTTTCTTGATCTCTCTGAAGTTCAGCATTCTGCCACTGATCATCAACAACCGTGGTTCTCAGTGTTGGTGTACAATGTTCCTCTAAGCGGTTGCAGTGTTTACACTCGGGTGGACAAGGTCTTCGTGACAAGGCGTCGGCATTCTGATGGCTTTTACCCGCTCGATGTTCGGTGTGGAAATCGTATTCCTGGAGTCTCTCAATCCATCGAGCTACCTGTCCTTCGGGATTTTTAAATCCTAATAACCATTTCAGCGCAGCGTGGTCGGTGCGCAACAGGAATTTTCTTCCGTACAGGTATTTATAAAAGTGCTCGATGGATTTCACTACGGCTAATAACTCTCTCCTGGTGACGCAATAATTACGTTTCGGTTTCGACAGAGTCTTACTAAAATAGCCAATCACTCTTTCCTGACCGCCTTGCATCTGAGAGAGGACGCTGCCGATTCCAACATTACTAGCGTCGGTATCTAAAATGAACTTGCCATTAGCAAGAGGATAACCCAATATTGGGGCGCTAACCAATGCCTGCTTAAGTTCTTCGAAAGCATACTGGCAGTCTTGATCCCACTGAAATTTGCGCCCTTCTTCAGTCAACCTTGTTAGTGGTTTAGCGATGTTGGCAAAACCAGGAACAAATCGTCTATAATAGGTACATAATCCCAGAAAACTTCGGATGTCGTGTTTGTCAGTGGGTAAAGGCCATTCTCTAACTGCTTTCAGTTTTTCTGGGTCAGCTGACACTCCTTCTCCAGAAACTATGTGGCCGAGGTAATTAACTTTCTTCTGGAAAAGGTGACACTTCTTGGGACTTAGCTTCAGATTTGCGCTTCGAAGCCGTTTGAATACCTCCTCCAAATTCTTCAAGTGATCTTCAAAGGATTGGCCTACCACGATTATATCATCGAGGTATACCAAACAGGTCTTCCAGGACAGCCCTTTCAGAACCCTCTCCATCAAGCGTTCAAATGTCGCAGGGGCATTACATAATCCAAACGGCATCACTTTGAATTGCCATAATCCAGTCCCAATTGTGAAAGCAGTTTTCTCCCGATCATCAGCATTCATTCCGACCTGCCAATATCCACTCTTCAAGTCTAATGTAGAAAACATTTTGGAGCCGGCCAGAGTATCCAAGGTATCATCTATCCTGGGTAAAGGATAGCTATCCTTTTTCGTCACGTCGTTTAGTTGACGATAGTCGACACAGAAGCGGGTCGATCCGTCTTTCTTCTTCACCAGTACTACTGGAGAAGCCCAAGGACTATTGGATGCCTCAATTACGTCCTCCTGTTCCATAGACTGAATGATCTGATCCGCTTCTTCACGTTTGGCCAGCGGTAATCTTCTAGGCGTTTGCCTGATTGGTCTGGCATCACCAGTATCTATTTTGTGCTGAACTATGTTGGTTCTTCCCTTGGATCCGTCGTCACCTTCGAAAACATCTCGGTATCGGCATAACAGGTCTTCGACTATCTGTCTCTTTGCAGACGACAATGCTTGGCATGTTTGCTTGATTAAAGTGTTCAGTCGTTCTGAAATTTTATTGTTGTTCTTCACGATGCTGTTCGTTAATCGCACAATTGAGGAGGCTTGCGAGCAATGTCCGACAATGGTCCCTTTTCGTAATGTAGAGGGATAGCTGTTCACATTCATTATTCGGACTGGGATACTGTTCGCACTCTTAACTACTGATTTTGCAATAAGGATTCCCTTTCCAGTATTGACATCATGGTTTCTTGGTTCCAATACCAGGATGCGACCTTCTGGAACCTCACAGCCTAATTTGGCGTCAACCAAAGTTTCACTTTGGGCAGGCAGAATAATATCCTCATTTATTGTTACTCTCGCAACGATGTCTTCGCCTTGGTGCAAAATCAACTCTTCATTGCCGATCTTTACGATCCCATTCTTCAGATTTAAATCAAATCCATGTGTCGTCATCATGTCCATTCCAAGGATGATTTTGTCTTCAATATCGGCCACCAGAAATCGGTGTTTGATCCTGATGCTGCCGATGGTGAGGTGAACATCTATCTCTCCGCGTACTCTAGCTGAATCGCCAGTGGCTGTTCGGAGTTTCCATCTGGTTGGCCTCAGATGCAAAGGTGTTTTCACCACATCAGGCCTCACAATTGATCTTGTAGCTCCCGTGTCCAGTAACAAGGAATACAGTCTGCCATTAACTACACCATCCACGAACACACTAGTGTTGTGCATCCTCATGGACGCTATGACTGCAACTGGGGTCTTCCAGGTACCAGTCGATGGACGCCCCCTTCCATCGACCCTCTCTAGTTTTCCTGATTCGCTGCTCGTTTTTGTGGGGGTCTCCTACACTGGCTACGCATATGCCCGACTTCGCCACACCTCCAACACTGTGGTTGTTTCCTTTGTGAATCAGTTTTACTCATCTCCTCTATTTTCTCTAATATTTTCAAACAAATTTGTTCCGACTTGTTGGTCTCCTCGTCTTCATCCAGAACTCGTACTCTTGCGTGCTCTGGCTCAGATTTCTTGATAGCCTCGAACTCTAGAGCTTGATTGAGAGCATCTTTAATAGTCTTGCATCGCGCTAATTTTACAGTTCGTCGCGTCTCGTAGTCTCGGAGTCCTCTTACAAAGCTTTTCACTGCAAGAGTTTCAAAAACATCTTCACTGATCCTTGGGAATGACAATCGAACTAATCGGACTATATCAGCCTCGAATTCTTGCAAATTCTCGCCCGATTTCTGGAGTCTGTTATCCAGTTCCGAATTATAAACTCCCTCCATCAATCTCTTACCATAGCGAGTCTCCAGCCGTGCAATCAATTCCTCATAGTTTCCTCTGTCTTTTAATGGAATATTCTGCAGCACATGAATAGCATCGTCACGTAAAGAAACGCTCAATACTTGCGCTTTCTTTTCTATAGACCATCCTTGCATCATGGCCGTAGTCTCGAATAATGTTAAGTAATCTTCCCACGAGGATTTACCATCGAAAGTAGGTAATTTAGGGACCAGACCGGTTTCAAATTTTTCTTCCCTTTTCACACCCTTAGTCGGCGCACCATCAGATGATGTTGTTGATAGTGCTGAGTTGGTTGGCTTCTCGTTTATTAGTGTCTTTAGCCTATTCTCCAGCTCAACCAACTCCGACTCCACTTTATCAATTTTACCTAATCTTTCTTCTATTTCTGCTACTTTTTCTGAATTTTCTAGTAATTTAACTCTTAAGGCTCCACAATTTTCCAATAATTTTGTTTCTAAATTCCTGGAATTTTCTGATAATTTTGCTTCCAATACTCTAGAATTTTCAGATACTAATGAAGTTAGTTCTGTTTTTAAAGTTCCCGAATTTTCTAATAATTTTGCTTCTAAATTCCTGGAATTTTCTAACACTAATAAAGTTAATTCTTTTTTTAATGTTCCTGAACTTTCTGCTAATAATTTTGCTTGAAGCGAAGCGTTCGTCTCAAATACATAAATATCTGGATTTTTACCTTCCTCCAACATCTTTTCGTAAAGTCGTGCCTTAAGTTCCGACTTCTTCCCGCTAATGCTCAGTTCCCGTTCTTCTAGTTCTTCTTTTAACTCTGTTATTTTGAGTTCATCCAATTTTTTTGCATTAGCCATTTTGAACAATTTTATTTAAAACAACTTGTATATTTAAAACGTCTACTACTTTTATTTATTTAAATTTTATTACTGTTTATTTATTACTTAATATCACCTTACCCCACACCTGACACCAATTGTAACGTTTTTAAGTTCTTCGGTAAGGTGATATGCCAATTAAAACTATTATTTATATTTATCACTTATTTATTATTAATAATACTAGTACAACTATAATTGTCTCACACTAAAACTCTATTAATTTATATTTACATTTATATTTAGTCAATTAATTTATTTTAACAATAACTGTCTATTTATTTATCACCTGTCAAAAATCTGTCAAAAAACTGAATGTCATTTTTTTTAAGAACTGTCATTTCCGTTGACAGTTGTGCCTCTTAGATGTTCCAAGTCAAGTGATCCATGGCCGTTACAATACCTTGCACAGCAATTATCAGTTTTTTTAGGATTGCGGATTCTGTTGAAGTATCGGCATCTTCATGGCTAACTGAGACAGTGTCCTTTGTGTTTTGGTTATTCACTTGTTTTGAGGTTAGACATTCTTCACATATCCATTGTTTTGCAGAGCCGTCTTCTCTCATGTTCACAAATACTTCTGGTGAAATATTTTCACATAAGCAGTGATATTGAAGTTTGCAAGGTCCCTTGTATTCTAAATATTCTTCGTATCTTTCTATAATTTTCTTGCACTTTTTGCACGACATTCCGTGCGGCGCCATCTTTTTTCATATCATTAGACACACTTTACACCAAACACTAATTTAACAACTATATGTTTCTAAATATTGTCTCTCCACTTTTTAGCTGGTCACTACACTAACGTTCCATACGGAATTACTTGTTACATTTTACTTGTCCGACCGAACACACTAACTGTCCCTAACGCATGATTAACAAAATCTCACTCTACTTAAAACTCGACTTAACTTCTTCACTCTTTAGGCTCAACTCCTCTAAGCATGACTTGACGTTATGATGGTTTAAAATCAACTGCCCTTAAAACACGACTACCCTGAAAAGCTTACATCGCTCAACTGTTAAATGTCATTTAAAACCCTGGTCAATTGAGACGACATTTATTATCCATAAATTAAATTGTATAATCTCCCCAGATAAGTAACTAACTAATATTTATTTTAAAACAGAGATTAATAGATTTTCCCATATGGTTCTAACACTTCTTATCTAATTTATTAACAGAGTTGTCTTGCAATATTACAATTTACTATTTCCTTTTCATGTTACATTTACAAAGTCTCAAGTTACAATAACTACCCTTATCTTGAATGCCCTTTCTAAGAAATAGATTATTTTTTTATCATTTAACATTTTAAATATTTTACTTTAATTGAATGATTAAACTGAATTTGTTTATGAAATTTTATTTATGAAATAATACCAAGATTACCTCCCTTACAGTTGCTACTCCACAATCTGAAAATTATGCTCTGGATTTTGACAGTTTCTAAGTATTTAGAAACGCGTATTGCTATGTGTAATCTTGCGTTATGATGCATTAATTTCAAGTTGTCACCCAAAAATAGGACAAATGGAACAACATAGTAGGTCAGAAATTCTCTAATGTACAATTCTGCCGCCATTTTCTACAAAGACCAGCCCCGTACGTGCTCCGTTGTAATGCCTTCTTATACCAGTACTGAGCTTTCAACATAACCGACTCGTGAACGATGGCTACCTTTTAAGTTTTTACAAAAACTAAGAAAGAAACATTTTTTTTTGGAACAAACTGTTTTATTGCTTTTCAAAATATTCGCCTTTAAGATTTATACACTTTTGCATGCGTTCAATTCATTTCTCGAAACATTTTTCCACTCTCAAGTTGGTATCTCAAAAACATGGTTTTCGAAGGCTTCAACAGCTCTTGAGTTGATAAAAATCACTGTCCACGCATTTTTTGTTTGAAATTGGGGAACAAAAAAAAAAAATCGTTAGGGGATAAATCAGGTGAATACGGCCAATGAGACATGAAATAGATGTTTTTCTGCTTCAAATAATCAATTGTTTGACGTGCTGTGTACGAGTTTGCATTGTCATGGTGAAGAATGATGCGACGCTTTTGGTTGTTTTTCCCGATTTTATCGCTGACTTCTGCCAAACAAATTGTTGTATACCATTCAGCATAAATTGTTCTCCGATCCTCTAAAGCAGTGGTTCTTAACCTTTTTGAAGTCACGGAGCAATTTTGGACCATAAGGTAAATTCGCGGAGCCCCAAAATCAAAAAGGCAAAAATAATTCCTAATTTCGAGGTTCTGCACGTAGCATTACATTCCGACATACAAAAATATCATATTTTAGATTTTTTTTCTAATTTGTACAACCTTTCGCTGTTTGATTTTGAATTTTTCGGCTGTTTTGCCGCCTCTAAAATGTTGCCGCTATAGGCAGCCGCCTAAACTTGCTTAGTAATAGAAACGGCCATGGATGAGTTTAAAATACACCCAATACGAGTAAAATATTGTACAATCCATGTATTGTCCGTTATTTCATATCTGTAAAACAGCTACAGCTACAGCGGGATTCCCCACACTTTAGAGCTGATCGAAAGAGAGAATGAGCTAAAGGAGTAGGTTTGCCTGTATCATAAAACAATAATTCACTAATAAAAAATGCCTTACCGGATAGTTATCTAAGACCTGAATTACAGATGTTATAACTTATGAACAGAACTCACATAACATAATCCAAATAAAAACATAAATTGTGACTATATTAGAGGATCTGACGGAGACACTGAAATATCGAAATGAGAAATGCGACGCAACAAATTTCAATAATTTTTACTTCAGATAGCGAGATAGGAAGGGAAATGTCGCCACAAACATACGAATGCTGACGAGCAAATAATTGTTTTCATTGTCACAAAACAAAAACAGAGTTATGTCTGGCACAGTGAATAATATAGGCCGGTAGAGTCAACGCTCTATCTGTGTAGTAAGATATGATTGGAGTCAACACTATAATTCGGATTTAAAAATTTCGCGGAGCACTTCCAACAAGCTCGCGGAGCACCGGTTCAAAACCAGTGCTCTAAAGGAATGGTTGCGACATATCCAGTACAACCGAAAGAACAACTTTTGTGGGTTTCGATTCATCTTGGAAGACCCAAACAATGGATTGTTGTTTAGTTTCTGGTTCATATGAATAAATCCAAGTTTCGTCACCTGTAATGATGTATATTTTGCAGAGCCTAGGTTGTTTTTTTTTAGCATTCCCTTACAGTGTAAGGGAATTCAGAGTTTAGAATTATGCGATATCCATCGGGAACAGATCTTTTTGCAGTCAGCGATATGCCAAAGGATGCCTATATCTCACGGTAAGTCACATGCCGATCTTCTTCAATCATTTTGCACACAGCATCGATGTTTTTTTGAATCACAACCAATTTTGGTCGACCTTCACCAGATTCATCACTGACGGACGCACGACCACGACGAAATTCTGAAAACCAATTGTCAACAGTCTTTTCTGATGGTGCTTCATTACCAAAAGGTGAACAAAGTGAATCTATGCATTGTTGTTGAGTTAGAAAAAACCTTCAAGAGTAATATCAATTTTTTCACAAACTTGTTTTTTTATACGCTCATTGTCAAAAAAATACTCGGTCAATTTATAAGCTGCCACTGATTTCACAATAACAAATGTCAAATTTTAAGTATATAATTATGACACATTTCAATATTGCCATCTAGCGGTCGTTTGTAAAAACATAAAAGGTGACCCTCGTAATCGCCTAATGTAGGTAACATAAATTATCCGTTTTTAGATCTCGGGCACTATATGAAAAACACGTAGTCAAGGTCACAAGACCCGTCTTATTTGTCTAGTCTTAAAGTTTCACATTTTAAGAAACAAATACGTAAAGTTCTCATCATACTCTGGTCACTCAATATCAGAAGATGGAAATTTCTTAAGTGTCTGGGATTTGAATCCTTGCCCCTATGCTGCATAAAAAACTCTAGTAATATGGTTAAAGCTATGGCAACACTTATTTATATATGGCTCCGAAATATTGATCAAAACAAGATCGACAACACCTTAATTATTCTTGTTGTAGTGCTTATCCAGTTCGGACGTTGGCTTTTCGTAATTTTCAAGTAGTCTCCAGCTGCCCGGAATATATCTATTGCGATAGCTGAAAACCATTGGCGTGATTCTGCAATCAGAATATACGATGTCGACCTGGTCCTCTTTGACCATAAACCTTGCCTTGCAATATTAGTTGCAGGCTTATTATATGTTCTAGGTATTTGATCTTTCTCTTCTTCACGTTAACTGCCTATGATACTCTCAGAATACGGTGATAAATGTAAAATTCTAAAACATCATTTTTTTTAAAATGCAGCATCAGACAGAGCCCATGTTGTATTCCATAGAGAAAAATTAAAGAGATGTACTAATATCCGAAGCTTAGTTTGAAGATTAAAACCATGAGAGCAGAATATTTTCTCATCCTGATGATCTTTACTCTTACTATCTCAATTCTGCATCTAATTTCAAGAGTGTAGTCCAAGTTTTTGGAACTTCTGAAAAGCTATTTAACAGATAGAGTTCAGGCAGTGAAGGTGAATGGTTCAATTGGTTTATCTAGAACTGTAAGATGTGGTGTACCGCAAGGTACAGTATTAGGCCCTCTTCTATTTATTACTTACATTAACGATATGCTAAAGATGTGTCCTACATCAGTACTACTCTCGTTCGCTGACGATACAGTTCTATACACTACAGGAACCACATGGAATGAAGTTATTGCTAAAACATCAAATGAATTGTCCGTTCTAAAATACTGGTTTGATAATAACGCATTAACTCTTAACAATAATAAAACTAAATTTATCACCTTCACCTCATACATTAGTGGTCTTCCCAATGTGAACCAAATCTTAATTCATGATAAAGTCTGTAATAAGATAAACTGTAGCTGTAAATCTTTAGTCTCAAGAGTTGATTCTTTAAAATATTTGGGAATATACATTGACACACATCTTCGGTGGGACGTTCATTTGCTGAAACTTCAAAGTAAAGTACGAACCTTTATTTACCTCTTCAAAACTCTTCGTCATATTTTTGACATAAAATCTTTGAAAATGTTTTATTTTGGATTCATTCAATCAATATTAAGTTATGGTATCTTAGTATGGGGAAAAGCTTCACCATCACATTTAAAAAAACTAGAAATTGTTCAAAAATTAATTTTAAAGATCATATATGCTAAAGACTACCGTTTTCCTAGTGACAAATTATTTATCGAGGCTCAAGTATATAATTTAAATCAACTTTATTTTCTTTCTGTTGCTAAATATATGTTTAAAAATAAATTTCAAATACTATTAAATTTTCCTTGCCATGAATATTCAACCAGATTACAAAGCGCTAATGTAAGCTATTCACTGCAATCAAAAAAATCTGTTGGGCAATCAAGCTTTATATATAATATTCCCCTAGTTTATAACACTATTTCACAGTATAAGAAATTTGAAGAAATCTCTTCTGGCAGTTACCATGCCTATGTTAAGAATATTAAGAATATCATCAACCTCCTAGATTTTCAATGAATAAATTATTTACCTTATTTTCTATTGTATTTGTAGTTTTACTATATAATAATTTGTAGTTATTATTATTATTATTATTTGTGTATGTTAATTTGTTTATTATTTTGTCCTGGCATTGCGACAAGCTTCAGCTTAGTGATGCTGGACAGAATGATGAAAATGAGTTATGAATAAATTAATCGGTCTATAAGTTGTAAAAAAAAAAATGTATGTCTAATAATTTATAGTGGGTATTAGAATATATATTTTCTTATTTACATTTGTTAAAATTTGTTAATAACTTATGTACAACACATCTATTTGTAAAAAATGTAAATAAAGTTATTATTATTATTATTATTATTATTTTCAATCGTACATCCTAGATATTTATATTTAGTGGTACATTTAATAGAGGTGTTATTAATTATAAGTTGCCAAGGTGTTAAGGTTGTTTACTTTATAACAATGAATTAAGTTTCCTAGTGTTCAGTGACAGACTATATACATCACTAGTTGTTGTTACCTTTAATGACCATTAATGACCATAAACTTTGTAGAATGCTGGCTCATAGTTTTGCACATATCAGTTTTTAATAACAAAATATGTCGATAATTTTGTTCTGTACTCAAAGATAAGTATTACACAGAAAATTAAAAGCAGATAATAATAGGGAATAGTACACATAATAATACAATAAAGAATTGAAGGAAATAAATATGAGAATTAGCACACAGCGGACAAAACAATGGTAATAAGCAGAACAAAAATGCAACACAAAATAAAAATAGATGACAAAATAATAGAACAGGTAGGAAAATTCAAATACCTAAAGACAGTTTTCGCGGAAGATGGAAAAATGGATGAAGAAATTATGGAAAGAGCAGGCGTAGCAGGAAGAATGTTCAACAGCATCAAAGCATCATTCTTAACTAAAAAAGAAATACCAACTAACATCAAGATAGAGATCTTCAAAAAAGTGACAGTACCAATTTTGATATACGCCTCAGAATCCTGGACCACTACAGAGACGCACAGGTCTAAAATAAGAAGCTCCGAAATGAGATTTTTAAGGAAAATCGAAGGTAAAACAAAATTGGAGAGAATAAGAAATGAAGTATTTAGAGAAAAACTAGGCAGAAAACCAGTAGAGACTAAAATGGAAGAAGGACAGCTAAAATGGCTGGGACATATACACAGAATGATTGAAGACAAAATAGTAAAAGAGTTTTTGAAGCAAGAACAATGAAAAAAGTTAGACCAGGAAGACCAAGAAAAACCTGGCACCAAGAGACAAAAGAAGCTGCAACGAAGAGATGCGTAAAGTGGGAGGATATAAGAAAATATACATAGGACAGAACATGATGGAAAGATGTATGGAAAACAACACCAGAAAATAAGTAACTCGACTATAGCCTTACACCGCAAGGTAGAACGGCTTCAGGATTAAGTAAGTAAGCAAGGACACATAATGAGGATGAAAGAAGAGATTATAACAGCGTAAAAGATGATGATATCAGCTGATAGAAGATCTAGCAAATATGAAACGGATAAAAAAATCGAGAAATTATTTTTTTAAAGACTAAATGATCAACTAACAGATCTAGCAAATATTAGCATTTATGCTACAAGGTAATATCCTACACTTGCAAAAGATGACTTTGTGAACCCTTGTATGTGAGACCAAAAGTTAAATCGAATAACACTGCCTAAGAGAGAATATTTATAAACTTATTCATTCCTACACAATCATTTATAGGAGTTATTAATGTGAAATATAATATTTTTGAATTCAGAAGAAACATAATATCCCTGAACATTCACAACAAAAACTTTATGATGATTTGTTGTGAAACCATACAAAAGAAACAGAAATTACTTTTATTTTAAAGAAGCCCTTGTAATATACTACTATATAAAACTTCATAGAAACCAGTGTAATTATATCATATGTTCGTATATTTTTCTCAAGTTCAAAATCAAGAGTCGGTTCTTTTCTATTTATTGCAAAGGAAAAACGGCACTAACTGCTCACCCATTAATTTCAAGTATTACTGAGCTAAACAACAACACCCAGAAAACAAAAGATATGAGGATCAATGCTAATAGTGACCAACCACTTCGACTAAGGTTAACAAATCGAACGAAGATTTCTGCTACTTAAATAGCATTGTAAATGAAAGTGGAGGAACAGATACTAACATAAATGTTACAAGATGCAACGCAATATAAGCTTTCAGCTCCCTTAATAATCTGGCATTCAATTAATATACAGTGAAACGTGCTAATCCGATGATCGCGATAATCGGAACGCTCCCGAATTTGCTCCACCGGACACTCTCTATACAAGGTGTGATCAAAAACTTGCAACTTTTGAAATTCTCGCGCCACATTTGTCGGATTGGTAACTTTTTTTATTGCCATGTTGGTTAACTTTTCTTTGACGACTGTCTCAATTTGCAGCCATATTGGATGTGTATTTTAAGTTAAACAGCAAAATACAGAAGTTGTGTTTCTGTATATTCGGCGATTTTTTATTTTTCGCAATGAGGAATCAAAGAATTTGCATCAAATTTTGCGTGAAAAATGAAACCACTACGTTAAGTAGTGAAAATGTTGTAGAAGTCATTTAATGAATCGAGTATGAATGAACGACCGTTTTATATATGGTATAAACGGTTTCAAGATAACCGTGAATCAGTTGAAGATGATGATAGAGTTGGCAGACTGCACTTCAATCACCGGAAAAAGCGTGGAAGAAGAAAAAATTCTTAGTAACCGTTGAATTACAATTAGAGAGGCTGTTGAAGAAGTTGGTATATCGTATGATTCATGCGAAGAAATTTTCACTAATGTTTTGGACATGAGGCGAGTGGCAGCAAAATTTGTTCCGAAATTGTAAAAATTTGTACAATAAATCTGTCGTAAAGAAGTCGCTCGGGAAATTATAGATGATGACTCAATGATTCAGCATTGCTCCAGCGAATCATAACGGGGGACGAGACGTAGGTGTACGGTTATGACATCGAAATAAAGGCTCTATCATCTCAATGGTAGCTTTAAAATGAACCAAGACCCAAAAGAACACGGCAAGTTCGAACAAATTTTAAAGTTCTTCTTACTGTTTTTATCGATTATCGTGGTATTGTGTACCATGAATTTTTACCGCAAGATGTTTACAGTTACTAGATAATACTATTTGAGCTTGTTGCGTTGACTGCTATTACGCTATGAAAAACCTGAAAAAGAAAATTAACAATACCACATTGGCCATTGGAACCTAAACCCGATAAAACTATCTGAAGTGTGCGATGCTGATAATATGGCAGTTATGGCAAATGTTTAAATATCTGGGAACAGTGTTGGCAGACAATGGAATAATAGATGTAGAAGTAACAAAAAGACTAGGAGCAGCTGAAAAATGTTTTAACAGCATAAACTCTGTATTCCTCACAAAAGCGGATATCCACCAGAAACCAAGTCGCAAGTTTTCAAAAAGGTGACAGTTCCAATCCTAACTACGGATCCGAGTAATGGACGAGAACAGAAAAATTAAGGTAAGAGCTACAGAAATGAGATTCCTGAGAAAGATAGTAGGTAAAAAAAAAAAAACATGATAGAATTAGAAAAACGGGTCATAGAGAGAATCTTGGACAGTAATAGAACAAAGCCAGTTGGGGTGGTATGGACATAATAATAATAATAATTTTACTGACCAAATTACAATTACAAAAAAAGTTTTCAGTCAGTCAAATTCAATATTAAAAATACAAAATACAAAATTTAATCAAAATTGGCATTACTTGTTAGTATGTTCTTAAGTTTAAATTTGAATTTATCTAGTGGTAGTGTACAGATACCCTCAGGCAAGAGATTGTACAAGGTGTCTCAAAAGAAATTTTATATTTAGTGGATCGATTAAAAAAAAAGTAAGCCGTATATAGAAAAAATGTTTATTAATTATTAAAATACACTTTTTGGGGATTTATTTCTTAAAAATAATATCGTCTAAATGTAGACCCTCGCGTTCTCGGCACTCATTTAATCGAACAGTAAAATTACTTATGACGTCTCGGCAGGTGGACTCAGGGATGGCTGCCATTTCGTGACGGATATTTTCTTTCAAATGCGCCAGTGAAGTCGGTTTATTGGCGTAAACTTTAGATTTAAGATAACCCCATAGGAAAAAGTCCATAGGGGTTAAATCTGGACTGCGTGGAGGCCAATTTATGTCACCTCTCCGGAAAATCAATTTGCCTGAGAAAATTTCACAAACACGTGGCAGAGACATATTGGACGTGTGTGAAGTTGCTCCGTCCTGTTGGAACCATGTTCTTTGGTTATAGCTAGGAAAGTTTTGCAGTTCAGATACCAAGAAGTTGTCTAACATCTCCACATAACGCTCTGAATTCACTGTAACTGCACGCCCCCTTTCGTCTTCAAAAAAGTAAGGGCCGATAATTCCTCGCGCCGACATCGCAGCCCATACGGTCACTTTAGGCGAATGTAGGGGTTTCTGATGTTTGCATTTCGGATTCGTTGCACTGCAATAGCGACGGTTCTGCTTATTTACGTGGCCATTAAGATGAAAATGAGCTTCATCCGAAAACAAAATGTTGGTAAACGTTGAAAATCGCTCAATAACCTGATTTACGAAATTAAGCCTCTGACTGGCATCTTGGGGCTTTAATTCTTGCACCAATTGAATTTTGTAGGGGTGCAGCTTTAGGTCTTTGTGCATAATGCGATGTAATGATGATCTATGCACATTTATAGCACTTGCGCGCTTCCGAATTGAAAGGTTCGGGTCGTCACGAACAGACTGATTAACATTCTCCACGTTTTCTACCGTTCTTGATGACCTAGGTCGCCCGGATTTTGATTTATCCAGCGTTGTACCAGTCTCTTCAAACTTTTTAACCCAATGTCGAATGAGAGGAATGCTTGGCGCATCATTTAAGTGGCGAAAACCTCGAATGCTGCAGAATTTTCTACGCGCTACAGTCGCCGAATCACCGTTTTTGTAAAACTCTCGCACGCATAACGCGCGGGCTGCTCCCGAGAAACGCTCCATAGCGACTGAATTCCCAAGAGCCAGGCTACCGATTGACATAACCCCCGCGCCCCTCGGATACGTTGCGTTCACGCAGTAAGCTAAATAAATATAAAATTTCTTTTGAGACACCTTGTATAATTTAACAGCAAAATAATTTGAGCAATTTCTGATCTATTTACACGCAAAAATTTACCCCGGATATTATTTTTACTGCGAGTGTTCTAATTATGTGTCTTACTAAAAGTACTGAAATTGGTTAAATTTTTGCGTATAAACAATAAACAATGATAAATAAATAACGAAGGCAAAGTCATTATTTTGAGTTTCTCAAAAATATCTCGACAATCGGCTCTGAAAGGAGCACCGGCAATTATTCTTACAACTCTTCGTTGTAATGCAAAAATTCTGTTTGCTGCAGGTGAATGTCCCCAGATTATTAACCCATAGGTTAGGTGGGACTGAAAGAGGGAGAAATAGGCTTTCAATACAACATCTGAGCTGACTTCATGCTTCAGATTCCTTATTAGATACACAGTTGAGCGTAGTTTGCGGCTAAGTATATCAACGTGTTGATCCCAACGAAGATGAGGATCAACGTGGATACCAAGAAATTTTATGGAGGGGGGATTGGCAATATTATGTCTACTGGTGCTCAGCAGTAAAACTTGAGTTTTTTATTTATTTAAACTTAGCTTATTACAGGCAAATTAAGAGTTTATACTGTTCACCAGAGAGACATTTTCCTTAACAAGAGAATCTAAATCATTTTTACAATCTAATAATATTGTATCGTCAGCATAGAGAATTGTTTTGGCGTTTGTAGAGAGAGGCATGTCATTTACAAATATGAGGAACAGTAGCGGTCCGAGAATTGAACCTTGAGGTACTCCAAAATGCAAAGCAGAATACTGGGAAGTGCTACTGTTAAATTGGGTAAACTGTTTTCGGTTAGATAAATATGATTTATGCATGGTACGGCTCATTTCGTCGAAACCATAAAAAGATAGTTTGCCTAATAAAATATCGTGAGATATACAGTCAAAAGCCTTGCTTAAATCAAGAAAAATGCTGAGGCAGTATTTCCCAGATTCCAACGCATCCGAGACATACGCGACAAAATCCATAACTGCATCTATGGTACTCCTGTTACTCCTAAAACCATACTGACTGTTGGAGAATAAATTATTGCTGGTAAAATATTGCATAATTTGACTGTAGAGCACCTTTTCAAAACTCTTAGAAAAAACTGGCAATGTGGATATGGGTTGGTAATTATTAACATCATCAACGTCACCCTTCTTAAATAGAGGTAAAACTTTGGCAACTTTAAGAGCATCGGGAAAACAGTTGTTCATATTGCAGGCGTTTATTATCCTTGTAGGAGGTGAAATGATGGGATCTTTTACATGTTTCATAATTTCAACTGACAGTTCATTCACGTGAAGGGTATTGCTACAGATTCAAAAGAAAAATTTGGTGTTATGTTAGTAATAGGGACTTTATTTATAAGTTCTTTCGCTATGTTTGTAGAGTAACCATAAATAAGAAGCAAAATTGGTTTTTGAAGCAAGGACTCCTAAAATAAATTTCAGATGAAAACCAAGAAGAACGTGGCAAGATGGAATTCAAAGAGCGACAGCAAGAAAAGGGTTGAAATGGAAAGAAACAAGGACTAGATACAAGATGGAAAGAAGTGGTAAGAAATATGGAGGACACCGCAAGATTAATACTCAAACGCCAACAACCTGACAACAGAAAATGGTAAAAAGCCTTTAGGATTAAGAGGAAGAAGAAGTATGCGTGGTTAAAATTTCAATTCACATCATTAACTTTTAACCCTGAACAGATATTTATTATTTATTATTTTTTATTACTATTAGTACAACTTAGAACAGAATTTATAAGACCTATATAGCTCTATATTATATACAATTATTAGTATGTGCAGAAATAAAATACATATAAAAAAAGTAAACAAAGAGAGAGAGAGAAAAAAAAAACAAAGTAAGTTAAACTAATCCTTAATAGCAAACTTAGAATAAAAAAAAAAAAATAACAAATTTATTGTTCAAAGGCTAAATAAAAGTCCAAATTGTTCTTAAAATTGTTCACACCATTCGAAGACATATAACATGGTCAGGTAAATTGTTCCAAATTTTAAAAATACGATTAATTAAAATATAAAACGCACATTTTTTTTTTAGAAACCTCATGCTTTAATTTAAAAACATGTTCACGCAGACGGTTATCATTATTCAGGGTTAAAAAATTAGATAAGGTGCACTTGAGATATCACCACACACTATTTTAAAGAATGTAATGATGCCAGCTTTTATCCTGCGATGTTCTAATGATGTTAATCTCAAATTGCCAATCTGTTATCGTAGCACAAATGTCTAATCTCTGGACACAAATTTGTAGCACGCTGTTGAACCTTCTCCATTAAGTTTATATTTCTTTTTAAAGACGGAGACCAAACTGACAGCAAACTCCAAATGCGGTCTTATGTATGTACTATACAATTTTCGCACTAGTTCCGGTGACGGCTGATACAAGAATTTTGATATCAAGTATAAGACATAGTTAGCCCTTTTCACTGATTTTAAAACTTGCGAGGACCATTGCATGTCTGAAGTGACAGTTATTCCAAGATCAATTTGTTCAATGACTTGTTTAATCGGAACAGTATTTAATTTGTAGCAGTATTTAAAATTATTACGACCGCAATGTAATACGGTAGTTTTCTGTACATTGAGAGACAAAAGCCAATTCTGTACAGTCTTGAAATTATTTGAAAAATTGTAGATTATGGTGTTATCTGCATACATGCTGCAGGGTGAAGATATACGCTTTTAAGTCAGCTATATAAATTAAGAAAAGCCAGGGGCCAAGTACAGATCCTTGTGGAATACCACTAAGTACAGGCCGTTGTTCCGATAACATGTTGCCAATTTTGACTTGAAAAAATGGGTCGGTTAAGAAAGCTTTGATCCAATGTAGAAATTTTCCACGTATACCATAATGTTCCAGTTTGTGTAACAATCTTCTGATTGGAACTTTGTCGAACAATCTCGAGAAATCCAAATAAATAATATCCAGAGGCATAGATCGATCTTGTGCCTTTGCCCAGAGGTCGGTTAAAGACAGCATATTTGACGTATCTGAGTGCCCAATATCTTTTAATAATTTAATTAAAGACAATACCCGTTGTAGCATATCACATTTTTTAACAAAATGTTACAATTTTTATTGTTATGAATATTTTGAAACAAAATTTTGTTGCTAGACAAATTTTTTCCTTTTTTTAATTTATTTATTTTTGGTCTTAGCTACGATGGCTATTAACCAGAATATCTTTATTTCTTTTAACTTGCCCGACCTTAATATATAAGGGGCAAGTATTGTAATCGCGAAAATTTTCGATGTCGAGATTTTGACTGATGACCACGTTTCATGGTCCAGGGAATCCAAAAAACCTATTTTCGAAGTGCCGTCCGTATGTGTGTGTGTCTGTGTGTCTGTGTGTCTGTGTGTGTGTGTGTCTGTATGTATACACGATAACTCAAGAACGGTTCAACTTAGATAATTCGTTTTGGTACTAAAAAATTCTCCTATCAAATGGGAAGAACCCTATTGTTTTTTATAAAGATCGTTTGAATAGAAATGGAAGTTTACTCGTATCGATTTTAAGATTTTTGCAAATATTTAGCAACAGAAAAATATTTCGAAATAATTTATTGAACAAAAGTTACTATAAATGCAATAACTAATAACTTTTATTTGAGATGTTTTTGGATAAAACGAAAAATTTTGAAATTTTTTTGTAAAATTATTTAAAATTTTTCCAAGTCTCAATTTTTTCATATTTATATGTAACGTTTCCATGGTCATGATAATTAATTCGTAACAAGTAAACAAAAAAAGTAAGCCTTGGACAAAAAATTGTATAGAACATAATTTGATGTATTTTTGAAGATTTATCTAAATATTTAAAAAAAAAAAATTTTAAATTAAATTTTTTGTTTTTATTTTTTTTTTTTTTAGGAGGGCAAGTCTAGCGGAGGTTTCCCTCCGCCACTGGTTTCATATTTATATGCAACGTTTCCATGGTTATGATAATTAATTCGTAACAAGTAAACCATGCTTTGGACAAAAATTTGTATTGAACATAATTTGATGTATTTTTGTAAATATTTAAAAAAAAAAGAATTTAATTAATTTTTTTTTTTATTTTATTTTTTGGGAGGGCAAGTCTAGCGGAGGTTTCCCTTCGCCACTGGTTTTATTATGGATACATTTTACAACAAATACAAACATCCATGCCATCACCGGGATTCGAACCCGAGCCCCCATGGTTAGCAGTCAAATGAGCTGACCACTACGCCATAGGGACCGGCAATTTTTTACTTCTACAAAATTACTGTAGAAAAGCAAAAAAACTGTAACTAGTTTTGTGAAGTTATTTTCAGTTTTTAATTCAACTGAATTATTAAAATGTAATTAGAATGTCAAATGACGTCATCATATATAATGAATGTATCCAAGCAGGTTAGTTATAAAGCTCCGCGACGTAAGTGAACTGGTTTCTCTCTTCCCCATCATTTGTTTCATCCACACTCTTGTACGTGTGCAAAATACGTAAGTTAAACCGAAAACTTTGTTATCAAGTTTTGTTTCCGACCTGAGTAATATAACTTGAAAATAGAAAATATGATCTGCATAATAATGAATATTTTTGAATAATTATTAAAGCTTTGAACAAGATATTTGAGTATATTTTATGCACAATATAATTCTGCAATATAATTAAAATAATAAAGTGGTATTTTATAAATATGACGGTCCGGGAAGTTTTAAAGACAACCTATGAATTTTAATTATTATTCCAGAAACTAAATTGCAACACTTAAGATAACAACATCTTTTAACGGTTCATTAGTTTGATTGAATACCAAGGTTGCAGTTCCAAGTCACCGATACTTATCTCGGAGATTCTGCGAGAGTTCTATATTGTTCCGAAACCTTTGTTCAAATCAATATTGTAAGAAAGTTACCGTAAAAATGTAAGGTATTGAGTTATCAAATGATTAATAATTATAATACAAGAAGCAATCAGATGACGTACACAATCTGTTCCCAATTTACTGTAGGTTAAGAGGATCCTACACTGTATATGCAAGGAAATCACTGTATTTGTAAATAAATCATAAAGAATTACGAATTTAGAAAAAACTAGCTGGGGCACCCGTAATTCATACAGTTTTTATAATGTAAATAGTAATAATAATAATAATAATAATAATAATAATTAGAGTAAACAGGAAAAGATAAACTTGATATGAGTAAAAACAAAAATCTTTACTGCCTCATGGTATTAATCTGTTAATAGGAATAGTATTAATCAAACTGGAAAGCATGAAGGAAACCAGATAAAACTGGTATTGAATATTTTTAATTTCATTTTCGTTCTTGAACAGAGAGCAAAATGTCAATCCTGTTTCCGTGCTTTAAAAAATTCTTGTTATATGGTTACTTTGCTTTCGTTTTCGGTTTGTTGTCATCCTTAATAAAAATTGAATCAAAGAGTCGGGAGTCGATAACTTTTTCCGACTCCCAACTGCGACTCCGAGTCCTCCAAAAAGCTTCGACTCCTCGACTACCGATTTTCGACTCCAACTCCCCATCTCTGCCGAAACGTCTGTTTCAGTGCCTGTTGTTACCAGGAGGTAGTGCAACTCAGGAGAAGTTCCCGAGATGACTATCCGGAACAGTGTACCCAGGCTAAGCTCACGAGCTGGGTGTCGAGTATGTCGCCTAGGCTTGAAGAGCCTTGTCTTGCTGAAGCGTCTGAAACTGAGAATGGGTGACCCTTGTGGGGTGTTCCAAATGAAAAACAGAATTGAGTTTACATCTTTATTTAGCACAAGCATAAATAAACGTACAGACTGTATTTAAACTAAACTTATTCTAACAATACAGAAACGCGACAATACAAAGTTGAAACTAGGATTGAGGGTTAGGAATTGTGTGGTAGGACGGCGAGCGTCGTTGTGCGTGGCGAACGTCCAGCATCGCGATGGACGTCGCGGCGTTAATCTTCGTCGGACGGCGAGCGTCATGGTATTGTCCGTGGTGGACGTCTGTGGACGAACTAGTGTCCTTTGGTGGCAGCGCCAGCGGGCGTTGCGGTCCGTTGCGCCGAACATCTCACTGAGGTGACGGTGACGGATGGCGTGGTGCTGTTATCCTTTACAGACCGTTCTCCCATTACTCATCCAGAGCGATGGGTGACTGTAGTTGTAGGATTTTAGGCGGGTGGCGCTTCAATCGAGAAGGCCAATGGTTTACTAGGGACTCAGAAGAGCTGAAGGCTTTCGTAGTCCTGGTATCCAGGCTGCGCTGCTATTCAACCGAATATCCGCACGGTTTTGTGCCCTGGCGGAGACACGATCTCGGCCCTGGGAGCCGTGCGGGGGCAGCGGTTAGCGGCACTGGATTGGTGTTGTTTCCCCGATTCATTTGAGTCGCCGGTCGGTTTTTCCACGGGCGCGGGAAAATATGGGGCGCCACTTTCGGGAGGGTGATCGGCCCCGGGCGCGACCAAACTATGGGGCGCCGCTTCCGACGATGTTAGTGGCGCGGTTTACCGGGCTCTCGGGTCTTCCTTCTCTAGGGACGTTCTTCTTCCTTAGAGACCACCTTCCCCATCGTCGTTGCCGGTGGCGGTCACTGCCACGTATTGGGAACGAACGGGAGGGGTTGGTACGCTGCTGCTCGCGTCAAGCGAACGTCTCCGCGTTAAGCGAATAAGTTTCCGCGTTAAGCGAACGTCTCCGCGTCAAGCGAATGTCTCCGCGTTAAGCGAATGAATCGTAGAGGGCCGCGTCAAGCGAACCGTTGTTGCGGGGCGCGTTAAGCGATCCGAGCCCAGCTTTACGCGAGCTGTGGTGCGGGGCGCGTCAAGCGACCCGAGCCCAGCATTAAGCGAGCTATCTGCTATTGACCATCGAACTGGTAGGTGACCAGCGAACTGGTATCGGTTCTGAGTTCGGAGCCGATATTTATACAAAATATTGACGTCATTCGGTGAATTCCCGGATTTCAGCCAATGGGTGCTTAGCCCCGCCCATTGATAGGGTCGTTTTTAGCAAATACCAGCTAAAAATGCGCGGGTTAAGTTAATTAGCGGTTTCAGGTGTCGGCACGAATCACGCGATCACGATGAGATGAAAAAGCGCGCGGTGCGGCCACCGGCACGCGAGCAATCCGCGGTAACACTGTTTACTTGATCATTTGTATAGAGTGGTCTATGGCGACAAGAATATCTCGTGTGTATTTAGCTCCACTAGTCTCTAGTATGACGCGGCTCAAAAGGTTGCTGAAGTTTGAGATTAGTGGACGCTTGTCAAGACCTGACAAACCCCAAAATAATAATAATAAATTTATTCAACCAATAACACATTACAGAAATGTTGTGGTTTAGTCAAGATGACACATATAATATAAAAGTTAAACCACATGAGTTAAACAATACAAATAAATTTAACATATAGTACAGTTAAGAGAGTACATAATTTAGTATTAGCCCTTATGGTGTAAATATTCCTGTATGCTATAAAAACAGTTGGATTGTAAAAAATTTCTAAATTTAAATTTAAATGCTCTATTGGACGTTATAGACTTTAATGCAGGTGGTACACAGTTAAATAATGTCAAAGCCATGTAGTGAGGACTTTTACTGTACAGTGCAGAGCTATTCTATTCTATTGAGTACAGTAAGTGAGATATTTCAAGATTTTAGTATTAGGGTGTGCCCCCGTAACTTAAATACTCACCCAGTCAAAAAAGTATATAGAACAAAAATATTTCATCATCATTGGGGTGACAGCCCAAGTTGAGCATAGGCCTTCTAGGTTTCATGACCATGTTTTCAATCTATGTACATTCAGGAGTAATATGGTCAGTATTATGTCCATTTTTTAGCGTACACAAAAAGGCACCTACAGTTTATAGCTGGTTGCGAACGGCTAAGCAAAACCTGTAATTTGTATAAATACTTTTACAAAAATTATTTGACATAGGCAGGAATTGAACTCACGGCCGTGCCCTTGCTTAGCGGACAAATAGCAGGTACAAACGATTTAACCTTTGCATCTACAGGCTTGCTTGCTTGCTACAAAAATGTTTTATTTTCTTATTATAAACATTTTTTTATATGCGTTTTTGCTGTTAATTCAATATTAAGGGAGATATAATATATATACCCATAACTCCTCAAATATTCATCTAAATGAAAAAATGCATAGAAATAAAAGATTTGTTTTCTTATTATAAACTGTTTTTGTCAATAATATCAGAGATATGAATATGTAGTTTTAGGGAGTCCCCCGTAACTCTTGCTATATCATCATAGGTACTAAATTTCGTGAAAATATGTCCAGCCTTGTTGGCGTGAATTCCGGACAGACAGACAAAAAATGTTTTTTAGGGTTATTGTCTTATAATCATCTTGAACGTGTAGAAACCAAATACGAGGGATGTTTCTTAAATTCTGGGAATTGTGCTATAATTAAATTACGCGGAACTTATAGGCAATGTTATTGGTGCCAAACAAGTCTTGACATGTTTATGCAACTATCTATAGTGCGTTCGAAGGTGAGTTTGCAGTATAGCTCTTATGGCAAATGGGAGCGGTGTTGCCAAATGTTGTAAAAGTGTCAAATGTGTCAATTATAATAATATGAAAAACTCGTATTATTTACAAAAATCAACTCTTATAAAACTCAAAATAACACTCAACAAAAACAAATGGACATTTGTAGAATACTGCGTCTTCACAGATCAGCGTGTTTTAGAGCTGGCAACGTCGACAAGCAAGAAAAGGATAGCGTCATTCTGTAAACCCATTAGAGAGTATGAAAAAGAACTACTCCATATGCCCTGTACTGCATACTCACCTTCGAACGCACTATAGTGCAATATTGTTCAGTCTGATTTAGGTGTTCGATTGTAATAGACGCGTTGTCATAGCACTGTTTTTGTAACCATGGAAGACGCAGCAAAATCTCAAAGAGAAATAATTTTCTTCTTGTTGAAAGAAGGTGTGAAAACATCAGAAATTATTCAGCGTCTACAAGGAGTATTTGGTGAGTCTTCCTTTGTCAGAGTCCAAAAGTACTGTTTATCGGTGGATCGATCGTTTTAAAACTGGTAGAACGTCACTAGAAGACGATCCACGCAGTGGGCGCCCAAGCATGTCGGTAAATGAAAGAAACATTACTGCCGTCGAAGACCTACTGAAAGAGCACAGGCGAATGACTATTCGTCAAATTAGTGTGCGCCTAGGGATAGGTACACGACAAGTTCATGACATCTTGCGTGATTGTTTGGGCGTTAGCAAGGGTTCGCCGCGCTTGGTGCCAAGGCTGTTGGGACCAGAACAGGAACTCAATAGGAAAGTTCTTTGAGGACGGCTTAAAAAAATTAGTTTATCGTTGGGATAAATGTATTCAGTTAAATGGAGATTATGTTGAAAAACTACATTGTAATATTCGCGAAAATTAACTAAATAATAAAAATTATAGTTAAATTCCCAGAACTTTGGAAACATACCTCGTATGAAGCTGAAAAATAAAGTCTCCAATTTTATTAATATAGATAATACAAAAAAATCAACAAATATTATATGATCTTTACATATATTTTTATTGATTTTGATTAGTTGCATGGGCAAAAACTGCAAAAGTGAGATTTTTTAACACATTTAATAATTATACAGATTTTACTCATACTATTCAAACTTTACGACTGGCTTGAATGTGTTTGCTCCAGGTTATTTGTTGTACAAAATATAATCCAAGTTATTTGAATTCAGCTTCTGTGGGAACTGGGATGTCATTGATTGTCACTTGTAGGCAGTACTGAGTCTGATTGAAATTGTGATTTTGACTGATTTACTTTAGTTCGCCATTTATAGTACCAATCATTTATAAGATTTAAATGGATATGGAGATTTGTAGTAGCTCTTTTAGGATCCTCATTTTTTGACATAAAGTAGGTAGAGAAATGGTCTAAGTACCCTACCTTCAGGAACACCAGATGCTATAGAATGATAAGTGAATAGGGCGTCATTTTATTTTGCTGAAAACTTTCTATCCGCCAAGTAGGACTTAAAAAGTTAGTAATAGTTGCTGGATAAGGGGCTTTTTAATTTATAGAGCAGATCTATATGCTATACCTTATCAAATGCTTTCGAAACGTCAAGAAATACAGCAGCACAACATTTCTTTTCTTTGGTGTTATTAAAGCTACAACTAAACAAAAAATAAAAAAATTGTGGGAGAATGAATGGTAACTAACGAAACAAAAAAAAAAAAAAACAAATATACAATCAAACCCTAGAAAACTGCCATACTATTATCACACGTTTTTATATAGGCCATATCAAAGTCTCACAAACAAATTAGAACGATCCTATCTACGAACATGCAATATGCACACAGTTAACACTAAGGGCTGGTTTCTGAAAGCTTAGTTAAGTTTAATCTTTTGGTTAAATTCGGTTACAATATATCAATCCTATAAGTAACCATAGCATCAATTTTCTAACTATTTGGTTATAGTTAACTAAGCTTTAAGAAACCGGCCCTTAATGGTCTAGCACTTCATTATATTGCACAAAATATACCAGAGACAAAAAAAATCATGATTTAAACAACCACAAATCTTATTGTTCGTGCGACTCACTACGTATATTTAGAGCTAAGTTCAAATTTGGTTCCGATGGATCGCGCGGTTCTTCTGGATGATTTTATGTCCAGACGGCTCACCAAAATAATCGTTAACTGTCGCTTGTTATCGTTTGACCACTAAGTTTCTATCTTCGTAATGGCCAACGGAGTGGCCGAGCGCTTTAAGTCGTGCGGTTTTAGACTGTTAGAAACAGGCGTGACTGGGCGGCCGGTAGTTCGAGCCTGCTTCGGTGGTGATATTATTCGGGCGAGAATAATATGTTTACATTACTCTCAATTTCACAATCATTCACCCCTCATCCAGGTGTAGGAGCTCGCCCCCTGGCATCGGCGATTAGCCTCGTTGCAGAAATAAAGGCCGATGTAAAATAAATAATATAATAATAATAAACTATTTTCGTAAGCCACATGAACATTGTCGGTTCGTATGCTATTTGCAAACAGTTAAATAATCGTTTAGATATCATTCAGTATAATCAGTTTATAATGAGAACGGTAGTTTTGGACGACGCTGTGTCTGTGCGAGTTTGTGTTCTTGAACTTTCATTTCCACAGACTTGTTGTACAGTAGCTATCCTCAAAGGGCTTCTTTCTACGCAATTAAAGCTCTAAGAGGTAAGTTTCGTTTTTGTCAAGTCTACCCCTATTTGCGCCAATTTACCCGAGCTATCGCAGACCAGCATTACAGTCCGTACGATAAGCAGTTTTTCTTGAAGTTACTCAGGAACGACAAAAAAAAAACGAGATTCTACATCCTGAACGTCATTTTCAGATATTTAGTTTTAATTATGTCAGATTAAAACTATATTAGCAATGCTTTGGCCCTTCTCTGTCCTATCAATAATAATTTTCTTAAATTGCACAAACGACAAAGTTAGGTATAGGGGAAATATACAAGATCAAAGTTTAAACTAACGGCCTGAATGGATTATGTGAGTGAGAGTACTTATGAAGATCTAAGTTGACACTTAATGACAGGGACGAAGAAAAGCTTATTGACAATCGAAGCTTCCACTCGGCCAAACACAAAACAGCTTTTAAGCTTTCTTAATTGAGTTACTATGTTTTGTTTCAAACCATAATTAATACTATTGAATTTATAACGGAAATGAGTTGGCTTCAACAATAAAATGTTAGCAGACAAGCAGAAAAGTATTTAATAATAATTATTCAAATCGAATTTCTGAATGTAGCGTTTCGTAATAGAACTTTAGTGCAATAGTGGTTTTCTGTACAGAACTAGCTGGAGTACCCGTACCTCGTACGGTTTTTGTAGTGTACATTTTTGCTGTAACATATACAATAAGTGAGATATTTCAATTTCAAGTAGAACAGAAAATATCATATTAATCGACTTCACCGTGCACACGTGGTGGATCATGTTTATAAATATAAAAATAAATAAATAAATAAAACCCTTGTTAATTTAAGAAAATAATCGTTGTTTTATTCTAAACTACACTATTGTATATATTTTCAGTGTTAACTAAATAATAAGTGAGATACTTTATTTTATAGGTAGCTCTCCCCATACCTCTGCAAATACAGGGTGTTAGGTAAATGTCCAGCACAATTTAAAAGACAGCATGGTGACGTAGAATGCAATCGATTTTTCCTTTGCCAATTTTCTCTAAAATGTGAATTTCGTCCAAAAATAAACAAACAAAAAGATGTAGCAAGCACAAAACAGCAAACCATACCCAATAACATAACTTATGAAAATAAGAATTCCTCAGATGGAATTGAAATATGTGACTTTTTTTCTAAATATTTTAGCTCAGTTTACACCAACAATCACACCCAACAATCCAATAATTCGCCTTCCTACAGCACAAACCAATGTATTCCGTTTAACCTCAATTTATCGGATTGCTGTATTACGGATATTGAAGTTTCTGTTGCGTTAGCTGAAATAGATATTAACAAAGGAGCAGGTCCCGATAATATTCCGGCTATTTTTATTAAAAAATGCAGCGAATCATTAAGCCTTCCCCTTACCTTAATTTATAAAAAATCGTTGAGCGAATCATATTTTCCTAAATTGTGGAAAAGGGCATTAGTTGTTCCGATTTTCAAGACGGGTAATAGAAACTTGGTTGAAAACTACCGTCCAATTTCTAAACTTTGTATTTTTGAAAAAATTTTTGAACGATTTATTTATAAAACATTCTTTTATTTTGTTAAAAATATAATTAATATTGAACAACATGGATTCTTCGCGGGCCGTTCAGTAGATACCAATCTCACAGTCTACACAGATTATATATTAAAATCAATGGATAAAAGAATTTAGGTTGATGCCATTTACACTGATTTTAGCAAAGCATTTGATACTGTTGACCATAACTTACTTTTAGCAAAGCTAGCTTCAATTGGTGTAAGTGGTAATCTACTTGAATGGTTTCTCTCATATTTGTATGATAGAGAACAGAGTGTTACATTGAACGGGTTTCAGTCAAATTTTGTAAAAATTTCTTCCGGTGTACCCCAGGGAGCTCATTTAGCCCCATTACTTTTTAATATCTTCATTAACGACGTGTCAGTATGTTTCTAGAATACAAAATTTTTAATGTATGCTGATGATCTCAAATTATATAAGAAGGTGACATCTCTAAACGACTGCCAGGAAATACAAGAAGACGTTGATCGATTTAATAAGTATTGTAACCTCAACAGACTTAAATTAAATATAAAAAAATGTAAAAAAATAACTTTCACACGTAACCGTCATATTATTAATTTTTCGTATAAAATCAAAGACAACAATTTAGAACATGTTGAGCAAATTAAAGATCTAGGCGTTATATTAGACTCTAAATTGCTTTATGATATACACATAAACTCTATAATTAAAAAGGCATATAAAATGCTACGCTTTATATTAAGAATCAGCAAGCCATTTAAGTGTGAAAAAACATTATTAACGTTATATTACACAGCTGTAAGAAGTCACCTAGAATATGCCACTGTCTGTTGGTCACCCCAATATATGGTCTATATAAAGCGGCTTGAAAATATACAAATAAAATTTACAAAACACTTCTACTACCGATTTCCAAACAACCATTTAAATTTAATAACTTTAGAAAAAAGAAGAATAGTTTTGGATGTCGCTCTGTTATTCAAAATAATAAATAATATTGTTGATTGCCCACCACTACTAGATCAGTTACGCTTACACATCCCTAATTACATCACGAGAAATAATGACCTTTTTTACCTATCATTTAACAGAACAAACTCGGCTTTTAACTCACCGCTGAACAGAATCTGCTTAAATTTTAACAACATCTCAACAAATGACAACTGTCCTGATATATTTTTGCTAAATTTCACACAATTTAAAAAATGTATTCTACGACTCTTATAACTGCTATTATAACATCAAAAATTTTTACTGTTACTGTAATTTGTGTTATATAAATGTATTAATCTATACTAGTGCCACACTGTTATTGGGCATGTCCTGTTGTGTGGCCGAATTTTGTAAAATAAAAATTAAAAAAATAAAATAAAAATGCCCCAAATTTTGAAAACCACTTACTTGTTTTTATTTTTCACATTAATCCAGAAGTTGTGTAGTTGCCATAGAGAAAAAAAATATTTTAATTGTAGTTCAATAATAGAATATAAAAGTACGTGTACGTCATAATCTAAATTTTTGTTCCGATTTTGTTAAAAAATGGCACATTACACAATTGAAGAATATGCAGATATGCATTTTGTGTATGGGGAATATGTCGGCATTTTTTTTTTTTTTTTTTAATATTAAATATTTTCTTATTTCTTTTTTCTTCATAAAATTGAAAAAGCATTTTGTTGAAATAAAATTACGGTATTGTTTCCATGGTTTCTATTTATCTCAGTCACATATGTGATTGTTGTAACAGACAAAATATTAGTGGTTCCTAAACGGTGGTACTGCATCGATTATCAAGCGATATACGCATCTTACCCAAAAATGGTTGAGGATTTTTAGCTCTAAATGGGTCAACAATGCTGCCTTTAAAATTGTGCCGGACATTTACCTAACACCCTGTATATATTTTATTAAAAACTGCATTGAAGAGAAGAAGAATACATGTTTCCTCATACACATTTTTAAGGTAAAGTCAATAATAAGTGAGATATTTTAGTTTTGGGGTGCCCCCCACCCCACAACTCACCAAATATTTATGTAAATGAAAAAATGCATAAAAATAAAAGTTTTCTTATTATAAACTATTTTTGTATTTTATGATTTTACTGTTAAGCCAATAATAAGGGAGATATGTATATGTATAGAGACTAGCTGAATATCCATGCTTCGCTACGGTATATTGATGGTGGGATTGGCGAAAAATCCGCAGTTTGTTTTTTAACTTGTGTATGGGAAGTAGAAACCTAGTCGATATCTCATCTGTCCTAAGAGATATTGAGGAATCCGTGAAAAAACATTTTACTCCTTTTCACCACATAGAGGTCGAACTTGAAAAATTCCTTTCTTAGTGGGTCCTTACGTCATACTGAGGAATGTACCTACTCTCCGAATTTCATATTTGTAACAAAAAAGAGATATTAAGGAATCCTTGAAATCACAATTCATCCCTTTTCACCCTTTTGGGGTGAAATTTAAAAAAACTGTCAAAACCATTTCGAGATATTTTAAAAAGACACCTATGTGGAAACAAACTCAGGAAATACGACGTGATGTATAATTCACCCCAATTGCAGATTCACCCCTTTAGGGGTTGATTGGGACAAAATTCAGAAACAGTTTTTCGGTATTTGCAAGAGTAGTATTTGTAAGCAAAAACCAAGTCGATACCTTATTAGTCCTAAGAGATATTAAGAAATCCTTGATATCACATTTCACCCGTTTTCACCCTTTAGGGGTACATTTTAAAAAGCTACAAAATCATTGCGAGATATTTTAAAGAGACACTTATGTGCCAAAAAAGAATATTAAATCTCAACAATCACAGGAAATACGACGGGATGTATAATTCACCCAGATTTTAGATTCATCCCTTTAGGGGTTCTTTAGGACAAAATCCTGAAATAAGTTTTTTGGTATTTGTAGGGATAATCTCTCTAAGCAAAAAACAAGTCGATATCTTATTGGTCTTAAGAAATATTAAGGAATCCTTGAAATCACATGTCACCCCTTTTCACCCTTTAGAGGTGAAATTTAAAAAAACTGTCAAAACCATTTCAAGATATTTTAAAAAGACACCTATGTGCCAAAAAAAAAACGTTATAACTCAACAAACACAGGAAATACGACGGGATGTATAATCCACCCCGTTTTGTAAATTCATCCTTTTAGGGATTGATTAGGACAAAATCCTGAAATAAGTTTTTCGGCATTTGTATGGGCAATCTTCTGGTTTAAGTAAAATATATAGACCGGGAGCTCATGACAGTTTTTGGTCTCCGATTTCATACAGCATGCCTTTTGGGGGAGAGAATATTTACCCTGTGACAACAAAAGAGGGATGGTACTAAACCCCTGCACGCTTTCCGGTCATAGGGAAAATTGCATTTCCACTTAAACACAAAATTTTTGTGCTTTTCTCTGATTTAATATTGCTTGCCCCTTTGTCAAAAGAAAGTTATAACAAATTTAAAGTCTTTTAAATATATGCATGCGATTCGGAGGGTCCCAAAGGGCTCAAACGGTCATGTGATCTTGTAATAAAAAAATATGATTTTCCGCGTTTTCATACAGCATGCCTATAGTTAAAAGACTTTAAATTTGTTATAACTTTCTTTTGACAAAAGGGCAAGCAATATTAAATCAGAGAAAAACACAAAAATTTTGTGCAAGCGGAAATGCAATTTTCCCTATGACCGGAAAGCGTGCAGGGGTTTAGTACCATCCCTTTTTTGTTGTCACAGGGTAAATATTCTCTCCTCCAAAAGGCATGCTGTATGAAATAGGAGACCAAAAATGTCATGAGCTCCCGGTCTAATAAGTCGATATCCCATCGGCCCTAAAAGATATTAAGGAATCCGTGAAATCACATTTTACCCCTTGAGGAGTTGAATTCCGAAAAATTCCTTCTTAGTGGGTGCTTCCGTCATGAAGGGAATATACTCTCCAAATTTCAAGTTTCTAGGCCCAAGGGTTTGGGCTGGACGGTGATGAGTCAGTCAGGACATTGGATTTTATATATATATATAGATTAGTTTTAGCTCCTCCCCCCCGTAACTCCCCAAATATCCATATAATTAAAAAAACGCATCCTTACTAGATACAATTTTTATTATAAATATTTTTCTGTTAAAAAAATAATAAGTTTTTTAATAAAAAAATTTAACTCCGAAACACCTCCTACGATAAAATTTTTGAGATGTCTTATAGCCTATGTTCGAATCCGCAAGAACAGTGAAGAAAGTTAGACCAAGAAGAACGGGAAAAACCTGGCACCAAGATATAAAAAAAAGTTGCACCGAAGAGAGGCATAAACTGGGAAGAGAAAACAAAATATAAAAAGGACAGAACACGATGGAAAGGAGTATGGAGAACAACACGAGAAAATAAGTAACTCGACTTATTACACCGCATAATAGAAATGCTTCAGGATTAAGTAAGTAAGTAAACTGGTAAATTGTTTGTTTTATATTCTGAAACTAGTGATGTAAGTTTCATCTCAGATGGCAAATAGTATACTTAAGATTTCCTCTCAAATTTATATCTTGTTTCATTTTATTTTGCAATAATTTATAATGTTAAACGCGCCTCTTTGACACTGGTATACAGACAAGTAATTCGTATTGTTTCCCTCATTCTCACATAATTTACTTCCGGTAGATAAGATGTCTAATAAAAGAACAAAAGAGAAAATGAAACACTCCTCAAACCAATTAAATTAAAATATCCACTTTGCATGCGACGCTACGAGCAAATCAAGAATACCTGCAGAATAATCTGTAGAATTTAATAAAACTTTCTTTCTGAATAAGTAAAACGGAAAATCAAAATAAGAAAAATTCAAGACAAACACAGCATGTCTGTGTTTTCAATTTATTCGGCTTTAGGAGATCGAGGGGGATCTTTCTTTTTTGAAGGGATGTCTCTAAGAATTTTTCTTGCATGGAATAATAAAAATGTTAAATTTAAAAACTGATTTGCAATTACTAAACAATTTTAACGCGGTTTGTGCAGAGAACGGTTACAGAAAGAAATCAATTAAGGGATTAATTAAAGACTTATTGATTTTAAGTTCAATTTAATATTTAAATACAGGTGATGGAAAATTATATTAAATTCAATTTGCGGAGTGTTTATTTTAATAAACGTACAAAAAATTAATCTAAGGATTTTTTTAATCGAAGTTTCAAAAAGATTTAATTTACATTTAGTTTCATTTTTAATTTCACTGAAAATTAATTTATAGATTATGAAATATTTTTATTTGTAGAATGAGGTAGTAGGATGTGTTTTATGCAAAAGAAAATGGAATAAAATTTACATATGGAAATGTTTACAGGCGTCTCACTGTCACCTTCGGATGAATACCCATTGTGGATAATTTGTGTATGTATGTGTGCATTTTTATAGATGTGTATGTGTGTGTCTATGCTTTTGTATATGTATGCATGCATGTATGTGTATTGATTTGTGTATATGTGTTGAGTCCATTAATTAAGAGGATGAGACAAATACATTGTCAATTATGTGCTGAACTAAACTACGTTTCAAATTGCGACGATAATTTGAAATGTTTGCGACCTGATAATGAAAGATAGTATTTTTATTTTTAAAATTCCTTTTATTATTCAATATTATCTCCATAACCTTCAAAACACATTGTCCAGCCATGTTTGGCTGTCATTATTTCATACCATCAAGTCCCATAAAATATTTACCGCCTCTTCTAGCACTTCATTTAGAGATAATCGGTTACCACGAAGGAATTTTTTGAAATTTGGAAATAGGTGGAAGCCAAATGGTGCTAAATCAAGTGAATAAGGTGAATGGGGCAAAAAATCGTACTTCGATTTGACTAATTTTGTAATTGAATCGATACTCGTATGGGAACACGCCTGTTGCCTGTTGCCATGGAACACATTTTTATCCATGCCACGTTCCACAAGTGCAGCAATCTGCATTTGACCCGTAATGTTTAACCAGAGATGGCAAAAACGTACCCGCACTCTTAGATACCAATTCAACACAACAGAATGCGTTGTTAAACAACTAATTATCATGCACTTATCGAGCGCTGAAAATAAAGGATTGGACTAGAATCTCACATTTAAAGGAGGAGAAAGGGAAACAATATATCATTATTGCAAATTGATATAGAATTTTTGGAGAGGATACACTGCCGACTAGCGACCTGTTCCAAAACACGGACACGCTGACTATTAGCGCATCGTGAGAAAACTCAGACACGCTGACGATCAGCAAACTGAGACTTCCCTACACCGTGGTTAAAGTACCAGAGACTCCACCAGCGGTAATCTTTGGATACTTTATCGAACGAGCCTTCGCCTTCATAGCTGGCGGCTGCTATTGCTGTCACCGCAACCTGCCAACACTGTCTCTAGATGAGGACACCGACTCACGTGATCTGGCGCCCCACAAGAGACGTGCTTCGTCACTCGCCATGCACGAGGTGGCGTGGACATATCGACGCTGCCTAAGAATTATCACCGTTTCCCAACTGTAAGGAGACATTCCCCGGGCTGTACAGAAGGCACTTCATCGCGCCGGTGCTCCCAGAATCAACTTGTTCCCGACACCTACTCCATCGCCGCAGAGAGAGGCATCATCAACTCGACCACAACAACCAACAACATCAACGGAAGTCTGTCTGCAGTTCGAGGAACTTTTAGGTCCGGAGACACCTCCGATACGCCCCATGACGCCACCGACGCCGTATGCACATTGGATTGTGTTTTGCCATTCTCGCCTGTCCTGAAGCGTGGTGAAATGGCTTTCTCCCCCTATTAAATTTATTCGTTGATAAATATAAATAAACGATAGTCCAAACCCATATTTGGTGTTTTAATGCATCCAGGAAGAGACTTTCCTTTCTGGCGTCTGGTCTACCAACAAGTTACCACAGGCATTGTTCACGCTGAGCTGAGCGCAGGGTAAGTCGTGCTACTCTATCGAGCCGCCCCGTGACACGCCTTATTCTAATGATTTTTTTATTTGATAAACCTGGTCATTTGTCATTTTTTTGGGTTCAGTTGGCCCAAATGGTTAGCTTATTCATAAATCTGACCAAAAGTCTTCAGTAGTAAATTACAGGCCAATTTCAAAGAAATTTCATATATAAAAGAAATTTTATATTTAGTGGATCGATTAAAAAAAAAGTAAGCCGTATATAGAAAAAATGTTTATTAATTATTAAAATACACTTTTTGGGGATTTATTTCTTAAAAATAATATCGTCTAAATGTAGACCCTCGCGTTCTCGGCACTCATTTAATCGAACAGTAAAATTACTTATGACGTCTCGGCAGGTGGACTCAGGGATGGCTGCCATTTCGTGACGGATATTTTCTTTCAAATGCGCCAGTGAAGTCGGTTTATTGGCGCAAACTTTAGATTTAAGATAACCCCATAGGAAAAAGTCCATAGGGGTTAAATCTGGACTGCGTGGAGGCCAATTTATGTCACCTCTCCGGGAGATCAATTTACCTGAGAAAATTTCACGAACACGTGGCAGAGACATATTGGACGTGTGTGAAGTTGCTCCGTCCTGTTGGAACCATGTTCTTTGGTTATAGCCAGGAAAGTTTTGCAGTTCAGGTACCAAGAAGTTGTCTAACATCTCCACATAACGCTCTGAACTCACTGTAACTGCACGCCCCCTTTCGTCTTCAAAAAAGTAAGGGCCGATAATTCCTCGCGCCGACATCGCAGCCCATACGGTCACTGTAGGCGAATGTAGGGGTTTCTGATATTTGCGTTTCGGATTCGTTGCACTCCAGTAGCGGCAGTTCTGCTTATTTACCATTAAGCTGAAAATGAGCTTCATCCGAAAACAAAATGTTGGTAAACGTTGAAAATCGCTCAATCACCTTATTTACGAAATTAAGCCTCTGACTGGCATCTTGGGGCTTTAATTCTTGCACCAATTGAATTTTGTAGGGGTGCAGCTTTAGGTCTTTGTGCATAATGCGATGTAATGATGATCTATGCACATTTAAAGCACTTGCGCGCTTCCGAATTGAAAGGTTCGGGTCGTCACGAACAGACTGATTAACATTCTCCACGTTTTCTACCGTTCTTGATGACCTAGGTCGCCCGGATTTTGATTTATCCAGCGTTGTACCAGTCTCTTCAAACTTTTTAACCCAATGTCGAATGAGAGGAATGCTTGGCGCATTATTTAAGTGGCGAAAACCTCGCATACTGCAAAATTTTCTACGGGCTACAGTCGCCGAATCACCGTTTTTGTAAAACTCTCGCACGCATAACGCGCGCTCTGCTCCCGAGAAACGCTCCATAGCGACTAAATTCCCAAGAGCCAGGCTACCGATTAACATAACCCCCGCGCCCCTCGGATACGTTGCGTTCACGCAGTAAGCTAAATAAATATAAAATTTCTTATGAGACACCTTGTATTATCGAGTCCATTGTTACTGTGGCTGTAATCTCCACCTATCAGCAGACAATCGTCACTCAGCAGCACGGCTTTTTCGCAGAGCTTTCGACCATTAATCACTTATTTTATTTAATGGATTATATATCAACCTGCGTAGAAGGATCTAACATTCAAACCGTCTACACAGATTTTTTAAAAGCTTTCTCGAATTTTTTTGGCAAAATAAAAGGTTTACGATATCAGCAGCAATCTTCTTCGGTGGTACGAGTTTTATCTCTATTCTCGAAAAGAATTTGTCAAGATCTTCTACTATACTTCTGAAGCAATATCTGTTATAGAAAAGATTAAAAATATATATTTATAAGGACATAAATTCACTGCGCAACGAAAATACCATATAACAACATTATACCTCCAAGACGATTTGACAGGATACAAGTGACGTCAGGTTAAACTGATATATATGATGATATTTTCACTGGACTTGCCCATTAACAATCAAAGTTATGTTTTTGTAAAGTTCTGAAGGTACTAGATCCCTAATTCACATCCTTCTAACACGCATCTTAACCATCATGCAAATTCAATAACAATCTCTCGTATGAATGTATAATTGGAGTAGGTGAGCAGAAAACAACGTTATTGTTACAAATAACGATCCTCCAATGCAAATTGCACAGTTGTAAACTGCAGACAGGACCCACGGGTGTAGTACTATGATCACTTCTCAATTCAGGTCGTTGTAAGACATCATTTGGACGGCTGAATGTTGAGTAGGTAGGGTTAGGTCGCTACTAACAGTATTACAGAGGCGATAGTTACATTGCAATATCTACTATTACATTTACTGTGGATGTTACGGAATTTGTATTATTGCCATGGTTATTTACTCTTTGGAAGTAATTATTTCGTAGTACGCTATGTTTTCAAACTAATGTAGTTGTTTCGGTGAAAACTTTAAATTAATATTATTTTAAAAGCTGTACATTCATGCAAAACAGTTGAATGAAATTGTAAAATACTATTTTCAGTATAATAGTAGAAAGTTTGATAAAATATTACCCGGATAAGCGTTGTAAAACTTTCATCACTATTCGTTCTACAACCCTGGGTAAGCATTGGTCTTCTTCAGGATACGTTACCATTTTGTTCTATTATGCAAGACCGTCCACTAGTTCCTTATCCTGAAAAGTTTGATGTTTTCTCCACTTTGTCTTAAGGGGAGGTATGGTTAATTTTGCATTTTTTAAGCATATTTTTAAGAGCGATTTGTGGAAATCTGGTAAAGGTAAGCTAAATGGGTGAAAGTCTATCTTAAAGAACAACAATTGAAGAGTATTGCGTTAAATTTTTATTGAAAAATATTGAAAAATGAGCCATTGGCGTCATTTTTTAGTAAACACTCAAAAACAAAAGTTGATTTGCGGTGTACACGATATCTAGTGACACAATTATCTGAAACATATAATTCAAAAAGTTTTGGTTAGTTTAAAAGTTTGTTCAGGTAGTGACGTCGAGTTTTTTTTATTAAATTGAGTTTTAAATTTTTGGTACGACTTTAAAGTCAAAAAATCGAAAAAAAAACGTAAAAAATCGTGTTTGGTACTCGGAAAAATGGTTATAAAAAAAAAAATATTCAAAATAAAAGCAAAAACTCAACGTCACTACCTAGTAAAATGATTTATAAAGAAGTGTGCAAAATATCAGAAAGATCCATTCATTAGTTTTTGAGTTATGATGTACACCGCATCAAAAAAAGCTATTATTCAGAAAACGCGTTTAAAAATAAAGAATGTGTATAACTGCTCAAAAATAATATACCGGTACAACACACATGTATAGCTTATATACAAGTATATTTCAATATATGTATCAAAGATATTCGTCACGAGTCTCCTCTCTAAGAGTATAAAGCAGCTGATATCGATATTAAAGCCTGATAAAGCTGATATACCAGGTGTACAAGTATGAAATGCGTTTTTTTTTTTTAAATAAAGCACATTAAACTCAAAAAAACAGTAAAAGTTTATTTATTCAAAGTATGCTTCATTAGAAGTTATACATTTTTCACATCTTTCAGGCAATTTGTGAATACCTCGCCAGTAAAACTCTTCCCCATTCTCCGCAAACCATTCATCTAGCCATTCTTTCACATTTTCATATGAACAAAAGTGTTGCTCGGCAAGTGCGTGACTCATCGATGCGAACAAGTGGTAATCTGAAGGGGCCAAGTCTGGTGAGTAAGCGGCATGGGGTAGCACTTCCCACTTGAGTGCCTCCAATTTGTTGCAAACTGCTTTAGCCTTATGTAATGGAGCGTTATCGTGAAGAAAGATTACCTTGTGCTGTCTTCTTTCGTATTCTGGTCGTTTTATGAGCAGCGAATGGTTCAATTCGATTAGTTGTTGTTGGTAGCGTTGGGTATTAACTGTTTCACCAGGTTTTAACAATTCATAATAGACCACACCCTTTTGGTCCCACCAAGTACAGAGCATTGTCTTTTTGCCAAAGCGATTCGGAGTCATGATACGATGCAAAAAAGACTTTCTTTTGTATCGTGCAAGCAAAATTTCACAAGTGTTTTTGCGTTTTTCCATCTGCCTCTCATTCAATGCATGTGGAACCCATCTGCCGACTTTCTGGATCTTACCCATCTCTCGTAGGCGATTGGAAACAGCTTGTTGACTAACGCCTAACTGCTCGGCTAGTTGTTTTTGTGATTGACTATCGTCTTCCTGTAGCAATGTTTCCAATTTTGTATCTTCACATTTTTTTGAAGGTTTTCCATGTTCTTTGTCTGTAAGATCAAAGTCACCACTTTTGAAACGCCGAAACCATCGTTCATACGTATCTTGCGATGGAGCATATTCACCTTAAGCTTCTCGAAGCAGTCCGTCAGATTCAGCAGCAGTTTTTTTCAAATGAAAACAACACAGTAGTACTGTCCGCGAATGCTCTTTATTTGGCACAAAATTTGACATTTTTAACACAGTAAAACAAAACTATATGTTAATTTTTCAAATTATAACCTATACGCATTTGACACTTAATGATAGCTTAACAAAACGCCATATGTGTTGAAACTTTGAACTATACACACTGTTTGCGCGGCAAGTTAGAAAAAAATCCGCATTTCATACTTGTAGACCTGGTACATACGATAGGCGCGAAAAAACAAATAATAGGTACTAGTATTAAAATGTGTATATCTTAGTCAATTTTGCTCCGATTAACTTGAAATTTTAATGGGACACTCTTGAAGATATATACAATCGAATAAGCTAATGAAAAAAATTGAAAAAAAAAACATCAAAAATACCATACCCCCCCTTAATAAAGGATCATTCCACATCAAGTGGTCTAGGGCTCCCCGCCTCACCATCATAGGTTTTGATGAAACTTTTTACACTGAATCTTACATTACCCAAGTCAATTCTGGTAAAGTTTAAGATCCACCATTGGAAGACTTGTGGAGTTACAGCTCATTGTTTGATACCATGGCCAGGTACAGTATCCATGCAAAATTGTTGTAACTTTGAGTCAAAATATTTTCTTGGGTATATAAGCAAAATAAATGAAACTTTTATTTATTTTTTCTCAAAGTGGGCCAACAAAATTAACGCACTAATGGAATTTGAAAGTTTAGCCTTTTGTAGCTCCTGTAATAAAGAAGTTTTCTCTGCAAAATTTTGTCTATCCTTTGTGTCATAACTCTGTTCTCAAATACACAATTTTGACTTTAAAATTTCACTTTATTTAGTGATTTTTCAAAAAAAAATAAAAAATCGGTTATTTTTAACCAGATTTTTCAAAAAAGAGGCATCCAGAAACATTTTCAAACCAACTCTATTAGTAGTAATTATTTTATTCGTGCCTTTCGGCCTTGAATTATATACATTTCTTTACATTGGTATTAGTGCAGGGGTACTCAACCTTTTCATACCTACCGCCCACTTTAGCATCTCTATTGGTAGAAAAATTTTCATACCGCCCACCTGTTGTATAATAATAATAACTTACCAAACACTTTCGCAAAATTTAGCTGCAAAAATCTTTATAAAACAACTTACTGCATCATCTCTTATTATTAAACACAACAAATATACATGCACCAAAACGTGGCAATTGTATATTTTGAGAAATTTAACTATAAACAGTAAAGAATTTTATGAAAACTTAATGAAAATGTTTTCAATAATGCTACGAAATTTTTTTAAATAATACTTTAAAAAATTTAAATTTTAATGTTTTTAAAACGTCAATTAAATTTAAAAAAAACGGAAAGTAGCCAGCATTGGACAAAACCCCTACCGCCCACCAAAAAATTCCTACCGCCCACTAGTGGGCAGTAGGGACCAGGTTGAGTACCACTGGTATAGTGTGATATATACGTACATATCAAAATAACTCTAAATCTATAATTTTCAGATTCTAACATAGTTATTACAAAAAGAAACATTTTAAAATCTCGTTCTTCCTAATAATCTAGTGTTTACTTCCCTTATTTTTTCTCTTCCTTCGAGGACCTCCTTCATCCATAGATACTCACTGTCTGCATCATCCAGCACTCTACGCATTGACGAAGTTCTTCCTCTACTCCGCTACAGGCCAATAGGTGTTGGTTGTCTCTATGGCTTCTCCGCAAGTTCTGCATGTTCCTCGCTGTTCTGGTTTCCAGAAACAGTTAGCCCTTTCTTCGTTTTCGCACCGGAATCTAGTTATGATCTTATGCTTCATCCCTAATGGCTTCGCAAGGTAAAGTGGCACTGCGGGAACTTGTACGAGTTTAGATCCCTGGTTGTACCGTGGTATTTCTATTCTATTTTGTTGCTCCTGTCTCTGTACCTGTCTGTCCCGATCCTCTATTGTATATTCTAATTCTTCTCCTTCTTCTTGTCTTCTTCTTACCTCTTGTATGCTAAATCCATTTCTTTCAAAATATTTTCCTCTGTCTTCTCCCCAGCTGGTTCTATAGTTATTTTCTTTTTCTTTTCGACATTCTTGTAATAATGCGTTGCTGCTTATTCTGATCTTCTTTTCGAATCCCAAAGCCGTTCTTCCCGTTCTTATCCTTAATTTATCTTTTTTCGTTTCCTCCATCTAATAAAGTTTTCTTGGATTTTTTCTAGCTCTTCGTATTCTTTCCGTCCCCATAACTCGGCTCCGTATACTAGTATACTTCTTATCAAAGAGTCGAATAGGAACATTCTTTTTTGGAAGTCCTTTCCAAATTTTATCTCCCCCATACCTGGCCTAATATGCTCCTGAATTTCTTGATCCTCTCTCTTATGTGGGCGCTGCCTTCGTTACTTTTCTGAAAGAAGTAATCTAGATATCTGATTTCTTTAACCTGTTCTATCTCTTGGTCTTTCCATTTCCAGTTTTCTTTCTTCTCTCTTCCATCACCCTTCCTAAATTCAATGATTTTAGATTTTCTTGTGTTTAGTAACAATTATTCACTAAAAAAAAAAAAAAACTAAACCAACTCTGTAAGAAAGAGCATATTTCAGACCCCCTTTAACAGTTGGTCGCGTTTTTCAACACGGATAAACAGTGCCTGAAAATAAGGGTTAAATGTCATACAAGTTTATGTGGTAATGGCAAATATGTATTAACAGTCAAATATGGTCAGCTCTTTAAGTTGTACTTGTTATATGACGGTTTTTTCGTTATGAGGAAAATACTTGATTACATTGGTTCATGGTGGCATTGACAGTGCCAGTTCAAAAAAATTGAATCAGCAACCTCATCGCCATAGAGATCACGCCCGATGGCTGTGCAACACAAGCCACGGGTGGTTCTCTTTGTTCAAGATCCCAAGCCTGTAGTCTTGGTTTCTTCATTGAGGTTCCAAAGCCTTGAGTGGATATCTGTCTGGATCCCAATCCTACAGTGGGTATTTTCTGTTAGTTCTCAAGCCGCAGTTCTTAAGTGTATTATATATTCATTGCATTTTATTAAATTTATGAGCCACCTTTGCCTGATGTAACTAATGGAGCAGACAGCACGGGAACAAACTGTTATTCTGGCACCTAACAAACATCTTGTTTTTACGGCCAATAAAATGTATGAGCAGGGCAATGTAGATGCATAAACTTTATCAGAGCGTCATTATTTTCTTCCTTTGATACTTCAACAACGTTGCCCCCCTACCATTTGTTATCGGAAATGCAAGCAACATAAAAACCAGGGAGCAATTGTTATATTCTCAAGTTTGGCTTTTTATTTTGCATATTGGATAAAAACAAGATATTTCAAGACGAAAGATAGCAAAAAATCAGCACAATAGTTAGAACTACAGAACATCATCAATTTGTACCACTAGACTCAAACACCATTCGTGTGAGCAAAGTCTGAAATGACATCACCTACTTTGTGGCCAAAACAAAATTGGAAGAATAATGGATCACATAATTTATGTTTGTATATATTACTATACAGCAACAACATAAGAAATTTTAAACATATAGTAAAATTTTCATCGTCGTCTTATACTAATTCCTATCTCTGCTGTAACCTTTCCATTGACCTCCTACCATAATCAAAATCTGCCGTGACGACCCTCACTGGCAAATAATCTTCCTGTCCATATTGTCACGTGGGTGGTTAGATGGATATGCAACTTTTGCTTTTAACAACATAATTTATTAAATAATTATACAATTACAGTGTTATTGTAAGATTGTATGCATCCATAGAAGTTGGGGAAGAATACGGTCCACTCCGTGTTGGCCGGAATTGGCTTGGACCTATCTCCGAAGCCCCCCGTCTCGGCATACCCCATGCCTATTAGAGAGTCGAGGAACCTTCTCCAACTCACATGGTGACTGTTGTTTGGTTCACCGGATGTATCAGTATATGAAGTCGGTCTCTTGGTCGTCACTTTGTTGAGTAGAACTTGTAGAGGAGTTAGCTAGGTTCCTCTGCCCGGCTTCCGTACGACATCCATTTACTTATACCTCTGATTGACTTAGTTCCGATTTTCATTGGTCATCACAAATATTACCTAATCACGAAAATCCAGCGAATGCATTACGTAATCAGGTTACCTATGCTAAACGCTGACAAAAAGTTTTTTAATCAAACAGCTGAATGTCACAATGTCTAGGTATCGCAATCCTGACCTGGGATTACCTTTGTGACAATATCTTAAAAGGACAAAGATCTCGTAATGTATCCTTTATCGAACAGAGTAGCTGGCCAAAGGTCCATACATTTAAGGACCAAAGAGCGAAACATCATATATAAATATATAATATTGAATAGGTGATTATAATAAATAGTATTGTAATCAGCAGAACGAATAAAAATATTTTTGTAACTTTATCAAATGTTTCATTTAAGAACTTAATAGAAAATGAACAATGTAATAATCTAGCAGTTTTATAAAATAACAAAGCCAACAGAGTGGCCGAGCGCATTAAGTCATGCGGTTTTAGACTGTTGGAAACAGTCTGACTGTCCGGTTGGTGGTTCGAGTCTCCTCCGTTGGTGATTATTCGGGCGAGAATAATATGTTTACATTACTCCCATTTTCACAATCATTCACCCCTCATCCAGGTGCAGGAGCTCGCCCCCTGGCATCGGCGATTAGCCTCGTTGTAGAAATAGGCCGATGTAAAATAAATAAATTAATTACATATAAAATAACAAATGTCACATTTTGTACTTCTCTCGCCACTTAACACAGTTCTTTTGAAGTGTAAGGTAGAAAACTAATAATAATATCGCTGAAAAATAAATGGCCTATCTAATATAAATATCTAATTTAAAATTAGAGCACTAAATGTAACAATGTAGAAAATTAAAAAAAGATCAGTATAAAAAATAACAAAGCATTAATCAACAAAGACAAAGTGGTTGCAGTCAAACCCATGTCTTCCGGCAAAAGATGCCACGCTAAATTTATTTTGTCTTTGTTTATCAAATGACACATTAAATTAGACAAAAGAGTAACCCTGTGACTAATGTCACCACCCTTAATGTAGTATGAAGGCAAGGGAACGGAGACATGCCTCCCTAATTCTACTACATTAGTACTGCGAGAGTTATATACAGCTCATTCTAATTTAAACGATCCATGTTGTTATTTTTAATTACCTTTAACGATAACATTCAGCTTCTACGAGTAAATATTAACTGAAACTTTCAATAAAATAACTACAGTGTGTACTCATATTATTAAACAATCTAAAAAAATATTATTTTTTAAATTATACCTGTTAATTTTACAACTAGCTGGAGTACCCGTACTTGGTACGGTTTTTGTAATACAGTGAATTTCTTTTATCCTGCAATATAAGTATTATCGTTACTATGGTAATTGAAATCTGACAATATTGAAAAATTGCGTTTCTTTTAATTTGCAACATAGGCGACTTAGCATTGCTGTCAAAATAATTTGTCGTTACTAGTGAAACCATGCATAATAATACTTTGAATGTTGCAGGATAAAAGAAATTCACTGTATATATTTTCCTGTGCCGTAAATGATTCAATCAGTGACATTTCAGTTTCAAGTAGAACACCAAATAATCATTTCTTTATTCGCACTACTTTTTTGTATATATTTTTGATGATAAATTAATAATAAGTGAGATACTTTGTCTACAGGTAGCTCTCCACATAGTTCTCAAAATATATATGTTAAATGCGGAGCCCTGCAATGTTCCCAGACGGACACATTGCCCAGGTCCTGCTCTGAGGAGCACGATGGACTTTATTGGGCGTAATCCCACGCGATTTTAAAACGCTGGAGATGGGATTGCATGTATACAGGTTGATAAACTAACCTAGTGATTGAAACGTCACGTAGCAAAGGGCCATTTGGGATGCTGTACATCAGGTCTAGAATGGAGAGTTTGGACACACAGCCACGATCGATTTCACAAGTCCACACCGTATATTCGCGAAAAATATTACCACACACAATTCATATTCGTAAAATTAATGTTGTAAGTATATATACTTTATTTCCCTAGGCCTTGCGGGTTTTAGGGTATTAGCCATTACAAAAAATAAAACCAAATAAAATCAATCCAAAAATAAATAAATATCAATCCAGTACAATTTACAATTTACAATGTGTTTCTCTTTTCTATCTTCTTGCTCCAATGTCCCTCTCCTTCTTCCTGTTCTCCTTCTGGTTTCCCTCTCCGATCTCCTTCCTTCTTGCTTCCTGTTCTCTCGCCCATCTTTGCTTTATTTTATTATTTTTTTATTTTATTTTATTTCATTCTCTTCCCTTCCAACCGTTTCTTCACCCCTCCTCCTATCTCTCTTCCTTCCTCCCCATTTCTAGGTAACCTCATCCCCATTCCTTCCTTCCATTTCTCCCCTTCTGCTTCCCACCGGATCTCCTCCTTCTTTCCTTTACCCCTTCCTGTTATCCTTCCCCAATCTCAATCCTTCTTGCCTCTAATTCCATCGCCCACCTCTGCCCCCGTGCAACCCATCATGCAACAGGTCTAATGTGCTCCCCGACCATACTGTCATCTCTCTACACCTCTTCGCGAGGTGCTCAATACCTTCCTCCTCCTCCCCGCACATCTCTCACATCTTTTCCTCCTGTTTCCTCCAATATCTATTTCCTCTCTCTTCATTCCCTCACCTTAGCCTCGCAATCCTCCTAACTCTCCCTCCTGACCTTCCTCTTTCTCCCTTTAAGTAGCTTGGTACCCCTATAGTTCTGACCTCCTTATTACCACACACAAATGTGAATGCATACGTAAATTGCATTCACGACAACAAAGCAGAGTGAACGAAATGATGTAGAACAAGACTAATTCTACCTCTGTTTAAAGGCGCACGATACTAAGAGCTCAGATGATAGCGAGACCGAAATGATCGACTAAAATACACTAAGACACGAGAAAAATGTGTATAACATACATTCGTGAAGCCTGACACGTGACAACAAAACAGGTAACCTGAACGGCGGTCGCGTACATGCAGAACTGAGTACAAAAGTTAACACGACACAGATGGTTCGAATGTTATGCGGTAACTAAACTAAAAGTCATGTTGGACTGAGAACCCCTCACATAAATATTAACAATTCACGCGACTGGCGCGAACAATATATAACTGTATTAAACAGAAGGGAATAGTTTTTTTCACATATTCTTTTTTGCTGTTAAATTATAACTGACATATTTTAACCTTATAAGTAACACTCCCCTGGCCTCCTAATTATCTTCTTATTAAAAATTGCGTTGAAGAGAAAAATGTTTTCTCACATAATTTTTTTACATAAAGTAACTAATAAGTGAGATATTTTAAGATTTTAGTGTTAGGGTGTACTCCCGTAACTCCCCAAATATTTATTCGATCGAAAAGTAAATTCTACAAAAAATATTTGTTTTCTTATTATAAACAATTTTTGATATACCTACTTCAAAATTTTTGATTTAGGGTGTCCACCGTAACTTCTCAAGTATTCATCTATATGAAAAAAAACATAAAAATAAAAGATTTGTTTTCTTATTTTAACTATTTTTCTCATATATGATTTTGCTGTTAACAGAAAAAATGCATTGGATAAAATATATTTGTTTTCTTATTAAAAACAAATTTTGTTGTATATATCTTTCTGTTTTGTCAATAATGAGGGAAATATTTTAAGTTTCTTAATAAACAGTTTTAACCCCGAAACACCCCCCTAAAATAAAAAATTTGAGATGCCTTATAGCCTATGGGCGAATCCTGGTTTTACTCTATCATCATACCAAATTACGTGAATATATGTCTAGACGTTTTTATATGAATCTTGGAGAGACAGACAAAAATGCTTTTTTTTGCAGATATTGTCTTATAATCATCTGAAACGTGTAGAAACCAAATACGAGGCCAAAAAAACGAGTATAGCCTCCTATTTTATTAATATAGATAATCAATATGCTATTAAATTTTGTACTTTATAAAATATTTCGGTATTTTTTCACAGATTGACACCATTGCATATTTTCAATTCTCCAGCAACTTTCGAAAATTGTAGGCTTTAGAAACTCGCAACTTTGTAACTAAAATCTTTAGCGAAAAAATAGGGGGGGGGGTTAAATGTTTGCTAAATGTTTACGAGTTAAGGGTACTCATACCTAAACTGAAGATTCCAGTCAGATTGTTTGTTTGAGTGTAAATTATTTGTTTAAAATTATATAGAATGACGACCAAGAAGAAGATTACTTGGAGTTTGTCATATTTTGACAAGCATCCAACTTAAGTAACCTTTTGAGCCACGTCATACTATAAACCAGTGTTAAATACACACGGATGCATCCCAAAGCCTGACGAAATGTAGACGCAGAAATTACGCCAGATCCAGTGCCCGCACAATGCGGAGTGACCCTTGCAACACTGCTTTCTGCATCCTGCAGATCAAAGAGGTGACAAAAGATCAGCAGGCGGAAATGGACTCGATTTGCCTTCAATAGGAGGCTTTCATACCACCCAAAACACCCAACTATCAGGACTACAAGCTTAACTTTATACCCTGGACACAGCTTTCTACGCTCGGTCAACAGATCCATATACTTCGATTTCTTTTCCTTCTCTTTGAGAGAAATATTCTCAGCTGGACTTGAGAATTCGATCACAAACATCTGTTGTTCTCGATATCCAGGAGGGTTATGCCCGGCTTAGTGGCTGTCAGTAACCTCAAGATGGGAAAAGCGAAATTCCAATAAATGCGGCACTTGGAACTTTCCCCCACCGATTCTATGTCACAAGGTGCGTACGATATAACCGGTATTTGGTTAATACCATGGACATGTTAAAGATGGTAGTAGAGCATGCGGAGAGCAGCATTATGTCAAGACACGTAGCTTGACGCTGCAAGAGATAGACAAGCAGACAGAATGTGCATAATCGTTTCAGGATGGTGGTGGCACAACCTACAGACTCCGCCATTGAACTATGCGGGCTCTGTATCCCCTCAATCCAGCAGATTTAAGAAACGAGAACGTGAGTTCGGTGGACAACTATTACTATTATTGTTATTACAAATCATACACTGATACATTGCTGATGACGATGAAGAAAAAAATACTGAATAAAAATTATCTATTTTTTATAATGAAAGAGTGAACTTTATTATACACGTTTCTCTGTATCATCCTGTATAGATACCTTTTCAGGATATTAAATTTGTAATTAAATAATACACGTCAGTAGCTCTATTTAATTTCATACCAGAAAGTTTCGACTAATTTGCATTCGTATGTTTACAGAATGTAAAATATTATCTTTTATTTAACAGAAATTTAAATAAATGCTCTCTCCTAAATTAGGTTAATTCAACTCCGTCAGAATATATAAATTGGACTTAACAACCAACCGGTAACTGAAAACGAGAATACTTACATACATACACCCATTTCACCTTATTTATTTTAATACGGTCCTGGCTTGCAACATCTCCAAGTAAAAATATTTGCTACTTTCGCGAAATGAAGGCAACCCCTTTTGCACTTACAAGGTTATAGGGGCAACAAAAACCCTTGCTGTAGCAAACTCAAATATATACGTTTTACAAATTAAACTAGCTATATTCCTTGGCGTAGCAGGGAGACCGGCGCACGACTTTTATACGTGAAATTGCCTTTTATGATCCTTATGTCTCTAGGGAATAGAGAGTATTGTTGTGTGTGAAGGTTCGTTCAGACACATAAATAATGATCAGAGAGGTGTAACGGGTTATTTTAGCACGAACACTGTTCATTTGGAATGATTCGTACACGGGCAAGGTTTCGATGTGTAATACGTGAGTTCGCCGAAAGAGAAAACAATGGCAGTTTGTTAGGATTTAATAGGTTTCGGGGTAAACGCCGTCTGGAAAATTTTAAACAATATAACCATTTGGTCATAATATATTGTGTGTTTAGTGGAAGAGGTTAATTGCTTAGGTTAGGTTGAAACTTATCGGTCAGATATCTGTAAGTTTTATTTAAAAAATTATTCTACACCTAAAAAATATTAAAATACACTTTAAAACAGGTTCATTTATTTTTTTTAAATCTCATTTAAATTATTGATACACAGAGTTCACTATAATACATAAAATATTAAATATATCAGCGATTAGTCAAATTATTACAGGTGAAATTTTACGCACCCTAGCACATTCTGTTCCTTTAATATTAATAAACATAATAATGATAAATAATAAGGATGCAGGATGCAGAAAGCAGTCTTGCTCGAGTCACACTCCGAAAATACAAGTGAAGAGCATAAGAAAAGAGGTCCTCACTCAAAAATACAAGTGATGAACAAAAAAAAGGTCCTCACTTCCTAAATTCATTCTCTATTCCTCATTCTCTACAGAAAACAAATGACAAGCAAAAAATCAGCTGTGGCCACCACAAGATCGACCGCCATCGTAAAGTACTTATATAAAATACATTCAAGCAGCAGAGTAGAAATAACTTGGCCTAATATTTTCTAACAGAGATATTATTTTTCATGACCATGGAAACGTTACATATAAGTATGAACAAATTGAGACTTAGAAGCTTAAAAATTTTACAGAAATTATTCGAAATTTTTCGTTTTATCAAAAAACGTCTCAAATAAATGTTATTAGTTATTGTTTTTATAGCAACTTTTGTTCAATAATTTTTTTCGAAATATTTTTCTGTTATGAAATATTCACAAAAATCTTAAAATCGACACAAGTAAACTCCCATTTTTAGTCAACTGATTTTTACCAAAAGTTGATCAACTCATTGATCAACCATTGATGGCAAATGCTTAAATATGAAGTTTCATAAAAATCCTTTCAGCCGAATTTGCTCTGCACGTGTACACAGACAGACGGACAGATGGACAGACGGGCAGACAGACGGACAGACGGACAGACGGACAGACCGACAGACGGACAGACAGACCCTTATATACCCCCCTTATATATGTTGACGGTCGGTAAAAAGTATATTCAGGTTTTTTTTTTAATAAAAAGTAAGAGTATGAAGGATATTACTTTAAAAAATAATAATAATAACTTTATTGACATACTTATATTTTACAGTTTAATTAGAGAAAAAGAGTATAATACTCTAAAAAAGAGTACGTCTGGTCACACTAGTGCGGGCACTGGCTCTCGCGAAATTTCCGCGTCTGCATATCGCCATGGTTTGGGATGCATTCCAAATTTCAGCATTCTATGTTAAGCCGTTTGGCTATAATTTTACCGTACAGACAGACAGTGACGTTATACGGTTTTTTTTATGGTCATACCTTACCTACAAAACTAATCTACTCTAAAAACACTAATCCTGTAATTTTTGTGGAACTTCGGATAATTGGGCCAGCCGCTTAATCGGGACAAAATTAACTAAGCCCGATGTGCCCCGATTAAGCGGAATCGACTGTATATACAAGGTGTCTCAAAAGAAATTTTATATTTAGTGGATCGATTAAAAAAAAAGTAAGCCATATATAGAAAAAATGTTTATTAATTATTAAAATACACTTTTTGTAAAATTAATTTTGAACAGTAAAATTACTTATGACGTCTCGGCAGGTGGACTCAGGGATGGCTGCCATTTCGTGACGGATATTTTCTTCAAATGCGCCAGTGAAGTCGGTTTATTGGCGTAAACTTTAGATTTAAGATAACCCCATAGGAAAAAGTCCATAGGGGTTAAATCTGGACTGCGTGGAGGCCAATTTATGTCACCTCTCCGGGAGATCAATTTGCCTGAGAAAATTGCCTCTGACTGGCATCTTGGGGCTTTAATTCTTGCACCAATTGAATTTTGTAGGGGTGCAGCTTTAGGTCTTTGTGCATAATGTGATGTAATGATGATCTATGCACATTTAAAGCACTTGCACGCTTCCGAATTGGAAGGTTCGGGTCGTCACGAACAGACTGATTAACATTCTCCACTTTTTCTACCGTTCTTGATGACCTAGGTCGCCCGAATTTTGATTTATCCAGCGTTGTACCAGTCTCTTCAAACTTTTTAACCCAATGTCGAATGAGAGGAATGATTGGCGCATCATTTAAGTGGCGAAAACCTCGAATACTGCAGAATTTTCTACGCGCTACAGTCGCCGAATCACCGTTTTTGTAAAACTCTCGCACGCATAACGCGCGGTCTGCTCCCGAGAAACGCTCCATAGCGACTCCATTCCCAAGAGCCAGGCTACCGATTGACATAACCCCCGCGCCTTCGGGATACGTTGCGTTCACGCAGTAAGCTAAATAAATATAAAATTTCTTTTGAGACACCTTGTATTTTAATACATGTATTTTTGTGGTAACATTATTCTCACTTAAAGTCTCACTTAGATTATTGAACACCTACTCAAGCACAATATTTTCAGAAGATAGCAAAATGGTTGAAGATTGAAACAAAAAGGCGCAAAAAGAAAACCGTTCTTTGCCAAAAAACATTGAGCTTATCTAAACAATGTTATCATTTAGGTAGAGATCTTCAAAAAGTGACAGTACCGACTTCGACTTGTTATGGACGTTTCTAAATTGACCCATTTCTTGATTATTCCGATGTTCAGTTACGACGGTTTGGACATATGCTGAGAATGGAGAAAGCTAAAATAGGTCGTATAATTTAAGAAGCAAAATTTTCAGCAAAAAAAAAAAAAAAAAACAAATGGAGGAGCAAGAGAACCATGGCAAGAAAAGATGAAACGTACAACAAAAAATATGGGTGTTAAACAGAATGAGGTTAATGGCGGTATTCTGAAGTTTCGGTCGTAACACCCGTTAACTTGAAAATAACACCAATGAAAATAACATCGCTCTATTAAATCAGATTTAACATCGCTGAAAAAATCTGTATTCTGAACAATCCGATGTAAATCCCGATATTATAGCCTGTTTCCGGTGTAATATTAACATTGGGGATATCTTCACGGTTGTTGTGATATCTGTTAGAATTACGTTTTGTTAGGTTAGTGTTTTTAAAAATAGTTGAAATATTATTCAAAAATAAGAATGAGAAACAAAAAATATCCAAAATACAATTTAAAAAAAAAAACTAATTTGAAGGCTAAACAAATGCAGCGACAGGTATAGTCACAACATGCATTAAACTCATTTTGTCATGACAGCGAACAATATGAAGTTAATTTGCAAGAGATGACATAATGCATTTATAGTTATAGAGTAAAAGAAGGTATTTTATTTATTAATTTTTTTATCATACAAACAGATCATTGTATAAATGTCATAATTGTTTTTTAGTGATTCTAAGACTGAGAACATATGACTCATGCAAAATACTGTAAGATTCATCGGACCAGAAATGCAGTACGAGGAAATCCACAACTTGGAATTTAAAAGACAACGGTTGAAGAATGTGGCTTATCAGTATAGAGAAAAGTAGCCTTTACTAGTTTTGCCGATCTTAAAGAAGGTGAATATCATGTGCGGGTGCCAAAAATTCAAAAACAATATGTTTTATATATAAGGTTTATCAGGTGCTGCAGGTAGTTTTTAATAGGGAAAAAAATTGATAAAAAATATTGCAGATTTCACTATGCAACAAATTAAATATATATTTTTTTTTTCACTGGGTTTACAGTATGTAATTATGATTCCCCACCTTAAAATCAATTGAAGTTTATAAATAAAATTGTCACATCACGTCAGGTTCCATAGAGAAAAGCATTTATTGATTTTTTTTTTAAATTATATAAATTAGCAACACAATACTTCACTTTTAGGGTTTTGTAGGTATGACCAAAAAACCCTTATACCGTCATTTTGTCGTCTGTCTGTCTGTCTGTCTGTCTGTCTGTCGGTCTGTCTGTCTGTCTGTCTGTCTGTCTGTCTGTCTGTCTGTCTGTCTGTCTGTCTGTCTGTCTGTCTGTCTGTCTGTCTGTCTGTCTCTCTGTTCGGTAAAAATTGTAGCCAAACGGCTAAACCTAGAGAGTTGAAATTTGGCATGCTTGTACAACTTTTTGACCCGCACATAGGAAAAATACTAAAACATCTAAAAAACATATTCCCCTAAAAATATAAACAAATATGTGCTCATCGAAAAAAAAAAATATTTTTTTTTTAATTCTGAGTAGGGTATCAAATGAAAGCCCTTAGTACGTGAATTAACGATCAAAATTTTATTTTTGCAAAATAAATTATTTTGAGGCGAATTTAGCCAAAATTGTGCAAAAAAATTTTTGTCCCACACCCTGTAGCCCAGATGGTTTAAACTAAAAATGTGAAAAAATTCCAAGTAATGTATATTGGTGTGAACCGGAATAGTACAACAGGAATTTTTGATCAGATTATGTTTTCGCAAAATAACGCATTTTTTGTGTTTTTTGGTTGACGATGCATACATGTATACTCATATAACACACTAAGTTGATAAGCGTTTGGTGGTCTAGTGGCTCAGTTGCGCGACAACTACACAGGATCGTTATTCACTACACAGGTTCGTTCCTGGCTTGTGGAGTCAGTTTTATTTTTTGTTCTTTTTTTTCATATTTATTTTGTTTAAATTAATTTGTTAAAATTCTGGTTATATTTTAGCACATTTTGAATTTAATTTTCAAGAGCGTAAATTTAATAATCAATTGGAATTATATTTTCATTCTATGTGTCATTTATACGAAGCCAGAGGGTCGGAGCGTATGATTTAAGACAACCAATGAAAGCCATAGGCTCAATTTTCAAAATCTTAATGAACCTTGTTATATAAAAAAAAATACTGCACTTATTTATAAACCTAAATAATGATACTAGGTATTCGAATTAAAATTAACAAAAAATATTTTAACATAGAAATTGTTTTTAAAGCTCTGAGAATAACAGGCGATAAATTATTTTAAAAAGATCGTTCATTTTGCCGTGGTTACTACAAAGCAAAATTTGTCCTACACACGCAGCATGCCGCCTTCACTAATTATATACCTGCGAAACCCTGCAATGTGTGAAAATTCACACTTCACATCAATTTTTATTTATTAAAAAACTTATATTTTTTTGTGCGATTGGCTTTCCTCTTGTAGTCAGTTATCGCGGTATCCCTCTGAAGGCACCAACAGTAGTCTGCAAGCATGGCTGGTTCCCATCTACCTTGATAACGCTTCTCAAACTCTGCTACTTCTTCCATAGAACTCGATGAACTTGATGAACTTGATAATCGTTTTGGTACTGGAATGTCTGGAGAATGGGGTAGCGGTATTGATACTGATGGTACATTGGCATATTTCACTGAATATTTTGATTTTTTAGAAAAACCCTTCACATTTGTCAAACAGAAATAACAGTCGTCTATGTGGTTCTTGGGTTCACGCCACTGCATTGGTATACCAAAAAGCATCACTTTTATAGTACCATTGTACCATACCCGTCAAATATTTATAACATTTTAAACAACACACTTGGGGCACCCATGATTTGTCTTGATTTTTAATTACACTCTTAAAATAAGCTTGATAACACTTCTCAAGCAATGGAGAAATTGTCTTTTTTTCACTTTTAGGAGTAAATTGACCACAAAAATAACAAAATAAGTGTGAGAATTAACACAGACGCGCAGCATTTTGTAGATTTATAACTAATCTAAATATTTTGATGACTTTTCTACACAGAAAAGATATATTTTTATGAATAGGATCAAACAAGTTTTGTCAAGAATAAACAAATTAAGATTTTACTTATCTATGTTTTGAGACGTGATATCTAAATATAAATTTGTTTTTTTTTTGCTTACTAGGTATACCTAATACGAATTACTATTCGAAATATTGGTGAATTTTTTAGTGTTGCATAGTGTTTTTTGTGTTTCGCAGTATCATAAGCTGGGTAGTTGCGAGGAAGATGAAAAATAATTTTTCTCGGATTTTTTAGAAACAAATTTTTGTATTAAAATAAATATTTTTATATTAAAATAGTTCAAAATAATTTTTTGTCTACATTAGTATTAAAATTTGTACTACATATTTAAAATAGTACCTGGAAATAAAAACAAATGAAGAAATAATTATTTTTTTACTTAATAAATATATTTTTTATTTTATTTTTATTGAAAATTTGTTGGCAATTAAATATATTTCAATTTAGAATATAAATGCAATAATTCTATGATTAATTTTTAATGATTTGGTTAAAATATAATAACAATCTGTTCAAAATAACACCTAACACCACTCTACTTTCAATTCCGTCAAGCTTTTTGCTAGCGGTTAATCTAACATCTAAAATGTTAACTTACATCGACGAATGTTAACATAGCGCTACTTCAGAATACCGTTTTTCTAACATCGTTCAACTTCAGACTTATCCGTCGATGTTCAACTTAACATTTTACTTCAGAATCGCACCATAAATCACGTGAGAACTAGAGAGGAATTTCAGAATGTCGAGCATGCACAAGATGGAAAACCCAAAAGTTACCGAATGGTAGGGAAGCTAAGAAATTTTTCTTCTATTTTACGCAGAAGGTAAGATTCTCTACATATACATATGTACATCTTGACTATTGCAGGTAGTTAAATTCCACTATTTTATAGTTAATATTTATTAAAAGTTATTACTTTAATATCCAGTGTACCTTCGTTTCGTTCTCAAACTATTAATAAAAATGTTATTAAACCCATAAGATATGAAAATGAACACATTATAGTTAATTTTATACGTTAGTCATGATGATGCTTATAAGGTAAAGAGTAAACACTACTAATGTTGGTTATCTCTTAATATGAATCATGATAAATTAAATAATGGTGTGTGGGGAGCGAAAGTGTTACCAAAACCACTGACATCCTCAGTGAAAACCAACCTTACCGTTACATTATTTGACTGTAGGTTTAGATTATAATTTCAGCTGTTGAAATAGAATACTATATATTTAATACAGAAGATTCAATAAAGCATTAGAAGAATTGTTTCATTAAAATACTACGAATCTTAATTACTGTTGTATTCCGAAGATTAGAGACTAATTTATTAATAATTTAATAACAGTTTCTATATAATTTTACGGATCAGTCAACAGGCGTCGTTCGTTGCGTTTCGTCAGGCTTTATTAGGTCCGTTTTTCTTCCAGAGAAGACTTCATTGTGAAAAAACATGAAAAAAGACACCATACATAGTATTTACCATCGCTTGTTATTATTTTTTCCCATCTGTCTGGCAGTTGTTGTATTCCGTGACGGAAAAACGACTCGTCCTTCGAAGCAATCCATTCCGTGCGCCATTTCTCTATTTCTTCATAATTGTTCCATTGCTGACCTGAAAGCCCGTGTGCCATCGATCTGAACAAGTGATAATCTGATGGAGCAATATTTGTTGAATACAGCGGGTGGGTAAAACGTTCCAGCCAAGTGCTTCCAAGGTGGCCTTCACAATCTTTCCAACATGTAGTCTAGCGTTATTATGCTGGAGGATCCCGTTGTCGTGTCTCTTTGCACATTTGGCCGCTTATTCTTCAATGCGTTGCTTGAACGGAGCAATTGTTGTTGGTAAAGTTCGGCAGTGATGGTTTAGTTCTTCTTTAATAACTCATGAATTAGATGGTTAATGGTAATAAAGCTTCACTCCAGACTTAAAGACCCTACCGATAAGTTAAAAATGTCGTCAGTAGTATATTACATCCCTTGTAAGGGGTGTAATTTAGGTTACATAGGGCAAACCAAACAATATCTCTCACAACACTTATATCAACACAAAAATAGCTGTCAGGAAAAATTCAAAAATAAGCAGGAAAATAAAGCACTTAGCACCCATTCATTCCAAATAGAACATAAATTTAATTTTGAAGAAACTATAATTTTAGATACAGTAAACAATTTGAGTAAGAGGCTTATTAGCGAAAGTATTAATAAACAAAGAAATAATAAAGTGGTTAATTTTAAAATAGATTGCGACAACATGAGCGCTATCAATTGCAATATTATTAACAATTCTAACCAAATTTTCTTTTATTCTAATAGATTGGACTAGTTGTTTGATGTTATTGTATCACTATTTCCCTATTCAAACTTGATTAGTTCACGGATTATTTTTTTTCTAAGTTCAATGACCTCTCACATTATGTGGACGTTACATTTTATTTATCTGATTATTTATTTTATTTTGTGACTTTTTAACCTAGGTATGTAAAAATCTTTATTTGTAAGTTATTGTATTATTATTTTATTTATTTATTTTCATTTTTCATATTACCATATTTTTCCCATTTAGTTTTAGTTTGATATTGATCAAATTATGTTAAATTAATTTCATTAACTTTATATTATAAAACAGACTGTATCATAAATTTATAGCTACATTTTCATTCTAGCTCTGATGAAGATTTCATATTAAATCGAAACGTTAGCGAAGTTAAAATATTGTTTTAATTTTAATTTCTGACTGTCCGAATCCCATTACTTCCTCATCTTAATAACTCATGATACAATACACCTTTCTGGTCCTACCATATACAGAGCATTACTTTCTTGCTGTGAATATTCCACTTTGGTCTCGATGCGGATGGTTTTCTTGGGTCGCAAATAGATTTCCTTCGTTTGGGATTATCAAAATACAAGGAGTCTCAAAAGAAATTTTATATTTAGTGGATCGATTAAAAAAAAAGTAAGCCGTATAAAGAAAAAATGTTTATTAATTATTAAAATACACTTTTTGGGGATTTATTTCTTAAAAATAATATCGTCTAAATGTAGACCCTCGCGTTCTCGGCACTCATTTAATCGAACAGTAAAATTACTTATGACGTCTCGGCAGGTGGACTCAGGGATGGCTGCCATTTCGTGACGGATATTTTCTTTCAAATGCGCCAGTGAAGTCGGTTTATTGGCGTAAACTTTAGATTTAAGTTAACCCCATAGGTAAAAGTCCATAGGGGTTAAATCTGGACTGCGTGGAGGCCAATTTATGTCACCTCTCCGGGAGATCAATTTGCCTGAGAAAATTTCACGAGCACGTGGCAGAGACATATTGGACGTGTGTGAAGTTGCTCCGTCCTGTTGGAACCATGTTCTTTGGTTATAGCCAGGAAAGTTTTGCAGTTCAGGTACCAAGAAGTTGTCTAACATCTCCACATAACGCTCTGAATTCACTGTAACTGCACGCCCCCTTTCGTCTTCAAAAAAGTAAGGGCCGATAATTCCTCGCGCCGACATCGCAGCCCATACGGTCACTTTAGGCGAATGTAGGGGTTTCTGATGTTTGCGTTTCGGATTCGTTGCACTCCAGTAGCGGCAGTTCTGCTTATTTACGTGGCCATTAAGATGAAAATGAGCTTCATCCGAAAACAAAATGTTGGTAAACGTTGAAAATCGCTCAATCACCTGATTTACGAAATTAAGCCTCTGACTGGCATCTTGGGGCTTTAATTCTTGCACCAATTGAATTTTGTAGGGGTGCAGCTTTAGGTCTTTGTGCATAATGCGATGTAATGATGATCTATGCACATTTAAAGCAGTTGCGCGGTTCCGAATTGAAAGGTTCGGGTCGTCACGAACAGACTGATTAACATTCTCCACGTTTTCTACCGTTCTTGATGACCTAGGTCGCCCGGATTTTGATTTATCCAGCGTTGTACCAGTCTCTTCAAACTTTTTAACTCAATGTCGAATGAGAGGAATGCTTGGCGCATCATTTAAGTGGCGAAAACCTCGAATACTGCAGAATTTTCTACGCGCTACAGTCGCCGAATCACCGTTTTTGTAAAACTCTCGCACGCATAACGCGCGGTCTGCTCCCGAGAAACGCTCCATAGCGACTGAATTCCCAAGAGCCAGGATACCGATTGACATAACCCCTGCGCCCCTCGGATACGTTGCGTTCACGCAGTAAGCTAAATAAATATAAAATTTCTTTTGAGACACCTTGTATATCCACTTTTCGTCTCCAGTCACAATACGATGCAAAAAACCTTTTCTTTTTTGCCTGGCAAGCAATATTTCAGAGATAGTTTTGCGCCTCTCGATGTCTCTTTTTTTCAGTTCATACGACACCCAACTTTCTTCTTTGTAAATCTTTCCCATGGCTGCCAAACGCACCGAAATTGTTGATCGATCAACAATCTACAGTTGCGCGAGCTCATGTTGCGATTGACATGGATCTTCATGGATTTGCACCTGTAATTCCTCGTCCTCGAACTTCTTCGGCTGACCTGGACGAGGTTTGTCATCGATACTGAAATCATCTCTTTTGAAACGTCGAAATCATTCTCTGCATGATTTATCGGTGGAAGCACTTTCACCAAAAGCTTCTACGAGCATTCGATAAGTTTCAGCCGCTGATTTCTTCAAATGAAAACAGAAAATGAGAACTTCCTGGAAATGATGCAAAAGATGGAAATGACGGAAAAGATTAGCAAAAAAAAAAATGGATCCTAAATACCGCCTTTTGGATGAGCCCTGAGCCCTTGTTAAGCGGTCCGCAGACTAAATCCGCAATCGACTCTTCCGACAGGAGGATATTTTTTAATTTCTTTTTTAAATTTAAATAATTTTTATTAATTGTCCTTTTTTAATATAGTTAAATTGCCTTTGTAGTTTGTTTGCATTCAGAAATATATCTGAGAGATCTTTCGCATTAAAATTGTAAGATCCGAGGGTGATTCAAATATAAGCGGTAATTTTTTTATATACATTTATTGATTAATAATATACACAAGTGAAACCTTAATTTTTTCTCTACATAGCCTCCTTCACGCTCTACATACTTTTGCCAACGTTTTGGAAACTTGAATATCCCTTGTTAAAAGAAAGGTCGAGAGCGCGTCGTCAACCAATTGTGCACACGCTCCTCGACATCTTAATTTTTTTCGAATCGTTCCCCTCCAAGTGATTCTTTCATGAGCGCAAATTAAAATAGTCCCAGAGGGACAAATCTGGACAGTAGGGAGGGTGATCAAGGGTTTCCCAGAGCATTTCCTCCAATTTGTCCCTTGTCAAAATCGCGGTGTGAGTTCTAGCATTCTCATGGAGAAGGATGACATCTCTGATGGGCAAGATGTTCACTGATAATGATATAAGCACTCCCAATGCTGATACCCACTTCTGACGCGATTTCGTCAACAGTTAACCGGCGATCACCTTCAACAAGTTCTCGAACGGCACGGATGTTGTCATCTATACGACTTGACTTTGATCGTCGATCATGTCTTTCGTTTCCTAAACTTCCTCGGCCACCCTTAAATTTTCTGGCCCAAGTAAACTTTCGGTTCTGGAACAGTGTGGCATCTTCAAACTGTGCCTTCAAACGAGTTAAAATATCCGAAGGTTTAACCCCTTCATTAGTTAAAAGCTTTATAGTAATACGTTATGCAACAGACGAAGGAACCTCTTATTCACTCATGGCTGTACTGAAGAACGGAGCAGCTAACCAGGCTGCTTTTCCCTCCCTAACACACCAACCATCAACCCTCCACTCCACCATCCAGCTCGGAACTGCTTGCTGATTACACTAGCAAAATTACCGTTTATATTTGAATCACACTCGTACTTCTAGTTCAGCTAATCTATCCATTAAATTTTCGGCTCCACGGTCCACCACGGATAGTTCTGCGCTTCGGCCGCGACTCATAGGCTAAGAAGCAATGGTCTAAATTAAAATGGTCTATCGGTTTTCTATTGCCTCTATTGATTTTATGAAATAATTTATTTGATTGTCTCATGGACGTAACAAGATATAAATGCGTTTTTTTTTTTTTTTTTTTTAACAATTGAACATCCTTACTCGAATCTCTATGAAGATTATCCAATCTTATTTACGATATATTAGATACCTTGCTAAAGGGACTATGTCCACAGTAAAGATGCTAATAAAAGGCAAAATAAATGACAGTCATAATAGGCAACACATTGTACAAAGAAACACAAGTGGTTCAAAAAAGAGAAACGTGGCTAAACACAATAGAAACTATAGATTCATACCTTCAACTGTCACCATAACCTTAATTATAAGGTATAATCGGAATTAAAGACAGAAATTTTAAGACCTAAATAATTAATTAGATTGTCAAAGGGTTATATGTAACAAAATTTTGATTATTAGAAACAAAAACCTTTGTTGTGGCACCGTATTAGCGGTATAATTCCTTTTATTAAGGATTGTTAGTGTGATAGGAAACTATCAATATCCATGAGACGAGACGCGCGAAGGACATAATGCGCCATGTACTTCCTGTGGGATTGTTTGTAACTAACCCCCACACAAACCCCTTAACTGAAAATTGAAAGGTTTTGATGAGGTGTTATCGGATATCACAGTACATTGTGTACCACATAATACAAGATTATACGAGCAAACAGTGCCATAGCAAATTGAAACAACAAAAAGGATGTTATTTTATATTAGAGCTATAGGTTAGGTGGATAATATTGGGAAGCAGGTTTAATTCATTCGCTTAAAATATTATTACTGGGCAACAATAAAATATAAATTTAATTTTAAAGCGATTTTTTTATATTTAAATATCTCTTTTAAGTATAGTAGCAAAGATATTTGCTATTATTTATTATTCATTCTACGCCATATTAGTAAAATGGCGCTGAGAGGCAGGAAGATATATCTATGCTTCATAGACCTAGAAAAAGCGTAGGATAGCTTAAAAAGGGAGGATGTTTGGACAGTATTCAGGTCAAGAGGAGTAGATGAATACCTTGCGAAGGAGTACAAAGCCTGTTTGATGGAACTAAATATTATTTGCAAACGACAGGTTCTAATTGCTAACAATCAAGAAAGTCTACAAGGTAACCACGATATCTATAGTTATTGGTTGAGTAGAATAAATATGAAAATAAGCTGCGAGAAAACAAAAAGTATTATCATAATTACAAGACGGCAAGAACATCTCATAAAATTAGAAGAAGAAACGATAGAAAAAGGGCGACCATTTCAAATATCCCTGAACCGTTTTTTCATCAGACGGAAAAATAGACCGAGAATTAACGAGTTGCTGCTTGGCTATTTAATAGCATTCAGAATTCCTTCTTCGCAAAACGGGAAATTCATGTCAATACGTCAGATAGGTCAACATGGGTCAGAAGCTCGGACAACATCAGAGAAAATTTTGAGTACAATAAGAAACAGCGAAATGAGGTTGCAACGAAAGATATATAGGGAGACAAAATTGGACTGAATAAGATGTCAGCTCTATGACAAAGAATAGAGATGACCCAGGACAAAATTCATTTTCGCAATCGTTGACAAAACCTGTAAAAGAAGTAATAGAAGAAGGGCAACTGGGATGATGGTACGGTCATATCCAAAGGATAGATGATGGTAGAGATACAAACTAGTTTTACAAAGCAAGAGTATCTACGTAAAAGAAGACACCGATGAAAATCTAGGGAAGAATGGAGTGATGAAATCAGCGATGCGATAGAGAAAAGAGATATCCTCTGGAATGAGGCAAAAAATAGGAGTTAATGGGAAGAACTGTGGCAACGTTCCCTTGCGAAAGAAGAAAAGTAACATTCAAACTTACTCAAAGCCCTAGACCAGAGATGCGAAGAGGGCACAACGATTAAGTAAGTAAATAAATATCTAAATTTTGAACTATACACTAGTTATTTTACGGAAATCTTCGTCTTAAGCCTTTCACATCCATTAATAAGTAATTCTTCATCAACTCTTTCCATTTAACACTATTTTCAGTTGATCAAATCCAAACTAGCATAGCAGTTCTTTTCAAATCATCATACCACCACATTGGCGGACTTCCTTTTCTTCTTTTGTATTCATAGGTATTTATAGGTATTTATAAATTATTGTATAAGTATAATTTGTATAATTGTTTCATTATTTATAACACTTGAAGAAGTTAATTAGGTATTAGCAAAACGTTGTGTTTAAAACTAATACTTTTCTCCACATAGCCCAGTGATTTTTATTTACAAAATACAAATACTTATCATCTCGCAAAAAACACTGATTAAGTTTTGTAACACATTTCTTATATACCTACGTAAAAACATATTTGCAAAACAATTTAGAGAGAAAAATATTTAAAATATAATTTGCCATAACTTTTGCCAAAAATTTTTTTTCCCAATAAAGGTGAAAGTAAATATTGCGCAAATACCATATAATTAGGTTAACCAATAAGAGAATACAGCTAATTAACACAATTAAACGACACAGTGAGTACCGCATCCCTACAATTAGCATTTTAAATGAGCAGTATCACATGACAAGAGTCGACTATAAACTGGGCTCGTTAATGATATTCATGAATAAGGCTTGAATATTACTTACTACCGTGATCACATGATCAATATTCATAGGCTCAACTGTGTCACAACATTTTTATGTCATTATTGTATATAAAAAAAAAAAAAAAAACTTATACCTACAATATATATATACAATAACAATTGACAGTGTAGCCTACTGCAAACGTTAAAGTGAATACAACCAAAGCACCCTAGTCTCGACTCAACACGATGTTGGAAAGAGTTATTGGGATTGTTTTATAAAAGTTAAGCCAGTTAAGTTCCCCTGATGGAAAATACTTAAGAAAGATTTGTCTTTGGTTGATTTGAGCGCCAAAATTCTACAAGCCACTAACCTTTCTTCAGTTCAGTTTTTCCCATAAGGGCACATGGGGCATGAGCCCGAGCACCCGGCTTGATGAGGGCCCCAAAATGCCGAGGTTGTCATTTACACGGAAAAAAGAGGAGCTCAATTTTTAGTGAAATTTTACTACAATTTAACTACTTTTATTAAAAACCTTGCAAATGAATCGGCGGACTTGAGCATTTAGAGAAGATAAATTAGAAGAAATTTTCCCGAATGTGGAAGTTGCTATAAAGATATTCCTTTACTTAATGGTCACCAATTGTAGTGGAGAACTAATTTTCACGGCTAAAAAGAATAAAAAATGAATTGCGAACGACTATGTTACAAGAACGTCTCACTAATTAGTCATAGTGCATGGAAAGTGATATCCTTCAAAAATTAGACTTTGAGGACTAAATAGAAAATTTTGCACAACAGAAATCCCGGAAGAAACCATCATCATTAACGTAAGTCCAATTCTCAAAATAGTAATCACTTCACTTATATTTGATTTGTATAAAGCTAACCATAATTACTAACAAAGTCACTAAATAAAAGTACATACTAATGTTTTCATTCACTTTTTTTTTACTTTCTAAAGGGGCCCCAAACTCTGTATGCCCAAGGGCCCCTGCATGGTCTAAGACAGCCCTGTAGACCCTTCTTCTTATATCCTGACAAATTAAGGGACAGGAATCTAGCGTTAATCGCTTATTTGTTAGATATGATGTTATACAGCGGATAGATGGCACGTGAGTTAAACTCTAATTCCTAAATTACTCATACTATTTATTGATACTTATATTCTTTGGAATCCAAATCAGAATAAATCGTAAATTCAGTTAAAGTATGAGTCCAAGATCTACTTTAAACTCTAAACGAGTCTCTATGAAGCAAATCGTCACTGATCCTCAAACTCGAACGTATAAATAAATACGGTTCTATAACTCTGATACACGTTTCGTGGAGTATGCAGTCCAGTGACGGCACATGCTGTAGAAATATGGGAATCGCAACTCTTATGGACACAAGTTATTATAGGTTATATAACTTAAAATTTACTAACTATATATGTTTTCTAGATAAATATATACGAGTATTTTTGTACAGGAGCAGTGGTGGCTCTAGCCAAAGAACCATGGCTCTACTATTGCAAAATTATGGCAACACCATCCAGGGCCAGCCATAAGCACATTCTACCGATTTCCTCGCGTAGGGTACCGCGTATTTGGAAGCCCCGCGCTTAGCATAAAAAAAAAAAACATCGATTAAGTGATCTTGAAATGCTCTCTGCTGATCTTGAAATTGCTTTAAAACATGGCAAATCTGTCGACTTGAATGGATACATGTTGTCGGAAGAAATAGAATCTTTGAAAGTAACTATTCGACGAAGTTGTTGTAATCCATTAAATATTCTTAAATATTTGACTTGCAATAATCGTTTAACCTTGTTTCCAAATTTATTCATTGCACTAAGGATCTTCCTCACTATAACAGTAACAGTTGCTGCGGGTGAAAGATGTTTTTCGAAATTAAAGTTACTGAAAACCTATTTACGATCGACTATTACTGAAGAACGTTTAAATTCACTGGAAATTATGTCAATTGAATGTGAAACCATGAAGAAAATGGAGTTCGATAATCTTTTAAAGGCTTTGCGGAAGCAAAAGCTAGAAAGGTTAGGTTGTTAGGTTAGTTTGTAACAATAATAGTAACATACAGAGCAATTATGTCTAAAGATATAAACCTATATAATATATTATATAACCTGTATTTATTTTATATATATAATTTATACTTTTATATTTTATATTTTATATTTTTTTCTTGGGCCCTGGGAATTAATCTTGCGTCGGAACCTGCACTTGCCAGGGCCGGCCCTGACACCATCACAAATTAATCATTGAAAAGCTTTCATTTTCTTTAAAACACTGATAAATACAAATAAACCTACACTCGTTTAAGTACGGAACCCTGTTGTTGCCTTGTATTTGATGCGATGAAGCCTGTTTGTTGGCCTCCACGGAGAGACGGTGGGAAGAGAGGGTGGTCAAACCATGCGCTATAATTACATTAAAGCGGAGCTAGCTGTATCATGGCTCGTTAGTTTGAGTTATGGTGGCATATAGAAAGCATCGCATATTATAGTGTGTTTGTTAATGTATCGCGTCGTTGTGTGTTTGTGTTGTTTTGTGTTACTATTGAAACTAGAAATGCATTCGATTTACAAAATAACCTGCTACCTGAGATTTTGGTCACCTCCATTTAATTTAAGTATCCATATTTAGAAGTACCCATGATAAGTAATTAATGCATTTTACATTTTTAAATGACTTCTCAATCTGTCTACATTAAATTTTGTATTGGTGTTTTTTTTTTAAATTGGTAATAAACGAGGTAATAAATTACTGCAAGCTGAGCTGATTCAAAACTTTGGGTAAAATGGGAAGGGAGTAGGGGATTGACCACTCAATATTGTCACGAGCCGCCACTGTACAGGAGTACTTATAATGAAATGCAAATAAACTAACTTTCAGACTCACAAACATTTTACCTTATTCTTCTACTCCAATAACAAATGAGGAAAACTAAAAAGTACATGTTGTATTAAAAATTATTTTTTTACTGTAGATGGATTGCTTTAGGTTTAAATTAGGAGTAGATCTTATCGGTGGAAAATCGATTAAAAAATAGCTTTGTTGTTAAATTTTCTCATAATAAATTTTCGTATAAACGCTGTTAACGGGCACTAACACGTTTGCTAGCGTAGTAAGTTGCAATCGGCCTGCAAACTGCTGTTTCTTATGGCAGCAAACTTAAATTGCGTTGAGGAACTCACTAATGCGGACTCACTAATAGAGAGTGTGTTGGTGCTGCGATACATTCTGAATGCAAATCAACCTACCAGCGTATATTACGTTAGGAATTTAAGAGAAAGAGCTCGGTGTTTTTAAAAATTATATATTATAACTATAATATTGTGTTGATTATCATTACGAAAAAATAAGTATTATTTTCTTCTAATATTTTGGGGGTTACGCAAACCTGCCACCAAAGCAAAAGCCGCCACTGGTGCTTCAGTGTACGGTAGAAGGATAGTTCACTCATACACAACCATTCAAAATTCCCCCACCAAATAAGGGAAGTATCGAAACTAAAAATATACGTTCTCACTCGCAGAACTTCCAAAGCAGAGTAATACAACTTATTGCAAACTACTGAAATCCAAAATCTCCTCTTAGTTTGTTTTTACAAAAGTGAACAGCATACATAGGCTATTCCAAACGTTTAGGCGGAACTAGATTTTGAAATATAGTAATTTTTATCTATTAATTCTGACTTTTGGTCATTTTGTTTAAGCTTTGTAAATCATACTCAAATTCTAGATTAAATTGATAGTCATTATAAAATGTCCTTTTCATTGCATTTTAATTTCTTGTCATTCTTAATAAAAATTTACCGTTTATTTATTTGTTTTGTCCTCAAAAAATGTAAAAAAGTATTTAAATTTTTAATAAATGTCATTCGTTTCCATGGTGTCACTCACAGAACAGTTACACTGTTGGAATTTTAATTTTTCACATATCAACCTGAAAAATTAAATAACCCAAACAAGGTCCGTCCTCGTGTTTCGGGACAACCTAAAAGAACTAAAGTCCCATTTAATTCCGCCTAAACGTTTGGAATAGGGTTTATACTACATTGGATTGAAGCGTTTCTTACAGGAAGATATTTCTGTTTGAAAGTAGGAAATGCATTTTCCTCCTCAGCACCGGTCATTAGTGGGGTACCTCAAGGATCTGTCTTAGGACCATTGTTGTTCCTTATTTACATCAACGATCTTGGTTATATCCTAAAATCTCCACACTGCTTCTACGCCGACGACGTAAAGATATTCCATAACCCTGTTTCTCAATATGATGAACTTCAAAAGGACATTAGTAATCTGTTTGAATGGTCATCGACCTGGCTTATACCAGTTAATATAAATAAAACTAGTGTTTTATTTAGCTTAACGGTATTACTATCCAACAAGTTACTGAACAGGTTGATTTGGGATTGACAATATGCACAAACCTCAGTTGGTCTACACATGTGATCAAGTGTGTTAAGAAAGCAAATAATGTGTTGTACCTTATCTCTAGAGCATTTGCTACGCCGTATCCTGTATTAGTACGCAAAATTTTCACCACACATATTCGCCCACATCTAGAATTCGCCGTTTCTGTTTGGTCACCAAGTCTTAGAAAAGATATTGACATTATGGAAAGAGTCCAGAGACGTGATACGCGCTTACCATTTGGTTTCAACAGACTACCCTATGATGAGAGACTTCGAAAACTTAATTTGCCCAAACTGGAAAACCGCAGAAGTCGTGGTGATCTTATAACTACCTACCGTGTAGTCCATCGGAATTTTGATGCTGATCTTACTGGTTTGTTTGTACTTAATGTAGATTCTCGTTAACGTGAACATTCGTTAAAGTTATGTCACGAAAAGTTCCGTAAGAACGTTCGGGCCAAGTTTCTTTCAAACTGAGTGTTTAATGACTGGAATAATCTACCTGGAAGTGTAGTGTCTGCCCCAAGTGTGAACAATTTTAAAATTAGACTGGACCTTCAGTTGCTACTATCCCCATAAACTGAAATTTTCTGTTTTTGTACACTTATTATATTTGTTATTGTTTGACTTTAGTTGTTTATCAAATTGTTTTGTTTCTTTCAACTTTTCTGTATCACAACAATGTGAAATATTGTAATTTTTCTATAAGAACTTTACAAGCCATTGGCTTCAGTTCTTTTTAAATAAATAATAAAAAAACAAAATTATTGTTGTAAAACAATTAAATTGTTATTTTAAGAATAAAATGATTTTTACGTTTTATAGAAAATATATTAATTTTTTCTTTCGATACTTGAAAATATCGATATTTTGTTTCGATACGATATCGGTATCGATACTTTTTATTCGAAATTATCGATACCCAAATATCAATACTTTCTCAGTATCGTATATCCCTAGTTCTACCTACCTGAAATCATATATAAAAGATTTTAAATGAAATTACTATTGTTTCTTTAATCCTTATCCTTATCTTTATCCCTGTGATATTATATAGTAGTTAATACTTAATTCTAGTAAAATTAAGATACAAATTATTACCACAACAGGTGGAATATTCATAAGACAAATATTTATTTTCAACTTAACATAACAAAGCAAATTGTTTAATTATTTAATAAAACACTCGGTTATTGTTTCAACATTATTGTTTCCAACAAAATAAATAATTAATAATATTATTTTCTTTTCCAAAATGTTTTAACGAATGTCTTCAACTAATTCAATTAATATTATGTTTAATTAATAATTTTTAGATCATAATAATTTAAGAATAAATTGAACTTTTACGAAAATAAATAAAGCTTAGTTAGTCTTTTTAAACCAGAAGTAATCCCTTAATTTGCCATTGCCTGAAGTTCGCACCAGCCGCGCGAATTCTTAATATTTAGTGGATGGATCCTCTGTCCTACATTAATTTTAGATCAGTAACAATACCAGGGCTTCGAACCAGAACTGAACAGAAAACCGAAAAAAAACCGTAATTTTTGTCGGAAAGAAAACTGGAGCTGAACCGAAAAAAAACGGAATCTAGATAATGTTTATGGGAGTGAACCAAAATATAAAATTCATTTTATTTAAGATTATTTTTTAAACTGATGAAAAAAATCGTATTTTTTTTTACAGATAAGTAAAAAAAAAATGCGCTTCTATTATTTCTGTTGGGATTACGTTATTCTGTGTAAAACAAGAATAAAATAAAAGAGAGCTGGTAAGTTAGTAAAGTTTATTAAACAAAATGAATAGAACAGTGTTGCAGATACAAAATCTGAATAGTGACTGAATTCTTAATATTCAGTTCTAGTACATCTTAAGAACTAATAAAAAATATGGACCCCAGACGGCTTAACTTAAAAGGAATTAGTCCGCCATAAACCATTAGGGACTGCCATAAACCTTTTCCTGTTAAGCCGACCGGCGGTCGGTAAATTTCTTTACACAACATAACAAAAATATTAATTAATATTTCCAACAATATCAGGGGTATGAACGCCCCGAACCCTCGGCAGCGGCCGTGGTATGATTATTACAAAATAAGGAATAAAATATTATTCTAAATTTTAGTAGAAAATTAATTTCTAATACAAATAAAAGCATTTAAAAATTTTAGACTCGGAACTGAACCGAAAACCGAAAAAGAAACATTATTTTTGCTGGAATAAAAACCGGAACCGAACTGATATATATATATATATATATATATATATATATATGTTAGCATCTAGCCTTCCACGAAGCCCTGTTACGTCACCATAAAATGTTATCTAGATGCCATCCGTAATCGGGACCCACTAATGATGACGACTCATTAACGATAACGATGACGGCTCATTACACTAATTGGTTTTTATAAAACACACGTAGAATTTGATAGAGAGATCAGATGTTTTCTTACGTTGTAAGAGTGAATACTTAGAATAAAATAGTCTGTGAACAAGTTGAGTTTTATTTAAACAATAGATCCCTTATTTGTTTACATCAGAAGTGGGATCGAGTCGACGTTTCTGCTTGTGAATGGGATTCATGCACGTCTTAATAATATTTTGTTATTTTATTGGGGATCTTGCTTTGTTGCATTTTTACAGTGTTTTGTTTAAATTATGAATTTGATGAAAGTGACAAATGGTGATGTGACAAATTATTACCTGTCTGCGTTGTTTCGGATATTATTGAATTTAAGTTTGTGTGCTTGAACAGTTACAAAAGTTAATTATGCAATTTTGTTCATGAAAAACTTATTTAATCAATTTGCGAAGGCGAACGTTCGAAAACGTTTCAGGTTGTGAATGGGAAAAATGGAACAAATGGGTATGAAAATATTGTTGGTCTAAGATAGTAGTTTGAAAGTGAAAAATGCAAGTGATACGTTTCAATTATTGCAAATAATAAGTGATTATGGTGGAACACATTGGTGGAACTTCCACCGTGGAAGGAAAACGAAACGTTTAAAAACGTTTTCCGACGTTTTCAGATAAAACACTTTTGCAGGCTATAATTTTTCAGGTATTATTCGTGCTTTCAAACTAGTTACGTCTGTTAAAACTATTTCCTAATAGAATTTATACTTAGCGATTGACAACAGAGTGAGGTGCATTTAAGACGAAGTAGCAAATGTATTGAAGAAAATTATCAAAATGGACAAGCGTTGTTTATTTAGGGACAGACAACTTACATGCAGGAAAATCTAGATGATGAATAAAATGGTTCCAGTAATGAAGTAGAAATACAAAAAAATTGTCAGAAGGAACGAGCGGTGTTCTGTTATGGACAAATTGTATGAAGGTAATGGTTAGAACATGGTAAAGTGGTAAAATGGTAAGAGAAGTTTTATTAGTTTGATTATTTAGCACGTATTAGTCAATGCTTACTGAATAACAACGAACGAGGCGAACGATAAAAAGTCATGAGAATTGAAATTTGATAATTAAAATTAGGGATAAGTTAAAATTATTTAAAATTAAGAGTAATGCGTTTTGAGTTTAAAGATCTAAGTTCTGATGATTGAGTTCAAACTTTGATAAGAATTAGTAATTTGCATTCTGGATGACAAACGGCAGATCACTGATATTAGAAATGCAAAATACGAGAGTTACCTTTTATGTTTTTACATGCGACCAATAGATGGCAAGATTGAATTATGTCATTGCTATATTCGTAAAATTTGACATTTGTTATTGTGAAATCGGTAGCAGCTTATAAATTGACCGAGTAGTTTGTTGACAGTGATGCGTAGAAGTTGAAATGTTCTAGCATGAATTTGGATAAAGTACGTTAGTAATAGTAAGGGCTGAACTACACTACAAGATGCAAATAAATTTTCCGATATCATTGCAAGGCTAAAATAAAGGATAAATGAAAGATGGTACGGAAATTTGGCACCAAATAATAAGAGAATAATGAGGTATGCTATTTCTAATTCGTTCTTGGTAATTTAGAAATTTTGCATAAAGACTTAACAAGGTTATTCAAAGAGTGTTATTATAATTGTGAGTATGCTAAAAAGAAAAGATTTTGAAATTTCAGAGAACTAGCTTTTAGAGTTGCAAATTAATAAAATAATGTTTTAAATCTAATGAATGTAAAATTTTTAGTTCTTCCAGGTTCAATAATACGGGAGTACCAAGTTGAGTCTGTAACTGATGTGGTGGTTGTGGATACATAGACAAATATAGGCAGGCGAAAGGTGTCGAAGGTGTCTCATAAGGCGTCAAATATGCCTTGGCCTTAAGTTTGTACTAATGATACACATTTGATGAAAATGCCAATATAAAGAGAGAGAGAGAGAGAATTTAAAATTAATGCACATTGCTTGTGCAGATCTTTTGATACAGTTATTGCAGGTTTTAGTGCCAGGAGATAAATTAATTAAATTTGTTCTTCATTCCTTGGAGAACTCCAACAAGGACTAAAATAGTGAGAACCGTAGCATTCTACTTAATTTTACTTGTTTTGACAATGCGCTTGATAACAGATAAAGTCGCAGTTTACCAGAACTAGAAAATGAAATGATCTGAAGAGAAATAAAAAAAAAATGTCAGTATGGTCGAGCGGTATATAGAAAATTCAGTTGGTCTTGAAATCACAATACAAAAAAAAAAAAACACTGGTACGACACCTTTACAACGGCTCCTGGGAGTAGATAATTCCAGCCCAGATAATAAAGGCTTGAATGAAATCAAGCCCTTTTGCGCGATTTAACACCATTACGGAATCGACAACTTGATCGCGAAAGAGTTGAGAGAACAATGAGAGATAATCGTGGCTTTGAAAACGCTAACCGAAAAAGGCGAGATACTTTACAGTTTTCGTTGGGAGATTTTGTGCTGATACATAGGGATTCCAAATTGCACATCAGTAAAAACAGATTACGAGTTTTTGGGTCCCTATGAAGTACTTAAATGCTTAGATAAAGGTCGATACGAGTTGATGAAAGTTGTTACGAATTTCATCACTAAGGCAGCAAAGGGACTAGTAAGTCGGTGGCCTGAAAGTTGGGTGGTGAGCTGTGATATGAAATACCTCATCGAGATGTTCGAATCTGATGAGTCAGGTAACTTTCAATGCTAAGTATTAGTTGATCAGTTGTATTTTGTCTTTTTAGGGTGGTTGGATTATCACTGGCAGATTAGACAGTTTCTGGGATAATAAAGTAGAAACTGGTCTAATAGTTGATCTCTTACGGCCAGAGTTGTGCCGTTGGAGGAGATTTCTCAACATTAATCGTTTTATTTTTTAGAACAACAGCCCTCAGACTTTTTACAGCATTCGAGTTCTGCAGACCATGTTCCTGGAAGAGACTAGGAGATGACAGGCGGCGCTTCGAGAGCGGAAGCTATCCGTTATGAAATTGGAGAAAAAGTAGTAGTAGAAGACATACAATTGACCGGTAGTGGCAAGTTGGAGGCCAAGTTTCTAGGGCCTTATGAAGTTTTGAGTGTAAGGGCGAACGATCGCTATTTATGTAGCGCTTAAACCGCACGAAGGTAACTGATTATGTTGAGAATAACTAGAATGGTAAGAGCTATTTTATTGCTTTCATAAAATGATAAGGCACTGAGTATGAAGCAGCGACAGTCACTGAGCTTGTTGAGTACCGCAAGACACACTGGTCGTTTTGCTTTGTGAAGGCACCGAGTATAAAGAAGCGACAGTCACTGAGCTTGTTGGGTACTGTAGACAATCTGTAATGAAATAAACTGATGGATAGTTGAGTTGAGAATTGATAGCTTGTCGAGTACCGCAAGACACACTGGTCGTGTTGAGGGCAGTTGAACGATCAGGGACCGTCTCTGCTAGTTGAGAGCAGTTGAACGGTCAGGGATCGTCTCTGCCAGTTGAACGATAAGGGACCGTCTCTGCCAGTTGAGAGCAGTTGAACGGTCAGGTATCGTCTATGTAGGTTAAGACCATGGTCTATATGTAGATTGAATGAGGGCCCTCGAATGTGGTGTGGATCTTAAATGGTCAGTGGTGTGGATCTTAAATGGTCAATGGTGTGGATCTTAAATGATCAGGGATCTTAAATGGTCAGGGACCTTAAAAGGTCTATGATATTGGACCTTAAATCTTTTCTTTTTCCTTAAATCTTTTTGAAGATTGTTTCAGACTATTCTAAGGCCTACATGATCATCCCCTGATGTCATCTACCACATCATCATTTATCAGATATTCGTCTACAGAAAGGACGTGAGGACACGCCAGGAGTAGGACGGCCGTGTTAGCATCTAGCCTTCCACGAAGCCCTGTTACGTCACCATAAAATGTTATCTAGATGCCATCCGTAATCGGGACCCACTAATGATGACGACTCATTAACGATAACGATGACGGCTCATTACACTAATTGGTTTTTATAAAACACACGTAGAATTTGATAGAGAGATCAGATGTTTTCTTACGTTGTAAGAGTGAATACTTAGAATAAAATAGTCTGTGAACAAGTTGAGTTTTATTTAAACAATAGATCCCTTATTTGTTTACATATATATATATATATATATATATATATATATATATATATATATTAATTGAACCGGAACAAAAACCGCAACGAAAAAAATTACGGTTCAAAGCCCTGAATAGAACGCTCGTACCGAGTTTGTATACTAAATTCTATCTGTACGCGCTCAGCCGCTGAGGCCATGTTCACGAAAGTACGTTACATTTACATTCGTCTCGTATCTTAGTGTATCTTAGTTGCTCATTTCAGTCACCGCATCATCTAAACTCTTAGTATCGTGCTTCTTTAAGCAGAAGTAGAATTAGACTTTTTCTACTTCAATTATTTATTTGTTGTTGACGTGAATGCATTTAACACATGCATTCACATTCGTGTGTGTTAGTATATTTTGCAAATACACGGTGTGGACTTGTGAAATCGATTGTCCAAACTCTCCATTCTAGACCTGGTGTATTATGAAGATTACAGTAGCTCAAAGGATCCTTTGCTATGTGACGTTTCAATCACTAGGTAAGTCCATCAACCATGTATATTGTATATATCCAATCCCATCTCCAGCATTCTATAATCGCGTTAGATTGCGCCCAATAAAGTCAATTCGCTTTATTTCGTTTTTCACCTACATCGTGAGTCCCGCTTTACGATCGTCGCGGACGTGCTCCTATGAGCAGGAATCTGGTCAATGTCTCCGTTTGGGAACATTGCAGGGCTCCGCATTTAATACCTGATAAAAAGATAAAATGAGTATGCTACTAGAGTGACGTACTCTACCCAAGTACCAGCCAAACTGGGAAGATCACCTAAACGGGATGTGAGTGCGAATGAAGGGGCTCATGCTTGTGTTTGCTTAATGCGGGTGCGGAAAAGGTTCGACCGATCCCGAAGACGTCGCGGGGAAAGAAAAAGCTACTACACATCAAGCCATCAACTTTGAGAACACCAGTCAATTTGATATTTCTATAATATAAATATAATCGCTGACTAAATTGTTGTTGAAACTACCATATTGCCGCTACTGGTTTTTCTTCGTGTTATCGTTTCGCATCTTTAAATTTTTTCCGACCGCCAACATATATAAGGGAGGTATTGTGATCATACCGATTTTGACATTTCGAGATTTCGATGGATTCACGAATTGAGGTCCTTACATAACGTTTTGACTATTTTTAGCATGATGTATGGCGGTCTGTCTGTCTGTCTGTCTCTGTGTCTATCTGTCTGTCTGTCTGTGTGTCTGTCTGTCAGTCCGTCCGTCGGTCTGTGCACACGTGCAGAGCATATTCGGCTACAAGGATTTCAATGAAATTTCATATTTAAGCTTTAAAAAATTTATCTAACAAAAGTTGCTATAAAAGTAATAACTAACAACTTTTTTTTGAGACATTATATGTTTTCATACTTATATGTAACGTTTTCATGGTCATGATAAATAATATCTCTATTAGAAAATATTAGGCCAAGTTATTTCTACTGTGCTGCTAGAATGTATTTTATACAAGTACTTTGTGATGGTGGTCGGTTCTGTGGTGGCCACAGCTGATATTTCGTTTTCAATCCGTTCTCAGTCACTGGAAAATACAATTTAGTTGAAATTAAAACTATGTTATATTACCTCGGGCATCAGACAGATTCTACACAATATCAACAATGCTCTACCATTGGTAGATAACTAACTATTGAGCTCATTCGCCCACATAGAAGAACACATTTAACGTAAAATCAATCAGTTAACAGAAAGCAACGTATATACTGTCTGTGAAATTGAAATATATCGTAACTATTACACTAAGAAAGTGTAATTCTCAAATCTATTTGTAATCGAGGACAAGTTGAGTAAATTCTTTCTAAATTTGAAGCCAGGGCGAAAATCCACATCAGGTCTGCTTGATAAGTAGCTTAGATTTCATTAAAACAGGAACTGAAATGTAACATTTATTTTATGTTCACGGAATGATAGAATTTCTGCTTAGAAATGTATCTACTGCTTATCTACAATTTATTTACGATAATCCTTTGCCTCGAGGCACTTCTTGCACATCGAATATTATAGCTATACAGAAATAATCTTTCTTATCTGGCCAAACCAATAACTTTAGAGTAAGGATAGATTTTATGTTGTAATCTAAGCCAATAAATTTGTCACAAAGTATGATCAATAGGATTTAGTGACCCAAATAAAGAACTGATGTCCCTCAAAGGAATAAAAGCAACTTTCATCTCCTGGAAAATAGTGCAGAAGGGTCGCAGGACAAAGCTTGCAACTGAAAAGGTGTAGTGGATACGCAATCTACTAAAATTGGACAGCGCAAGATTTTACTTGTACACTCGGGTAACGAAGTATTTAATAGAAGCTAGTACAATGTTGAACTAAGTTGCATTATTATTAGCTTAGATTATGTTCATGCGTCAGAACTATATAGGAATTGAATCATTGAGTCATATGAATCGACACAGCACGCTCTATGCCTTAACATTGTTTGTTATGAAACCAAGACCCTACGGAGACGAAGGGGGATTTTCCCCGTGGAGTATAACAAGTTGCCTAATTTCCTTTTATGTTATTCAGCTATTAGTAAGAAAAACTACGACGCCGTATTGTGTTTATGATTGTTTTGTTGTGTTATTTTTTCTATTTTACTATTTTACCTTTTCATCATCTTTAACTTTTAATAATATTGCCGTAAATTGCATTTTAAGAGTTGCGAATTGTATTTCAACCGCGTAGTATTTTAAATACTAAAAAGTAATGTTTAATTAAAATGTTACATATAGTTTTTTCTTTAAAAAAAGTATTTGTATTCAGTACTTGGAATACATCAGAAAAGTATTTTACCCAGTATTGATTATGGATACACATCTATATAATTTGTCAGATAAATTTTAATTTATCATGGAATTAATGATGTAATATATGCCCGTTTTAAATTTAGAAAGTGTCTGAAGCATTGCTATAAAATATTATCGAGAAAAAAGGTGTCTAGATAGACATGGAATCATTTACTTTTATATTAACAGAAACAGTAGAATAGTTATTTACGTCCAATTTGTATAATGGTAGAATTAGGAAATAATTTCATTCGGCTTTTTGGACAAGAAGCGTTTATTTTAAACAACACAACGTTTCACCAACAACATTGTTGGCTTCTTCAGGTGCTATAACAATAACATACAATAAAGTAACAATCTTATATAGTTATAAATTAATTTACCTATGTTAGTTAAACGCCACTCCCTATACAACATGATTATTAGTACGTCGAATTGTATGATTGTTCCGGATTTCATTGCCTGTTGGGTTTTTTCACTGGTTTACCTGGATGTGGAGGTTTATGCTTTTTAAGAGTGATTATTGCATCATGTTGTCAGGGAGGATAGTGTGACTGCCTGTCATATTGATGCGCTAATCGGTTTTACTATCATTCGTAATGTTTGAATTTTGTTAATCTTTGATATTATTATATTGATCACTAGTCTCTTTGTTTAAAATTTAAAATTTAACTAACAGTCACTACCATTGGTTATTATAGTATAATATTTAAATTTATTTTCTGTTTTTCCTATTTTCTGTATTTTTCAAGAACAAAATATTTTATCAATGTTAATTCTGCAATTTCACCATCCTTGGAGATGACTGATGTACATGTTGTTAGAGTGACTAAACGTCACTAACATAGGTAAATTAATTTATAATTATATAAGATTGTTACTTTATTGTATGTTATTGTTATAGCACCTGAAGAAGCCAACAATGTTGTTGGTGAAACTCTGTGTTCTTTAAAATAAACGATTCTTTTCCAAAAAGCTGAATGAAATTATTTCCTAATTCTACCATTAACAGAAACGTACACTTTTAAATTCAGGGCCTACTAAACTTTTTTTTCGATCATATTATATTTTAAATGTACGTAATTTAGAAACCTACTAATTATCTTAAATATATACTAATAAATTCAGGTTAATTTAATATTATTTATGAAATTTATTTTATTAAAATTTGCAGATTACAGTATTATAAAAATATATTTTGACTTTCAATTCTTATCGGCAAAACATTGATGTATGCAAACTGTACAACTCCTCGGGGCAACCCCCGTTTCCCCGCCTAAAGAGGCTTCATAACAACTCGTCCTCGTTCAGTCTCTATGTTATACTACCTCATTTTTCATAATAAACAGGAAACAAATACAGAATGTTCCATAAATATTAAGGTTTCAAGGTAATTGAATTTTTTTACCATCCTTTTTAAAACTGTGGTATAACTTATGCCGGTCAACTAAGCAATCTCAACTCGGCAATATCAACTCGGTCACGTCAAATCGGTTATGGTGAGAAATCTTAGTAACAAAAAAATGTTATAAAAAGAAAATTATGTTATTGTTATAGGGTATTCCAAATGTTTAGGCGGAACAAACTGGTCTCTTCATTTTTGTAAGTTATCATGAGTTCTTCTTTTATGGTTTGAAGTAGGCTTTTGCTTAACAAAATTATTAAAACTCTCACTTAATCTGTAAAAGGAACTAAAAATGAAAATCTAGTTCCGCCTAAACCAAAGTAACAGATTTTATATTCTTGTTTTCTCCTAGGCCTTGTGGGGTAATAAAATAACATTACAATATGAATATTATTACAATACTTTTTTTTATTTCATTTCTTTCGTTCCTCCGGTGTGCCTCTCTTTATTCCTATTCTCATTCCGGCTTCCTTCTCCGATCTCCTTCCTTCTTGCCTCCAGTTCTCTCGGCCATCTTTCTCCCTTACCTTCCTCACTCATCTGTTCCTTTATCTCTTCCTCTCTGCGCTTGCTTTGCTTTCTCAACGCTAAGTGCTCCAAGGTGTCCTCTTCTTCCACATTCTACAGAGCTGGTCCTTTGGCTTTGCCCAGTACCTATTGTTCCTTTCTTCATTGTCACATCTTCACTTCGCTGTCTTCCTGAAATTACCCCCTGATTTTACCCCATTTAAGAATCTTGGTATTACGATTACTCGTATCTCTTTATATCATTTCACACTCCACGTTTTGTCTATTCTGTCTGTCCTTTCCAGCTCCAGTACCTCCTTAATTTTTAATTCTTCTACTATATCTGTTCCTAGGTTTCTCTTTCTCTCTGCTTCTCTTATGTTCATTCCACACCTCTAAAAGTACTCTTTTCTTCTCTCCCCATGCCGACAATTTGCCTTTTTGTTCTTCCTTCATTCTTTCTACCTAGCATTCTCTTATGTCGGGTTGCTAACGTAAGAGTTTTCTCTAACTCAAGTTAAAATCATTTGTTTTTATATGTTACAACATTTAAAAATAAATGATTTTAACTTAAGTTAGGGATAATTCTTACTTTAGCAACCGGCCATTAGTATTTTTCTATTCTCTTCCCTTCTAAATTTCTCCTCATATTCACTACCCGCGCTCCGGGAAAAGAAAATTATATATAATATATAAAATATATTATCTGTCTATCCCAAAAGTTTAAACGGAACTGAACTGGATTTTTATTTTCGTGAGTTGTTACAAGCCTACGATTATCTTATAACGATTGAATGGGGATTTGGTTTAAAAAAATTGTCTAAAGCCCCATTCATCGTTAAAAGTTGTAAAAGTAAATGTGTTTTGAAGTTTGAAATATTAAATAATTACAGAATTTAATGGTGTGTAACTTTCGTCTTTATAGTAATTACGAATTATAGTAATAACTTTCCTTGAATTTAATAGTGTATTTATAATAGTACATAAAAACGAAACATGGACCTTAACAAAGCGAGATCGACAACACCTCATAGTTTTCGAAAATAAAATATTACGCAGAATCTTTGGTCCCATTCAAATTAATGGTGAATGAAGAATCCGTAAGACCAAAGATATCCGAGAACTGTACTCAAGGCCAAGTATTACCCAAGAACTCAGAGGCAGACGATTACAGTGAATAGGACACGTTATGACAATGAGGGAGGACAGAATGGTTAGGAAGATATGGGAAGGAAGATTGAATACCCGTCGACCAGTGGGAAGACCTCGCAAAAGATGGAGAGATCAGCTAACCGAAGATCTAACAAGTATTGGCATACAGGGTATTTGGCAAGACTTGACAATGAATAGATCGAGATGGAGGGCGTATGTGAGTGAGGCCAAATGTCAATCTTACTGATAGTGCCCAAAGAAGAAGAAGAAGATTTATAATAATACTGATATTACTGGATTGTAATTTCGATCTGCAATGCAGCCTTCACCAGCAGCAGGTGAACAAATATTTAACGGTTTCATTGTTGCTTAAGTGCACACAAACAAATCTTTCGTGCATGTCTCACAATTAGGAGGATCATGACCTCGAAGGAGGTGTCCATGAGTCTACCAACAGTGGTCTATACGAAGGCGTATAGACCACTGTTTCCTCCTTGCGGTTGATTAGGAAGAAACCTATGGTTTAAGATCTCCATTTATCTACCACAACTTCACATTTTGTATGCTGTTCCAGTCATGTTGCCATATTCGTAACACCAGATGTTTCATATTACTCTGTGTGTTATCTGGAAATATGAAACCCGCATCAGTCATAGATCTATGAGGGCGGCTTTTGCAGCTACATCAGCCGCTTCATTACCTTTAATACCAACATGTCCCAGTATTCAAATCTCTACCTCTACCGTTACATTCTGAGCATTCAGATTGAGGAGCAGCAATATGATCTTTAGTAGAAGAGAGTGCACTGGATCTGGATCTTGGATACTGTTCATTGCGTTCAACGAGTCCATCAAGATAATACTTGATTGACTTTGCTATGAGGAAACAAAACTTTAATATTGCCGTACAGGTCAGCATTGTATATATTCGATATGAAGTGCAAACGGTACTGAAAGAACAAAATTTGGCTTTAGGAAACTTTTATGATAGATAATATTGGCAATTAAGAACAAGATAACGTCGAAGAACGCTATTAAATGGCAAATTAATAAAAAGAATATATATAAAATCTTGTAGTACTGCAGGAAATCGCTGTACCTTAATACAAGTGAATAAGGTGAGTAATATATATTTAAAAACTGTTGCCAACTGAAACTTTTAAGTTAATTAAAATTGGAAGGTCATCTGGAGATCTTATCAAATTATTTTGGCTATTACTGGAACATTTTCAGTATAGTTTAACACGATTTTGTATCTGAGCGATTGTATCATATTTACATAACACGGCTCATCTTTATTTTGTATTGTATAAATAAATTTCCGTCACTGAATTACTGACGGAAATTATTTTAAAATATACAATACCATAACTGCAGTCCTAATGATTTTATAATGCAACATAAATATATATATATATATATATATATATATATATATATATATATACATAAATAATAAAACACAAAATAAATAATCAGATAAACGCATTGTTAATATCTGAATAAAAAACTATTTACAATATTTCATGAAAATTGTCATTTCTAAAGTTAGATTTTATATCAAAGTTAAATGTAAACAATAATCCTGCAAATAGTATTTCATTTTTTCCCATTCAAGTTCGTTAAATGTTACAAGAATGATTTCACTATGAGACAGATATTACAAATTGTTGTTGTTTTATTTTTGTTTAATCATGTCAAAACTGATATGTGGAAAAATGTTTTAGGGGTAAGTATGTTAGATTTTATGATGAAATGTATCGCATTGTTTGATGAAAATCAGTTTAACATAATTTGTTATTTATAAAATTATTCATTGTATAGGGAAATTTGATAAATCAGTGACTTCAAAACGAAAGATTTTTTTTTAACCAAAATGCGAATTATTTTTCATCATAGTCTCCTTTTAGTTCGATATTTTACCCAACGATATTCTTTAAACCTTTCAAAATGTATGATTTGTCGAGCTCTGCAAAACAGACGTGTGTTTCAGTGATATCCTCGTTCGATGCGAACTTTTCCAGCAAGACATTTCTTTATGTTTGGAAAAAGAAAGTCGCAGGCAAATCTGGAGAATAAGGTGGATTAGAGAGCAGTTCGTAGCCCGTTCAACCAATTCGGTCATTGAAATTGCGGACGGATGAGCTGATACATGCTTGCTTGATTTTTCGCAAGATAAATCTTTCATCCACAGTTGATAACAATTTTTTTCTGCCTCTGCCCGTTTTGTTTTGAATTTTACCTTCATACTTAAATTTATTTATTATTTTTTGAATTGTGGAATGTCTTCGGTTTACTATATCACCTATTTCACGCATTGTATGACCCCGGGCGTATAATTTCAATATTAGTTTTCGTGTAGATTCGTCAGTCTGTTTACGTTTATTTTCCATTATAATAGAAAGAAACATCACTGTACTTGAATGTGCCTTAATGAAAATTAAACTAATGAAAAAAACATCTGTTGCAAGATAAAACCTATGCAATATAATTTCAGGAAAAGACAGGTCTTAAATCAAACGAAATTAACTAGTACGCTCAATTTTGTATCTCTAAAATATATTTTTTTTTAGTTTTCCTTAACAAATTTTTAACAAATATTGCTATATTTTATAGTATTTGTAATAATTTTTGATCTGCAAGGTGTATTTTATATATAAAAAATAATTAGTTAATAAATCTGTTTTATAGTCACATTTTATTAAAAAGTATCTTTGTCAAATTCTTGTATGCTCAATTTTGTGAGTAACTGTACATGTCCAAACATTACTTTGAAATAGCTACAAGATTCCGTTTTTGACCGACGGTAGCAGATGCGGCATCCGTTTTGCCGATAGCTGTTTCGCACCCAGATGTTCGTGCAGGATATGAAACGAACGTTCGTCTGAGATGTTTAACACATTGACTATCTCGTGTATCTTTACTTGGCTGTCGTCTAATACAATACTATAAATTTTATTGACAATTTCTGCAGTTGTAATCTCATTCGGACGTCCCGGGAGCTTAGCATCATTTGTGGTCGTACGAACACAATGAAATTCAATTAAATTACTTATGAACCATTCCATGCTACGGAGCAGAGCTTTGCTACGTGTTTTAGCTTTGCTTTAGTTTCTCTTATGGTTTTTCTCCGCAAAATGTAATAATTTATCAAGACTTGGAATTCACTTTTTTACATTGTAACAAATAATCACAAACTTATCCGCTTCCGAACGCTGTTATAAAGTACTATTTCACAGATCAACTTGAAACTTAGTGTCTATATCTACAAATAATGGCAAATGTCAGGAATGATATAAAATTTGCAATATGAGCGCCAACTCTTATCAAGGTCATTGACTTATTATACACCCCTCGTACAATCATTCAAGTTTCACAGTTGGAGACAGCACCGGCATTACGGAAGTAGTCTAAAGGTGCGTACTGACTTGAGCATTTGTACGCGCACGGATTTTCGTGCGAGCAAGGATTTTCGTGCGGGTAAAAAAATTTGCACACACAACTTTCTAATTTGTGCGCGTAAAATCTCGCTCCGCGTATTTCAGCTATATCCAGGAACATATTTATTTAAAGTAAGTAGTGTCAACGATGGCGGAAAGAAATGTTGTTGGCTTAACAAGTGTAGCGTACATGAGTCGCATTCAGCAGACTCATCGGTGTCTTACCGGTACAAACTTACCGGTGAATTTGACTAAATGCACATTTTTTGACAGCGTTGTCGAACGGCGTATATGAAAACTACAATATCTAAACAATGACAGATTGTAATTACAGTAAATTTTGATTGTAAGCTTTTACAGTAATTTTAAAAGTACATGTGCTTTATATACATCTCCTCAATATCTAAGTAAACTGACTTAACACTCAATTCCACAATTTTTTACTTGCTTTGTGCTTGATTCTTTGTTACTACAGATATAACTGTCAAAATGTCCACCAGTGAGCAACTAATCGTTAATGAAATCCGGTGAATAAAATGGCGACCGGTGAGTAAGTACGGTAACTCACTGGTAGATCAACGTAGGCATACAGGAAAAAAATTTACCAACCGGTAACTCACTGGTGAGTCTGCTGAATGTGGCCATAGTAGACTTAGTAAAAAAAAAAAAAAAAAACGGTGGTGGATGACAGAACTATATAGAAGCAGGGAAATATACAATAGTTTAAGTTTGCTAGCAGAACTGCAAATGCAAGAGGTTAGTGGACAAATTCAAAATTTTGTTCGAATGTCAGCGGCAGATTTTGAACTACTTGTTAATAAAGTTGCTCACAAAATTGGGAGAAAGACAAGTTTTATAAGGGCTGTTCCCGCGAAAGAACGATTAGCCATAACCCTACGTTTTTTGCAACTGGGGATTCGTTTACCAGCATACAATACATTTTTACTCCATTCCATGTTCAATATTTACTGGTGTTTACTTAAATTTACGCGCACAATTAAATGACTGTATAAACCCGTACACACTGAGCGCACAAGTTCTTTGATCTTATCGGTGGGACCGACAAGCTATGGATAGCATTCGTGGAAGGATTACTGTACGCGCACACAAATTATACCTCGTACTCACCTGAGCATTTGTGCGCACACATAATCCGTGCGCGTACAAATGCTCAAGTCAGTACGCACCTTAAGAACTGCACAATACTGCGACAAATGGAAGTGGCTTATAAAGATTTCACATATCTCAATATGATTGAATATAATTCATCTGTTTCTTAATATGATGGAAAAAGAATTATTCATATTTGAATTTATTTGGATATATTTGTAAAAAATTAATTGTGGGCTCTGCTCTGGCTCAGGCTCCGAGTTTCCAATTTATGATATTCCGAGTCCGATAGTCAGTCCTTTCTGTTATCATCCGATTTTTTAGTATCCAAGATTCGTTACCATATGAAACATTAACGAATGAAATATTGAATTGAAAATATTGAACACATTAAATGAAATATGAAATATTAAAGATATGAATCCACACATTCGCTGGAAGTTATGTAGCTTGTTTTTTAAACTCATGTTTATATTTAAAATATTGGTTCTCTTCGGTCCCTTTCAAAAATTCACGTTTTGGTATTTTGTATCGATATTTTAAAATTGTAAGCTTTGACTTCTGTTTGGAGATCGTATTACCTTTACTGCATAATAATTTCTACACTACTTTATACAATTTACTACACTTTTGCAAATACTTTATCAGAACACACACTTTATGTTATATTATTACAACGTTTTTTATTTTTAAGTTGAATTTTAATTTTGCAGACTAACCTAAAATATAAAATAGTGTTACAAAGAATCTTAATTGATAATGTTGACGAAGAATACTGGAAATGGACAGTGAATGTTGGAAAATATAATAGAACAGAAACAGTAGCTAATGCAACAATAGATGTACTCAAACCTCTCCCATTACCACTGGTTGTAAGTTAATATCTAATATATATTACTAATATACTAGTGCACCCATTGCCAACTGTGTTGGTAAACACATCATTATCTTAATGCGGAACTTGCTCGACACCTCAGACTTACTCTAGCCATACGCCTTACTTCCAAATCCAATTCAAATTGAATCAAATCTTCGCCCATTATTAAAAACTGGACAAATAATGAGTATTATTCCGAATTATTTATTCATTCACTTTTTAAGATGGGAAAACAATTCATTTTCACTCGTTGCATTACATTTATAATGTTAAAACTAAAAATGATTTGACACGTTAAATTTAAAATATATTTATGAAAATAAATTTTCCAGTTTCTTATATAATATAAAAATACGCACACGGAAAAAACGCACACGGATTAATACGCACACGGAAAAAAGCGCACATGAAAAAATACACACACGGAAAAAAACGCACACGGAAAAATACACACGGAAAAAACGTACTTACAGTATTATCTCAAATCAGTTTGAAATAAATCATGAGAAACTATTACAAAGTAAAATTTAATTGTTCGTCCGCTTAAATATATTGCGTTCACATTTGTAAGGTCAAACCAGATCTGGTTATTTTGGTTACTTTTATAGTGTAGTACTGACTTTTATATGTTAATTTGTCATTTCAAAATATTCCTTACGCTGTAAAACGTACTTCAGATTTGTTGGTTATGATCATTATAACTACGATATCATTTATCTTTATGACATGTCAAATGGAATGGCATTTTAAGAAAGTAAAATTTTTTACCATGTTTTAATACTAACATGACACAATTTCAAAGGTGCAAACTATTGAATGTATCAATTTGTAATTTTTACCAAAATATTTTAAATATTTCGAACCAATTTTAAATTTACACAAATAAGTTGTCACCTAGTGGCGCTGATATGAATGACCAAACTCGGCCGGCAATTTTGGTAAAAATTATGCATTTGTACCAAAGCGTGTTTTACTCACTGTATTATATTTACATTTTTGAAAATGTAAAACGTTAGATAATTTAAAACGTTAATCGTAGAAATAAAAAAATAATAAAGCATTGAAAAAATAATAATAAAGAAAAGAAAGTCACATTTTTCTTACATACTTTCATCAAAACCAAATATTTTTTTAAATAATTATTTTTCTGCTACTAATAATTTTAATTTATATTATTTTTGTGTAAACATATCAATTAACAACTATTATTATCACGCGTTATATGTTAATATACACTTTGGTGAGCTTCGGAATATTTCGTTACATTTCGGAATCTCGCTTCAAATTTGTTTTTGACGTCATAGCACGCACCCGTGCAGGGACACACGTTGACGTATTATATTATAGATAATTGTATCTACTTGTACTTCTAGTTATGTACAAGATATTTTCAAAAGCTTTAATTTAATTTTATAGAAATAAGGAGGAATTAATTCCACCACACTTTAAAAAAGCTCCCTTCGGCAATTACATGCTTACCAATCACCACAAAGTTTTCCTAAAATCATTTTTTTTTTAAATATTTTTTCACAATTTTTTAACCTTCTCGATAATCATCAATACTTTGAAAACTGTAATGGCGAAGCATTGTGTATCTAATTACTATTTTAATATTTAAATACTTGAATATTAGAAATTTTAAGCCGCCATCTCTGTTGGTAGTAGCTATTTTGACATCGTTGTTCCATGTTTTGATTGATCTGACTTTTTTTCTTTTTCCTTGAGGACGAGTTTCGTAAACACTTTTGAGGATTTGCTGTTCTTTCCCTAACAGTTTTATTTAATAATCTATATTTGAGAGAAATATTAATAGAGTTTTCTGTCCTATGCAGGATTGCCAGATTTTCAAACGGGATATTATAGTCGAATCCCGATTCGGAATACAGTGCAGCCAAAAACATTATTTTTAAAATATATTTAATTGAACACTTTCATTTTACATGATAATATCTCCTAAACATATTACATAAACATTTATGTTAAATAAAAATAAAACAAAACTTAAAATACCTCATAATTATTTTAAATTTCAAAGTACTTTCTGTTATGTACTACAGTTATATTACCTTGGCATCACGACAAGCCTAGCTTAGTAATGCCAGCGTAATAAAATAAAACTGTACTCCTATATTAATTAATTAATTCTTATAATAATTACAGTATTTTTCAATTCAGTAATTCATAGACTGACGTAGAGTTAGAATTTAAATTTAAGTACATTTATTTACGTTTGATAATTATATATATATTTTTTTTCTTAACTGTAATTAATATGGCAAATAAATGAATTATTATTATTATTATTATTTCTGAATAAACATTTTGGGTGTTTGGCGAAACTAATTTCATGACACCTTAAAATATTGTTTTACAATGGCCAAACCAATTAAATTTTATAAAATCAGTCTCCAACAGCTACAGTCGATAGTTATTTCTATCAAGCAATTGTCATTAAACTAAAAATTATTTCTGATGTTGCATTTGAGTGAAGAACAGAAAAAACATTAGGGTATTGTTTTATATACATAAATTAGCATTTCCATTACTTAAAAAAAAACTATTTTTCATTAATCGATAGTTCATTCTCCTCCATCTTTATAAATTGAATCTATTTTTTCTGTGCAAATCGGCAATTACAGTTTCTAAATCGGAACATTCCCACCGAAGTTCGGACGCCTGCTAACCCTGGTCCTGTGTTACGTTTCTAAATCTCAATAGACTTAATTTTTTAGACTATGTCAATTTTTTCAAATCAACAGTTTATTTAAACAGTATACACTATTTATGATTTTGAAAGTATGTAAAGCCTCAAATGAACAATTTGCAAATTTTGTTGAACAACACTTCAGTAATTCTGTTCAACTTTTAAATCTAAATTTCTTCTTCTTTTGGGCATTGTCAGTCGAGTTGACTTTTGACCTCACTAGCATAACTCCTCCATTTTGATCAGTTCATTGTACCATGTGCCTTGTTAATCAATGCTTGGCAGATCTTTTACGAGTTATTCCCACTGGTCGCCGAGTATTCAATCTTTCTAACCATTATGTCTTTCCTCTTCCTCGTCACGTGTCCTATCCACTGTAATAGTCTACCTCTTAGTTCTTGTGTGATATTCAGCCTTTAGTACAGTTCTCCTGTATCTTAGTTCTTACGGATTCTCCATTCACCATTAATTTAAATGGGACCAAACATCCAACTCTAAACTACGAATATAATTAAAACTGGAATAGAACAGAGATTCTTAGGAAAGGCTCGTCACATGGTGAAACTAAAGCGTAACACTAAATGCCGGAATGTTTCGACACCACAATATGGAGACGCTAGTGCAGTGAACCAAAATTTGGAATATATCACACCGTGACATAGCGATATCGCAGAACTAGCGTCAACAATCGCACCTGCTTCCACCGTCTGAATACTTATGACCATGACAGTGCCACACTGGACGACCACATATTAACATTTTGTTGGCGTATATTTATGATCGATTTGCATATAACCATGTCGTCGTTTGATGTGCTAATGTTATTAGAATAGTCCCTACAACCTACAACAAATCTATGCTCGATTATTTTTATAATTCGGAGGAAATTGTAAAAGGATTTTGGATCTTCCAGCTCTAACTTAATCCATTTTCTTGTCCAAAATAATTATTTGTTCTCAAACATCCACTACTACAGATACAAGTTCTTCCATTTTCCATGCAATTGAGTAATTTAGTGTCGCGAAGATCAAACTACGTTTAAACACCTAGTGTCATGACAGCGAAAGTAAAACACTGTCGTGAAATAAGATTTCACAACAACATTATCCTTAACATATACAAATTAAGCGCAAAAAATGACTCAGTTAATCGTCACTACATCTTATTGAGGTACATATTAATTTGTTTGAACTTCGCACCATAAGTGTGTGTAAATTTTGTTCTTGTTTTAGATTGAAGTTAAAATGTTCGATTTCCGAAACAATGAATACAAACTATTCGCAATAAATTACAGACGAGATTATTGCTCATTTTTAAAAAATGAGTACAAACATATGTTTTATGATGCAATGAAAAAATATGGAAATCCACCAGCACCAGATTGTACTTCGATACCAGTAAGTATTTAAAACAATAATATACATCAGTGTTCTACAACCTATGGTCCGCAGAAAATTCCTGCCGGTCCGCGAAATATTTCGACCGAATCATGTAGATGCACACTTCTAATCACGAGTAAATAGCACATTTTTTTAGTCGACACAAAAGCTAACTTTTGTCCGAACCATGATTTATTTAATATATATTGTTTATTCCCTAGGCCTTGCGACGTTCAGGGTATTAACTATTACAAAAAATAGAAAAATCAATCCAAAAATAAATAACTTATAATACAATACAAATTACAATTTACAATATTTTTTCTCATTTCTTTTTTCTTGCTCCAATGTCTCTTTCCTTCTTCCTATTCTCGTTCTGGTTTCCCTCTCCGATCTCCTTCCTTCTTGCTTCCAGTTCTCTCGCCCATCTTTAATTTATTTTATTCCATTCTCTTCCCTTCCAACCATTTCTTCACCCCTCCTCCTATCTCCCTTCCTTCCTCTCCATTTCCAGGTAACCTCATCCCCCTTCCTTCCTTCCTTTACCCCTTCCAGTTATCCTTCCCCAATCTCAATCCTTTTTGCGTCTAATTCCCTCGCCCACCTCTCCCGTCTCTTCCATCTTCGAGCAACAGGTCTAATGTGCTTCCCGACCATACTGTCATCTCTCTACACCTCTTTGCGAAGTTCTCTATATCTTCTTCCTCCTGCCCGCACATCCTGCACATCTAATCCTCCTGTTTCCTCCAATATCTATTTCCTCTCTCTTCATTCCCGTAATCCTCCTAAGCCTCCCTCCTGCCCTTCATCTTTCTCCCTTCAAGTAACTTGGCACCCCTATAGTTCTGACCTCCTTATATCTCCCTGCGCTCCGTGATTTGTTTATTCTGACTGTCCTTTCTTGCTCCCTCACTTCCTTATCCCTCCTCCACAACTCCTCAATCACGCTTATCCCGTCTTTTCTTTTCCTTTCCACCTCTGTCGCATCCACTCCGCATCTCCAGTAATACTTCTTTCTCACCACCCATGCGTACCATCTTCCTTTCTGTTCCTCTCTTGCTCTTTCCTCCCAGCATTCCCACATTATTCTTTTGTCTGTTTCTATTCTAACTTTCTCCTCGTACTTAACCGCCCTCCTTCCTGTACCCACTTTCATCTTATTCCTTTTCAGTTCCTCTCTTACAATATACCCTGGTGTTGTTCTATCTACCCCCTAGGATCCATCTCAAATACCTCTCCTGTACTCGTTCTACCTTCTCCCATTCCTTCCATCCCCATACTTCCAACCCATATAGCAGGATGTTTTTCACCACGGCGTCAAACAACCTCAATCTCCATCTAATATCGTCGTTAAACTTCCTCTCTCCTATACTCTACAGCTTCCCTATGGCTATTCTTGCCTTCTTTAATCTTTCCCTTATGTGTAGTTCCGCCCCATTGTTCCTCGCTAGTACATAACCCAGGTATTTTAAACTCTTCATGTTATAATGTATGTATAATAAATATAACACAACTTGTATATCCAATATAATAAAACAATCTCAAAATACAAGTAAATAACTGTCAAACTCATTTATTATATTTTTATATCCCTGGTGACGAACATTGCCATGGATATTAGGTTAGTAGAGATCTTCTCTCCAACACTTCACCTCTTCTATCTCCTATGGCCTTTCTGCCATTTATTTAATATTTACTAGCCCCGATACAACGCCTCTCGCGGCTATTTTTCATACTTCTGAAGAAGCTAGCTCTTTAAAATAGTCTCTTATAAGAGGAAGATATTGAAATGTTTCCACTTTTGGAAGAATTTTTGATTACTGCTGTTGTCCAACAATAAATTTTAATAATTATTTTCCTGAAAATGAGGATTCTCGTAAAGGTAACCTATGGGTTAATAATCCATTTTTGAAAGATATAAAGTCATGTGTACTTGATCCTCGTGAAAAAGAAAATCTGATCGAGTTGTCTTCTGATGTCACTCAGGTGTCCAGATATAAAATGCAATCATTGTCTCAATTTTGGAAATCGCTAGAAAAAGAATATGCATCTTTGGGTTACATAGCTATCAAATTATTAGTCCCATTTTCGACATACTATTTGTGCGAAAAGATTTTTTCAGCCATGTCAATTATAAAAACCAAACAGAGAAATCGAATGGATTCTAACGCAGCGCTTCCTCTCTCATAAATAACTCTGCACCCACGTATTTCAAATTTTCTAACAAAGAAGCAATAGCAGATGTCGCACTAAAAATTGTAATTATATAACTGCATAACATATATACCTATATAATAATAAGATACTATTTATATTGGTTTTTATTTGTGTCTTAGCTTTCAGCCGGTCCGCGAAATATTTATCCTATTTTCACCGGTCCACGGGGGAAAAAAGGTTGAAGAACACTGATATAGATGAACTTAAGAAAACTTTCCTATTTTAGGGATATTATTACATCACAAACTTTTTACCATCAGCTAACTATTTCCCTAGCCAAATTCCAGGAACAAATGTCATGATGCAGTACACCACATTGAAAGATGATAAACTAATTCTAAGAATACGCATATATGCTAAATTAGATAGAGATGCTCTATTAACCGAAAAAACTGGATAGAAAAATCGAAGAGAATATTAACACCGGAATGGGACAACTCATCGCGGCGATTCGCCGTGTACCAACTCACCGCCATCCAATTCGCCTCGCATTCAACTGATCACGGTGGTTATATGTTCCTAATATTGGTACTGGTTTTTTTGCTTCGTAAATACAGATTTTTTTTAAATTTCTTCATATATACAGGGTGAGGCAACACAGGGTGATGGACTTATGTTCAAGTCGATTATTTCCTTAATAAAAAAATTATAAAAATATTGTTCAAATAAAACTTATTTTGGGGCAATGGGGGTCAGACAATAACCATATCAATTTTTTTTTTTTTTGTATTTATTTTGCAAAAAGTTTGACAGTAAATAACTTGTCTTCAAATTAAACATGTTTAGTTTAATTCACATAAGAACTTTTTTGAGAAAAGCGACTATTTGTGGTTTTAAAAATAATAACTTAATAGTGTCTCATAAAAGTAATTTGACAAGTAGAAACAATTGCATGCATTTGTTTCCATTATTTTCCAACAAATAAGTCATTATTTTGAAGGCCACAAAATACGATTTTCTCAAAAATTTTGTTATGTAAGGCTGTGCAAGTTTTACACCGTTGAATAGAAAAAAAAAGTTCTATAATAATATGTAAAATAGTATGTGTAGTGTAATTTGAAGAAAAGTTATTTACTGTATAAGATAGTTTTACACTCATATAAGAGTTTTACACCGTTGAAAAGAGAAAAAAAGCCCTATAATATTGTATTAAATAATATGTGTAGTGTTAATTTGAAAAATGGTTATTAACTACCGCGTCTCTTGCAAAACAATGAAAAAAATATATTTTTTTGAAACAACTATAGTCTGACCCCAATTACCCCGAATAATTTTTATTTGAACAATATTTTTATAACTCTTTTTATTAAAGAAATAGTTAAGATGAACTGTATGTTGATGATCCTGTATATTATATTGTTGCCTAGCAATTTTGTTGAGAAAAATGCTATTAGAGATTTAGTTTTGTAATCAAATATCAGCAGGCCGGGACTATAACAAATGAAACATCAAACGAAACATCAAATGAAACATCGTTTTTTTTTTTTTTTGTTTTATTCTAGTTATTAATTTTGTTCTAGTTGATAATACCAGTCTAATAAGGATTTTAATTGCAAAATAATGGAGTATTATTTTTGAACAATATGTAATTATTGAATTTTTGATTTATTATTTATTTTTGTAGCTTTTTAGAAATAGTAATAATAACTTAATTGTATAGGCTATTCCAAACCTTTAGGCGGAACTAGACTTTGCAATCTAGTAACTTTTATAGTTTGATTCGAGCTTTTAACCATTTTGGTTAAGCTTTGTAAATCATACTTACAATAAATATTTTTAGGTTAAAGTTAATATCATTAATATGTCATTTTCATTACATTTTGGTTTTTTGTATCATTTTTAATACAAATATCTCATTTCTTAAATTTTTACATTATCCAAAAATTTTACAATGTATTATTTATTTTATTTTTTAAATAACTATCAGTTTATAATAAGTGCCAATATGAAAAAATTAAATAACTTAGCCAAGTTTTCCTGGCAACTTAAAATTACGAAATCCTCATTTAGTTCCGTCTAAACCAAAGGAATGACCTGAATATATTTTTTAAAGCGTGTAATTATTAATGAAATAACATTACAGAGAAAACTAATTTTGATTTTTTTCAAGTCTGCAAAATAGTAGGAACAAACCGCGATCATTTGAACGCGCGACGAGGTTGGTGGCGGGCTGAACTGCCAACAAATTGGCTCGTGACGAGGCAGCAGCGGCGATTCGTCCTAGACCGTTGCTAGCGCTATATGTTCAAAAACTATTTACTGTATTACACTGGATGATTATTTAACACATTGCTTACATAAGTTGGCACAATTTTACAGAAAATATATTGTATAATCAAGTAGCGTGTCCCTGGATTGATTTTATAATAATGGGCTGATAATGACAAAATATAGAAATACCTTTTTCTATTTTGCGTTCATAAGAGAATCATTATGAAACTGCATTAAGTATTATAATGAGTTTCGTTATGACACTAAACCTTTTATTTTATAAAAATTGTAAAATTGGTACAAAAACCTGCAAATTTCATAAAACATAATTGAAAGCTACCTTAAAAAATATAAAATTGTCAAATCAGTCCGGCCATTTGCTAGATTCACATACCAAATGTTGCTGATTATATAATGCAAATTTATATTTGAAAGGCATGAAAAGCAAAACAGAAAAAATATTATATATAGTATAAAAAATCGATACATAAGGCTTTTTGTAACACTTGTCGAATAATTTGTTAAAAGACGTGCAGGACTCAATTACCAGTTTTGCAAATCTAATTCCAATATATTTTTAATATATTTATTTATTAACCATTATAAATCAATTTAGGGACAGGCTTTATACTGCATGTGTACACGCATTGTATTGTAAAACAATATTAAAACAATTAAAGCAATCTCAAATCCATCAGTTTTTTATTTTGTATGTGTCTATACAAATTTTAGGTCTTCTTTAAGGTTAGTTAATATTTTTGACGCACAGTATTTATTTTTATTAGCGTCTCACTAGTGCAGTGATGGCGAACCTATGACACGCGTGACATAGTTGACACGCCAAGACATTTTAGGTGACACAAGGTGTTTGTTGACTTGAGGTCCAAACTTGAGAATCTGGAATGAAAACGTTTGGAGAATGAAAAAGAGTGTCACTACGAACAGGAAATTTGGAGTGCTTGGAACCGATTACCGGACACTTTTGCACTGAAAAATCAAGCGATGGCTTTATTTTTCCATTTACGTACTTTTGTGAGATCTTATTCTCGGCGTTAAATAATATTAAAACCAATAAAAGAAACCGACTGATAGATGAAGTTAGTAGCGCTTGCTTGGGCTTGAAGTACACGAAATATCAACCTTCAATTGAATTTAGCAAATGCAAATCAGCAACAAAAAAGTCACTAATGTAAAGAATTATTTGTTTTTGTTTTTTTAACAAATAAATACATCAAAACTATTTTACTAGGGCTGCGAATATCACAAAATTATGGATATTTTTAGAGGTGACACGGTACCCGAGTTAAGCTAGGTTTTTACCCAATTTTGACACACCGACCTCAAAAGGTTCGCCATCACTGCACTAGTGTCACCCTTCTTACAGACACTTTATTTAACAGTCTGGCCAATGGTAACATCGCCGCCATTATAAGTCCAAATAAATATTTGTTTCAAATGAAAAAATGAGTTAATCTTTTCAGAAAGAAAAATTTTTAGGAATAGTTTCTTATTTAATTATGTATTATGTTATTAGTAACTTATTTTTCCATTTAATTTCTAGTATTTCCAATATTTATTTGGACTATTAATAGCGGCGCTGTCATCATTGGCCAGACTGTTACAATATCTCAATGAGGTAGTATAACATAGAGACTGAACGAGGACGACTTGTTATGAAGCCAACACCTCCTTAGGCGGGGAAACGGGGGTTTCCCCGAGGAGTTGTACATGTTGCATACATCAATGTTTTGCCGATAAGAATTGAAAGTAAAAATATATTTTTTTAATACTGTAATCTGCAAATTTTATATTAAATAATTAATATTAAATAATATTAAATTAACCTGAATTTATTAGTATATATTTAAGATAATTAGTAGGTTTCTAAATTACGTACATTTAAAATATAATATGATCGAAAAAATGTTTAGTAGGCCCTGAATTTAAAATGTTAGGTGGACAATTCTGTTAATATAAAAGTAAATTAATTTCATGTCTATCTGGACACATTTATTTCTCGATCATATTGTATTGCAATGCTTCAGACACTTTCAAAATTTAAAACGGGCAGATATTACATAATTTATTCCAAGGTAAATTAAAATTTATCCGACAAATTATAAAGATGTATATCTAGAATCAATGCTGGGTAAAATACTTTTCTGATGTATTTAATACTGAATACAAAAACTTTTTTTAAAAGAAAAACTCTATGTAACATTTTAATTAAATATTACTTTTAGTATTTAAAATACTACGTAGTTGAAGTACAGTTCGCAACTCTTTTGCAATTTACAGCAATATTATTAAAAGTTGAAATATGATGAAAATGTAAAATAGTAAAATAGAAAAAATAACACAACGTTTTTCTTAGCAATAGATGAATAAAATAAATAGAAATTAGGCAACTTATTATACTCCTCGGGGCAAATCCCCCTTTTGTCTCCGCAGGATCTTGGCTTCATAACAAACAATGCTAAGGCATAGAGCATGCTATTTTTAATGGTTGGTTTATATACGGAACAAGAATATTGAATGGGAAATAAGAATAGTACACAAGAATAAAAATATGAAACCGTTTATATCGGACATAGCATTTCGTCGCTGCGCCTGCGTACTTGCGTTGGTTTGTCTTTAACGGTTGTTGTTTGACAGGTTGTTGTGTTTAATATAACCTTTAAAAAAAATCGTTTTCAGTAAAATGGATTTAGAAGATTTTGTTAATTTATTTGCTTGTGTTTCACACAGTATATTGTTGTTTCCAACCTTCTGATCACAGCTGGAAAACATCTGTTGAACAAATTTTATTACGGCCGACATTTTGACCATTGTGCGCATGCTTTTCGTCTCTTATTATTGGAATAGGAATAAAATGTTAAATGTTACGAACTTTTCTTATGTTTAAGTTAAATTTCATTTCTACATAAACCGATATACATTGGCTGCGCCAGCCATGTTTTAACATCTTGTGTACTATTCCTATTCCTTATTCTTGTTCCGTATATAAATCAACCATTAGACGTCAATGCAGTATCTGTAGTTCTTTTACTCAATAATTAGCGTTGTGACTTCTCCACATACACCTGTGTAGTGCGTGTTGCATGTTTGACATATATAAGAGACCAACTATTTTAACATGGATCTAAACCACATGTATTTGTTTTCGGAGATACTTTCGTGGGCACATTTACCTCGGTAACGACCTCTCCACTTTCAGAAGGAGAACGACTGAAGATCTATTTGAAAAATGTTTGCAGGCATCAAGAGATGAGCATGGTACCTTATGCACAGCCAGGGCCGGCTCAAGGATACCTGGCACCCCGATGTCAAATTAGGTTAGGCGCCCCCCCCCCCACATTTTTTTTTCTAAATTTCCTTTTTGGAGCCCCCCATTTTACTAGAAGCCTGAAGTGCCGCCCAGTAAAAAAAGTTCATAATAACTTAATTAAAGGTCATAATACTTATTAGAAAAATGAATATTATTTTAGTTAAAGCTATTTTGATATTGTAATAGGCTATAAATGTTATCTTCGACTCGGCGCCCCTTGATCGTGACGCCCCGATGCTGCGCATCGCCTGCATACCGTCTTGAGCCATCTAAAATATAAGCCAGTATAAATGAACACTTGCATGGACAAAAACAAGTAACTTAGTGGGCAGTGGGTGCGATCGAATCGTCTCACGCATTTTATATTTAAATTTATATATATCTCTGTTTGTAACTAACAATTTTTGTGATTTGAGCATCGAACTTACACCATCTCACAGTCCTTAAATTCATAAAATACTTTTACATGTTGCATTTTCAAGCCGCTTCAGGATGGTGCCTGGTTCCAAGATCTATTGAAAATAGCTGGGTCATCTGCATATAATAAGTAGTAGACATTGTTTAGGAAAGTATTTATGTATATGCTGAATAGGATCGGTCCCAGGATTAATCCTTGTGGGGCACCAACTTCTATTTTCCTAGTGGTGAACTTGCTTTATCTTATTATTCCTTAATTTTTTTATTTGGATAATTACTATCTGGATAGTACTTTCAGTGAGTAGGCGACCGATACAATTATTAAAATTTTAAATGTTATCTTATCGAGCCTAGTATATGGGCTCCAAAACACAAAGAGCGTAAAGATAAAAAGAAAGTGAATGATGCATGCATGATCAATCAAGGCTTAAGCGTGTTCTACATTATACTTTATTCGTCAATTTTCTAAACTTTTTTCTTTGAACTAGAAGTTTTAATACAATTTATTTTTCAATTTTTTGGTAGAGAATGAAATTCTTACACGTGTTTCAGTTCATTTAAAGTACCAACATAAATATATAATTCTTATCTTGTCAAGTGTTTATAACCTAGCTATTAGATTTGTAAAATTACTGATTTACGTACAAAACACAATTTATATATTCGCCTATTCAAACCAATGATCAACAAAACACTATTAAACAGGTGGTAATACAAAATATTTACAAGCGTAATTTTAATGTTGGTACCGTTGTTAAAAGTGTCTACTGCACATGCGCGGAGTTCAACTTGAAAATATTTTCTAGAAAAGTTTGTCCAAATCTAGTTTTGAATAAAATTGACCTTGACTACATAAAGTGTTCTACACTGTACAGTTTCACTGATTTATTTCTAGTACAAGTTCTAGTCAAAGAAATAAGTATGAAAATTTGATGAGAATTGTATAATGTAGAACACGCTTTAGATATTCCTGTAGAAGATTTAAAAAAGAAAAATAGATTATGGTGGTAACATACACCAGTCATTTGAAAAAAATAAATAAATAAATAAAGCGTCCATAAAATCTGGCACTGGTAAATAATGATAAAAATCGAATAATTATAATATGGAATAGTGCACAAAGCTGATGTAGTGGCAATTACGGTGACTTTCATCGTGTAGAAGTCTCAGCAACGACTGAGAGTCTATCTAGTTTTGGCGAGAATGTGGAGAATAACACACTCAAATGTGTGCAGTTAGCATAAAGGAGACAACTATCATCAATTATCAATATCATATTATTATTATTATTATCAAAGATAAATTATAAGCACGCTAAAATAAAATGTCAGTCTTCAAACATAAAACAAGTTCTACTCTCTTAGGAATATAAGCAACCTCTCCATAAGAACTATGCGTAAGGAGAGAGGCAAATCGTAACATAGGCCAAGCTTCTCTGTGATGGTCCTGAGTTAGACATATTTGGTTCACAGTGTCACAAATTATGACGCACCTCACTGCGAAGGAGATCTCTGGGTCCACCAACAATGTGATGACTGTTAAATCACAATTATTATTTTAATTACGTCTGCAATGTATGATTTAAAGAATTATGTAAAATTTAATTAGCAATAGAAATGTGATAATTGGACCAGTAATTTTCAACAACAAATAGTGCTATTTTAATCATTATTGTAAATTATAACCACAGGTATTTTAAACTGTTTGAAATCCTGTACTACGAAAAACATTTTGCAAAACAATGTTGGTGTTCAAACGCATTTTGTGGTTTTATATGTAACTGACACCGGTATGTAACACCAATTTATATGAAACTAAATACGCATGAGGTTCTGAATTTGATTGTTTACACTATAGAAATGGAAAAGTCTGCGGTTCATAAAGTTAATACAAATATTTCATTAGAAAATCACAAAATAATTCAAAATTACATTTTGCCAACAAGTAATTTTCAATGATAGTATGTATATGTATATTAATAAAAAAGGTATTTTATGAATAAGACATGATTTTATTGATCAACTAATACGTCTCGCACATCATATGATATATTTATAATAAGTATAAATATTGCATAATTATATTTTCGCTAACATGTATTAATTGAATTCATACATCTAAATATCGGGGCACCGTGTTAAATCAGATGAATTTGATTCAGAAGAAGATTACAAATATAATTAAAACTACTAGTAAGATAAATTACAAAATTCACCAAACTTTATACTCGGTCCTCCCTTCAAACCAGAAGAACCTTCATTCTAGAATCAATATAGGTGGCGCTTATTGCCAGGCAAAAATCACAGTTACATCTATCACCATAGTAGTTGCTGTAGCGCACCACGTTCATCCACGAACACTGCTCCTTTCGTACAATCCATTCGCTCTGTGTCCAGCGATCATCCACAGGGCATTGGTTCTTCGAGTTGGCCGCCACTATTTAGACACACACGAATGGTATGGAATCGTCGCTCTCACATTTGATCCATGTGTTTCTAGAACGGAAACTAATATAGTTCGCCCTAAAATTAGGTAAAGCTCCAAAATATTATTACGAATAGAGCCCTGCAAAAGATCAGAGTAGCCCTAGAACAGGACAACGACCTTCGATCATTCGAAAAATGTATGGAAGGATCTAAGCTACTATACAAATTGTATTAAGATAGAGGGAATACGATTTTTTTGTCAAAAACGCGACGTGTGAGCAAGTTGGGAAAAAAATTGGCGACCAAAGTTTACCTAAATAATCGAATAGTAGAATTGAAGTTTTTCGGAACAAACCGGAAGCACAGAACATCAAGGGCAACCTTGGTATTTTAAAAAGGAACGTAAGTCGTTTTGGATATCTTTGAATAGCACTTTTTAAAATAAATAACTTGTACTTAAACATTTTTTAAATATACTTTACGGTTTCCGAACATTTGTATTCTCTATAACGACTGGAAAGTAAAGTATTTTTATTCACAAGTGTTCAAAGTGCCTTCCATTTTGATTTAAACACTTTTGCCTCTTTACCATTGAGCTACGAGGGTTACCTTTTATGTTTTTACAAATGACCACTAGATGGCAATATTGAAATGTGTCATTAATATATTCGTAAAATTTCACATTTGTTATTGTGAAATCAGTGGCAGCTTACAAATTGACCGAGTAGTTTATTGACAGTGAGTGTTAAAAAAAACAAGTTTGTGAAAAAATGGATATTACTCGTGAAAGTTTTCGTTGGATGATTTTTTACGATTTTAGTAAAGGTCTAACTCAAAAACCATGCATAGATTCGCTTCGTTCAACTTTTGGTAATGAAGCACCATCAGTAAAGAATGTTTAAAATTGGTTTGCAGAATTTCGTCGTGGTGCCGCGTCTGTCAAAGATGAATCTCGTGAAGTTCGAACCAAGTCGGTTGTGATTCAAAAAAACATCGGTGCTGTGCGTAAAATGATTCAGCATGTGACTTACCGTGAGATAGAGGCATCCTTTGGCATATCGCAAACTGCAATACATTAGATTTTGCATGAACATTTAGCTGTGAAAAAGATCTATTCCCGATGGATTCCGCATAATTTGACCGAAGCTCAAAAAAAGGCTCGTGTTGATTGGTGTAAGGGAACGCTAAAAAAATTAGAACCTAGGCACTGCAAAATCCGTATACAACTTCGTTACAGGTGACGAAACTTGGATTTATTCATATGAACCCGAAACTGAGCAACAATCCACTGTTTGGGTCCTCCAAGATGATCCGAAACCCACAAAAGTTTTTCGTTCACGAAGCACTTCCGAGAAGATGTTCGCTTGTTTTTTTGGTTGTACAGGACATGTCGCAACCATTCCTTTAGAGGATCAGAGACCAGTTAATGCTGAATGGTATACAACAATTTGGTTGTATATATTGTATACAACAAAAACGTCGCATTATTCTTCATCATGACAATGCTAACATCCCGCACAGCACGTCAAACAATTGATTATTTGAAAAAGAAAGACATCGAATTAATTTATCATTGCCCGTATTCAACTGATTTATCCCCTAACGACTTTTTTTGTTCCCCAATGTCAAAAAATGCATTGACAGCGATTTTTATCACCTCAAGAAGCTGTTGAACTTCAGAGCGGAAAAATGTTTCGAAAATTGGTTTGAACGCATGCAAAAGTGTCTAAATCTTAACGGCGAATAATTTTAAAAGCAATAAAACAGATTGTTCAAAAAAAAAATTTCTATCTTAGTTTTTTAAAATCTTAAAAGGTAGCCCTCGTATCTATAGCTCGGAGTCTGTTTACCTCTCTTTATCATCCACACTGTGACAATTCAATATAGAAATAGTCATTATGATCCAAATTTCCCGTCCGATATTAACCACTACCCTATTTTTCATTAAAGATATGAGAGAGGAGCAGAAAAATCTTTACGTTTAAAGGATTCGCACACCTTTCGGTTATTTAGAAGAAAATACTACACCAAAACTTTGGTCCCAATAAAGTATAAAGATATCCAAAAACTGTATTCGAGGACTGTTACTATGGATAGAAAACTTGATGATTGTAAATGAGAGTAGAATGATAAATACCTGGCAAGGAATATAAAACCTCTATCGACCAGAAGAAAGACGGCAAAAAATAAAAAGAACGGCTGACAAACACGATATTTGGAAAGAACCTACAGCACATTTATACTGATAAACCATTGGAACCTACGTATCAAGCGTATCAATTTCGCCGATAATTTCCTAAATTAATTATGCAAAAAATACGTTCATTACTTTGTATTTAAAAGTAATAAGCAAATTTCGAGTAAATAAATTTTTTTCAAATCTAACGACGAATTGTATAGTTTATTTATTTATTTATTTATCGTATGGCATATAAAATGTACAAATCACAGTCAATATAAGAAAATAATAATAATAATTATGAAAGAAACAATAAATAAGAAATAAGTAATAAATAAGTAAGATAAGCTGACAGTCAGTTATCAATTACAAACAAACATCTAAGTTAAATATATGTTCAACTGCACTCTCAGTCGTACTCAGGAAGTCGGTCTTTTGGTAGATTGTGTAGTTTAGTTTCATTTTGAAAATGTTAAATCTTGATTCTATTCTAACTGGTAATTACCCACAAATAAATCATAGGGGACTGATCTTCTAAACTAGTGGAATTCTAGGAACTCGAGAGTTCTAAACGATCTCCATTGTTGACCTAATAATTCAAGCTACTCTGATCAGTGATGTAAATCAAATTAAATTCTGTGGAGAACTGTGGTAGTTAGACGTGCCCTTCTGACCAGCAGAAATCTTAACATTAGGCCAAACGTGTTTCTGCAAAGACATTCTAGCTAATCAATACCACAAAGATTAAGATGCTTAATCACCGGTTAAGCTGTTAACCATTTCATCTAATCCCACTTGAATTAAAGTATTGTTCAGAAAATTAATATCAAAATAATAAAAATATAACGATTTAAATAAAAAAATATACACATTTAATTTTAGAAACGAGGTTGTTATTGCAAACTGATATTACATATAATATGATAGATTATTTGGAAGTAACTTCACAATGACGCAACATATATTTCAAACATTGAATATAAAGACTAAAGAAAGGAGACTCTATGAATTTTTACATAGGTACAATGGCTGACAATATTTTGTTGTTTTCGTACTAAAAAGTGATTATTAACGTTTATTTTGATAATTTAAAATATATTCTTAATTTATAAATCATAAATAAAAGACTGGCCTAAAATAAGTTTTTAGTTATTTTATAATTTAATATAAAATTACGCATTTAACCTGAAATTTGGAATCTTGTTAAAATGGTTAGATAAACTGTTTGTAACCGAGCAAAAACGCAAAATACAAATACTAATGGCCAGTTTTACAATCGGCAGTTAAGGCTCTGGCTAGTGGTTACCGTGGAAAGTTATGGTAATTATTATATTGCAAATATGTCGTTAGCCATTGATTTGAGCTAACCAACAGATAACCATGAATTGTAAAACCGGCCTTATAAGAAGTACTTTTCATTGACTTAAGGCGATGCACAACCCTAGAGTTCTCAATAGTTACTTATACAAAACTAATAATCGGAAATAAAATTAATAACAATCTATAAATCAAAATTTGCAGAGAATTTATATCTAATAGGATATTTTAAATTGTAGAAGAAACTGTTATGCAATTATAAACAAGCAAATTGCATTATAGACGCCATCTTGTAAACCAATCGACGCATATTTAGGTACTGTGGCGCCCACTCCCGGCCCAGGTAGGGTAGGAGTACACGACGACACACAAGGGTTGACTTTGAAATGTCAAAAATTATAAAAGCGGGGTGCGCGGACCGGAGAATTTATTATTATAAAAAAATAAGGTCAGGTTCGTGGTGGAAATGCGTTGCCAATAAATTGAATAAAAGAGAGAAAAGGTTTTGGGGATCGCTAATATGTTAGGGAAATTTACAGTGTAAAAATTAATAATGATAGGTGGTGTAGCGTTGCCAGGAATAATAAAAAGAGAGAAAAAAGAATATTTTAAAAAAATTGTTGAGTTTAAAAAGTTTGAACAAAAAAAAATTATTGGTCCAAAAAAAAAAAATTAATAATTTTAATTGTTGCAACAATTAATAGCGGTAAGCGCGGCGGTGAATACGGTCGGTTACACTGTAAATTAATCCCAGAACAAATTCATAAAAAATCGTGATTCTAAGTTTAAAGAAAGTTTTTATATCAAAATCTACAAAAAAAAAGATGAATTTAAATAATTTCTCAACGCAAAATGTTGAGAAATGGGTACAGATCTACTAGTGAATTTAAAACAAATATATTTGACTAAATTTAACAAATAAAAAATTATTTAAACAGAACGATCCGCAGGAAGACACCGTATAACACGAGTTCGTACTGAGTGCAGCGACAGGTGACATCACTCAATAAAAAATTTGAAATGAATTTAAAATAGACAGATTTTAACTAAAATTTAGGAAATTAAGAACAAACCTTTCTCTCGGGTCTTACAAAAATGCAGTAATTAATAAATTACTGCCCCAATGACGGAATTTAAGCACAAAAGAAATCTGGAGGGAAAACTCCAGAAAAAATATTGTTAACAAGATATAAATTTAATAATTAATATACCCTTATATATATTAATTAACAATTAACACAATTCAGGGGATCCTGATTAAATTAAAACTGATTTTAAACTATAACAGGAATATAAAATCAAAACCACGTCTTCTCACCTTGATCGGAAAAATATTAATGAAATTAAAAATATGGTTGCATTTTGGTCGCTTGCGCTGATCAAAATGAAATTAGTAACTATAATACCAGCGGCTCTAAACCAGTTATATTTAAATAAAATGTTTATTTAAATAAAATCAAAAATAAGTTTAAATAAATACGATAATATTGTAATATAGTATTGTATAATATTATAGAAAATATTATTGTAAAAGGAATAGTATTCTGGTAATATATTGTAAGAATAAAATATATAGTGGTTCTAAATATGTTTTGTCTATAAAATGAATATTTATTTAAATTCTATAAAAATGGTAAAAATTATAATTAAATGGAAATAAAATATAATTTGGAATAAAAATGAAAAATACAAAGTGGTACGCCCTAAGCGGGCGCTTCACGTACTATGCGGCAAATTGTAGCTAAAGCTTCATTTTACAAATAGGTTTCTAGCTATTTTGTTCTATTGTGAAAACTATTTACAGTTATTGTACTTGGTAGTCTATATTTGCTGCCATCTTGAATCTGCCGCGGTTCTCAGAATAGGTTTTACGGGTAAAAATGATTTAATTTTTGTGAAGAATACGTGTACCAAGTGGCATTCCATTATCATCAAGCATAATATTTTTCGACGAAGGTTTTAAATTATAAGTAATCAAGTCGAAAAAAATGTTGACATATTGTAATGATATAGTGAGTCATGAAAAACATTTGGAGGAGGTTGTCAGAGGTTGTCAAGGAAATAATATTAAATAGTTCTTGTTGTTAATATTGATGTAAAATAATAATAATATATTTTAATAAACATTACATGGTGTCAGGTGATAACACTATGAATTCAGGAGATAGTAACAGTAGTAAAAGGATTTGTGCTATAAATGGAATAGACGCACCGTCGAATTTTGGTTTCATACCAGAGGAGTGGCCAAAATGGTTCAAAAGGTGGAATCGATACAGGATCATAAGTGGTCTCGATAAAATGGATCAAAGCTACCAAGTGGCTAGTTTTATATATTTAATGGGCGACAAAGCGGAAGATATAATGGATTCGTTCAAATTAGAAGAGGTAGATAAAACTAATTATATCAAGGTTACAGAAGCTTTTGAAAATCATTTTATTATCAAGCATAACGTAGTATATGATAGAGCTAAATTTAACACTAGGGTACAATAAGACGATGAGAGTGTCGAAGAATTTGTAACAGAACTACATCGCTTGGCATCCAAATGTAATTATGGTGTTTTAGAGTCAGAGCTTATTAGAGATAGACTTATAGCAGGGTTAAAATACATAAAAGTTGGCCAGTCATTGGAGCTCAAGTCAGATATAACATTAGAAAAAGCAATAGAAAAAGCCAGGCAGGCAGAAACAGTGAAGAAAAATTAAGTGTTACTAAGACATCGTAACAATGGAGAAGAAAAAGTAATAAATGCGGTAAAGCTAAGGAAGGATAATCAGAGGAACTATCAAAATTATCAACGGAAAAGAAATGGCGTGCAAAATCAAGAAAATGGAAAATTTCCCTGTTATAAGTGTGGTAAAATGACACATAAATTTGGACGGTGTCCTGCAAGAGAGGCTACATGTTTTTTAAAAAGTTGGTCATTTTGCTCAGTTGTGCAGAAGTAGGAAAGTAGAAGATATATTAGAAGAAAATTATAAATATTCTGATTCTGATGAATCTTGTTTTGTTGATGTTGTTACTGGAGGAGACGGTACGCCATGGAGAACAAAAATTAAGTTAGATGGTACAGTAATTAACTTTAAAATTGATACAGCAGCAGATGTAACGATAATTCCGAGAAATGTATACTTGAAAATTTTCAAGCATAAGAAATTACGAAAAACAAAAAAAAAGTTTTTTGGTGCAGGTCAAAATGAAATTTTTACCGATGGGAGCATGATTTGTGAACTGCGGTATGGAAAAAAGATGATTCAAGAAAAAGTATATGTAGTTAACATGTTGAATGAGCCATTATTAGGTAGGCCTGCTTTAAAGAAATTGGAAATGGTTGCATTTCTTGAGAATTTAGAAACAACGAAAGAGATTACGAATATATTCCCCAGTTTGTTCAAAAACAAATTCGGAAAACTAAAGGGAGAATATGACGTTAAATTGAAAGAAAATGCTGAGCCTTTTGCTGTAAGTTCAAGTAGGCGCGTTCCTATTCGCCTGCGTGAGAAACTAAGAAATGAAATTGACAGGATGCTGGAAGATGATATTATAGCTCCAGTCACAGAGGCAACAGAATGGTGTGCTCCGATTGTTTTGGTGGCTAAAAAAGAAGCAGGTGAAATTAGATTATGTACAGATTTTACTCAACAAAACAAATTTTTAATTAGAGAAAGATTAATTCTACCATCTGTTGATGAGACTTTAGCTAAAATAGGTAATGCTAAAGTTTTTTCAAAATTAGATGCAAAATGTGGGTTTTGGCATATTCCCTTATCAAAAAAATCTTGCAAATTAACGACTTTATAACTCCGTTTGGGAGATACTATTATAAACGTTTGCCCTTTGGCGTGTCTTCAGGACCGGAACATTTTCATAAGCGAATAGGCCAAATAATTGATCGTCTTGATGGAGTAGTACATCATATAGATGATATTTTGATATTTGGAAAAAATCAAGAGGACACAATAAAAATTTATTCAAAGTTTGTAGGAAACTAGAAGAAGCTGGTATTGTACTGAATAAAAAAAAATGTGAGTTTAATGTTTGCAAAGTAAAGTTTCTAGGCTACGTGATAAGTGGCAACGGATTGGAGATAGATGAAGCTAAATTTAAAGCCATACGTGATTTACCATCTCCTACAAATTTAAAAGAATTAAGAAGATTTTTGGGTATGTATAATTATTTAATAAAATTTGTACCTAAATTAGCTGATGTAAATAAGCCGATAAGAGAATTGCTAAGAAAAATACTGAATTTATTTGGAATGATATGCACAATAAAACATTAGAACGTTTAAAACAGCTCTTGATGCAGGCGCCAGTACTCGCAAATTATGATGTGAATAAAGATACACGGTTATCAGCTGATGCCTCAAGTTATGATATTGGGGCTACTTTAGAGCAAAAACAGAATAATGGAATTTGGCGACCTACTATGTATATCTCGAGGGCCCTAACTGACACAGAAATGTTTTATGCACAAATAGAAAAAGAGGCGTTGGCAATAACATGGGCTTGTGAACGATTGTACTGTTTTTTAATTGGTAAGAAGTTTGCCATTAACACTGATCATCTGCCATTAATTAGAATATTCACAGATAAACCAATAAATGAGTTAACAGGTCGATTGCAGAGATTCAGAATGCGAATGATACAATTCACCTATGACATTAAACATGTTCCAGGGAAAAGTTTTTATGTAGCAGACGCTTTATCCCGTGCACCAGTAAAATCTGTTGAAACTAGCAAAGAAAAACTGAAAAGAAATCTAGTTGAAAATCAGATAAATTGTGTTGTACAAAATTTACCAATTTCAGATTTTAGAGTTAGAAGAATAAAGGAAACACAAGATTTGGATGAAACTTGTGGTAATATTAGACAATGTATTACAGACGGTTGGGAAAACAGTCCTGACAAACTGCAAGGATTTAAAATTTATAAAGATGAATTGTATTATTCAAAAGAAGGCATAATTTTAAAAGGGAATAGGTTATTCATTCCTAAAACGATGAGGAAAGAAATTTTAAGCAAATTACATGATGGACACAATGGGATTGCGAAGTCGAGGCGTTTGGCTAAAATGACTGTTTGGTGGCCAAATATTAATACAGACATTGAAAATATGATCAAGGATTGTAAAATATGTTTAAAATTACGAAAAAATCCAACTGATCCTTTAATGTCAACTAAATTGCCCTCTTTACCATGGCAAGAATTAGCAACTGATATTTTTACTTACAATGGAAGTAATTACATTGTTATTCAAGATTATTTTTCAAAATTTATTGAATGCAAGAAATTAAGAAATTTAATGAGTGAAGAAATTACTAAAATATTCAAAGAAATATTTTCACGGCATGGAATTCCAGAACTGTTAAGATGTGATAATGGAACACAACTAGTATCAGAAAAAGTAAAAAGATTTGCAGAGAAAAATGCTTTCAAAATTATAACTAGCAGCCCACATTTTCCTAGATCTAATGGTCAAGCTGAAAAGGCAGTACAGATTTCTAAGAATATAATTAAGAGTGGGGAAGGTAATTTAGGATTTTTGTTCTATAATGCAGCACCTTTAGAGTCAGGTTACTCTCCAGCTGAATTGCTTATGGGGCGAAAACTTCGAACGACGATTCCAATTTTACGAAAAAATCTTGTACCCAAACTTCCAAATTATAAAAAATTCAAGGAAAATGAAGAAAAATTTAAATTAAGACAAGCTAAAAATTTCAATAATAGACACAGAATTCAAGAAAGACAAGAATTGGAACCAGGTAGAATAGTACGGGGCGAAGATAGAGATTCAGAATACAAAATAACAGAAAAAGCAGAAACTGGCGAAAAGCAAAAAATTGAAGACAACACAGAAGATAATAATGATGATAAACAAGTAAAGCCAGTAAACAAAGAGGAAAATAATGAGAAAAATGAAGTTGAGAAAACAGAAGAAGAAGCTAAGCAGCCTGTCAAAAGAAGCGAACGAATTGATGAGAAAACAAAAGAAGCTAAGCAGCCTTTAAGAAGAAGCGAACGAATTAAGAAGAAAGAAAATCATCATTGCACAAAGAGCTAGATTTTAGCAAAATATTTTATTTAAATTGTTTTTTATTTTGTTGCAGAAGGGGAGATGTAATGAGTCATGAAAAACATTTGGAGGAGGTTGTCAGAGGTTGTCAAGGAAATAATATTAAATAGTTTTTGTTGTTAATATTGATGTAAAATAATAATAATATATTTTAATAAACATTACACATATTATTTGAACATTTCTACACAAAACTATATAAATAAAAAAGTTATTTGAAACCCATGAATAGATTTAAAAAATTAAAGAACAATGTTGCTGATGTCTATTATTAAGTTATTAAAAATATCCTATTAGATAGATAAAAATTCAGTGCAAATTTTGATGTATAGATTGATACTAATTTTATTTCAGATCGTTTGTTTTGTATAAGAAATTGGTAACCTCTGGGGGTTATACGCAGTCTTAATGAGATTTTGATAAATCTCAACATACACGTTACTTATGGACAATAGCGCACTGTCATAATTTTCTGCTATAAGTTCTGTATGTAGTTATTTACTTGTGTGTATCATTAATTTTATAATAATAAATTACAGATGTATAGTAGTATTTTATTGATTGTTTGTATCTCGTATCTTTTGCTTTTGAAAATATCAAGATTGGTATTTTTTCTTTTTGAACCGATAACTATTATTTTAATAAATTGCCCTACTTCACTGTACAGCCGGAAACAGTTATCCGCCATTTTGAAATACCATCCTGGTCTGTCCAATTAATATGTAAGCCTCCTTCCTTTAGTATTTTCCTTCAATGGGTCATCTGTATATAATGAGCAGTAGACAATGTTTAGGAAAGTCGTTTATGTATATGCTGAAGGGGATCGGTCCAAGGATTAATCCTTGTGGGACACCAGCTTCTATTTTCTTAGTGGTGGATTTACATTATTCCCTCTTTTATTATCTAGGTGTTACTATATAACATTATGAGAAACGACCAAGATTTTAATAATCATTTTGTTTCTCTAATCGAGAAGCAAAGATATTGATATGATTATACTTGTGCGGCATACAGTAAAAAAAATGAACCAAGATCAATCTTGGGAAAGTGGTTGCTAAAGAAGTTTCAGAATTAAATAAGTTTTATATTTATTTAAATATGCCAGTTATTTTAACAGAATATTTTTTTTTAATTGTGCAAAGTAATTATTCAGTAAGTTGAACCATTACAGGTGATTTTAAAGTTTTGTTATTATTAGAGACCGGTAAAAATATGCAACGGTGCTTTTTTATTAATACTAATAACAATTTTTCATATGCAACGGTATAATTTTAAACTTTATTTTAACAAAAAACCAACAAAAAACTAAAGAATAAAACACTTGTACCGCAATGAATTCTTATCTTAATAACAACACCTCATTATTTTGGGATTATATCCGAGATAGGTAATTCCGGTCACTCCTTTCCCATTGGTCAGTTTTTGATAAGATATTAAATTTTTATACGCTACACTATTTGTCAGCAGGACACATTACAAATATATATAATTACATTTTATTTCTACAGATAACACATGTGCCGCTTTTTATCGAAAAACACCTAACTAAAGTACCGTTGCATATTTTTGCCGGACTCTAGTTATTATACAATATATAAACGATCGTAAGTACCGCTACTTAAATACTAATTAAATTAGGTTGTTATTGTTATGATATAATATTTTTAAATTATTATTTTTTTTACTATACATCTAACATTTTAAATCAGACGTCCACCTCGTTCGAGGATATAATTGTTACCAAACGTTATCAGCAATGATCGCTGTATTCAGGTCATGTTACTTTTAAATCATACCTTCATTAAATCTTTTTCAGATCATTGTTAAGTCACTAATGTTACTTTTGAACGCTCGGACTTAATATCCGGAAAGGTATAATTCAACTAGAATTAAGTGAAATAATTTATTCAAATTTGGCTACCGAGTACCCCAAATGCTTAGGAGAGGAAAAAACTCCCATAATACTAACAGTTTTTAAGTAAAGTTGGGAAAAGAACAGGGTTGGCTTTCAATGTGTTTATTTTTTAAATATTGTAGTTACACTGTGTCTTTTGTAGTTTCTTAACAAAATTTGTATTCTTTAATATAAATATAGATCGCTTTTTATGTCTGAAAATAATAATTTCTCTTAATTAATCAGTTCTCCAGCGTCGTATGCATTTAGTCTCCATTATTGCTTGTCGTTTGTCAATTTTTTTAAAACTGAAGTAATCATTTTATTTTTAAGAAAGCATAAAATACCATGAGTTCAAAAAGAAATTACATAAGGGTTGGCTGTGGAAAAATAAAATAATGTCTATTACAAGTTTTATATAACAAAATTTAAAATAATTGAATTGCTTAATTGAATTTTCAATAGAAACTTATGACAACAGTGATGACAGTTAATTAATTGACAGTTAAAGCACAAATTATTAAACAAGGAAGATAGCGGACTCCCACGTTACGGCTTTGGACAGCGATAGTTGCGACATTCGTGGTTGTAATATGAACTAGGATTAGATAGTATGCAACCCGCAGTGCACACAAATATATTTTTATATTTTAAATTGCTATGAATCGTGCGACCATTAATTTTCTACCAAAATTGAAAAATATAATGTAATTTTGGTAGAAAAATAAAAATTGCCTTAAATCGAAAATTATGATTAATTTATTTACAACTCTCCTAATTAATTTCCTAAAATTAAAATTAATTAATTGTTAAAAGTTAATACTTCAGTAAGCATTAAGTTTTATTATTTTATTTGCAAGCAAGCATATGAAATAAATAAACAAGTATTTATTTTTTACTTTTATATTTACTTTTATTGTACATATTAAATTTAGTCTGTGCCATTTTTTTTATTACACTATTTATAACTTTTGCATTTACTATTTAAAATATTATTAATTTCACTACACCATTTGAAAATAAAAAATGTGGTGCGAATATTTAAAATGTCTTATAAAATTCATCACTGTCACAATCACAATTTACTGTCACCTATCGTTACAACGTCAAAAACAATTGCCGCAAATTGCCGATAATGAAGTGTTCTCAAAATGTTGGTAAAAAAAAACGCTTTTAGCGCTGTTGGTGGATGGAATATAACTTAAAACCGTTTCAAGGCCGTGTATATGAGTTTCATACCCCTGAGTTAAAGCTTACAGTACACATTATTTTTTTTTTCCACAGCCAACCCTTACGTAATTTATTTTTGAACATATGATATATCGTCTATTAAAAAATTAAATAGATGTTTCAAGTATAGTCATTTTATTTTCATACTATTAGGGTAGGAAAATTTTATACATTCGAACTTCCATAACTCGAACATCTATCATAAGTCAAATTTTTCAATATCTCGAATTTATTCGAAAATTTTTGTGGCAACATCGCATTTTACATAAATAATTGTTTCTATACCTTGATTTTCTCTACGTCAAACTAAACTCAAACCTGCTAAATAAACAACAAACTAAATAAAAAAAAAAGATAGACAAAATTACTATAAGATAGATATATGTGAATACAAGTGTCAAAACAAATCAGAACGTAATATATCGGCAAATTTAAACTAAATAAAATTTAGCGATACCAATTCAAATGTCCCTATTTTAAATAAAAACTTTTAAAATTTGTAAATCTTCAAAATGATCTTGAACACAAACGAAATAGGACTTTTATAAGTATGTTTTAGTAAAATAAAAGAGTGAAGAGCAATATTAGTTATTTTATCGCCAGTAAGTTTTTTATTGAAGTTATGACGCAAAATGACGAAGTGCATTACTTGGCGATTTCAGTATACAGTAACACAGCCAGGATTTTGACGTGGGTCGAATCATAATTCTGGCAGGGGGGGGGGGGGGAGCAAACTCGTGCCACAGTCTACGTAAATGATACTCAATAACAATGCGAATACAATTCTTCTTCTTCATTTTGTACTGTCAGTCAGGTTGGCTTTTGGCCTCAGTCACAAGTCCTTCATCTTGATCTGTTAATTGACAGGTCTTTCCATGTCTCCTGTATTCCAACACTTGTTAGAACTTCGGTTAGGTAATCTCTCCATCTCTTTCGAGGTCTTTCCACTGGTTGATGGTTATCCAATCGTCCCACATCTTCATCACGTGTACTATCTATTGTAATAATCTACCTCTCAGTACTGGTGCGACACACGGCCTTGAGTACAGTTTTCGGATATCTTTGTTCTTAAGGATTCTGTATTCGCCATTAATTTACATGGGACCAAAGAGTCGGCGTAATATTTTATTGGCGAATAAAATTGGATTATTAATTTTCAAAATAACAAAAATATCTATATGTCAGTCGTTTAATCAACGTAGTTGGTCATTTTGCGTATAACTTCAATGACAAAATAACTAAATCGATTTTTTTTTTGCATGTGAATTATAGACTGGAATTGCTCTTCACTCTTTTATTTTACTTTTGAAGTTATATTTAGTTTGTGTTCGATAGTCATTTTGAAGATTTACAAATTTTAAAAGTGTTTATTTATTATTATTATTATTATTATTATTATTAATTAATATACTGAACAAAGCCAGAGGCTTGTGTGTTCATACATAATTGATACAAAACAAAAATATATACAACATACAGAAATAAATATATACATACATAAATATATGATACATCTCAACATAAATAAAGTAAATAAAGATTAAGTAAAAAAACAAAAAAAGACAGAAATAAATGAAAACAAAAAGTTAGCTTATATGGAACAAATTAATGTATTCATCCAGCCGGTTCTTGAAAGCGTTGAGACTTGGAGCTTGGACAACTTCTGCGGGCAGACAATTCCCAGATACAAACACTCGGTTGGTCAAAAAATTAGCACGCACATTCTTTTTGTATTTTTCGTGGTTAAGTTTGTACCTGTGGCCACGAAGTCGTGAGTCAGTATTCAAATTAGTTAATGGGGTCATATCGCAGTTGAAGCAGTTGGTAACCAAGCAGTACATAGTTATCAAGTCTCCACGGGTGCGACGAGCTTCAAGAGACGGTAGTCCTAGTTTGTGTAGTCTTTCTTCATATGATAAAGAACGAAGTGTGGATCGAATCTTGGTGAAACGTCTCTGCACACTCTCCAGCAGTCTTATATCTTTGAGGAGTTTGGGTGACCATATTGATGCACTAAATTCGAGTAGCGGTCGCACGTACGTAGTAAAAAGTTTCACTAAAAGTGTTGGAGTTGAGTAGAAACTCTTCTTAATGAGGTAAATTATCCGATTCGCCCTCTTTACTACCTCAACTACGTGTTTAGACCAACTAAGATCGCTACATATGGTGACTCCCAGATCAATATGTTCGCACGCCTTGCTCAATCTTTGCCCATCAATAAAGTAGTCGAGACACGGATTATTGTACCCCATATGCAGAACCGTAGATTTACCTTCGTTGATGGGAATCATCCAATTAGCTGACCAGGTGGAAATACTCTTCAGATCATCCTGCAGAGTGTTACCGTCCGTTATAGGTGAGTTAAAAAGTTTTGAGTCATCAGCAAAAAAAGAACGATTCGATTTAATAATATCATCAAGATCAGCCATATAAACTAGGAAAAGTAGGGGCCCCAATACTGATCCTTGGGGGACGCCACTTTGTACAGCATGAGGGGTAGACAGACATTTATTAATCTTGACTCTGAATGTGAGATTGGACAGAAAACATTTAATCCATGCAAGAAGTTTGCCTCGAATGCCATAGTGTTCAAGTTTGTACAACAGGTGGCGAATGGGCATATAGCGACATTTGTATTGGTATCGCTAAATAAAACGATGTTTACATTTAACATTTTATAATACACTCTGATGTGTTTAGATACTTGTGTTCACCTATCTAACTTATAGTAATTTCTAAAAACCTTTTTTATTTAGTTTGTTGTTTATTTAGCAGTTATGTGTTTAGTTAGATATTTTATCGACTTCCATTCGATATTGTGTGTAGTGCATAGCTTTTTAGGTTAAATTCAACGTATTTCTATTTTCTTTTCTCTGATCATAGACTATTAGAATAGTTTATTTGTTTCTATTCTGTTTTTATTCTTATACTTTCATTTTATTACGATACAAGTGACAGCGTACGAATATTAGATTCGTTAAATGGATTCTATGTAGACGTACTAAACGTGACGTCACAAAAACATGTGACGTTTCCAGTGACGCAACTGCACTGATTCGCTGACTGCCCTATACGAATATATTGAAATTGATATTGCACAATTATTGTTAAAACATGGGAGTTTCATGTTATTAAATTCAGAGGATTCAAGAATCAAGACGAATGGGAGCGGCTACGCCCCCTAGCCGCCTTTCCTGGCTAAGACATTGAGGACAAGTAATCTGAAATTTTATTGAAAAAAGTTAAACCTTAATATGTTAATGAGAAAACCTTTTTAGAAAATATGAGAAAGAAAACTTAAATAATAGTGAATGAAACTTTCAAAATTCAGATCAAAACAAAAAAACATCCATAGATATCAAGAATTTTCATTCGTAACTTCCGAACTTACATAAAATAACAGAAACCAAACTCACCACAACAGCTATAAAATATAGCAAACAACAAAGCGATCGGAAACTACAAGTTCGGGGTTTTATTAAAAGGCATTTCTCAAAACGTCTGTAAAGCTCGACACTTGCTCCGCCCTTAAGCACTTGGCGAATTCTTGATATACGAGGAAACGGTGTCGGAATTCCGATGATAGTAACACAGATGGGATCACCTGATCCAAGTGCAAACTTGAACCTTCAGAACGGACAACTGAAAACAAGAGCTTAACTGAAGATCAATGAAAGAGCTCGGATTTCCCTAACACACAATAAGGTAGTCTGCGTTAAGTGAAGCTAGTTTAAACGCCAAAGTAAAGATCGCCGACATGTAAACATCTTCACTTTCAACACAGTTCTCTAATTAAGTTTATCTTCTTACTTATTAACTAAATTACAGTGCACTCTTGCACATGCAGTCTCTTATTCTTGCACCTGTAATCTTTAAAGTAGATTAAAAATATTCATAAGTTGACAATAAATTATGCTTTGGTTGTCGAACCTGTAGCAAAGATCGCTACAGTCTGTTTCTTTGGTTTAAGCGGAACTAGATTTTAAAATCCAGAAAATTCTAACGTTTCAATGAGAATATTGACCATTTTATTTAACAAACGCCTCATTAAATCGTTAAGAAGTGAGCTCGTGACAACTAAAAAATAAAAATTTTGTTTGATTCCGCTTAAAGTATGGTGTACACTACAAATAAGTTTTGGAATAAAACTTTGGAATATATTACAATATTAGTATCAACATTACTTCTTCTTCTTAATAATTAACAAATATTAAACTTATAAAAATGACGTAACAACACAGGTATCTATGTATGTAAAGTTGAAGGCTCTAACTGAAGGTACATTAAAAATTTTCTTAGTAGTTTAGCTTTGGTAGATTTAATATACTTAGTATAAAGTATTTTGACCATTTTTAGAATTTTTGTATGCCTATCTGTCTGTCTGTGTGTATGTATGTGTTTGTCCAAGTAAAACCAGTGGCGAAGAAAAACCTCCGCTAGACCTGCCTTCCCATAAAAAAAATTATAATAATAAAAAATTAAATTAAAAAAAAATATTTAGGTAAATCTTTAAAAATAAATTAAATTATGTCTTATACAATTTTTTTTTTCAAAGCTTGGTTTACTAGTTTTTACTAGTTTAAATTTTCAAACTTCCGTTTCCGAATTCGGATTTTCATAAAAAACAATAGGGTTCTTCCCAATTAATAGGAAAATTCTTTTAGCACCAGAACGAACTCTTTAAATTGAACCGTTTTTGAGTTACCGTGTATACACACACACAGACACACACACAGACATATACACACACAGACACACACACAGACATATACACACACAGACACACACGCATACGGACGGCACTTCGAAAATAGGTTTTTTGGATTCCCTGGACCATGAAACGTGGTCATCAGTCAAAATCTAGACATCGAAAATTTTCGCGATTACAATACTTGCCCCTTATATATTAAGATCGAGCAATAAAAAGACTACTCAAAAGCTACTAGCAGGGTCGTGATGAAATTTTGTATATATGGTTATACTATTGCCCTTTTCATGATAGAATACTTTTTATGGGCGTACCTCGTTTAACAAGGCCTGATAAGAGGGGTGTAACCGGGAAAATTCCCCAGGCCCCGGGGTTATTGGGGCCCCAGGGTCCTGGGCAGAGCCGTAGGAACGGCCTGGCGTCAAGACAAGTGGCAGGGGCGTGTGGCCGTCACTTCCTTGTATTTTGGAGGACCTTTTTTTTAGTTCATCAGTTGTATTTTCACCTGTATTATAATAAAAATTCCCGCTTCATTTGTATATGGTCCAGAATCCGAACTGAAAGAATTAGTTTACACCCTCTTGACGACACCGGGTATAGAAGTATAGATCATTACCCGGGGTCTGCAAATAAAATTTCTTCCCGGGGCCCCAGAAGTCCTCTCGGTGGTCCTACGTTTAACAAATACCCGCTTTACGAAATATTTTGTAGATCTGCTTTTATACAACAAATATCCACCTGTGTGTACGTCAGTCTGTTTTATTCTTATGGAGGACCCAACCGTGGTAACTTTTTATGTGCGTACCTCGGTTAATGAATTCCTATTTAACGAAATATTTTTTTGAAACGCTGCATAGCTATGCTTTTTGTGCAATAAAATTGAAATGTGGCCGGAAGACGTTGTACGAGCTGCGCCATTATATGAAGATGGTTGCAGTATTGGAATATCGCTGGTGTTTTGGATGTAGCTAAAAACTCTATTAGACACTCTAAAAAGCGTCATCGAGCATCATCGTCACAGTCACATCGTCACAGCATCGACGAACCAAAAACGCTCGAAATGACTGATTACGTCCTACAATTTCTTACCCTAATTGTTTTACACGATCGTGACTGGCTCCTAATTTTTTTCGCAAGTCATTTCGAAGAAGATCAAAATTTGGCAATTTCATCATGAACTGTCCAAAGACGATTGAGGAAACAAGGGCTTGTATTTAGAACACCTATAACTTGCTAGGCTTTTTTCGCATATTATCGAGTTGGAAAATAGCGTTTCGCTAGTGAGCATTTGAACTGACTGGACGCAAACTATAGCAGTATATTATGCAGAAATATGTACTGGTTGAGTTTAATTCTCTAGATGGGCAAGAACGAGTGTTCTGAAGGCCTAGTAATCTAGGGACTTTATTGAAAAAAAGGTAGCAAAGTCATCTATTGACCAGTGATTTAACAATAAAACAAAGTAATTTCTTGAAAATAAAATAAAGTTATTAATTAATAATAAATTAATCGATTAATTATTAATTAATCTAAACCAAAAATATCATATGATTAATCGATTAACAAAAACAAAATAATCGATTATTTCAATCTTTCGATTAATCGTTGCCATCTCTATACTTCATTTTTTTTAAGAATGGAGTGTGGGCAAGATAGGATCTATTTCGGTCTTGTTTTTAATTGGGTAAAAACGTGGAAATGTTTACATTGTAGAAAAATAGATTTCTGTTTGTTAGATGTCTGTAGTTTCATTCTGTTTGTCTCTATTTATTTTAACCCAAATTTGTAAACATAGGCGTACAAACTAAGTTTATAGTGAATATATTACTACGTATTATTTCTAATAAGTAAAACGGAGATATATGTTTAAATAATGTTAGAATATGTTGCCAGTGAATAAATAGATTTTAAATTAATTTAGAATATATATATATATTAAGAGAAATATTTTAAAATGAAGTCGTCTGAAAATGAGTTAATGCACGTAAGCCTCTGATACCAAACACAACAGTTGTTTTGCTGTCAACTGTCATATTCTTTGCTGTCAACGAGCGCCATATTAATAATTTGTGTTGTGTTATAGTGTCGATTAAATATAAACTTGAAGTGAAGAATAATCCATTGATAATTCGGACTGATTTCCAATATTATTTTATATATTTTTCTTAGTTATTTTTTATAAGTTTTGTATAAATAATAAATTTTAATTACATTTTCAATTGTTATATTATTTTTTATATGTGACAGGTTTGTATAAATAATATATTTTAATTAAATTTTAAATTATTTAAAAATAAAAAAAAAGAATTATTGAACTTATTTTGAATTAATTTTAATTATTGAACTGTTCATTTATCTATATTTTACAATTTATTTAGAAATTAAGAATATTAGCAATTTTTTGTATTTAAATTATAACTTTTTAAAAACATTAATTTGATTTTACCGCAAAATGTATTTAATTTTAAATTATAAACTTTAATTTGATACAGTGTGAAACCGACCGCACTCGCAGCGCTATCTACTTCGTTCTTTAAAAAAATAGAGTGTAGATACAATGCGTTGCTAAGCAATTTTGTTACTCACAATTATTAATATGAATAGTAATATTGAAAACATTTATATAAATCAGCGGCAGCGTTTGCTTTTGTTTGCAGGTTTGAGCATCCTTATTATTATTATTATTATTATTATTATTATTATTAATCTGTAGGGTTTATATATAGATTCTAATTTTTATCAGTTATAATCAAATATTTCACAGACAAGTGTTGTCAGGTTTTATTTGAATTATTGATGACAATCGTATAAAATCAACAATTTTAATATTTAAAAGACCTTTAAACGTTATTTTTAGTATATTTAAAACAACCGCATTTCAAAGAAACGAACGCATAGGAAAAGATGAAGGAGCTCGATTATTCTAAACACGAAGTAAAGTGGTCCTCGCTAAGTGAAGCCATTTTAAACACCAATCTGCTGGGGTCTTGTAAATGTAAACAACTTCAGCCTACCAGAATATTTGCATATACTTTTATTCTGTTGCATATTTAACAAAGCATGTTGATGAACACGTTTCCAGATTTCATTCTGGCATAACTAATGCCTCTTCAGATTACTTAGAATTTACAATCAATAAAAATATTTTATTCCGTTCGTTATGTATAAATAAATATAGATTTAAATTGTTATGCTAAAATTTGCATAAATATGAGTTACACACCTATAGAATTGTATTGAATAATGAAATTCATGTGAATCGATATTAATTTCAATAACACCCTCAGTATTCAGGTTAAGAAATGTGGAAGAAATGGATCAGTTTTGCTGCCTTGGTAACACAGTCACCAAAGACTTTGGAATTTCGAATAATATGTAAGCTTGTGTCAGTCTATTTCGCTGTTTATTTTTGACGTAAAATACGTCAATCATTTGGTTCCAATATTGGGCCCTCGGTAAAAGTCCTTGTAAAGTCCCAAAAAACTGTACACCAGACTTCCTCCAATAATTTCAAAGCTAGAAACAATATAAAAACTGAGTTGAAGAGTTGAGTTGAGGTTCAAAGAGTCTGCCAAAATAGCGTTCAAGGTTAGATGAAGCAATAGAGAGCCGAGAGCGCATCCGCCGTTTTGTGATAAAATCGGCACTCGCGTTAAAATTTGTATAACTCAGGACTGCGACCTGACAGCACGTACCGCAATCTCATTTGTTTCCTTAACGCGAGATCTATCGAGATATGTAATAATATTTGTGAGGAAACTTGATTATACAGCTGAAAAAAATAATCTCTCTAAACCTAAAATCTGCAAATTCACTTTTCTAACCCGCATTCAACACTCAACGGCCACTCGACGTATTTTACCCCCAAAAGACCTGCGGCAGTGACTTCGACATAACCCCTTCCCCCTTTTAAGGTAAAGTAACATAAAAAAAAACTTGCCTTCACAGATATGTAGAACATAGGGAGAGGGCCACCCCTACACACGGGCAGAGGTCCACAGATTTGAGCCCCCCCCCTGAATATTCTACATAACACGTATTTAAGGAACGTATTTTTTGTATATTTCAACGATTATATAAGTGAGCCCAACCAAAAAAATATTCTAGCTTATGAGCCCCCCCTAAAAAATTTGGGTGCGCGCCTTTTAGAACATAATGGATGTAATTTCTAAAGAGATTTGTCTACTAATATTGGAAAGATATTTCTTACAAAATGCTTGTTTGTTTAAAAATAACTTTTTTAGACGACCATATCAAAACCAGTTCTTTATTAGCATCTGATACCAGCCAAAAAGTAAATCTTTTTCGGCCTAGGCCAATTCACTAATCCGCTGGATGCTAGAGGTTACACTGAAACAACCGACAGTCAAACTTTTATAATTGTAATAATTGTTCAGCAATCATAAATTATCCAATATAAATAAATCAATTTAATTTTTCTAATAAAAATTACTTATGGTCGCCCAAAAAATTAATGTGCACCCTGGCCAAGAAGAACTTTTTCGTCCTTATCTGTTTGAAGTCTCGGCCTTCAAATTCAGAAAAAGATCTACTTTTTGGCCATGGTACACAAATAACTATTAAAGGACCATCACACGAGAGCTCTGTCATCTTGTACTGCGATTATCACATCATTGCTTTAATCAATTTTTTATGCAGAACATTCGATTGCAGACCGTCGTCGGATTAATGTTAAACAAACTATGTAGTCTTCTTCTTCAAATACCATCTCCGTTTCGAAGGCTGGCCCCACTGGCATAGCAATCTTAACCTTGGATGCTATCCTCCTGAAACGATCTATACTTGATATTCCAAACCACTCTCTCAAGTTCCACAACCAGATATTCGTCGCCTTCCTACTGATCTCTTACCATTTATTTTTTCTTTCCATTATTAACTGTAATAAATGATATTTATTATCACGTATTACAAGGCCTAGATATTGCAACGTCCTCTTTTTAATTAAGTTGTAGTTTTGTTCTCATCTTGGTGAGTACTTCTTCGTTCTCTTTTCTGCTGGTGCAATATTTATCTGTAAATACACATTTCGAATGCATCTATTCTCCTTTTTAACTCTTTAATAAAGTCCAGGCCTAATAAAGTCTATACAGTGGCGGCTCCTGAGTACGCGCTGTGGAGCTGCAGCTCTTACTTGAAAATAATATTTAAACAACAATCTTTTTTTGAACTCAAAATGCATTTAACATAGTAATTGTCGTGTGAAAATGTTTTTTTTTAAATATATTTTGAACATTGAATGCTATCGTTTCATAAATATTTACAAGTTTCCTTTGAAAAAGTCTACGTCACGCTGCTTATGTAGGCTTGTAAAGGGGTAGCGGTGAGTAGGCAGTAGTGATAAACTGGTGGGGATCGGAGATAGAATGCTGTTAGCGTCACAATAAGAGCGATCACAGGACTATGAAATTATTGAATGTATTTATGTAAGTCGTAACTGAAATCGCTATACCTATATTATCTCTAAAAATTTATTGTTTAGGTAGCTATTAATATTTAGTATTTTCTAACTTTTACTTTTAAATTTATATAAGTATCATAGCTTAACAAATACGTTTCGTATTTTAGATTATAAACCAATAGGTTTAAAAAATGAATACTGTCAAATCATTATTGGAAATTCCATTTAACAGACGAACGTTAGAAGAAACCAGTGGCGAAGGGAGACCTCCGCTAGACTTGCCCTCCCATAAAAAAAAATAATAATAAAAAAAAATACTTATTTTTTTTTTTTTTGATTTAAAAGAGGATTTAGGTAAATCTTCAAAAATACATCAAATTATGTCCTATACAAATTTTTGTCCAAGGCTTGGTTTACTAGTTACGAATTTTACTAAATTTTAAAGTTTAATAACTTCCGTTTCCGGTTTCGGGTTTTAATAAAAAACAATAGGGTTCTTCCCAATTATTCGAACGAATAACGAACGAACTCTTTAAGTTAAACCGTTTTTGAGTTATCGTGTATACACACAGACACAAAGTAACATACACAGACACACACACACACACACACACACAGACACACACACATACGGAAGACTTCGAAAATAGGTTTTTTGGATTCCCTGGACCATGAAACGTGGTCAGTCAAATCAGTCAAAATCTCGACATCGAAAATTTTCGCGGTTACAATACTTGCCCCTTATATATTAAGGTCGGGCAAGTAAAAATTGATATTAAAAAATTGGGGCGACCCACACCAAATTTAAATATTTCGGAAAGTGCAAAAAGCAAATAATAATTATAAGAGGCAATTCAACAGATTCATTCAGGGTCTTATATGACAAAACGTCGTGGTTAAACAACTAAACCTATCCTTGTATTATAATTTGCAGCTCTGGGTCCCAAAAAGTCACGATCCGCCACTGCCTCTATACCATGCAACACTACTGGAAAGATGTAGCATTGCACAAACTGAAGGTTTAATACGATTGGTCGTGAGATCTTAGTAGTTGAGGCGGTAACATTCAAAACCTGATTTGCCGTAACCTGGGTAATACAGTTTTGATGTAATTACAAAAATCGTCATAATTCTACTTGCAGCAAGTTGGGAACCTAACTTTTCGACTTATTTATTTTTAAGGTCTCAATGTCATTAAAATTTTAATGGAAAAATTACGAAAAATTGATTATTTAAATTTGGACCAGTCACGTTTTGCATGAAAGTTCATGTCCACTAAGTAGTGGATAAATAATAGTATAAATGGACAAAACAAGGATAAAATTTGAATGAATTTTTATTAGTAAAAATAGGTTTACATTATTTTATATATTCTTATTTTGAATTATTATTATTTATTTATCAGTTATTAACTATGCAAATCATAAATTTAATTTCCCAAATAATCACATAAAACCTCTTATTGAGGTACTCCTGTAGATGGAAGATCGTAGAGTAATTCTTTGTATCTAGTGTTTCTGATTTCTCGACATTAGACTCATTTTCTCGAGAAATCTCGAGAAAAATAATTACATAATTATTAGAATACTAGTGGACCTGTTGCCAACTGTGTTGGCAAACAAATCATTACCTTAATGTGGAACTTGCTCGATACCTCATACTTCTTTCTCTAGCCATACGCCTAACTTCATCTAATTCAAATTGAATCAAATCTTCGCACGTTATGAAAAACTGGACAAATAATGAGTATTATTCTGAATTATTTATTCATTAACTTTTTAAGATGGGAAAACGATTCATTTTCACTCGTGCATTACCTTTATAATAATAAAACTGAAAATGATTTGAGACGTTAAATTTAAAATATATTTATTAAAATAAATTTTCCAATTACTTATATAATATAAAAATACGCACACGGAAAAAAGCGCAAATGAAAAAATACACACACGGAAAAAAGCGTACTTACACTATATCTCAAATCAGTTTGAAATATATCGTGAGAAACTATTACAAAGTAAAATTTAATTGCTTGCCCGTTTACTTTTATAGTGTAGTACTGACTTTTAAATGTAAATTTGTCATTTCAAAATATTCCTTACGCTGTAAAACCTACTTCAGATATGTTGGTTATGATCATTATAACTAAGATATCATTTATCTTTATGACATATGTCAAATTAAATGAAATTTTAAGAAAGTGAAATTTTTTACCATGTTTTAATACCAACATGACATACAATTTCAAAGGTGCAAACTATTGAATGTATCAATTTGTAATTTTTACCAAAATATTTTAAATATTTCGAACCAATTTTAAATTTACACAAATAAGTTGTCACCTAGCGCGTTTAATGACGTTTGGATACTTCGGTAAATTTCGGTAAGTTACGTTACATGTCGGAATCTTGCTGCTACTATTTTTAGTGAAATATATTAATTTATTATAAAAAAGAAACAAGAACGCCAAAAACTAATAGACAGATAAAATAATCACTATTTAAATAATTAGAAATCGTAGAAATAAAAAAATAATAAAGCATTGAAAAAATAAAAATTCGGTAAACTTCGGTAAGTTACGTTACATGTCGGAATCTTGCTGCTACTATTTTTAGTGAAATATATTAATTTATTATAAAAAAGAAACAAGAACGCCAAAAACTAATAGACAGATAAAATAATCCCTATTTAAATAATTAGAAATCGTAGAAATAAAAAAATAATAAAGAAAAAAAATTCACATTTTTCTTACTTACTTTCATCAAACCAAATATTTTTTAAAATAATTATTTTTCTGCTAATAATAATTTTAATCAAAAATATCGAATATCACGGAAGGATAACGTTTTTCTGTGTTTTGTTTCGTAATAAAACCGATCCGTGTATTTCACAACTAAATTAATAATTGTGAAGTAATTTTTTAATGAAAAACACAACTGTCATTTTTAATAATTTATTGTCAACACTGAAAACTAAAATTCACAGCACACTACTGTCCAATACATAAATTAATACTACTATATAATAAGAACCTCGCTTCAATTGTTTCCACGCACCCAGACAGCCAGGGACACAGATTGGGGTATTATATTATAGATACATCTTTTTTTTAATGTTGAAAATATTGTAGAGGATAAAAACATGTTAAAATTATAATCACCTTTAAAGTACTAAAGTAAAGGCGTCGAGCAAATTTTACATTTCTCGAGAAATGAAAAATGAGAATTAAAACGTTTTCTCGAGAAATTCTCGAGAAGAAACACTATTTGTATCATATTACAAATATTACACAGTTCATCAAAAATTTAAAAATATGAAAAAACGCACTTTTTATTATTATTTTTTTTTCTTATTCGCGCGTTTCGAATGTTACAGAACACGTTATGGATTAATTTACGATTTTATTTTCCACATTTACTAAAGAGGATGACAATGATATCAACATCTCAATTTTCAATTTTGTGTAACAAATCACGTTTTGAATGGTATCTTCAGTTTCTTCAACTTCTATTTTTTTTTTTTTTAACTTTAATCTATATATTACGTATTACTTAATTTAAAATCTTATTTTTGAACTCAATAAATCTAATTTTTAATTATTTATTTCAGTGCGTGGACCACAATTTCGAAATTGCTGGATTTATTTTATTTTTTTTTTTAATTAACTTTTGGTCTTGGCTATGATGGCCATTAACCAGGATATCTTTATTTTTATTATGGATACATTAGTAATATGTACAACAAATACAAACATCCATGCCATCACCGGGATTCGAACCCGAGCCACCATGGTTAGCAGTCAAATGAGCTGGCCACTACGCCATAGTGACCGGCAAATTTATTCTTTATTTAATTCTTATTGTTGCTATAGATAGATACAACGTTTATAGTAAATTTATCGCATTATAGTCAATTATATCTCTGTATATTATGTAGTTGTGGTGAAACCAAAAATTTTAGTTGACCCTTATTTCAAAATTTAACTTAAAATAATTTATCATCTATTTTGAAATCAATATTTCATTTGAAATACTCTAAAATGTATTCATTAAAAATCAGTTCACGTAATTTTTTCGGGCACTTAGTCGACCACGTAATAGTGTGAACATAAAAAGGTAATTCTCTGAATCCCAGAAGAAAAAAAAAATGTGAGTTGCTAAGATTGAGTTGAGTTCGAACACTTTTTACATTGACCTCTGTCCGTCTCGGGTCAGTTAGTCGATATAGACGTACATATTTCAACAGCTAACATACATAAAATCGAAAACGATCATCACTCCTAGTATTTTATATGTCAAACTTTTATCACATCCATACCTTTTTGCTAAATTTCAATATGACACCGAATTTTGCTTTTTTATTTTACTTTATTGACAGGCATGTCAATTTTTATTTCAGAAAAGAGGTACAAAATTGGAAAACATGAAAAAATAAACTGTACAACAACAATGTACATTGTACCATTTGTAAATAAACAAATGTCCAAAACATAACAATTTCACCTTGTATTTCGCTTTACTTCGCCAACAATCGGTTAGTAATAAGTCAGACTAAGCTCGAACTCAAATAATGAATATTAACTCTAGTAAAATCATATACTGTTGCTTCGGAGGGAGTAAAGAAGATATGGTGCTCAAAGATACGTAACAGTAAAAAAAGATTAAGGGGGATTACAAGCTTATCCTCGCTCCAAGATAAAGTCGCTCATTTCTGAAGTCGACTGCATGTAACTGAATGACTGACTAAGTATATATATATATATATATATATATATATATATATATATATATATATATATATATATATATTGTATGAAGTAGCAGAAGAATAAATGAAGATTTGTCATATTATTGTCGAAAGATTTTTAACTTTTTTTAAAACAGTTTGACATATTTTAACCAAATGATAATAGAGTAAAACCAGGGCCGAACAGAGGCCATATATCATCTCAAAATTTTCATTCTAAGGGAGTGTTTCTGGATTAAAACTGTTAACTTAAAAACTTAAAATAACATTTTAACATATTTTTTTAATTGCACCCCGAAAGAAGTAAATTGCTATTTTTTATTCTATAAAACGTTCCTTGGACATAGTCATGAAATTCGGAAAGCATATTCTCTCCATGTGTAAGCACCCCCAAACAAGAGATTTTTTTAAATTCGACCCCAAGGGGGTGAAATATGATTTCAAGGATTCCTCAATATATCTCGGTACCAATAAGATATCGACTTAGTTTTTGCTTATAAAGGTTACAAATATTTATGAACGAAATTCAGGATTTTGCCCTAAACAACCCTTAAATCTACATTCGGGGTCAATTGTAGAACGCTTCTCATTTCCTATGTTTATTGAGATAACAACCGTTTTGGCATATGAGTGTCTTTTTAAAATCTTCAGAAATTTATTGAGTTTTTTTTTTTTTTAATAATTTCACCCGTAAAGGGGCAAAATGCTTTTTCACTGATTCCTCAATATCTCTTAGGCCCAATGAGACATATAGACTTAAGTTTTGCTGATAGAGGTTACCCATACACGTGTACAACAATGTAATTTAGAATTTTATATTAATCACATTAAAATACTATGGCGGTGAACAGCACCGTAGCAACGGGGTGGCGTCGGGGCATTTGCCAGGAGCGCGAGGTTTTATAAGATCGCGGGGTTTGATAAGGGCGCGGGGTCTCATGAGGAGTGCCATTGCGGGTGAAAACCTTTTTTTTTCGCTCTTCCTTCACTTGAATTTGGGTAGTGAGGACCTTTTTTTGCTCTTCACTTGAATGTGGGAGGTGAGGATTTTTGTCTTTGCCGAAAACAGTGCTACGGCTCTGGCGGTGAAACTATAAAAGATTACATATTCAATATATATACGAAGCAGTGGCGGACTTTCGCAGAGACAAAAAAGACATTGTCTTGGACCCGTAATTTTCAAGGGCCTGGATTTGGGAGATGAGAACGTTTTTTTTGCTCTTCACTTGGATTTGAGAGGTGAAGAAGACCTTTTTTTTGCTCTTCACTTTGAACGCCTCTAGGTTGAGGGCCCGTAAATCAAAAATGTCGTGGGCCCGGCGAAGGCTTGATCCGCCACTGATACGAAGGACTTAGGGTTTATTATTGCTACAAAAATGTTCCCGAGGATATATGTCCCAGATTTTTTATTTTCACTTTTCGACGACAATTATAACATTAAATTTGCTGTTGAACATTTGCGTAGCCCCTAAGACTATACGAATAAATTTTCTTCGGTGGCAAGAGCATTTATTAACGGTAAAAAGTGCTCTGACCTATATTGGTACGATTTATAGATCAAGAATAATCACGGAATAATTATAATAAATATCATAACAAATAACTTCATAAGGTACAAGATAAAATGCTTCACGTGACCAGCGCCGCCTTGGGCGATGAGTGATTCTCACATGGGCAACTGTTTGTGGAATTTTCCTAGGTTAGCACAACGGGACACTTATACGTGCTGTTACCAAATGACTGTACTATCAATGTTTATAAAAAAGCCCTTACTTACATTATTTGTGTAAGAAGAACATATCAATACAATAGTTGATTAAAACAAATAAATATATTTGAACCCTCCAAAACCTTCGCACCAAGCCAGTCTTAAACCGATTCTGCCATGGGTCCAGCCTAAGCCAGCTACGACTACTTTTTCGGTAGCGAAGCAGTGGGTATACTGCTAGTTCAATATAAAAAAATATATATACGACTAGTCTGTTAGTTTCTGGTATACATGTTTAGTTTTGAAACTGAGCTACAAAGTAATTTCAGAAATAATATGAGTTATCTGTTTATTAACGACTCAAAATTTAGGGCAAAAAAATCTTCATAAACATATATTGGATATGATGCTAGAATCTTCTTTAGTAAATTTTTGAATTTTGCAAATGGAAACAACCTAAACTCATGCGGTAGAGTATTGTAGAAATTAATTACATAAAAGTTTACACTGTTTCGTGTCCTGTTAAATCTCAGAAATTCCGGACATACATTGTTCCTATTTCCTTAAAAATTGGATTAGTTCTTATGAACAAAGAGTGCAGAGAGAAATATGTAAAGAGCCAGATAAGTAATTATTTTTAATTTAGCGAATATTTCTCGGCAATCTTCTCTATATAAAACACCCATTATAATTCTTACAACTTTTCGCTGTAAGCTGAATACTCTTTTAACTTGGGCTGACTGGCCCCAAACCAGAATTCCGTAGATCATGGCAGATTGGAAGAGTCCGAAGTATGGTAGTAAGGTTACATCTAAATATTACTAAGACTAAGAGAGACTAAGTTATAAAGGTGTCTAAATAAACATGTAATTTTTCGAAGTTTAACACAAAGCTGATTGATATGTTGGCTCCATTGCGGAACAAGAACCACATAGATACTCAAAAATTTGACTTCCGGCGGATTGTTAAAATCATGTTTTTTAGTGGACATTTTTTTTAGTTTTGTTGGTATTTAATGTTAACTTATTGCTTATAAACCATATTTCAGAGTCACTGATAATTGTGTCATTGTCTAATAACAAAGAGTCAAGGGAGGAGTTTTTATTGATCATGGTTGTTTCATCCACATATAGAATGGAGTTTGTGGAACAAGAGAATGGAAAGTCGTTTATGTAAATCAAGAATAGTATAGGCCCAAGTACAGATCCTTGTGGCACACCAACATTGTTTATTTATATTTCAGATTTTGCATCTTCTATCTGAATGTACTGTTGACGATTAGCTACATATGACTTTAGTAAGCCATAGGCTAACCATACCGGGCTAGTTTATTTAATATTATTTCATGAGCGATATAATCAAAGGCTTAACTAAGATCACTAAAGATTGTTATGCAAAATTCGTTGTTCTCAATTGCATCTGAGACGTATATAGTAAAATCTAGAACTGCTTCGGAGATAGATTTTCCACTTCTAAAGCCATATTGATTGCTGGGAAATTTGCTGAGCAAAAATTTTTTCAAACATCTTAGAAAATACTGGTAGAAGAGATATAGGACGATAGCTATTTGCGGTTTATCTGCGAAGGCACATGTATGAAATGATGACCTGGTCCACAATTTCCATGGCAAATCAAACCCCGGCGGCTGTACAGATGGATAGGCGATGAGGTGATGATTTTCCAAGGGTTTCTATAATCCGTCCCTCCACACATCTACAACGGGTGTGTCATCAGGTTTCTTCCAGGGTGGCTTTTAAGACTATAGTCTTAGTGATGGTAGTGTTTTAATATTTTTATGAATTGGTATGTCAGAGTTATCTGCAGGTTCGATGAGGGCTAAAACTGGAAGCCAATTTACAGGTGTGTTCTTAACCAAACCTGTTATTTTGAGTAAAAGGGTGTTAAGTTCAGCATCCATTGTTTTGGAACGCACACTTTACGATCAAACTGAGGTTATTGTGGAGATAACGGAACCCTGTTAGAGGTCATTCTAAAGTACCCGGGATTTTCTGTGCATACTATCCAATGTGACGGTATAACGTCTGTAACTGACCGTCTGATTAAAAGGTGGAAATGTGAATGGATGAAAGTGCCTACATTCAAATTTAACAACATTAGAACATTAACTCCTCTCTATATCAAATCGTCAACTACATACACAGTGCACAATATTTTGGCAATATTACAAACTATTTCCATCCTGAAAAGGTACTTGTAACCTTTTACAATTTGTAGTCCATAGAACAATCAACCGATTTCGTAAAAAAAATAACATTTCTGGTACTTGCACGGTTTTCCATTTCCAACCTTCAATTACTCTGAAAGATTCACGGAACTAATTATCCCTGTAAAGGCAATGATTTTATACCTGCGACCGATTTGTACCAGTATAGATCGCGACTCCACTGGTCCAAATTGGTGTCCTGAACTTTTTGGAGGTTATTACCACGGACAATGGTTTAACGTTATACCTTAGAGCAGGGGTGGCGAACTTTTTGATGCTCACCAGACAACATTAACTATAATGTATACTATAAATGACGCCATGCCTATATTTTATTCATTTGCCGCATCCATTCCCAATGTGGGCTATCATCACCATATTCGCTACTATCCATAATGATTCTGCAGATGTAATTCCGAACCATTTCCTCAGGATATCGTGCTGAGAAATCCTTGGTCTTCTAGATGTCATGTTTGGTCATTTTAGATGAAATATAATTATTGTGACAATTAACTGTAGAAAAAGCATTCTTGTAAAATAATGTATAGTCCAATATTTAGATATTAAAATAAAACTCCTCTAATTTAATTGTGCTACGTAATGATACGTTAATACTAAGGCGCCTACAGATACTATGCCAACATTCATCAATACTGGTTTTGACGCTGGCCATAACTTGTAGCGCTGATGAACACTTATACATGCCTACCCTGCAGACGATGAATCGACGAAGCGTCAGTGCTGGCCAAGTACAAAAATAGCGAACATGTGCCAACGTTTGTAAAATAGCATCTGACAGTCAAAGTGAGGTTATGGTCGCAGCTTCGACCTTGCTTTTGATATTTAAATTAGATTAAAAGTATAAAAAACTACTTTTTACTTTAAGTAGACTTCATAATTATGCAAATATGGTTATAACCTTCTTTTTGAGCACAACACTCTCGAATGATGTGATGACAAAAGTGTGCGCGTCGTGTGTATGGTGCTAACATGCATATATAAGTCTGCACCGATGTTGGTCAAACTCCTTTGACTTGTGATAAGAATACCGCCTCGGAAGCGAACGCCAAGCCCAGCGTACATTGGCTGTGACTTGTGACTTGTTGCCCCTACACACTATCAGACAAGTATAAACATTGGCCGTGTCTTGCCACGCCGTCTGGAGGCGACTTTATAAGGTATTTTGTATTCTGATGTAACTCTGTCTAACTAATGAAAATATAATTTGTTTGGATTGTGTCCTGAATTTGAAGGTCGATATCCTAAAATAGGCTGAACAATAGTTGGTCGTCGTTATTATTTCTCTTTACCAATCCTCCTACGGTCGCATGTGTATCAAAATGGTACAAGCCTACCTTTTTTTAGTGCAATTTTTTAACGTTAGAATTGGGATATGTCACCTTACCTTCCTAATTCCCCATAGCCTCATTCCATTGACAGTAATCACTTCTTGTTGTTAGAGTGTGTGTAGCAGAGAACATATTCATTTTTGAATAATATACAACTGCAGAATTTTGATTATTACTTTTCTCTTAAATTTATATACAGTGGAACTACAATATTCGTCCACGCCAATGTTCGTCTTGTTTGATTTTCGTCCTGTTTTTTTGTTGAAATTTTTGTTTGATAATCATCCCAAAAGTCAATATTCGTCTGTGTCAGCTGATCGTCTGTTGAGTGGCTCAGTCTCGAGCAGTGATTTAAGTGTGCGCATTAACTCTCGTTTAATACTTTATTTCGTTTTTAATATTTACGAGTTTTTACATTTTTTAATAAATACAGTACTGTAGGTATGTCACCATGGGTCGCAAAATGTCAGATGAGGGAAAAGCAGATGATGGACCGGTTCAGTGCTGAAATTAAGGAATGACTGTCCACTTGGCAAAAATGCAGGTTTTCATTGAGAAATGGCACCCAAACATCGCTGTAGTTAATGAGCGTATCAATTCATTTGATGACTATGTATATGGACACTTTCGGAAGATTATAAAAAACAGAGCAAAGCAAACAACATTGGATAACTTCTTTAAAAAACTAGTGCTGGTGAATCGTCTGGAAATGCTATTGAATCATCAAGACTTCAATCACCAGAAGGGAACCCCTTCTAAACAATAGCCTAATCCCTCTAAAATATTATAAACTCTTAACAACAATCATTGTTTTTTTGACCCATAGGGTAAATTTCTCTTTAAATTTTTATTTATGTATGTATTTATCTAATTAGAATGTATTTGCAATGATTTTCGAGGTTTATTATTATTCTTTTTTTAAAGAATAGATAGGCTGAGGACGGATTAAATTATTTTTAGTTAATTATTATGGGAAAAATAAATTTTAATATTCGTCCTACCCTCAGGAACGGATTACTGACGAATATTGGAGTACCACTGTATTATTATGTATTTTACATAAAATACTAAAAGAAAAACAATAAGGAAGTAAACAATAACTAAAAACACATGCGTCAGGTTTCCCAATAATCTGTTTTAGAAACATATCATCATTCTGATACATTGCGACCACTGTCTTGAGATCTTTAGAAAAGCTTGTATAATCTTTATATATAAAAGAGAATATTTGTGGCTATGTCCGGAAATTCTAACCCACTTCCAGATATGCTACCGAGTTGAAATTTTGCATACAGGTAGGGAATGCCTTCATCATAACTAGAAAAATCGAAAATTTCAAAAAAGTGCCGTCAGAAACGAGAAATTAATAATTTTGTTTTTAATTATATTGGACCATTGGAATATCTATTAAACCGTCAGTGAGAACACGGGAATTTCCCTTCAATAGTTGGTTGTACAATTATATTGGGATCGGGAGTGTTCGGTCAAAATCGTAAATGGCTCAAATATGTAGGAGTGGGGACGCATTTAATCTCCGTAGTTCGTGTGGTCAATATCGCTCTGAGTACAGTCGATAGAAAATCTAGCAATAGTAAATATGCCTTTTACAAGTAAGTTAAATGGTCGTGGTATTACTAGCCACAGTCGCGAAATAGTTTCTTATATTTTGACTTTTATGAGGCTGGGGAACCTATTATTCCTTTCAAATCAGTTTTTGCTTGAGTGGCTGAAAAGTGTACAAAAAGATCGTTCGAAAAGAATTATAGACGATTTTGATAAAGGAGTTTTAAAGAAAACTATATTAGACCTGTATACAACAGAAAAAATAGTACCTACTCTGTCTACTATTTTACCAAAATTTTAAGATTTCACGGGATATGACGGAGATCGGGAGACACTCCGATGAGAGAATTAGTATAGGCATCTTTAAAACAGTTTGTGGCCTCCAGAAATATGACATTTCGCCTTTAAAACGCTAAAGAATTATCTCACTTAAATTATTTGTGAACAAGCACATATTTATACAATGGTAGAGTAAAACAAAAAATATATAATTAGACCATACTAAAACTATTCGCACCAAATCTAATTTGAACCCATTCCGACATGGGCCCGGTCTAAACCGGCTACGGCTGTATTTTTTCCGGTAGCGAAGCATCGGGTACACTGCTAGTTACTTATAAATAAAAACACTAATTTTATTTGAGTAAAATTAGATTAAAAATTAGTATTATACAAAAAACTCCAATACTTTCACCGATATCTTGAAATAAGATGTTAAAGTCAAATGTATCATTATGACTTATGACACACTGCGACCGGTTCGTGACATAAACATGTTGCGACCGACGGAGGGTTAAAACTTATAAACCATCTAAATCGACAAGTGTACGTGTTTTTACTTCTTTTTACTTTTTTAGATTCTCTGGTACATAATTCGTGTTTATCTGATCAAAACCTAACATGATAGAACACGCATTTATGTGAATGTATTCATTACTATTAACCATTCCACTTGGATGAAAATATAAATGGAGTAATATTTAACTATTCAACCGTTACGATACTATTTTATTTAACATCAATTGAACATTCATTACAGTGATTGTGATGTTCATTCGAAATTATTATTGTACCAACATATATTGATGTAACCGAACAAATTAACTCATATATTAACAATACAGACGCGTTGAGGTTATATTAAAGAGGTGTTGGAAAACGCTACTGTTTTATTCTTGTGTTAATATAATTTCCCAGAGGACAGCATGCATATAGGCGTGTATGAAAACACAGAGCCGGATAAAGGATGCCAAAACTGTTGAACACCAAAATTCAAGGTTACTCATTTTAAATACAGGTAGAACTCGATATACGCCGCAGTTTCGTTCCTAGGAGAACCAGCGTAAACCGAACTGACGTAAAATGAACCTAACTTGTTGTGAGAGTATAGGGTTAGGTTCCAAATAAATAAACAAAAGACATAAAAGGTATCTATAACGCTATTTTATTTGACTTAGTACTCATTGACTCGTACTGGCGTTACATCTGTAGTTTGCTGAGCAGATGGTTTGATTTTATTTGCATTTTTCATAATGGTACTGACAGTTGAAGACGGTAAATTCATTATCCTGCAGACATTTGGACGTTTTCCCCCACTTTACGTTCGTCTTATAATCTTCTTCTCAATGGAGATAGGAATTCTAGATCTTCTAGGTCTAGGTTCTCTTGAGTTAACATTTCCTTTCTTCTCTTTTCAGACATGGTATTTATTTTACTGTCCACTCCAATTGTTGCTGTACTTTTCCAATCAGATCGGCGAATCCCAAATAAAAGTGAATCGGTGTATATCGAACCGGCGTATATCGAGTTCTACCTGAACAATATAAATAAAATTCAAGTTAGTGCTTCTATTTCTTTCGACAAGAGATTTGCCGGTTATTTTTGTTCTTGAGATTCAGTCGTCATGCAATCTTTTAAGAGCTTGATCTCTAGGTCAACATTTCCCAACCGGAGGTCCGCGAATAATGTCAAAGGGATCCGCGAGCCATGTGCAATATTATTATTATTATTATTATTATTTTTTCTAAAAAATTGAACAAAAATAAATAATATTATGTAAGCGGACACAGTAAACTTAAAAATCATATATTTATTGTATCAATGAATATTGATTTATTAAGTCTTCGCCTTTATGAAAATAAGTATAGTTACAAATTAGAACCACATTTCCTCACACTACACTTGTGCACGCACGTAGGTGGTCACTGAAAAAGGCAGCCACAAAGACAAAAAAAGCTAAAAATGCTATTATTTTAATGCATTTTCTAAAAAAATTTCTTCCGAAGGACACTGCCTGGACCTCCATTTCCTCCACAAGGTATGGAATACAGAACTCGTAGAAAACATATATTAAGAAGAATATAATTGTATATATTTTTACTGTTATTTCAGTATCTGATGAAGTTAAAAAATATTTAAAAAACGATGTTTGTAAAATAAATACCTCCAAAAAGCCGATTGATTTTTAATTATATCAATATTAATTGTATAAACTGAATGATTTTCTGTTATGACATTTAGAAAAAAGTTCCAGAATGAGTTCCGTTTCTACAAAAAAGTACCAGAACAACGTTCCGGTGCGAATACACCACTGCTAGTAAGTGACAACAATTATTGGGTAAATTTTATTACTGTAATCATGTCCTTAATGTTTTTAATCGTTGATCCACTTTTCAGGAGCTTTCTTTAACATGACGTACAGCACGAGCTATTGAAACAGTACTGCCAAAATTATCGTACATTGCGGTAGAGACCAGGTTTTTTCATCGTGCGAAACTAGATAGTAATCTTTATGTTGCATGGCTGCGTCTCAAATATTAAGTGTGTTTTTTAAGGTTATCTAACCTGCGTAAGAAAGCTGAAATCAACAGCACTATTATAAAAGAAAGAACAAAAAAGAAAGGCGAAGAGTTTTGTTAATTGGAGAATTGTGAAAGGTTATTATTATTGTTTAATTATTTGTTTAATATTACTTTATTTTAAGTACATTATTTATTCTCCGGTAGCTTAAGACTTACCTCGAGATTTTTTATTTATTATGTTATTTTTTGTTATATATATATATATATATATATATATATATATATATATATATATATATTTAATTGTTTTGTATATTCTGTTGATTTCTTATTTTATTATTGCATTATTTAATTTATTTTATCATATATATTGTTGAAACTTATTCTATTTCATGTTGTATTTAAGTTTATAAAATGTCTAAATTTAATATTTCAATAAGATAACCAACGTATGGCTAATCACATAGTGGCCTATGAAATTTTTTTAGCATAAATATCATTGCATTATGGCGATTTATTTAAATTTAAAAAATGCTTAAATTTTTCAAAATGCTTAAAACAAGTAGGAAGTTGGAAATACTCTCCATACTTTATCATACAAAAATGTAGTGTAGCGGGCCCCTGATACGTTACTTTAAATCGTACCATTTATTACCAAATAGGTAACGAGCCTGTGATATATAAGTCTGATCTCAAACTGAAGTGAGATTCCTGACTGAAGGAGTTCGGGTACTAGACGTGAGTTTTATCCAGGGTTCATCATGATATGTAAATTAAATGATATGTATTAGTACTTACCAACCGACTGATCAGGCATCTTGTAATTAGTCTGATCACTTAAGTTGTTAAAGGAAAAGGTTTACACACGTTAAGTAAGACAGTTTAAAATTAACTTTAAGATTTATTATAATATAATATTTACAAGAATATGTTGAAGTGATAATATATAATAATTTAGATAATAACAGGATCAAGTAAACCGCCAGATAATCGACTCAGAGGCTCTAAGAATTCAACAAATTTAATTCTACTCGCGAACAGAACCAAAAATGTCTGACCCTCACCTTCAGAGAGACATATATAAGGGTTCTGATAGCATTTACAGGAATGAAAGTCTAAAATTGTCCAAGGGTATTTCAGTGTTCAAAGTTATTAGGTATTAACTTTGAACAAAAGTCATTTTGAACAATAAAATGTACAGAATAATTTTGAAGTTACGTTTCGTAATTTACAACTTCTATTTTTCTATTATCTGATTACTAAAATATTTTAATTGTAATGAACTCTTTATAATCTCTAAAAATACTAACAGTTCCCAAAATAAAATTCTCAACACGACGGGATGTTTTCGAAAGTCTTAAAGCCGATTTCCGGTGATGTTTTAGCAATTTGTTACAATATGAGTGTGAACTTATGATCGTACATCGTGCAAATTATCGTAATAATACGATAAGTATCGTACGGTTGGCCATACTGTATCTAATAATAGTTCAAGTAAAGTCTTCCAAATGGTTAAGTGAAAATAAATGGATTTCTCTATCTTAAGTTGTCACGAGCTCTCTTTTCAAGATTAAAGTAGGCTTTTGCTAAACAATATTATCTCTTTCAATCGTTTAAATGTTACTAGATTTAAAAATGTAGTTCTATTTAAACCAAAAAAAAAAACACTGTATTTTTGTATGTTATAAAAAGGTGGTACACATTTAAATGAGTATTTAATTCAAAAAGTAAATGAAATTTGTAACAATCCGTCCCTGTGGATACATATGAAACCCCTGTTGATTGGTTATCCGTGTGATCAGGCATCCTCTTGCCACGTCCTTTTTTGTTTCAGTCCATGGCTCACATCGATCCTGTTTGTGGGTCGCTGGCGTAATGCATGCACGGTACCCCGGTTCAATTATTCCACACAATGCCAGCTAGATGTACGGAAGTTTGTTTGTAGTAATAAATTTTGTTCGGATATTGGTACGCTTGTGAACTCTACTGTAAAACTTCCAACGGAAGCATTTCACTCAAATTTTCTTTTATAAATATCAACAGGAAAATATTGCTTTTGCAGATGTTAAGTTTATTTCACGATGTGATCATATGTCATTTACCAATTCAGTTTGATTTGGTTTCGAACCTTCCTGTTATATGAGAACTTTTATTGGCTTTTGATGTTTATTTTTAAACATCTCGAACTTTTGGTATTCATCATTAAGCTGTATATAAATGTTCTGGAGATTCATTACTACAGATTTTTTGATAACGGTATATTTTAATTGATTTCTACAGGCATACAAATATTGAGCTTCATTTAGTTATTAGAAAATTTGATAATGAAATTTTACTTGGTACATGTCCAAAATAGAGACAAAGAAAACTAAGCGAATAATGAGAATCAAAGAAATATACCGTAAAATCTTGAGTATAATAGTCACATTTTTTACACATACGGCGCGTCGTAAGGTTAAGTCGTGTTTTAAGTAGAGTGCAGGAAAAAGTTATAAGGTGAAGACGACGTTTAAGAGAGTTAGTTTTAAGAGTCATAGGGTCAAGACGTATTTAGGGGAGTAGAGTTTGTTTCATTATGGGTAAGAGACAATTAGTGTGTTTGGTCGGTCAAGTAAAAATGTAACCAAGTAAACAAGTGAGAAACTAATAGCTTCTTTCGAGGGATTTGTGCTTGCGAATGTGTGTCTCTCTGGATTTAGCCGTCATCGTATAATTGTAAGTCTATGTAAATCATGTAAATACTAAACCATAATCATAATTAAAGTAGGTTAGATAAAATGAGTTTAATTGAAAAACCCTTAACTTCTTCCAAGATTTATACCAACCAGCTAGCGGACCTAAAAGGGGGGCTTGATCCGCTCGCAAGTCTGGATACTCATAATGTGAGGGAGACTTAGAGTTTAATGGATGAGAGTAAGTACAAATGAAAATACTTAAATTTAAACAGCCAACCGTGACATTTTACTTACTTAATCCTGAAGCCTTTCTACCTTGCGGTGTAAGACTATAGTCGAGTTACTTATTTTCTGGTGTTGTTCTCCATACTTCTTTCCATCGTGTTCTGTCCTTTGTATATTTTCTTATCTCCTCCCACAACCGTGACATTTTATATTTATATGCCATAGGCTCCCTACAATTCCCCCACGCGTTTACTAAAAAACAGGTGTTCCCCTCGATCTGGCTGACGCAATAACAATAGATGAGCTTTATTCGAGTGAAAGTGATTAAGACTGATACATATTTGACAGTATTGTTTGTTTTGTATTAAAAATTTAAGTTTTTTATACTACCGAATTTGACGTTTTCGTTACTTTTTATTAAAAATTGTAGTTTTGTTAATAAATATTTGTGCAATTTTTAAATAAAATATTGAAAAATTATGGGGGCGTATTATATTTGTATTATCATTTTTTCCGAAAATTTCGCAGTAAATCAAGCATGTGTATTATAGATGAGTGCGTATTATACTCAAGATTTTGCGGTAGTTAGAGGGCCACCTTTTAAATTTTTACAAAAACTAATAAAGAAAAAAATTTTTTTGGAACAAACTGTTTTATTGCTTTTCAAAATACACGCTGTTAAGATTTATACACTTTTGCATGCGTTCAAACCAATTCTCGAAACATATTTTCCACTCTGAAGTTGATATCTCAAAAACATGGTTTTCGAAGGCTTCAACAGCTTCTTGAGGTGATGAAAAGCGCTGACCACGACTTTTTTGTTTGACATTGGGAAACAAAAAAAAAGATCGTTAGGGGATAAATCAGGTAATACTGGCAATGAGACATTAATTTGATGTTTTTCTCCTTCAAATAATCAATTGTTTAACATGCTGTGTGGGAGCTTGCATTGTTATGATGAAGAATGATGTGAAGTTTTTTGTTGTTTTTCCTGATTTTGTCGATGACTTCTGGCAAACAATTTGTTGTATACCATTCAACATTAACTGTTCTCCGATCCTCTAAAGGAATGGTTGTGCTCTGCGTTGCGAAGGTCTCGGGTTCAAATCCCGTTCAGGCATGGAAATTTTCTGAAATAAAAATTGTCCTGGCTAATTGCCAAAGCAGCAAAGGCCATAAATTAAAAAAATAAAAAAAAAAAGGAATGGTTGCGACATGTCCAGTACAACCGAAAAAACAAGAGATCATTTTCTTGGTGCTTCGTGAACGAACAACTTTTGTGGGTTTCGGTTCATCTTGGAAGACCCAAACAGTGGATTGTTGCTTAGTCTCCAGTTCATATGAATAAATCCAAGTTTCGTCACCTGTAACGATGTTGCATACACGGATTTTGCAGTGCCTAGGTTGAATGTTTTTAGCATTCCCTTACACCAATCAACACGAGCCTTTTTTGACCTTCGGTCAAATTATGCGGATCCATCGGGAACAGAACTTTTTCACATCTAAATGTTCATGCAAAATCGAATGTATTGCAGTCTGCTATATGCCAAAGGATGCTTCTATCTCACGGTAAGTCACATGCCGATCTTCTTCAATCATTTTGCGCACAGCATCGATGTTTTTTTTGAATCACATCCGATTTTGATCGACCTTCACGAGATTCATCGCTGACGGACGCACGAGCACGACGAATTTCTGCAAATAAATTGTAAACAGTCTTTTCTGATGGTGCTTCATTACCAAAAGTTGAACGAAACGTTAGGCCTTTACTAAAATCGTAAAAAAATCATCCATCGAAAACAGAGGCGGACTTACATCCCTCGGGGCCTCTGGCAGTAAACGCATGGAGGCCCCCTTTCCCGTTCCTCCAATGTATTAATTTGTGATAAATAAAAAAATATCCCCCGGGCCCCTAGCAGGCGCCAGATCCGACACCCGTTAAGTCCGCCACTGAACGAAAACCTTTACGAGTAATATCCATTTTTACACAAACTTGTTTTTTTAAACGCTCACTGTTAACCAACTACTCGGTCAATTTATAAGCTGCCACTGATTTCACAATAACAAATGTCAAATTTTACGAATAAACTAATGACACATTTCAGTATTGCTATCTATTGGTTGTTTGTAAAAACATAAAAGTTAACCCTCGTACGTACAAATTGGTGAATTTTGTATTTAGTAAAGTACTCTAAATATATCTTCCTTAACTGTACAATAGAAAAATCAAGGCATGTTTACCTTTCTGTTTTAATGCTTTTGATTATTGCATCAAAAACATTGGTGGGTATTTTTTATTTACTTCCTTTAATTCGAAAACATATTTCTATCCTCATGGTTCATGTAAAACGGATTTTACTGATTTGCAAAAATGTCGGCGTACTATAAAAAGATGGACATAAAGTTCGAAGTATTGAGGTAAAATATACTTATATATCTAAATGTCTACCAGATCGTTGAATATTAGTATTCCATCGACGAACAAGGAGATTCGGAAGGAGAAGATTCTGCAAGTCTACTTAGAATTTTCAAGCACATTCACTAAACAAGAAAACGTCAATCACAATTATCTAAGCCTACACGGAATTCTAATATTAAAGAATTTTATTGGAAAATATCTGGTATTGCAATTCTCACTCTTTCCATGCAAACACAGAAGTGTTTTAATGACGGAAATACTGTTTTTCATTTCAATAATGCAACACCATAGGTTAATTACATAAACAAACAAAAAATAATAGTAATAAATGAAAAATGTCATGGCCAATGACATTCTTTTTACTACGTCATTGAAAAATAATCAAACAGTTGCTCAAAGAAGGTTTAGTTTAAAATCTTTTGTTTTTTTTTTTTTCAATAAAAAACTTAGGGGAAAACAAAATTTGACGTATTTCAAAGTAAACAGATGAAGTGCCATTCTAATGCACTGTAGTCTATTTTTAACCTATAGAGCAGTGGTTCCCAAACTTTTCGGTTCCCGGCGCCCTTAATGTATCATAATTTTTCTGCGGCGCCCCAAGTCAAAACATTGGCCAAACTAACGCAATTGGAGGAATATTGGAATATTTCCGAGGCGCACAGTTTGGGAATTGCTGATATAGATAAGAAGTAAGTATTAGTTTATAAAGATAGTTAAAAAAAGGAGGCAGGCTAACATTTCATCGGCTCTGAGCCTTATGGATTGTTTTATTTTTTAATTTTTTTGCTGCAAATGTAAAAATTTTAGACCTTAACTCAAAAGTGACCATATATTTGTGATCTAAAGCTAAAAATATATAAGTATACCAATTTACCAACAAAATTTTAAAAAAAAATCTAAAATTTTGAAATTTGGTCAAAAATTTTTTGACTCCAATTTTATACAAAATATTGTTTTAAAAAAATCATGCTAGAGCCGAGGGGAGTTAGAGCCGATTTGGGTCAGTTTTTCGCCAATAATTCCAAAATTTTTGCCCAAACTTCAAAATGGACCAAATTTTGTTGATCTATGACCAAAAATGCATAATGTTTTGCTTAAAATTCACGATTTTTTTAAGGTCTACCCCTTTCGATTTTTTCGATTTTTGGCCATTTTCAAGGGTTTTGGATTACTGCCCATACAAAACTTAATAAACGGTTTATTAAAGCCCATTTTGTTTTTTAGACTAAACAATCAACGGGGATTTTAAAAATTAAAACCGCAGATTTCTAACCCTAACCATTTTATAGTTAGGATTTATAAAAAAAATAAATAAAAAAATTTAAAAATGAAAATTTTTCAAAAATTTTGTTTCTTAAAATATGGTTTAGTCTAAATAAACTCCGAGGAATCCAAAAATTCTAACCTCAGGTCATTTGCTCTAACCGTTATTTGAATTGTAATTTTTATTAATTTTTAATTTTCACAAATAATGTAAATTATGCCATTAAAAATATTAGTCATAAATAATCTCAAAACGCACTAAACTATTGAAGCCCCAAATTATTTTTAGATTAAATCAACTTTTTTACAAACTAAACATACGAAGGTTGGTTCTTTAGTTTTGCGGTTTAGCTGTAGCTTGATAGATATTGGATTCGACAATTTTTGTATGTAATTTGTGTTAACATGCCACAGAAACAATGTGTACGATTTTTAGCACGCATTTAAATAAATCATTTATATTAAAAATTGAACTAACAAACCAACATTTTCGAGCCACGATTTTTATAATTTTGAAGATTGCCTAACTCGACAACATTATTCGCAAGAATTAAAGCAATTTTTGGGCGATGAGGCACTACTCGAGGCTACTGTAGAACGGTGGTTCAACGAGCTCCATCGTGAGATGATTTCAAAGATGAACATCGTAAAGGTCGTTCTGATACTGTTGTCACACCGAAAACTATGGACACTGTCCGGGATATGTTGAAGGTGGATAACTGTGGCGTGCAATGCATGAATTCCGCTTCCCAGAAAAACTGATCAGGCTACCCAAGACAACGATGGAAGAAGTAACCTGCCTCGTTCGTATAGACAACGAGTTGTCCGAGCCGTTACAGTCACATACAGAACGTGAATATTACGTCAAGGTAACGCACTTCTTGTCTCCTCTTCAACTTAGCCTTAGAAAAAGCAATACGCAATTCGGGAATCGAGACAAAGGGCACAATATTCAACAATTCATGTCGGATATTGGCTTACGTCGATGACATTGACAAAATAGGAAAATCCAACAAATAGATAAATCCAAAAATTTTAATCGGAGGTCGCTGTCTCAAACCGTTTTCACTATTCAGTATAATACTATACTATTAAAAAAAGTCGTAATCTCAAAACGCGTTAAACGATTAAAGCCCCAATTTTTTTCTGTACTAAATAAACTACGGAGATTTTTAGATGCCTATAACCCAGTGGTGCCCAAACTTTATCGGTTCCCGGCGCCCTTAATTTATTAGAATTTTTCCGCGGTGCCCAAAGTAAAAACTAGTCTAACTAACGCAGTTGTAGGAATAATGAAATATTTTCGCGGCGCCCTGTAACCCATCTGCGGCACACAGTTTGGGAATCGCTGCTATAGAGAATAAATTCAAAAGTCATATTTACACTATAACAAACCAGCACAAATGTTACTAAATTTATTCTTTTTTTTTGGAAAATTGTGTGTCGGCATAATAAATGTCAATAATATACTGAAATGTTATTTCATTTAGCCGAAACTACAGTACTAATTTTCTGACTTTCCAGAAGCGAACAGGCTCAGTTCCAGTTTTAGGGGCATCAGGAGCCTTAGTACTTTCAACCTGTACCAAAACCTTCGGTTTGCGCTACTCTCTCATGCGTTCAGCAGCATTTTTTCTTAAGCACGGTGAAGTTCGGAGCTATGTATTGTCATTTTTAAGTACTTTACAATACTTAAGTTGTTCTTGCACTCAAACTCGATTAAAGTAATCGATTCTCTATCATATAAAACAACCCGACCTCTCTACAACGTTAAGTTTGCGAGTTCAGAGCATGGATTATTGCTCTCCACCGTTCGCGCTTGCAGTGGCGCACGACCTTGACACGTACGTTGTTGGATACAGCCATCGTATCTCATTCAAACCATATATAACTTTTGTTGCATTTTGCTATGAACTATGGCGATCAAGTTCTTGCGTAACGCCAAAACGTTACATCCAATTTCGTAAGTGTCACGTAAACGATCTGAAAGACGTTAATCCTACGTCAAAAACCTAATATAACTTTAAATTTTTTATGAAAAAAATTAACGAACAATTATAAATAGATCAAAAAAAAAACGAAAGTGGGGTTTACCAAGCTTCTTGTCAAGATTGCCACTCATAATATATAGGGTATATCACGATAGAAGAAACACGATTTTTCTTGAAAACGCGACGTGTGACCAAGTTGGTGAAAAACAATTTGAAGACCATAGTTTACCCAAAAAATCGAAATAATATTGAAAATTTCCGGAGCAAACCGGAAGTACAGGATACCAAGGACAACTATGATATTTTAAATGGAAACGCATATTGTTTTATGTTTGGATAGAGCTGCTGAAAGAAATAACTTTTACTTTAACATTTTTTTAATATCTTTATTGACATTTCTCGCGGCCTTTGTTGAACATCCGGAAAACGACACAAAACGCACCCATAACACCACTGTTATGGGTGCGTTTACCACCCTTCCAGAAGGGTGGTAATATAACCCGTACGTCCAAAGAATGAAGCAACCATTGTTTTGCCTGTTTGTCTTCTGGAAAGATCCATTGAGCCAACTACCGTTTACTTTCTATTTCGTAGCAGTAAATCCATGTTTCATCACTTGTTACGAAGTTATAGACTTTTGACTGGCCTCCTTTAAATTTGATAAACATTTTATTGCTCCACTCCAAACGCACCTTTTGAACATCAGTTAACTGATGTGGTATCCACCGAGAACAAAGATTCCTGTTGGCCACATGTTCCTGTAGGATTGTATTGATTTGAGTCATGAATATGCTCAAGAATGCTTCAATATCCCTGTAAGTGCAGCGTTTATTCTCGTCATCATAGTTGGTGCTACAGCCCTTTGTGAGCCTTGGCCTCCTGCACAATTTTCCTCCATTTCGACCTTGATTGGGCAACGTTCCACCAATTATTTATTCTTATAATGTGTTGTTACCGTCCAACGATCTTAATTTGGGTCTTCCTCTTCTCCTTTTTCCACAAGTTTTTGTGTTTAGCACTGTTTGTACTAATTTACCGTCAGTCATATGTTTTATATGCCCTATTCACCTTAGACGTGCTATTTTAACGTTGCGGACAACATCCTCAGTATTGAACAAGTTGTAAAGTTCAAAATTATATCGCTGATTCCATAAATCATTTTTTTTTTGTGGTGCCAAATATTTTTCTGAAGATTTTCCGCTCTAAAGTGCCTAAAATCTGTTCGTCGTTTTTAGACAGCACCAAGTATCGGTCGCACTAAGATTTTTTACAGGAAACATTTGGTATTATACCTAAGACGCTTCGATCTGAAGTGTTTAATTATGCTATAGTACCTCTTTTGTGCTAGGATGATTATGCGTTTAATTTCATAGGTGGTGTTATTTGTATTAGTTACCAGGGAGCCTAAGTAGATAAATTCACTACGTCGAAACTATACTGATTCCATTGCATTTTTGGGCCTATTGTTTGTTGGCTTTCCCTACATGATGCAACCATGTAATTAGTCTTAGTTTTATTTATTATTAGGCCCATTTTCCGTGCTTCCGGTTCTAGTTTTAAAAATGTCTCTCTGACTTGAGAGTTGGATTTTCCTATTTTGTCAATGTCATCGACGTAAGCCAATATCCGACATGACTTGTTGAATATTGTGCCCTTTGTCTCGATTCCTGAATCGCGTATTGCTTTTTCTAAGGCTAGCTTGAAGAGGAGATAAGAAGTGCGTTACCTTGACGTAATATTCACGTCCTGTATGTGACTGTAACGGCTGGGACAACTCGTTGTCTATACGAACGAGGCAGGTTACTTCTTCCATCGTTTTCTTGGGTAGCCTGATCAGTTTTTCTGGGAAGCGGAATTCATGCATTGCACGCCACAGTTATCCACCTTCAACATATCCCGGACAGTGTCCATAGTTTTCGGTGTGACAACAGTATCAGAACGACCTTTACGATGTTCATCTTTGAAATCATCTCACGATGGAACTCGTTGAACCACCGTTCTATAGTAGCCTCGAGTAGTGCCTCATCGCCCAAAAATTGCTTTAATTCTTGCGAATAATGTTGTCGAGTTTGGCAATCTTCAAAATTATAAAAATCGTGGCTCGAAAATGTTGGTTTGTTAGTTCAATTTTTAATATAAATGATTTATTTAAATGCGTGCTAAAAATCGTACACATTGTTTCTGTGGCATGTTAACACAAATTATATACAAAAATTGTCGAATCCAATATCTATCAAGCTACAGCTAAACCGCAAAACTAAAGAACCAAACCTCGTATGTTTAGTTTGTAATATGATCTCTTGTGGACGGTGTTGCTACCGAAATATGTAACGAGTAACGAGTGTCAAATAAACCGTTTCATGTGAAATTTGCCTAGTGTTATTATTTAATCATTTTTATTTATTATAGCGTTTTTCTAGTACACAGGAATCAACACGCATTAATACTATCAAGCACATTTGTCGTTGTTCTACTCCTAGACAGTTTAAATTTTTAACACAGTCGTATACAAGGTTATTCAGGTAGAGTGAAATATGCAAACTTTGCAAATGATAAGGTAGAACTAAACGGAAAACTATCAATATCGGGATTATAGTGTTAGAGCACTAAGTTGAGCTGTTAAAACTAATTTCTTGCATAATATAAATCAAGAATTCAAGTAAGATGTATAATAATGTTTCCTTGTTAGCCGTTTCTCATTCAAGTTTAGTAAGTTTATACATAAATGTACATACATGTAAAATAATTGTACTTTAACACTAGTTGCATTCACGTTAATCCTCAGAGATAGCACACTATATAAGCTGTTAATAAAGTTTGTTTTACGAGTTTCTGTTTTAAACAAATTAACACAAACACACGCAGCCGTACAATGTTACCCAATAATAAAGTATACAGTAAAACTTGACCTTAGTATAAACAACTTTTTACTGGAACTGGCCAGAAATAAAAAGTATAGATTAAATTCCAACATTTTCTCAAGTTAATAATTTCCGATCAGTAATTAAGGTTTCTAATTGAACAAGTCGTTATAAGGAATTGGTTATAAAGGTTGATTCATAGTGGTCGTGTCTGAAACACGAATACTATTTTTACATTTTTTTCTATGTAAATTTTAAAACAAATTAAGAAGATTAACAAAAGTAACCGGAGTAGGCAGACTATCATATTGGCACTGTAGTACACTAGGTTGCCTAATGAGCAATACACGGTCTCCAGGAAGAAACAGGGCGAATTCAGTAGCATCCATTCAAGAAATTCTTAAACAAAAAAGAGAGAAACAACAAAAGGAAAATTTGGAACAAGAAATATTTAAATCCAGTAAAAAAATAGCACATTCATCTAAGAAAAATACTGTTAGCAAAATTGAAATCGGTTATACAAAAGAAAATAAGGATAACAAGGACATGCAGTAGCAAATAGGTAACATGGCAAATAAAGCTGCATCAGTGCATTTGTAGTGTAAAGTCGTGTTTTTCGCGTCTTAATTATATTTGAGTTTAAATATACCAGTGTAGTAAATTTAAATAGTTATAAAACGTTAAATTATCCGAAAAAGTGTCGTGAACCTGACACAATAATTCTTGTGTAGATAATTGTGTTTAACATAGCTTAAAAACATAAAAAATTGCCTTAATTTGAGTGTATTTTGTAATTTTTTTACTGACTTCAAAATTTGTGATTGTCATCGTTTGCTGATTCTTGTCGAGTTTCGCTCAGTTTACTACGTCCCAAGTACGTCACCACTACGTCACCATGGCCAATACCTGTGACAGTTGCAAGCGTACGATAAACAGGAGGAGTCCTGCCGTTAGATGTGGTAGGTGTTGCCGTTCTTTTCATGCGACGTGTGCGAAAGTTGAAGATAAAGAATTAAAAATATTGAGTTCTAATGCAGTTGTCTGGATTTGTTCAATTTGCCGCGAAACTGGATTAAATATATCTAGTTTAATTGATGATGATTCGGACGATAATCCAGTAAATTTATCTTTTTTGCCACCTAATTTAAATAGTTTTCTCCAAAACTTTAAAACTGATATTTTGAAAGAAATTAATAATAAGTTTGACTCTTTACTTGAGTCTGTAAATTTCTGTTCGAACAAAATATCTGATTTTGAAGTAAAATTAAACACAATTAATAAAGAAATCAAATCAATTGAAGCTCTTAAAATGGAGAATAGTGAATTAAGGGCTACAACTGTAGAACTCACTAAAAAAATTGATAACTTGGAGCAGTACTCGAGATTAAATAACGTTATGATTAACAATCTTCATGAACGGTCTAATGAAAATATATTTAAAATTGCAAAAGACATAGCTGACACAACGGGGGTCGATCTGATTGAAGAGGATGTTGAAGCCGGACATCGCGTTCCCCATCCCAATAAAGAAAATCGAAACCCGCGAAGCATTGTTTTGAGATTTGTGTCTAGGCGTAAGAAAGATCAGTTTCTGACTTCTGCTAAAAGCTACAAAAACTTGACAACTAAGGAACTAAACATAGATGGCCCTCAACAAACGATTTATGTCAATGATCACCTTACTGCGAGTAACAGTGCCCTATTTCGAAAAACGCGTGAGTCACTTCGTTCGCAGGGATTTAAATATATTTGGACGCGGAATTGTAAGATATATGTAAGAAAATCTGATACATCTATGGTCCAAATGGTTACTTCTGTGGATGACATCTCTAGATTGATTCGTTAATAATATCTAGATATACAATTTATAAACGCTAAATTGTTTTATGGGCTTATCGGTTTATTACCAAAATGTTCGTTGGTTAAGATCGAAGACTGAAGTTGTTCGCGTGAACTCTATGTCTCATGACTACGATTTAATTTGTTTTACTGAGACTAACCTTGACTCAACATTTTGTGACTTAGAGGTGTTTTCAAGTGATTATAGTGTAGTTAGATGTGACAGGTCTTCTCAAACGTCTTCAAAAAGAGCTGGCGGTGGTGTATTAGTTGCTATTAGAAAAAATATTTCTTTTTCTGTTAATTCTGAGTGGCGTTCGTGCATCGAAGAAGTTTGGATAACTGTATATATTAAGTCCGAAAATAATTTAAATATTAAATTGCATATATGTTGTGCTTATTTACCACCTGAAGATCATAATGCTCTGGTTTTATTTATTGATAACTTGTACAATTTGATTGATGCCAATCCTGATGATAAGTTTTTAATTTGTGGAGATTTTAATCTTCCCTTATTGAATTGGGTACATAATGATAAGTCAAATACTATGACATCTTGTAATACTTATCACAAATGGTCTTCTGATTTCATAGATTGTATAACTTATTGTGGATTGGCTCAATTCAATTATATTAAAAATATTAATAATAGAGTACTTGATTTAATATTGTCGAATTTGAATTCTATAACGGTAATGAATTGTACAGATCCTTTAACTAAACTTGATGTTCATCACCCTGCAGTTGAATTTTATGTTGATTTATCTTTTATTAATAACTTAGATGATCTTTCAAGGAAAATGTTTTTGTTCAAGTCAGCTGATTACAATGTTATTAACGAAAAGATCTCACGTGTTAATTGGAATGCAGAATTTAATGGTTTGTCTACTGATGATATGGTTGATAAGTTTTATGTTTACATTAATTCAATTATAAGTACCAATGTTCGCACTAAACCAATAAAAAATAGAACTTACCCTAACTGGTATTCAGCTGGCTTGATTAAAGTAATTAGAGAAAAGAATAAAGCACATAAAAAATTCAAAAATTTTAAAACCAATTTTTATTATGTAACGTTTTCTCTACTGCGAAAACGTGTCAAAATGTTAATAAAAAATTGTTATGACGTTTATATTAAGAATATTGAGTCTGAAATATCAACAAATTCTAAGAAATTTTGGAGTTTCATTAATTCTGTTAAAAAAGTAAATATGCCTAATATAATGAAACATAATGATGCTGTAGCTAATAGTGGTGTGGATATCTGTAATCTTTTTTCTAATTATTTTAAATTAGCTTACACTAGTGAGTCTAACATTTCTTACTCGGATCTGAAATTTGATGACATTTCTTGTGTACAATGTAGTTCTTGTATTTCTGATATCTCTGTTAGCACTGGCGAGGTGCTGAATATGTTGGAAAAGCTTGATGCTAAGAAAGGAGCAGGGCCGGATGGGATACCTAGCATATTTATAAAAAACTGTGCATCATCTTTAGCATTGCCATTGAGTTTGATTTATAATACGTCCTTATCTGAGGGTAAGTGTCCCAGTGTCTGGAAGAGGGCTTTAGTTATTCCTGTTTTCAAGAGTGGTAGTAAAGATTTTGTTGAAAATTATCGGCCTATTTCTAAGCTCAATATATTAGAAAAAATAATATATAAAAATTTGTTTGCGGTTGTGAAACAATTAATAATTCCGGAACAGTATGGCTTTTTTCCCGGCAGATCTGTGGACACAAATCTAGCATTTTTTACTGATTCAATTTTACAGTCAATGGATAATCTTATGCAAGTTGATGTAATATATACGGATTATAGTAAGGCTTTTGATACTATAGACCACATTATTCTTATGCAAAAACTTTATAACTGTGGAGTTCATGGTAATCTTCTAAGATGGTTTTTTTCGTATTTGACAAATAGGCTTCAATCAGTAGTAGTAAATGGGTATAATTCAGAGTGGATTCACTGTACATCCGGTGTGCCTCAAGGATCTCACTTGGGACCTTTATTGTTCTTAATATTTATTAATGATATTGTTATATGTTTTAAGTTCTGCAAGTGTTTACTCTATGCAGATGATGTAAAAATTTTTCACTCTGTAAGTAACTTGAACGACTGTTTGAAAATACAATCTGATCTTAACAATTTCTATCAATATTGTTTTGAAAATAAATTATTCCTAAATGTTAAGAAATGTATGAAAATGTCATTTGGAAGAGTCAGGCAAACTATTGATTTTAATTATAAATTTGATGACTCTATTATTAGTTCTGGGAATAATGTTAAAGATCTCGGCATCACTCTAGATAACAAATTAATTATGGATATACACATTGATAAAATCGTTAAAAAGGCTTATAAAATGCTTGGTTTCCTTATCCGGTCATGTAAAAATTTTAAAAATCCCTTATCTGTTATGACCTTATACAAAACACTGATTAGAAGCCAGCTTGAATTTGCCTGCGTTTGTTGGTCGCCCCAGTATTTTGTATATATAAACAGAATTCAAGCCATACAAAACAGGTTTATTAATTATATGAAAATTAAATTTCCAAAGTTTTCTGTGAATTTAGTTGACCTGGAAAAAAGGCGTAAAGTAATTGACCTGACATTTCTATACAAAATTATTAATGGCTTGATTGATTGTCCTGATCTCGTTAGAATGGTCTCCTTACGAGTACCCTCTTACGCTATCAGAAATTTTGAGTTAATATCAGTTTCATCAAGTCGTACAAATTACTGTCTTAATTCAATTAGTAATAGATTTTCGTCACTTCATAATAATTATTCGGATTTGCCTGATTTTCCAGATATATTCAGTACATCGCTTACACAATTTAAAAAACTGATCTCTAATTTAATTTAATTTATTGTATGTATTTTGTATGCTGTGTATATATCATATATAGTATATATGTATTATATAGATAGATAGATAGATAGATATTTTTATTATTAAATATTATATACTACATTTTATCTTACAACAATTAACTTATACTTAATAATAAATGTAATTTTCGCCTTTCGGCTTAAAATCTACTCTCCTTCTCCTCTAGTTAATATCTTCGTTGACTCCTTTCCTTAATTTCCTCCCTTCTGTTTTTCACTTCTTTCATCCATTCATACCCCTTTCCTGTTTCATCCAAAATTTCCTTTCTCGTTTCCGTTCTGTGTCGTATTTATATTTTTTGGTTGACGTATGGTGTGTGACGTGTGAAATAGGTGCTGCAAATATTATTCGTTTATTGAGTGAAAATCTAAAAATTAAAATTTATAAGTAATTAGGAAAGGTATGTAAGTGTATTATCATTTCTTACAAATTATATGTATTATATATGTATTATATGTGTATGCATGCTTACATGCAGTATGTTTTATATTGATATATTTGTATATATGTATTCTTTTTGCCTGATGTTTTATTATCTTTGATTTCTTTCTGTTTGTTAGTGCCATTCCTGTTATTGGGATTTGTTGTCCTGTTGGAATGGCCAAATTGTATAAAATAAAAAAAAAAAAAAAAAAAAAAAATACCTTACAAATTATTCTGGAGAAACTTGATATCAAAGAAATAAAACATGAAATCAGAGAAATACGAGAAGAAAACAAACAAATTAAGAATGATTTGAAAACCATAAAAAATTAAAATAAAGAACAAATTAAACTGATTCAAGAGGAAAATAATATGCTGAAAGAAAAAAAAAATACCGGAAGAATAATCTTATAATTAAGGGTACACATATTTACGGAAATGGACTAGACAAACAGAATATTTATGGACGAGTAAATTAGGGGTGATTACAGAAGTGAAACAGGCTTACGAAATAGGGAAAAGAAATGGCGGACAGAGTATTATAACGGCGAAACTTAAAAATTGGGACGACAAACATGAAAACCTAAAAAATAAAAATAAGTTAAAAGGCGAAACCATTACATAGATAATGACCTGACAATCAAGGTAAGAGAGGTCCAAAAAAAGATAAGGGATATTGGGAAGACGAAAACAGCGAAAGGCAGCAGAGTTAAAATTGTTATTATTAATAGTATAACTGAAGCTGAACAAATTAAAGAAAGTAAATAAATATTAATAATTTATTAATGACATTTTTATCTGTTAGAAAAATTTACACGTCACTTATTACATATATTTTATATTTCCTGTTCTTATTAATAGTATCGCTGAAGCTGAACAAATTAACGAAAGTAAATAAATATTAATAATAATTTATTAATGACATTTTTATCTTTTAGAAATATTTACACGTCACTTATTACATATATATTATATTTCCATGGATACATGTATAAAACCTCTATCTCTTGCCATAGTGGTGTATTCATGGTATTATTGAGATCATCAGAGTCTCGATATTTCAATAAAAATAGGATATAAAAAATATTTATAAATGGAATCAAACATGAGTGGAACGATAAATTGGATTTTTTACAATAAATCCGCATCGTGTATTTCAGAAAAATGATAACGACTCAAGAAAAACACAAGGCAAAGATTCAGGAACACATTTACGCAATAATAACATGAAACCCACCAATAATTATTTAGTAACTTTCTGGAACATGTCTGGCCTACAACTCAAGAATTAACAACATAGATACAGAAACCAAAGATATACTCTATCGTGCAGACATACTTCATCTTTGCGAGACCTGGAGCACACATCCAAACCCCACCCTTCTTGAACCCTTAAAATCCTTTCACAGCTGCCATAAAGAAGCAACAAAAAACAAGAGTAGAGGGCGGGCAAGTGGAGGATTATCCACGGTAGCACAACATCCCATCCAATTAATGGAAGAGAGTAATCTATGGATATTTATTAAAATAGACCTGAACGACAACGTATATATATTTGGAAATGTTTACATGAAACCAATTCGAAAGCAGCTTCATTTGAGACCAGGTGCTGCGGACAAAGTTAAGCAAATAGATGCATTCCGTATGTGCCTGGAGCATCTTACTTAAATGTCATAATTTACAGCCGTTGTGGCCGGATATGTTAGATTTTTTATTTCATTTCAGGCAAAACTCGAATAATAACAAGTAATATGCCTTTTTAGGGTTTTGTAGGTATGACCAAAAAACCTTTATACCGTCATTTTGTCGTCTGTCTGTCTGTCTTTCTGTCTGTTCGGTAAAAATTGTAGCCAAACGGCTAAACCTAGAGAGTTGAAATTTGGCATGCTTATACAACTCTTAAACCTGCACATAGGAAAATTACTAAAACATCTAAAAAACATATCCCCCTAAAAATATAAACAAATATGTGCTTATCGAAAAAAAAAAATATTTGTTTAAAATTCTGAGTTGGGTATCAAATGAAAGCCCTTAGTACGTGAATTAACGATCAACATTTTATTTTTGGTAAAATAAATTATTTTGATGCGATTTTTGCCCAAAATTGTGCAAAAAAATTTTTGTCCCACACCCTGTAGGCCAGATGGTTTAAACTAAAAATCTGAAAAAATTCTAAGTAATGTACATTGGTGTGAACCGAAATAGTACAACAGGAATTTTTGACCAGATTATATTTTGGAAAATAACGCATTTTTTGTGTCTTTTGGTTGACGATGTACAATTATAATTATGTAACACACTATACTTAGAAGGCGCATCCTGCTCTAATGGTTAGCTTGCTCGCTTGCTACGCAGAAAACTAGGGTTCGTTCCGAGCAGAGGAGACAATTTTATTTTTTGTTTTTTTTTTTCATTTTTATTTTGTTTAAATTATTTTGTCAAAATTCTAGTTATATTTTGACAAATGCTGCATTTAATTTTTAAGAGCGTAAATTTAATAACCAGTTGGAATTATTGAAATAATATTTTTTTATTCTATGATTCATACATTTTATGTGTCATATGGTAATCAGATGGGCTGAGCATATGACTTAAAACAACCAATGGGAGCCATAGGCGCAATTTTCAAAATCTTAATGAACCTTGCTATATATATATAAAAAAATACTGCACATATTTGGAAACCTAAATAATAGTATTAGGTAGTCGAATTAAAATTAACAAAAAAAAATATTTAACATCAAATTTGTTTTTAAAGCTCTTAGATTAACAGACGATAAATTATTAAAATTATTAAATTATTATTAAAAATATCGTTCATTTTGCCGTGCTTACTATAAAGCAAAATTTGTCCTACACAGTCAGCATGCCGCCTTCACATAATATATACCTGCGAAATTCTGCTATGTGTGAAAATTCACACTTCACATCAATTTTTTTATTTCATTTTTGTAATTTACATGTCTGATTTGATCGAGAGCGATATAAAAGGTGCCAAAATAATACGAAGTTGAGACTTTACACATTTCGGCCGCCATCTTAAATTCGGTGCCCCTCAGAGAAAGATTCCGCACATATGTAGCCAAGGATATGCCCTACAGATTTAGGAAGAATTGAAGCAAAATTTTAATATGCACAGATTTGCAGTGATAAAGTGTATCATCATGTGTCGACTTTAGGAAAAAAATCTATCAAAATAAAAATTTTCGCCATTTCGATAACAATTTCAGAATCTACGACATTTAATAGAAAACGATCTATATCATAGGAAATTCGTTAGCCATTTTAGAAATCTCTTTTGCGTCTAAGAATGAACTATGGACGGTATCTTGTAAACTAATGGCTCAGTTACACGATGCAAGTAACTTGCACCAGTAAGTACTTGCACCAGTCACTGGCATCGTGTAAACGTACATGCAGTACTGGTGCCAGTACTGGCACAAGTATCTCATGCAAGTCAAGTGAATAGAAGCCGTTCCTATTTACTGGCACAAGTAGCCGTGCCAGTGACTTAAAAATGGCCGCCATGAACAGCTGATGTATTTTCGCGGTTACAAAAACAAACTTTTTCACACCTTTTTTTAATAAATGTAGTTTTTGGCACCGATTCATTTTTGTTTAGAAAGACGTACGCATAAAATACATAAAATTAGGTTAAACATCGAAAATTGGCGCGTTAAAAAGACGGTTTTACGCATAAAAAATAATTGGAAGCATCTACATTTTGCAGTGTATTTCGGGTTCTTTGCAAGGTTACTTAAATAAGATACTGGAATACGTGTAAACGACAAAACGACTTGTGCAAGTACTTATGCCAGTACTTGCACAAGTTACTGGCGTCGTGTAACCGGGCCATAAGTTACGGATATTCACGTACGACTCAGCAAATTGTATGTAAAGGTCCATTCTACAAATATGTATTTAGCTATTTCGCTCTATCATAAAATTTATTTATCGTTATCGTACTTGGCGCGCTATTCTTGCCTTGAATCTGCCTCGATTCACAAATAGGTGTTGCGGGTCAAAATGATATAATTTTTATAAAGAACACGTGTGCCAAATGTCATTCTATTATCATCAAGTGCAGTATCTTTCGACGTAGACATTTGACTAGGATTGATATAATATACGCGAAAACATATCCATTTTGAAAACCCGTTAATGCCACTTTCCTATCCGATAAAGTGAAAATAAAGTCATAACTTGTCCCATCTAAATTTAAATAAAAATGAAATTGTACTTGCGGTATATTCTATAGAATAAATATTATTAAAATCTGTGTTGCAGATGTTACCACATGTGCCAACATTCCGTACGTTCTGTATTCGGACGAGGCAGAAATTGGTGAGTAAAATTGTGGTAATAAATCCTCACAGATTTGCAGAGTTGTGTGTTGGCCGTTTGGAATGCGGTTAAGAGAGAATGAGATCCCTCTAAACTGATAGTCAGAAGGGTAGCTGCAGCTAACTTAACACGTATGTCATGCCCCTGTGATCTATACCAGCACCTTCTGAACTCTGTAACGTTTGGTTTTAGTATCGCAATAACATATGGCTAGCTATTTGTATTCTTTCTTTTCTTTTAAGGTTTACCTCGGTTGTGTGAAGAATGATTGTTAAACTTTTAGCTCTAAAATCTCCAGAATCATTTTTCTAGTTTTTTATACAGATTTTTTATTCATATGCTTAGGTGAAATTGTATTTATAAAATTTACAACTAGGATTGTTAAGAAAACACGAGTCTTGAAACTGCAAAGTTGTAAAAAATAACAGATAGCTGGTCCATTACTTTTTCATATTTATTAAAAACAAAAAATTCAGGATTAGAGTTTTACAGTTCCAAGTGATGTGACGTAGGTGAAATAGCTAGTGAAATTCGGCAAAAATAAAGGGATAAATATTGAAATATATATATCCGTTACACCAGCTGAGCTAACGTAAGTTATTCCTATCTACATATATTCCATTGTGAGCTTAAACCCAAGTAGTTAATATTATAGATAATATAACCTTTAAATATTAATTTTCCATTGCCCACTTGTCAAAATATACAATATAGCGACATCTATCAATCAAATCACATTATCAAGACCTCCAATCGGCAGGTAACTGCATGATTAAGAAGGTGTCATTAACAACATCAGCATGTGAAGCAAGCGGGAACTAGATAGCGCGCCACATATAAAAATATTTTTCAGTGGCCTAAAACCATTCATATTAATAAATTAGAAGAAATAAATAAATAAATAAAAATGAACGACCCAAACACATCAAACGTCATTGATAACACTCAACCAAGCAACCCACAGCCAAATTCATCATTCGCAGCAGTTCTAAAACAGAAAAATAACCAAGTCTTCGAGATTCCGAAATATGAACAAGGCCTGTTCATTGAATCAATTGATGGCGCTACCATCAACGATTATATATACGAAATAGGTAAAATAGTTGGACCAAAAAATGTAATATTTGCGGCAAGAATAAATAATCGCATTCAAACTTTCCTCTCCACAATTGAAAATGTTAACACAATCATAAAAAACAAAGATAGCATCAAAGTGAAAAATCATGTAGTAGACATTCGTCGTATGAAATCGGTCACCCAGAGAATCATCATCTCAAACGTATCTCCTGTAGTCCCGCATTACGTAATTGAAAATGCCTTAAAGGATATAAATATTAAAATCGCTTCACCGATCCACTTCCTGCGAGTAGGCTGCCGTGATCCAGAATACAGCCATGTATTAAGCTTCAGGCGTCAGATCTACATCGTACCAGAAGAAAACAACCCTCTACCGAACACTTTGCTCATTGAACACGAGCGCATAAAATTCAGGCTATTCTTAACAACGGACATGACATGCTTCTCGTGTAAACAAGAGGGTCATGTAGCTAGCAATTGTCCCAACAAACTACAACCGAGCCAGGCCATACCCCTAAATCACCCTACTGACAAATCTGAAGATGAAAATATCCAATGTACATCTGAAAATACTGAGGACACAGATAAACAAGAAAACAAAAATACGAACGAGGCAAATAAAAAACAACCCTGCAGTCAAACCCAACCTGAAGGCACAAACTGCCAAAAAAGGGGCCGACAGCCGTCCAGTAGTACAGAAGATCTTACAACTCAGGAAAAATGCGGAATTGTGGATAAAAATAGTCAAGACATGCCTGATGAGAAAATAGCTAGCACACAACCCACAGAAAAGAATAAAGTAGCGTTAAAAAAGATGAAACTCAAACCAGGAAGATCACGATCTGTTAGCCCAAAGAGCTCAGAATCAATCACTGAGCTCATAGAAACAGAAAACGGTCTCAAATCAGAAATGGAGGAAAAACCAGAAAAATACTGCCTAACGTATGAAAAATTGAAAGATTTTTTAGAGAACGCCAAGGACTCCAGCAACATTTTAGCTACAGCAAAAGAATACACAGACAACGTTGAAACATTAATTGCAATGTTGCGAAACATTTACCTCCATTTACAGAAATCGCAGTCAAGAAACCGAATCACAAGATTAACGACAAAACTTCAAACGGAACACGACAAGGAAATTATAAAAACTCAAAACCTCCAAAAATGACTCTAATACAGTGGAACGCTAACGGTTTTTACTCCCATCTAGCCGAAATACAAAATTTAATAGCTCAAACACAAGCGGAATACATTTGCATTCAAGAAACTCGCTGCAGTGAAAACCAAACGGCCAAACTTAGAGGATATACTACCTTCCAAAAGAATAGGAATACCCACCTAAACGCAAGTGGAGGTGTGGCCATCTTGGTAAGCAATAACAAGCATGCCGAAGAGGTACCCATACAAACTGACTTAGAAGCCGTTGCAATCATAACATATATCCCTCAGAAAATAACAATCTGCAATGTGTATTTACCACCAAATCAGCCCATTAGCTTAATACAATTACAACAACTAATACAGCAACTGCCTAGACCTTTCTTACTGACAGGAGACTTCAACGGTCACAATTATCTATGGGGTTAGAATCGCATTGAAACAAGAGGCAAAATTATAGAAAGCTTGATAGATGATAACCTAATACTATTGAACGATGGAACACCAACTCATTTCTGTGCCCGGTCGAGTACTCTATCATGCATCGATCTCTCCATCTGCACACCAACACTGGCACCTAAATTAACGTGGGAAGTTCTAAAATTTTATCATGGGGGAAACCATTTTCCGATTAAAATCACATTCCAGTACCAAGCCATAGATAGTACAGAAACCGAACAGCAAGAGACTAGGTGGAATATAAAGCAGGCCAATTGGGAACTATTCCACACTCTATCATCCCCCTGCACCCTTCCATCTATGCAACCAAAAGATATAGATATCACAATACAAACCTTCTCAAACCACATCATCTCCGCCGCAAAAACATCCATCCCACAGCATTCCTTGAAAAATAGAAAATATTCTGTCCCATGGTGGAACGATCAATGTGCGAAAGCTATAAAAGAAAACAAAAAAGCTTTCTACAAATGGAAAAAGCACAACACAGAGGAAAATCTAATATCTTTCAAGAAATCTCGGGCCATTGCCAGAAGAACAGTAATCGAAAGCAAAGAAAAATCCTGGCAAGAATATGTTTCTTCAATGAACTCTAGCACGCCGACCCAAAAGATTTGGGAAAAAATACGGAAAATAAGAGGAACTAAAACCAAAAGCAGCATATCAACTTTAATTACAAATAATAAAATTATTTCCCAATCACAAGAAATCGCTGAAACACTTGCAGACCACTATAAACAAAACTCAAGCGATCAAAATTACGACCCGGCATTTATGGAGTACAAATATAATTGTGAAAACGAGGAAATAGAAGCTGAAGATAGCCAGACAAACCTAAATCTGCCTATCACGAAAGAGGAATTTTTTATAGCAGTAAACGAACTACCGGAAAATAGGGCCCCAGGGCCAGACTCAATTACGAACGAAATGATTAAACATTTGCCGCCGGAGACTCTAAAACAGCTACTAGCAATATATAACATGATCTGGTTAAAAAACGTGTACCCTGAAGAATGGAGAAAGGTAACAACAGTTCCCATTCTAAAACAAAATAAGAACAAAACAGAGGTAAGCAGCTATCGTCCAGTAGCTATGTCAAACAGTCTAAGCAAACTGCTACAAAAAATTATCAATAAAAGACTAATGTGGCACTTGGAAGCTAATAATATACTGTGCAACGAACAGAACGGTTTCAGAAACGGTCGGTCGACAAACGACCACATAATAAATCTAACCTCTGACATCCACAAAGCTTTTCAAGACAAGCAAGAACTAGTAGCAGTTTTCTTAGACATAATGACTGCATATGACATGGCATGGAAATACCAAATAATAAAAACCTTACGAGACTACGGAATAAATGGCAACATGTTGTCATATTTAAAAAACTTTTTGAGCAGACGGAAATTCAGAGTCAAAGTCAATGGTCACCTCTCTGAAGAGAAAATGCAAGAGAACGGAGTCCCCCAAGGGGAGATATTAAGCGTAACATTATTTCTAATAGCAGTAAACGAAATTACAAAACACCTTCCAGACAGAGTACATGCCTGTATTTTTGCAGACGATCTACTAATTTTTAGTAGAAATAGAAATATAAAAACATGTCTTAAAAATATTCAGTTTACATTAGAAAATATTACGAGATGGGCCTTAAAAACCGGATTCAAATTCTCTGCCACAAAAACTAAAGCCATGTATTTTACAAAAAAACGAAAAAATCTTGCGAAACCAGTACTAAAACTTCAGGACAGTAACATAGACTTTGTAAATCAAATAAGATTTCTGGGGGTAATAATAGATTCGAAGTTAACCTGGACATCTCATATTCATAACTTGAAAAAAGAATGCACACAACGTCTTAATATAATAAAAACTCTGGGACATCACAAATGGGGGTCGCAAAAGGAAACACTTTTGAATATATATAAATCCGTCATACAGTCTAAATTAGATTACGGCTGCATAAGCTATGGGGCCGCTGCCCAAAGTACATTAAAAAAACTAGATCCAATACACAACACCGCATTACGTATATCATCTGGAGCCTTCCGCAGTAGCCCTGCTGCAAGTCTAAACTGCGAAGCTGGGGTCACGCCGCTCAGTTATAGAAGAACAAAACTTACATTGTCCTATATTGCAAATTTGGCAAGAGATCCAAGCATCCCTACTTACCATCACTTTTTCATGAGCCCACAAAACCATATCCGGCAAGACACCTACTCACCTCAACAAAAACAACTTAAAAATCACTTAACTTCATGGAATAAGCTCTTCCCATACATAACCAAAAAATCATTTAACCATACATCACCATGGATGCTTATCCTTCCCAAATTTAACTTACAGCTTAGCATACACAAAAAGAATGAAACATCAAGGGAAATATACGAAAAACTCTTTCTTGAAATGGACTCTAAATTTCAAAACTGTCAACGAATATTCACCGACGGGTCACATCACCATCATAAAACCGGTGCTGCTTACGTCATCAACGACGAGAAATACATGTACCACCTCCCTGATACAGCAAGTAATTTCACTGCAGAAGCATATAGCCTGCTAAAAGCCACCGAATACATGAGCAATAAGGAAGACAGAAATTACGTTATATATATTGACTCACGCAGTGTACTCGATGCAGTGAAAGTACTGTATTCAAGGGACACACTGATCCAGAAGATACAGGAAAACCTCCATAGCGTGGCCCTCCAGGGGAAAAAGGTAACCTTGGTGTGGGTTCCCTCACATGTGGGAATAAGAGGGAATGAACAGGCAGACCTAGCAGCAAAAGAGGCAGCAAACCTCCCAATCACACCGATATCCCTACCTACCAGCGACATTAAATCTAACTTAAGGCAAGACATAATAGAAGACTGGAAACGACAATGGCAGAGTCTAACACACAACAAACTTCGCCATATAAAAGAGGACACCAAACCCTGGGCTCCAGCAGGCGACAGAAAAGAACAGAGAGTTCTTACAAGACTTAGAATTGGCCACACGTTCATTACACACCAACATCTAATGAAAAGAAAAGAGGTGGAAAACTGTGACAACTGTAATAAAACCTTAACTATAGAACATATAATTCTGGATTGCCAACTATATGAAGAACTCAGACGGAAGCACAAAATACCAAACAACTTGAAAGAAGCTCTAAGTCCAGAAAATGAAAACATTTTATTAGTCTACCTCAAAGAAGCAGACCTGTTCCGCAAAATTTAATTGCCAAATTTTCTATTACTTCTAAATTATCTAACTCATAAAATTGTAAATATAAATTAATGTCAATATCCATCTTTGTAAAATATAAATGTAAATTACTGTAAATGTACCGGGGTGCTAATAACCTCAGCAGTTGAAGCGCCCCCAAAATATATCCTAAATAAAAAAAAAAAAAAAAAAAAAAATTCAATTACATCAGCACAACTAATCTAGTACCATATATACCTACCAGTCAATATCAAGCCTTATGGCGGTATTCTGAAGTTAGATGTTAAGTCGCACATCGACGGAATCGCCCGAAATTGAACGATGTTAGAAAAACGGTATTCTGAAACGTCGCTATGTTAACGTTCGTCGATGTGAATTAACATTTTAGTTGTTAGATTAACCGCTAGCAAATAGCTCGACGGAATTGAGATTAGAGTGGTGTTAAATTTTATTTTGAACAAATTTTCAACTAAAATCACTTCGCTTTCGTGATTGTCTATATAGAAAAGAAAATTTATTTTATAAGCTTAAAAAATAACGGCTCAAATTCCACTCAGTACCGAAGTACAGAATGGAATTTTTACCAAAATAACATTAAGTTTCTTTTAACATGTAAAATACTTACTGTTCGAACGATGCATTTTGAAGCGATTCACTCATTTTTTAAATTCTGGAACTTTGCAATATATACTTTTTTCAGGTAACTCAACGGTGTGACTGATCTATTTTTGCAAACTATCCTATTTATGTAAGAGATCTTTGGTAGGAATTACCGGGGTTAAACAATCCCTCAATCCCTGTGATTACATATGTTACAGATTAGAACATTTTTCTGAGAAAGTACTCTCGTTAAAAAGGGTCGAAATTACCTGTGTTAAAATTACCTGAATTGTATAAACCCATGTTGATTTACAATTCAAAACAAAAGAAACAGGTTTCGTAGTAATATGAATGACATCAAACACTGGAATTCCATTAATAATTATAACCCGTATCTAATCCTGCAGTAACATTTCGTTTAGCCTTCAAATTAGATTTTTCTGCAATAGTAGTTACATTTTGAATGTCTTCTGTTTTTATTTCTAATTTATAAATAATTATTTAACCGTTTTAAAAACGTTAACCCAACAAAACATAATTCTTACACGGCTGTCAAAACGAACGTGAAGTTAGCCCCAGTGTTAATTCTACACCGGAAACAAATTGTAACATTGGATTTTACATCGGGTTGTTCAGAATACTGATTTTTTCAGCGATGTTAAATCTGATTTAATAGAGCAGTGTTATTTTCATTGGTGTTAAGTTCACGGGTGTTACGATGGAAACTTCAGAATACCGCCATTAGATACCTTGACTCTTTTCAAATAGCTTAAAAAAACACATCTTTGCGAGCGACAAAGCAGAACATGTAATTTGTATAAATATTTTTACACAAATTATTTGATATAAGCAGGAATTGAAATCATGTCCGTGCCCTTGTTTACCGAACAAATAGCAAGTACAAACGATTTAACGTTTGCAGCTACAGGCTTGCTCTTAGGGATTTTAATTCTAATGTATTCCTGATTCCTTCATCTGACACAGATAGAAATATTCCCACATATTCATTTTGAGCACCTAAAATAAAATTAATAAAAATCAGTGACAGTTTTCAAGAGAAGGCAAATGAAGCCTCGCCTTTTCAAACAAAAAAATCTAAGAATTCAACAACAAATTTTATATTAATTTTGTTAAATTTTTTTATTTTATATATATTTTTTATTTTTATTTATTTATTTTTTTGTTAGCTTCTGTTGTGGTTTTAAAAAATAATGTCAGTAGATAAAATATATGAAATAAATAAGTTAAAAAAATAAACAATGAATAAATTAATTTTTACGTTTTTATTTTTTAACTTATTTGTTTCATAAATTTTATCTACTGACTTGTTTGTATCTACTACAAATTGTTTTTACACCAAGACTATTTTTACTTATTTTAACTACTTTACAATAACCTTACATTATTAGATCAGGTATGTTTTTTTACGCTTTATAACCAGCTATTGTACTTCAAATTCTATATTTGATGTACTATTTGAAGAAATAATTAAAGACGATAATTATTTTGAAGATCACAAAAATAATATAATTAAGCTCACAAAAATATTATTCCAATTCTAGGTTGTAACAATTAGTTTGTTTTATTTTTTTTATGATTAAAATCTGTTTTTTTTTTTGCAGGTATACAAATCTTTATATATAAAAGACAATATTTGTGGCTATGTCCGGAAATTCTAACCTACTTCCAGATATGCTACCGAGTTGAAATTTTGCATACAGGTAGGGAATGCTTTCATGATAACTAGAAAAATCGAAAATTTCAAAAAAGTCCCATCAGAAACGAGAAATTAATAATTTTGTTTTTAATTATATTGGACCATCGAAGTATGTATGATGCGTTCAGCGAGATTGCGGGAATTTCGTTTCAATGGTTGTTTGGACAACTATAGTAAGTTCGTGAAACATCGTTCAATGTCGTTCGGCGCGATTCATCATTACTCTGCTCTAGCTGATAAGATTTATATATTGTTATTTAGTAAAATTTTTGATTAGTTTATGCAGAGCGAGACTAAAGTGGAGCACCTGTTTTCTGGTTTTTAATTTTAGGGCATTTTTATGAACTTTGTTATTTTTATTTTTATTTTTTTTCCATTCTTTTATTTAAATGTTTAAATATAATAGTAAAATCTTTTATATATATATAAAACAGAAAATCTGTGTGTACCGAGTTGGAATTTGGTATATAGGTAGGAAATGCAGTCAATATAAGGAGGCAAATTGAAAATCAGAAGAAAAAAAATGGTATCAGTTAAGACGTAGACTTAACAGAAAAATTGCTTATACAGTGAAACCTCTATCTATCGTTTTTGAAGGGACCTATTGAAATAAACTATGGATGCGGGAAAACAATGAAAAACACATTAATACATATTTAAATGTTTAATATGTACGTACATATATATTCTAAAAATGATACATGTTTCAGGTATAAATCAATTTTTTTAAATAAAAAATATCGTAGCGAAATAAAAAAGGAAGCTGCATGCCGACAAAAAAATTATACTTTGTATTGTATATAATCTTTCATCGTCATTTACTTTTTGGCTTTTTATATTGCCGTAAGAAATCAATATTCTTTCGGTGTTACAAATTAAATTTTTTTCGGCATCAGTTATCGAATGCGCATAAAAAAAGTTTTCAATTTGAAAAAACACGAAATTTGCTGCGTAATTTAAACGATGAATGTAGTAAAATGATACAGAGAGAAATGATCGATGCGATCTATTTTTGCGTGTTTTGTATGAAATTAATTCGGAGCCGCAAGAAATAACGATATATACGGGAAAATTATTATTCGAGGAACGATAGATAGAGGTTTCACTGTAATAAGAAAGCAAATATTTTTTTTTAATGATTTTTTTTTTATTGGATTGATTTACGGGAGTAACGAAGGGACAACCTAAAACTTTTGAAATATCTCATTTACTATTGACTTAACAGCAAAAACGCACATGAGAAAAGCTGTTTAAAATAAAAATACAAATACATGTTATCCTATAAATTTTTCAATTGGTTAAGAAGCAGGGGAAGGGAGATGGGGGAGGTGCTAAAACTAAAATACTGGAAATATCTCGCTTATTATTTACTTTACATCAACAATTTATAAAGATAATTTATAAAGACTTTGATTGAAGAACGATTATTTTCTGTTTAGTGTAGCTTCTGAATATTTAGGGGGACAGAAGGAGCGCTACTTATAAACTTGAAATATCTCTTAATATTGACTTAACATTAAACATGTGTATAACAGAAGTTGTTACAATATCAATAATATAAATAAATAAATAAACAAATCTTTTCTGTTTAATCTTCTTCTGTATATAGGTATATCATTTATAAATTTTTCTTATATATGTATATAAATACATGACCTGACTGACTCATCAACGTTCAGCCCAAATCACTAGACCTAGAAACATGAAATTCGAGAAGTATATTTCCTCCATGTCGTAAGCGATCACTAAGAAGAGAATTTTCGAAATACGACCCCTAAGGGGCTGTTAAGTGATTTCAGGGATTCCTCAATATCTCTTAGGCCCAATGAGATATTGACTTAGTTTTTGCTTACAAAGGTTACACATACAAATGTTAAGAACTAAATTCAGGATTTTGTTCTAATCAACCCTTAAAGGGATAAATTTATTATGTATTCGGAGTGAATTATAGAACCCTTCGTATTTCCTATGTATGTTGAGTTATAACATTGTGTTTTGGCATATAGATGTCTTTTTAAAATCTTAGAAACTTTCTGACAGTTTTCTTTTAAATTTTCACGCCTAAAAGGGTAAATTGGTATTTTTTATTCAATAGAACGTCCCCTGGACATAGAAACATGAAATTCGTGGAGGAAGGAATGTTCCTTCCATGATGTGAGCACCTATTAAGAAAGATTTTTTTTAAATTCGACCCCTAATGTGGTGAAATGTTTCTTTCACGGATTCCTCAATATCTCAGACCTATAATGAGATATCGACTTGGTTTTTGGTTACAAAGATTACCCATACACATGTACAAAAACGAGGTTCAGTATTTTGCTCTGATCAACCCATACAAGGCAAATCTAGATTCAAGGATATTCATAAAACCCTTCAAGTGACCTGTTTCATTTCTTTTTGGCACATAGGCGTCTGTTTAAAATCGGTATATGTATTAAAACTCAAAAACGGATAAACCGATTTTAGTGCTATTTGCAACAGCGTATTCCAAATTTGTCTGGAAAGATTTTAAGCTATATATCATCGCGGTAAGACACCAGGTTTCCGATCAATTAAGAAATATTTAAACTATAAAAGATACACATATTCAAAATATACCTATATTAACGAATTTTGGGTTTAATATTGCAACAAAAATGTTCCCGAGGATATATATCACAATTTTCTTTATTTTCATTTTAGACGACAATTGTAACGTTAAATTCGCTATTGAACATTATTGTAACCCCCTAAAGCAATACGAAGAAAACTTACTTCGGTGGCAAGAATATTTACTAACGGAAAAAAGTGCTCTGATCTATATAGGTACGATTTATAAATCAGGAATAATCACGAAGTAATTATAATAAATATCATAAAAATTATAATAAATAATTTCGTAAGGTGCAACATAAAATGCTTTACGTGACTGGCGCTGCCTTTGGCAATGATTCTCACATGGGCATTTTCCTAGGTTAGCACATCGGGATACTTATACGTGTTGATATTAAATGTCTGTACTACCAATGTTTACAAAGAAATTCGTACTTAAATTATTTGTATAAGAAGCACATATTAATAAAACTGTAGATTAAAACAAATAAATATATTTGAATATAAAACGATTCGTAGCAACCAGTCTTGAACCGATTTCGAAATGGGCCAGATCTAAGCGGGCTACGACTACTTTATTTCGGTAGCGAAGCAGCGGGTACACTGCTAGTAAATTATAGTATGGTAATGGTACTTTTACTGATTACAAAAAGGGATGCTAGTAAGAAATAGCGAAATAAATCAATTATTTATTTAATAATTAATATTACAAAATAACGTTATAAAAATAAATTAAATTCACATAATATTCAAATATGACATAAACTGTTACAATTTAGTATATAAAATTGACTAAATAAATGTTGAATATATTTGTATTAAATTTTATTAAATGTATAGTGGATACCAATTATAATGGGTATCACAGAACCAAACATTTTTAAAATAAATATTCCTACAGTAAATATTTCGATTTACACCGAAATATATAAGTTTTTCTAGACATCTGACATTTGTCAATAACGTTAAAACTCAACGTAGCAGCGTATGCGCTTGCAAAATTATAGCCTCTTCACAAAGTATCATAACACCTCGCGTTAATATATACCGTATTAACGCTTATATAGGCGTAGGACATGGTATTCAAATCATTTTAACGCATATTTCTTACAGAATACACTCGTGTATCGGTTTAAATAAGCGACTATAGAGGCAATTTCCAAGATCAAACAAATAATAATAATAATAAAATGTACACATAACTACAAATATTAGTCGCCAACCTTTGTAACAGAGACGGCACGTGAAAAATAAGTCTTATCGACGGCGTGTAGTGGACAGTAGGGCCCTATTATTATTATTATTATTATTATTATTATATTGTACAGAATTAAAGCTAATAGCTTGTAAATTCAATATATACATTACATACAGCAATTATGCATAACAAAAATTAGCATTTTTTACATAATTCAAATAAGAAGAGAACAAAAATGTACAAAAATAGCAAGAGAAAAAAATAATAATAAACGTTATACACTGTTAGCATGTTCTACATAAATATAGTAGAACTATCGTTCCATCCCAAAGGTCTTGATTTGAAGACAGTTCCTAACATTGATGTAGTTCATTGCAATATTTGCTCAGATAAATAAACGTTCTCAGGGTTCTTTTCGTAAATACATGCCAATTAAATTCAGTGGCACAGTTACACTGCTAAAGAAAGTACTAAAGAAATCTCCTGAACATTTACAATGCGTTAAAAATATCATTAAAACTCCAACTTTAAAAAAAGAAGATGTCTTGCAAAAATCTTTCTCAACAGAATAAAATAAAAATTTGGACAAAGGTATAAAGTTTTGCAAAACTTGTTATTTTCACAGATGTGCACCCTTATTTACAGTGGAGTCTAGAAGGTAAAGAGCTGGGTAAGCGTTACGACTTTTGTATAGTGTAAACATACCAGCACTTGCTTGTACCAGTAACTACCACCGCCTTCACGAACTTCAGACATCAAACTTAACATACAAGTTTTGAAATCGATACATTGGAAGTTTCTCCCTAATTTATTTCAAGAGACAAATTAACCCACAAAATATACTTACGATCCCTGCAATGGGGAGAATTGGGAATAAATTAAGAACAGTAATAAGAAGGATTGTCAGTGTTTCTCAAAGTGTTATTTAAACTACGTCGTCTTCTTTTTTTGGCCTTACGCACAAGCCTTACTGTTCATTGTCAGGTCTTTCCACGTGTCTTGTATATCAATACTTGTTAAATCTTCGGTTAGCTGATCTCTCTATCTCTTGCGAGGTCTTCCCACTGATCGAGAAGTATTCATTCTTCGCTCCCATAACGTGCTACCCATTCTGTCCTCCCTGATTCTCACCACATATCCGATCCACTGTAATCGTTTACTTTTACCAATTCCTACCAAGTTATTGTGTGATACGAGGGTTACCTTTTGTTTTTACAAACGACCACTCGATGGTAATATTGAAATGTGTCATTACTATATTAATAAAATTTTACATTTGTTATTATGAAATCAGTGGCAGCTTATAAATAATGGATATTACTCGTGAAGGTTTTCGTTGGATGATTTTTTACGGATTTTAGTACAGGCCTAACTCAGCAGCAATTCATTTAATCGCTTCGTTCAACTTTTGGTAATGAAGCACCATCAGAAAACACTGTTTACAATTGGTTTGCAAAATTTCGTCGTGGTCGTGCGTTCATTAGTGATGAATCTCGTGAAGATCGACCAAAATCGGTTAGGATTCAAAAAACATCGATACTGTGCGCAAAATGATTGAAGAAGATCGGCATGTGACTTACCGTGAGATAGAGGCATCCTTTGGCATATCGCAGACTGCAATACATTCGATTTTGCATGAACATTTAGCTGTGAAAAAGATCTGTTCCCTATGGATTCCACATGAATTGACCGTGTAAGGGAAAGCTAAAAAAATTCAATCTAAGAACTGCAAAATCCGTATACAACATCGTTACAGGTGACGAAACTTGGATTTATTCATATGAACCGGAAAGTAGGCAACAATCCACTGTTTGGGTCTTCCAAGATGAACTGAAACCAACAAAAGTTGTTAGGTCACGAAGCACTTCCAAGAAAATAATCGCTTGTTTCTTCGGTTGTACTGGACATTCGCAACCGTTTCTTTACAGGATCGGAGAACAGTTAATGCTGAATAGTATACAATTTGTTTGCCAAAAGTTATCGACAAAATCAGGAAAAACAACCAAAAAATGCTTTTGCAATTGGTTTTATTGCTTTTGAAAAGCAATAAAACAGTTTGTTACAAAAATTTTTTTTTCCTTCTTAGTTTTTGTAAAAATTTAAAAGGTAGCCCTCGTCTAGACCTTATGTACAGTTCTCGGATATCTTTGTTCTTGCGGATTCTGCATTAATTTAAATGGAACCAAAGATTGGGCGATATATTTTATTTTCAAAAAACATAAGTATGGGATGTACTATTGCTTTGATGTACGATGCATTAGCAGCTTTAATTCTGTTCTGTTAGTTTTCTGCTGTATCAGATTCACTTGATTTATCATGGTGTCCAGGTATCTGAAAGTATAAACTCTCTCGAAAGTGGTATTTTTTAAGTTGGTCGTGTTCTCATGACTGCCTCTACTGACAATGAGATACTTGTTTTTTTTTCTAAATAATAAAGGTCTAAACTATAAAGGACTTAAAAAATTCAAAAAGTTATTCCAGTCATCGCTTCTGAACAAGACTACTTTAGAAACTAGGACTACTTAAGAAACTAAGACTAAGACTACTTTAGAAACTAAGAACTAAGATCACACTCTACAAAAAATAGCATGCCTTCTACTTATGTATGGCTTTGACACCTTAACTTAAATAAGATCATTTCAGTCTTTAAAAGTATTACGCCAATATTTGTTCCCATACAAAATAACCAAAATGGAGAAAGTGCAAGAATGAAGATATCTGTGAGGACGCTGTCTTATATAAGAAAGAAAGACACGATTGGTGCATTAATTTTGAAAATAATATTAATTATACTTTGCTGTACTTTGCATATACCTAAAAATCGAGATTCCTAACATAAAGAGTTCAACAGCGAGCGTTTTCGAATATGAACTCTCCCTGTTCGCCAGCAGGTTGCAATATTTTTTAAGGAGGGTTTTTTCTACTAAGTTAATTAACGATTACGGTTTTATATTTGCATTGTTTCAATATTACTTGGAACCATCTTACAACATTATGACTTATAATTAAGACAGCTATTGCAAAAAAGACCACATGTTAACAGGTTTGAGTGTTGATGAGAAATTACATTTTGTCTCTTTATATTTTTTAATATTTTGATCTAATTTGTTAAATATGTTCTTCTTAGAGTTCATCCAGTATCATATTGTAACAAAGAAGGAAAAGTTTTACGCAAATCTGAAAAAACAAAAACTTACATACCTGTAAATGTCAAAGTAAGAAATATTTTATCTACCCCTTTTTTAACCTAATTGGTTAATTTTAACCAAATTGATACCCGCTGCTTTGATCAGGACCTCTTTTTGTTACCATTCTTATGTATTTATTTTTTCGTCTTTATAACGTCATCGTTCTATATTTGCATTTTTAGGCTTTTTTACATGGAAATTACAAACAAATATTAAAGTTGTTCTTTGGACAAAAAAATCGCAGTTTATAATGGTACAAGATTGAGAAACACTGGAATTATATTTTGTTCTCAAATCATGGTTAGGGTGAGAATGTTGAAACAAATTTTTCGACATTTAAATTACAAATTTAAAAAAATTCTTAGTTAAAAGCTGAAAATTGTGCAAGGGAAAATTTTAATTTTAGAATTTAAAATTTGAATGAGTCTTCTCCTGCGCTATCCTCTTTCGAAGAAAATCATTGGCCGCATTCAGCAGACTTATCGGTACAAACTTACCGGACAATTTGCCTAAATGTACACTTTTTGACAGCGCTGTCGAACAGTATATATAAAAACTACAATATCTAAAGAATGACCCATGATAATGACAGAAATAAACAGATGAACAGTGTCTTTTGGAAAAAATTGTTTCAAAGTTTATAAATGGAACATATGTTGTTTGATGAAGACGGAATTGCTTTAAATTTAGTGCTGTAGTTAGCAGAACAACTAACGCATCCGAATATACCTGTATACAAACAAAATGAAGAAGCAAGAAAGGAAAATTATTTTGGAGTTATTGTGGTAGAATGTAATATCTGAATATCTGTTTAAACAATTATTAAATAGATTTGAGTGTAAGCTTTTACAGTAATTTTAAGATTAACTTATTCTTTAAAAGAGTCACTTCAGTAACTAAGCAGATTAACTTAACACCCTTATCCTTCTCACTACAAATATACTGTCAATATATCCATCGGTGAGCAACTAACCGTAAATCAAATCCGGTTAATAAAATGGCGACTGGTGAGTAAGTATGGAAATTAACTGGTAGATCAACGTATGCATACAGGAATAAAATTACTAGCCGTTACCTCACCGATGAGTCTGCTGAATGCGGCTATTATGTTAATTTTTTCTATAATCTAACAGCTCGGATCAGATCAATAGATGCATAACAGAAAAATCCTTCACCCTTAAGAAGGATACAAATTCTTTTTAAATAATAAAATAACACAAGACATACTGTGTTATTTTTTAAAATTGATTTGAGAACTTCGAATTTAACTGAAAGTGTTGATTGAAAGTGTAAAAGATTGGTTAACATTACAAGTCTGGCAGCAAATTCTGCCATGTATATAAAAGAGACGAATTGAGTATTACAGTGATTGAATTGAGTACGTGTAATATTGACTTGTTAAGATTGCTAAGAATGATAGAAAAACTAGTGATGTATGAGGAAAAAGTAGAAAAATGCTAATGTGACCCTAAAGTATACCGACCCTTGTCAACACTACCAACGATTTTTCGGATGGACATATGTATTAGTATAATCTACACATTTATCACGAATAATTTATTCTATCATTTTTAGGATTGGATAGGAAAATGAACCATATATAACCATGACATGTACATCTGTTTCTTTTCGACAAAGACGGCAAATTACATATGTTATTCGAATTCACAATTACCATGTGATTTTTTACAAATATAAATTATTCAAAATAATTTTTTACGACTGAATTTAGAATATTATGTTACTTGGCTTACCTGGATCTGTATCTTGTTAGCAATGTACTAAAGTTTACTTACAATTAACTTAACTCTTTAAATTAAAGGCATATAAAAAGTGTTCCATCCACTGCTGTTTAAGGGCGTTTTCACACACACACACACACACACACCGGCAAAACTAGTGCTGGCACCGTTTCTACTCATTGTAGTTTTGCACACAACCAGCAAAACCGGTGCCGGTGCCAGAACAGGCAATCTATTACAAACTTCGTCACCGACTGTGTGGTTGTGACATCGTGTGGACAGGCTACGATATATAAATATAAAATATCACGGTTGGCGGATTAATTTACTTCATTTATACTTATTGTGTGCATCCCTCAAACTCCAGGTCTCCCTCACATAATGAGTATTCAGATTTGCGAGCGGATCAAGTCTGGATCCGCACCCTTTAGTCCGCTAGCTGGTTGCTATGATTCTTGGAAGGAGTTAAGGGTTGTTCAATTAAATTCAACATTTTACTAATCTACTTCAATTATAATACGGTTTAATATTTACATTATTTAAATTAACTTACAAATTAACAACGACAGCTAAACCCAAATCAGTGATACATTCACAACACTAACACTCGAGAGATTCTTTTCACCAGACACTAATTCATCCACTGGACACCTCAGTCTAAAAACTATTTGTCTCTCACATGTTCTAAATATTGTCTCTCTATTATGACTAATGAACACTACATTAACGCAAATACGGAAGTACTTGGTTACATTGTTACTTGACCGACCGAACTCACTTATTGCCTCTATCCCATAATGAACAAATTCTTGAAACAAGACTTAACCTTATGACGGTTTAAGCTCAACTCTTCTAAAAAGAGAACCACCCTGAGCGGCTTACATCGCCCAACTGTAAAATATCATTTCATACCCTTTTGAGTGTCTATGTTAAATATCTTAAAATCCACAATTTATTGGTGATAACTTAGATAAGTATCCCCTTAGAAAATAACCCAAACATAGTATTTATATTTCAGACAAAGGTTAATTATTATTTATGTGTTTATGGTCGGCATATATTTTTAACACATTAGTTATCTGTTAAGGATTTATGATTTACTCTTCATGTTACATTTATAAAAGTCTCAAGTTACAATAATAAACAAGTCTACCCTTATCTTGAGCGCTCTTTCTAAGAAATATATTATTTTTTATCATTTAACATTTTAAATATTTTACTCTGATTGAATGATCTGAATATACTGAATTTATTTATTAAATTTTATTTCTGAAATAATACCAAAATTACCTCCCTTACAATCGGACATCTGTGTTGCTATCAACAGACTTTATCTCCTTAGGCTTATTTTACCTTAGTACCGAAGAGGCAAACACAAAACACGATGTCCCTGTCGTTGTCTAAGGTGGGTGGATCAGGCAAGTGCCAAATTATCAAAGAAGAGAATATAGCTCCTTCGGTTGACTTTATGGAAAACTTCCTCGAACAGGCGTGCGATCGCCTGATGTCGAGCGATAAGTTCTTAGGGTTGTAAAGGAAGGTGGCCATTAAACAACTACAGAAGATGGCTGGGGATTTACCCCAATTGTCGAGGAAAATGTCAGAATGTAGCAGAAAAGCAACGGCTGTGCTATCCGGCGATGTAATAGTATGTGATCAACTCAGCGAACATGACAATGAGCAAGTAAGCCATGCGATTTGCAATTGCACAGGTCGGGCGACGAATAGAATAAATTAGTTATAACAGGGATGAGCAACCTTTTTTTACTACGGGCCAACTAGAAATTTAAAAATTTCCTGCGGGCCGCATACGACATTTATTAAAATATGAGATTGTAAAGCAAGATGATAAACACAAATTATCTATTTATTAACAAAATAACAAAGTTATTTTTAAAAAAATACACAAATGACACATATAATAGAAATGCTAGGTATAAAAAAAGTCAAAGATAATTATTATGGGGAAAAAAACATAAACAAATTTTAATGAGAAGTTTGGCATTGCTTCTTTGCAACCAATTGCTCTATATTGCTCTTATTTATGCTTTAAAATATATATGTATCTTTTGTAATTTAATGGCCTTTTTTGAAATTTGACAGACAAAAGCTTTGACGGGCTGCACGAAAAAGTACGCCGGGCCGCGGGTTGTTCATCCCTGAGTTATAAAATAATAGTTATTAACTATATTTATTATAACAATAAAACAATATTATAACGACTATATTACGTTGATTAATATTATGATAAATTGAATATTTTCTTGTTGTCTTTTTTAGGGTTGCGCATACCTGCAACCAAAACAAAAGACGCCACTGCACACCAAATTTTTTTCCTCGCAAAATGCGACTGGCAGAATAGATTTTTGAGGGATAAATATAAATATAAATGATTATGCTAATATATGATATAATACTCCTCTCATTATACATTGGATGAAATTTTGAATACTGGTAGAACTCGATATATGCCGCAGTTTCGTTCCTAGAAGAACCGGCGTAAACCGAACTGTCAAATAAACCTAACTTATAGTGAATGTATAGGGTTAGGTTCCAAGTAAATAAACAATAGATTAAGAATATCTGTAACGCTATTTTATTTGACTCAGTACTCGTTGACTAATACTTAGCGTTTATTTCTATAGTTTGCTAAGCAGATTGTTTGATTTTATCTGAATTTTTCAGAATGGTAGTAACAGTTGAAGGCGGTTACGTCATCCTGCAGACATTCGTCTAATCCATTCCATTCGTCTAATATGTTCCATCTTCTTCTCAAGGGAGATAGAAATTCTAGCCCTTTTAGGTCCATCTTGAGATTTCCTTTCTCCTCTTCTCAGACATGGTTTTACTGTATCTTTTTGTATATGCATATGCAAGAAAACACCTATTTTATAGAAAATTAACGAATAACTAAACTAGATACACGCCAAACGTTTAGAAGGATACTTATACTGGAGCGCTGTCCAGTCCAGTTGTCGCGGTACTTTTCCGATCAGATCGGGGAATCCTAGGCGTAGCGCAGGCGTAAAAATGAATCAGCTTATATCGAGTTCTACCTGTACTTATAATTTTGAAGAGAATTAAGATTTACTGTTCAAGTTTTGCATACGATCGTGGACTTCTTTATATTATTTTGCTGTGATTCTGTTGCATACTTCCAAGGGTCTGTGGGCCACATTTTATGAAACACTGCTTTATATATTACTTTTGGATTAATACTCTTTCATATCAAAAAATGCTTTTCTTCGGTCTATTTCAGCATATAAAACAAAAATTCAGTTATAGAACGGTATAAAAGTATTTAACTTAGATGTTTACGACATAATTACGCAAAATGACTTTTCTAGGTCATTATAGTTAACAATGTGCACAAATAGTTAGGAAAAGAATTTTAATTCCGATCTTAAAACCTCTATAAAGCTGTTATATATCCATTTTAATGCCCACTTACTTTTACAATGTATGATTATAACAATGTCCTACTTTGAATATCAAAATTTAAACAAATTTACCGGATAATTTAGGTGATGACCAGAAATAACAGAATAACTGAAATAGAGTATGATTAAGGTTTCAAATTAAACTAATTAAACAGTCTTAATGACAGATAATTCGAGTATATGGGCCTTATAATGACAGGAAATAAATATGAACTGCAGTATCTTATCACCCAGAAAAAGGTCCTGGGCAAAGGGTGGAAAACTTCATTGTTAAAAAATCTTCATTTAAGGTTTGGGTAAAAATCTCTATTCCAAGTTGTTGTCTCCACAGTCAAAATATTTAAGATCATTACTAGCCTTCGAAAAAGGACGCCGTGGAAGAAAAAGAATCAGCCTTAGTTAAAATACCGTCAACTCGGCTATGATCAGATCGCCGATGGACAAATCGGCGACCGAGAGAAATCTTGTGATAAAAATTATATAAGAAAACATATATACGCAAAAATAGTAGTGGGGTATTGTAAATCATAAAACTGTATATTTTTAATATTAAAATTATAAATTTTTAAAGTTGCATGACTTATGAAGTATTGGTACGCGTTTGCTGGCCGGCACTGCAGACAACGCATACAATTATTCCTTACTGTGTTTTAAATAAGAGTGCGTCTACCAATCCGCACTACAAGGAGCGCGCGCCCAAAAATGTGTCCAGCATTCTCGACAAACAATATTTTTGCGTGTACTGTGTTCACATTATGACTACAAAATCGCATTTATGTCTTAACGCTCGCTTAGTAGCATGGTCAAAGCTGACACAAATGTAAAATAAACACAACCTGTTCGCACCGTCATTTATTTATTTTTTATTTATTTTGTTATAGTTCATAATTGTTATAATAATGAATGAAGAAGTACTTATTAATTTAGTACAGAAGTACGAAGAACTATACAATTTAAATCAGACTGATTATTCCAATCGACAAAGACTGTATAATATTTGGAAGGTAATACGAAAATATATGGAAACGCCAAAAAATTACCATAGACTGTTTTATTCATATCTCCTTCTAAAATACTGGAAAAGGGTCTAGGAAAAATGTATAATATTTGTTTATATTGAGGACCAAAACTGTTTTTTTGCTGTTCTTCTATTAATATTGAACTAATTTCAATCAATTCTTCCTCGCTATCACTCATTTTGTGTTAACTAACAAATACGAAGTGGTAAAGGCCTCATCACACTAGAGTTATTATTCAAGTCTAAACTTAGAAAACTAAAGTCTTGGCATTCGAATCGAAGTCTTGTGTGTGTGATAGCATGACAAAAAACCTAGGTCTTTAAGTCTGAGCAAATACATCTAGATATATGATATTCCCCTGTCTTTAGAAGACGGGGGAAATAGACATTTCAGACGAAATCCAAGTCTTCAAATGCACGTGCGCGGTCTCGACCTCTCAGTCAGATCAAGTGAGATGGGTCTATTGTTAACGTTATGTACGCAGACGCAAGTTACTTTTCCCTGTTTCACGTGTGATAGCTGAAGACGTGAAGACTTGAATCCTGGAAGAAGACTTACAAAATAAAACTTGGATAGCGTTCTTGTGTGATACACCCTTAACTTGAACATGGGTCGGTAGACTCACTTCGGAAATGCCCTATTTTTTTCAATTTTAACGTTACCCTTCTGATTCTAATATACGTTAAGTTTTTGATAGCGTGGATACCTATATCAAGATTTTAACAAAATTCCCTATGTTCCCAAATTATTTTCTCCAGTTACATTAATTCTCAAAATCTACGAAATAAGCAAGCACATCCTTCCGTTGGTCTCTACAATTTTGTAGTAAAACATTCACAGTGAAAAGAGCTTCTCTGATCCCAAGAGATTATCTGAAAATAAATTAGGTTTCTTCAAGGTCTTGTTTACATTTGTCCCTTATTCTACTATTCTAAAGAATAAAGTCTAGGTGTGGCTCATCAAACGTTGTAATATTTAATTGTTTATTGCCAAAACTGTATCAAACCTGTGACTGCAATCGTTAATCGTTTATACTTTGGCCACTAAGCATTAGCATGGACGTGAGTTCATTTCCTATCTATGTCAAATAATTTGTGTAAAAATATGTTTACAAATTAAAGATTCGCAACCGGCTATAAACTGTAGGTGCCTTTCTGTGCACGCTAAGAAAATGGACGTAATATTGATTATATTACTCCTGAATGTAAACAGATTGAAAATATGGTCATGAAAACTAGAAACCTGAAGCCTAAGCTCACCTCGGGAAGTCGCGCTAATGATGATTGCCCAAACTAGGCATTCAGTTTTCCTTATTTATATATTTCATATAGTTTCCTCTAACTATTGTTCTTTATCGCCTTCAAATATTTCCATTGAGTTTTCACTGTACATCAAAACAGGGCCGGCCGTAGCTCTTTTAGCTCCCGGAGTAGAGCTTCTGATTTCTAGAGGTTATTTATTTCTCAAGAATCGAGAATTATTTTTTTGCATTTCTCGAGAATTCTCGAGAAATTCGAGATATTTCAGAAATATTCAGCAAATATAGCAAAATATTCAAATTAGAAGTTTATAATTTCGTTTAATATTTCATCATCTGTAAGTTGCTATCTTACAAAGAAATGAAAAAAAAAATATATGGATATAAGTATCCACTTTAGGTACGTTATTTGTTATTTACCTATATACAAGGTGTCTCAAAAGAAATTTTATATTTAGTGGATCGATTAAAAAAAAAGTAAGCCGTATATAGAAAAAATGTTTATTAATTATTAAAATACACTTTTTGGGGATTTATTTCTTAAAAATAATATCGTCTAAATGTAGACCCTCGCGTTCTCGGCACTCATTTAATCGAATAGTAAAATTACTTATGATGTCTCGGCAGGTGGATTCAGGGATGGCTACCATTTCGTGACGGATATTTTCTTTCAAATGCGCCAGTGAAGTCGGTTTATTGGCGTAAACTTTAGATTTAAGATAACCCCATAGGAAAAAGTCCATAGGGGTTAAATCTGGACTGCGTGGAGTCCAATTTATGTCACCTCTCCGGGAGATCAATTTGCCTGAGAAAATTTCACGAACACGTGGCAGAGACATATTGGACGTGTGTGAAGTTGCTCCGTCCTGTTGGAACCATGTTCTTTGGTTATAGCCAGGAAAGTTTTGCAGTTCAGGTACCAAGAAGTTGTCTAACATCTCCACATAACGCTCTGAATTAACTGTAACTGCACGCCCCCTTTCGTCTTCAAAAAAGTAAGGGCCGATAATTCCTCGCGCCGACATCGCAGCCCATACGGTCACTTTAGGCGAATGTAGGGGTTTCTGATGTTTGCGTTTCGGATTCGTTGCACTCCAGTAGCGGCAGTTCTGCTTATTTACGTGGCCATTAAGATGAAAATGAGCTTCATCCGAAAACAAAATGTTGGTAAACGTTGAAAATCGCTCAATCACCTGATTTACGAAATTAAGCCTCTGACTGGCATCTTGGGGCTTTAATTCTTGCACCAATTGAATTTTGTAGGGGTGCAGCTTTAGGTCTTTGTGCATAATGCGATGTAATGATGAACTATGCACATTTAAAGCACTTGCGCGCTTCCGAATTGAAAGGTTCGGGTCGTCACGAACAGACTGATTAACATTCTCCACGTTTTCTACCGTTCTTGATGACCTAGGTCGCCCGGATTTTGATTTATCCAGCGTTGTACCAGTCTCTTCAAACTTTTTAACCCAATGTCGAATGATAGGAATGCTTGGCGCATCATTTAAGTGGCGAAAACCTCGAATACTGCAGAATTTTCTACGCGCTACAGTCGCCGAATCACCGTTTTTGTAAAACTCTCGCACGCATAACGCGCGGTCTGCTCCCGAAAAACGCTCCATAGCGACTGAATTCCCAAGAGCCAGGCTACCGATTGACATAACCCCCGCGCCCCTCGGATACGTTGCGTTCACGCAGTAAGCTAAATAAATATAAAATTTCTTTTGAGACACCTTGTATATTTCTTATAGTTTCCTCTAACTATTGTTCTTTATCGCCTTCAAATATTTCCATCGAGTTTTCACTGTACATCAAAACAGAGCCGGCCGTAGCTCTTTTAGCTCCCGGAGTAGAGCTTCTGATTTCTAGAGGTTATTTATTTCTCGAGAATCGAGAATTATTTTTTTGCATTTCTCGAGAATTCTCGAGAAATTCGAAATATTTCAGAAATATTCAGCAAATATAGCAAAATATTCAAATTAGAAGTTTATAATTTCGTTTAATATTTCATCATCTGTAAGTTGCTATCTTACAAAGAAATGAAAAAAAAAATATATGGATATAAGTATCCACTTTAGGTACGTTATTTGTTATTTACTATATCTATATACTTTTTAAATTAACAACATAGGCATAGTGGTATAGCTATATGATACAGTGAATTTCTTTTATCCTGCAACATTGAAATTATTATTATGCATGGTTTCTCTAGTAACGACAAATTATTGTTATTATTATTATTATTATTATTTAATTTAATGGCCTTTGCTCCTGTGCCCATTAGCCAGGACAACTTCGCGACTCGTTTTAATATAATAAGGCATTTTGTCGAACTTTGCGATTATAAAACTCGTCGCTCATCTTTTATATCACTATTTTATGGAAATTCCCCTGCAAATGTCTTAAGTTTTATCGTTAATTCACCTTAAATACTTAATTAGTTTTCTTCTGTCAAGAAATACGTTCAAAATGTGAAATCTCGTCACATTTTAAATTGCAAAAAATTTGACAGCTGTCACCTTTTGAAATCTTGTAAGCATATTTTTGCCTCAAAATGATCCAATAAAGGCCCAGATTCTTTCTGGGCCTCAATTATTCGAAAATTTCTGAAGCCTCAAAATATTATCTCGCACGTCAAAAAAGCTATTTTGAACCATTATCACCACTTAATACTTTGATTAACCCTGAAATTTTTAATATATATAAATCTTTTTTTAACACTATTTTATGGAAATTCGCCCTGCAAATGTCTTAAACTTTATCTATAATTCACCTTAAATCCTTAATTAGTATTCTTCTGTCAAGAAAGACGTTCAAAATGTGAAATTTCGTCCAATTTTAAAATGCAAAAAATTTGACAGCTGTCTCCTTTTGAAACCTGGTATGCATATTTTTGCCTCAAAATGCTCAAATAATGGCTCAGATTCTTTGAAAAATGTTTTCTGATACCTCAAAATATTATCTCGCACGTCCAAAAAGCTATCCTGAACCATTATTATCATTTAACACTTTGATTCTCGCCGTAAATATTCTGGACCGGCCGTCTTGTATTAAGAATATTTTTGAATTATCGTCTGATAAAACCTGTCCGAGCCGATCAATGGGGACTTTGATTCGACACGGATTCGAGGAAAAAATGCATGATTTTTATCAATAAAAATTAGTCAGTACCCCCTGTCGAAATAAAATTAAGCCTAAGCACTAAATACACCCGGATAAGACGGCGGTTCATTTTCCTCTCTCCGCGTTACCGGAAAAATGAAGATACACCAGAAGTTGAATAGAACATACATACCAACACTTGTACAATATAATAGTAGATTTAATTGATCGTCCAGTGTGTTCTCAGAAGAGTTAATTATATTTTCTTCGCACACTTTTGTAGATGGATTTTCGTCATCCTGGTTTCTGCCAAAAAATCTTCTTATGACAGATTTTCCGTATCTGGCTCTTCATTAAAATTCGGATTATTGAAATACCTTATTAGTGATAATAAAGTTTGGTTTCGACATTTTGAAATTTGTATTTTAATCTCAGCTAGAAATTTCTGGGAAAGAATAATATTTAAATTATTTAAATTGTAAAACAGAAAAGAATAACTGCCTCGTATTTGGACCGACAAAATATGAATACAAACTGCAATTAACACAAATGAAATATATCTCGAAATGATAAATTAAACAACTGCAAATTTCTCGAGAATTCCTTCTCAAGATATTCTTGAGAAGAAACCCTATCCCGGAATAATTCCAGAAAACTGCGCCAATTTCAAAATAACTGTGCACTTGTTTTGTTTATCTGAGAGCTTGTTTTGGTGCTCATCACACCGAGCGTCCTAATCCTGTGCCTCTTTCGCCCCAGCCCTTCCCATAGGCGTTAGCAGAATATTTTTTCTAGGGGTGCAAAATATGAAGCCATATTTTTGATAAAATTTAGTCTTTTATTAAATAAACATTACATAAATACAGAACATTATTTAAATACAAATTGAAGGCGTTTGCGATCATTGACAAACTGGAAAATTTGCACAATGGCTTCTATCTATAACATCTACTATCATTAGTAATTTTTTCCCTGTAACATACTCAAATCGAATAAACGATCATCAGTCATAGTTGACCTCATAGTTGACGTAATAACAATTGAGCAGACCCTATTTGACTGTACAATTTGTTTATTTAGTTAGCTGTCAACTGTTATTAGTTTTGGAACCCCTTTCTGGCGTATCTATCGGTAGCTTCAGCATGGAAAATGAGCACGACACGTAAATACGAGGACTTCCTTTTAAGTTTTTACAAAAACTAAGAAAGAAACTGTTTTATTGCTTTTCAAAATATTCTCCTTTAAAATGTATACAATTTTGCATACGTTCAAACCAACATAACTTGATTATTGAAGGCTTCAACAGGTTTTCAGGTTGTTATAAAGCTTCTTGAAGTGATGAAAATCGTTGTCCACGCATTTTTTATTTGACACTGGGAAACAAAAAAAATCGTTAGAGGATAAATTAGGTGAATACGGGCAATGAGACATTAACTCGATGTTTTTCTCTTTCAATTAATCAATTGTTTGACGTGCTGTGTGGGAGCTTGCATTGTCATGATGAAGATTGATGCGACGTTTTTGGGTGTTTTTCCTGATTTTGTCTACGACTTCTGGCAAACAAATTGTTGTATACCATTCAGCATTAATTGTTCTCCGATCATCTAAAGCAATGGTTGCGACTTGTCCAATACAACCAAAGAAACAAGCGATCAGAAACAAGTGCTTCTTGAACGAACAACTTTTGTGGGTTTCGGTTCATCTTGGAAGACCCAAACAGTGGATTGTTGAATAGGTTCTGGTGAAATAGGAGATAGGTTGAATTTTTTTAGCATTCCGTCGCACTTATCAACACGAAACTGTTTTGAGCTTCGGTCAAATTATGCGGAATCCATCGGCTACAGAACTTTTTCACAGCTAAATGTTCATTCAAAATCGAATATACTGCAGTCTGCGATATTCCAAAGGATGCCTCTATCTCACGGTATCACATTCCGATCTTCTTCAATCATTTTGCTCACAGCATCGATGTTTTTTTGAATCACAACAATTTTGGTCGACCTTTACGAGATTCATCACTGACGGCCGCACGACCACGACGAAATTCTGCAAACCAATTGTAAACAGTCTTTTCTGATGGTGCTTCATTACCACAAGTTGAACGAACCGAATCTTTGCATTGTTGTTGAGTTAGGCCTTTACTAAAATCGTAAAAAATTATCCAACGAAAACCTTCACGAGGAATATCCAACAGTAGTCAACAAACGACTCGGTCAATTTATAAGCTGCCACTGATTTCACAATAATAAATGCCAAATTTTACGAATCTATTAATGACACATTTCAATATTGCCATCTAGTAGTCGCTTGTAAAAACATAAAAGGTAACCCTGGCACCTATATCTTATTTACTATATTATAGAAAAAAATTATTTTCTACGCGCAATTTTCTATATAAAATAGGGCCCGTAATTATCGTTTTCCGGGGGCTGGGGCGAAATTACTGTCTTACGGGGCCCGGAATTATTGTAATACCAGGGCGCAGTCCCTCTCTCGGCTCCCCTGCTTATCCTTTACAATGCCCAAGGAGCTCTAGTGTTGCGAGGCCCCTTACTGCAAACTTGAAACGAGTAATTGCACATGAACGAAAATTTGTTTAACATTTGATAGCAAATATAAAGTAGACATAATAAAACTAGTTATAATATGAAATAGACAAATCAATAAATTTGAGAACAAAAAAATATAATGGTTTGGAATAAAATACTTGAAATTGGACACAGGGGAGGTGGGGATGTGTCCCCGTTGCTCCTTTTTGCGGGAGCTCATGTTTTCACCGGTTCTGTATCGAAACACAAATTGATTATTTTTCAATTCAAATTAACAGCATACTTAGTAAACAGTAACATAATAACAATTGTCATTGTGGAAATATGTCCGTTTCAAATGAATTTATGTGAACTTTTACACTAATTAGAGATAAAAGTAATTTATTTGCCGGCGTGACATTCACCACGCCTTGAAAGCGTATCGAGGAGGTAAGTTTATTGTCTCATGATTCATGGCCTCCCGCGAAACGTTGGGGTTATATGAGTAAATTAGATCAAGTGAATCATTGGAGAATTACATAATTATCTTTACATTCCCTCTCTAACATTAGCTACTTCACGAGCAAATGAAGTTAATTTACTATTTCATAATCAAACTTGATTTTATTCCAAGTCATTATATACGATAAGTAACAGCAAAAGAGGACACCATTATTTTCTTTATAATTTGTATTTACAGGGTGGACCATTAGTTGAAAGGGGTAGTGGCAGGGCCGGCCCGAGAAAAAGCGGGGACCGGTGAAGATGCTCGTGCGGGGCTTCTGCTAATAAAAAAAAAAAAAGCATTCAAAATATTTGTATTTTGCAATATTGCACTTATTATTTGTACATATTAGTTACTCTAATAATTTATGAATAATTATAATTAATATTTAACAAAATAATATATATAGCTAAAAAGATCTATAAATACCTATTTCATAACGACCACTGCCCATAGAAAACCTATTGTTATGAAATTTCATTCTGAAAACAGTACTGAAATCATGACGCGACCCAAATGCCCATAGAACGGTTTAGACCGTATGCAAAAGAGTCTTATTGAGATGCGGATATAATTTAAAACGGTTGAATCGGTATGAAAAAAAAAGTTTAATTAAATCGACTAGGATGGACTGGAGCCAATGAAATAAACCATGTACAAAGAGATTTTCGTATTGTGCCAGTAGGTAGTAGAATTGAGGTAGACCAAAGCTTAGGAGGGTTGATTGTGTAACACAGGATGCTCGGTCTATCGGTGCACACAACAGGAGGACAATAACACAAAATCGGAAGGAATGGCGGAAGACGATTGGGACGGCTATGGCCTTCAAGGGTCTTGGAGGCCGTACCAGTTGCAAAATTGTTAATTATCTCGTCATAATTTAGTTTTCTTGCCAACTCGGACTCGATTAACAAAATTGCCAATGAAGAGAATCGCTCCTGACTTATACAAGATCGTAAATAATTATTTATTATTTTCAGTTTTGAAAACGATCTCTCTGCCGATGCAATTGGTACTGGAATTGTCAGTATTACTTCCAAAACAGTTAAATTGGGATACAATTCACCTAAATTGTTCTTGTAAATATATTCTAAAATTTCTTAAATTGTATTTCTAGGCGACAATACCCGACGACACATTTTAATTTCATAAAAAAATCTGTACAATCAATGTCGTCTTTTAAACACAAATTATTGTATATTGTCTGAATTGTACAAAAAGCCAAATAAATTTTCGTGGTTGTGATAAATTTCGAATCTTTTTTTTAATAATAAAATTGCATTGTCGATTGCATTGTCGAAAAACACAAATGTCGGTACTCGCTGCATTGCTTATACATATTAAGTAGAAATAAGTCCAAATCATTTCATATTTTGTTAAAGATAAACTATAGTGGCAGTTTATCTGAAACTATTTACAAGTAAATAGCACATTTTTTTAGTCGATGCAGAAGCTAACTTTTGTCCGAACCATGATTTATTTAATATTTACTATCGCCAATACAACGCCTCTCGCGGCTATTTTTCATACTTCTGAAGAAGCTAGCTCTGTGGAATAGTCGCTTATAAGAGGAAGATATAGAAATGTTTTCACTTTTGAAAAAAAAAATATCCATCTTTGAGTTATAAAGCTATCAAATTATTAATCATTTTTTCGACTTCCTATTTTTGCGATAAGATTTTTTCAGCCATGTCAATTATAAAAACCAAACAGAGAAATCGAATTGATGTTAACGCAATGCTTCGTTTCTCAGAGACAACTCTGCAGCCACGTATATCAAATTTTCTACCTAAGAAGCAGCACCAGATATCGGACTAAAAATTGTAATTATATAACTGTATAACATATAGCTACATATATAGTAATAAAATACTATGTATAGATATATGTTGGTTTTTATTTGTGTCTTAGATTTCAACCGGTCCGCGAAATATTTATCCGATTTTCACCGGTCTATTTAGGCAAAAAGGTTGAAGAACACGATAGATATTTTTAGAATAGTTTTAATAGAAATGTCCAGTGACTATAAATCAATGCACAAATCTTTAACAAACTTAAATTTTTTTTAAATTAAATCGTTATCACCTACGGCTTCATCACCCTGCATATATTTCAAGCTAGGGATTAAATTCGTTATTTGATGGCGTTGCCCCCGAAACCTCTATATTTATGGAATATTTTGTACAAAAACATAAGCACCAAAATATAACCATTGATAATATTTTAGAAAATTAGATTAGTGTGCAAAATAATTTTGTAACTGAATTAGCGTAAATGGCGGAAAATTATTTACCATATTAGCGTCTATCGCCGTCAGCAATGGATCAAGCTGCAGCTAATATCATTAACTAGCGAAGGTCTATCATGCTTGCTAACAATATTTAGGAGCCTGTAACTTTATTTTCATTTTAGTGCGCCTTGATTATTTACGCATCAGACAGAATTTTGCTTTGTTAATTGGTAGTGGCCAACACGCTCTAAATTAACAATACGCAGTCTAATGAATTAATTCGATATATTTTATAGAACAGCGGTTTCTAGACTTCTAATAATAATAATAATAATAAATTTCTGAAAATATATATATCTATATATTCAAATTTGTATTATCTATATTTTATTTTCAACAAATACATGGACAATTAAAGCAGTGGTGCTGATCTAAATGCATTTTTATTATTAATTTTTGTTTTTTCAAAATTTCACACAACCCTCCAAGAAATTTAGGCTACACAACTGCCCCTTTCAACTTATGGTCCAACCTGTACATACAATTCATGTAGATACATTTGGCATCCGGTGGATTTTAAATATTTAAGTATAAAGGAGCTAGATAAGGTCTACCAGAACTGTTTAGAACGCAACCGGACATCATGATTGTGGCGAGCGTAGGGGGAGACAGCTTTTGGTAGATAATTCAGGTCAATAATTAAAAAAATATTGTGCTATATTAGCTTTAATACAGTAAAATCAAAGTATTGTAACAAGGTCTATATAGGATAGAAATACAGTGGTACCTTGACTTACGAGTGTCCCAACTAAAGAGTTTTTCGAGATACGAGCCGTCTCTCGGCCGATGTTTTGCTTTGAGCTAAAATTCGAATTACGAGCGGAGGAGGTTATCTCTACAAGTGAGATGAACGAAATGTTGGGAATGTGGGAGAATGTTTCAAACTTTATTCAAAAGAAACACCATAATAAGTTACAACTGGGCGTTCGACTACGCTATTTAATGACACTTGCCGAACTCATTTCAGAAACATTGGGAAAAGGAGGATGAGACAGACCGCACTGGACCGGTTTTTATCGAAAACCCTGCAGATGAAAGTGTAGAAAGCGTGGCGAAGGACAAAAATCAGCGAATAAGATTCAGTTATGCAGTTCAACCTTTCTCCTCCACCTCTGTCAGTATCTTCAAATCATCTTGTATCTTATTTACCTTGATGTACATAATACGTCAGTTTACTGAAGTAATTCTATAGTATTGCGCTTTTATACAATATTCCTTATTTATAAACACAACTTTCTTAACTAAAAACCTGTAACAAAAAAATTGCGGTGTGTTTTGAGGGCCCGGAACGTATTAATGGGTTTTCAATTAATTCCAATGGGGAAAATTGATTTGACATACGAGTAATTTGAGTTACGAGCTCCGTCACGGAACGAATTAAACTCGTAAGTCAAGGTACCACTATATATTTAATTAACTCATAATTAAAAACAACATTTTTGGCACACAATTGAAAATAAAACTTGATAGAATAAATTATCTATTTCACAACAATAACAACTGTTCTGCGTACAGAATTTTACTTCTGTGATTGGATTTTCAATTTTAAATTATACTGTATTTATTTAGAGGTAATAAAATTATATTGCATTTACATAACAAAATAATAAAAATACCTTTTAAGTTTATACAAAAACTAAGAAAGATTTTTTTTTGAACAAACTGTTTTATTGCTTTTCAAATTATTCGTTTTTAAGATTTATACATTTTTGCATGCGTTCAAACTAATTCTCGAATCCACTTTTTACACTTTTTTTGGTTTTTCCACTCTGAAGTTGGTATCTCAAAAACATGGTTTTCGAAGGCTTCAACCGCTTCTCGAGGTGATGAAAAACACTGTCCACCCATTTTTGGTTTGACATTGGGGAACAAAAAAAAGTCGTTAGGGGATAAATCAGGTGAATAAGGGAAACAAGTCATTAATTCGATGGTTTTCTTCTTAAAATAATCAATTGTTTGACGTGCTGTGTGGGAGCTTGCATTGTTATGATGAAAAATGATATAAAGTTTATGGTTGCTTTCCTGATTTTGTCGATGACTTTTGGCGAACAAATTGTTGTATACAGCATCAATTGTTCTCCGACTCTCTAAAGAAATGGTTGCGACATGTCCTGTACAACCGAAGAAACAAGCGATCCATTGTCTTGGAAGTGCTTCGTAAACGAACAACTTTTGCGGGTTTCGGTTCATCTTGGAAGACCCAAACAGTGGATTGTTGCTTAGTTTCCGGTTCATATGAATAAATTCAAGTTTCGTCACCTGTAACGATGTTGTATACGTATTTTGCAGTACCTAGTTTGAACTGTTTTAGCATTCCCTTACACCAATCAACACGAGCCTTTTTTTTAGCTTCGGTCAAATTATGCGGAATCCATCGGGAACAGATTTTTTTCACAGCTAAATATTCATGAAAAATCAAATGTATTGCAATCTGAGATATGCCAAAGGATGCCTCTACCTCACTGTAAGTCACATGCCGATCTTCTTAAATCATTTTGCGCACAGCATCGATTTTTTTTTAATCCCGATTTTGATCGACCTCCACGGGATTCATCACGGACGATCGCACGACCCCATCGAAATTCTGCAAACCAATTGTAAACAGTCTTTTCTGATGGTGCTTCATTACCAAAAGTTGGACGAAGCGAATCTATGCATTGTTGTTGAGTTAGGCCTTTACTAAAATCGTAAAAAATCAGCCAACGACAACCTTCACAAGTAATATCCATTTCTTCACAAACTTGTATTTTTAACGCTCACTGTCAACAAACTACTCTGTCAATTTATAAGCTGCCACTAATTACACAATAACAAATGTCAAATTTTACGTATATAGTAATGACACATTTCAATATTGCCATCTAGTGGTCGTTTGTAAAAACATGGAAGGTAACCCTCGTATATAATTTCAGTTCTAAGCATTTTTTTTTTCAATAATTTTTCCTATTTTAATATACCTAAATACCTAACTTCGTTGTTAGTATTAAGCAGCCCGGGACAATTAGTGTGTTCACCAGGACGTATGGTAGCCCTATGCTCAATACTAATTTTCTCCAAAAGTTATGGACATATTTAAAACGGAATAAAAACAAAACGTATATTTCTGGAACACTCGATACTTCATATTACTTTAATTATAATTGTTATGTTAACTACGAGTTTCATGACACAATTTTAACTGGAATAAATAAAGTAAACAAGAAGAGATGGAGAGGGATAAAAAGAACAATTAATTAATATATTCATTCCACTTGTTTAATATGTGCTATTAAATGAGGCTATTCAGCGACCGCTTGAATGCGACTAATCGGAACACTGCGTGAATACAATAAAACGTTTTTGTAACATTATATGTAAACAAGTTTTAACAAATGTTATAGAAATAACATTTGATGCATTGCACATTTTTATTTTATTCATTTATGCTTACTAATGAAAACATTTTCGACCAAAATGTAAGGTTACAAAATTATAACCACTGTAAAAAATATTGTTAGAGTATTTTTGTGGTTATAATCTCAAATATAAAACCGGAAAATTGTTTATTTCTCCGTTATACACTCCTAGGCCTTTTGAATGATGTGACCTAAATTTTGCACAAATAATTTTTAAGACCTTGCGGAAGTAAGGGCGCATAGAACAGTTTAAGGTTCGTAGGTATAACCAAGAAACCCTAGACACTTCTAGGCTCTTTGCGCGATGTGGATTAACTTTTGTAGCCAGCGAGCCCCCCCCCAGGGCCAGCAGAATTGGTACAATTTATATACAATACTAGCAGATTACACGGTGCTGCTCGGGGCGTTGAAGATATATTTTGTCAACCACAACAGTAATTAATTTTTAAATTACTTCATTGTAAACAATATTGGATTTTTTTTCGTATAAATAAACATATTTACCGACCGCCAACATATATAAGGGAGGTATTGTGATCATACCGATTTTGACATTTCGAGATTTCGATGGATCTCTACGAATTGAAGTCCCTACATAACGTTTTGACTATTTTTAGCATAATGTCTGTCGGTCTGTCTGTCTGTCTGTCCGTCCGTCTGTCTGTCTGTCTGTCTGTCCGTCCGTCTGTCTGTCTGTCTGTCTGTCTGTCTGTCTGTCTGTCTGTCTGTCTGTCTGCCTATCTGTCTGTCTGTCCGTCTGTCCGTCTGTGTACACGTGCAGAGCAAATTCGGCTGAAAGGATTTTTATTAAACTTCATATTTAAGCTTCTGCCATCAACGGCACGAGTTGATCAACTTTTGGTAAAAATCGGTTCACTAAAGGGAGTTTACTAGTGTCGATTTTAAGATTTTTGCGAATATTTCACAACAGAAAAATATTTCGAAAAAAAGTATTGAACAAAAGTTGCTATAAAATCAATAACTAATATCTTTTATTTGAGACATTTTTTGATAAAACGAAAAATTTCGAGTAATTTCTGTAAAATTTTTCGAATTTTTTCATACTTATATGTAACGTTTCCATGATCATAATAAATAATATCTCTGTTAGAAAATATTAGGCTATTATACTCTAATAAATAAAATATTAGAGTATAATTAAGTTATTTATACTCTATTTATGCTGCTAGAATGTATTTTATACAAGTACTTTTGATGGCGGTCGGTCCTGTGGTGGCCACAGCCGATTTTTTTAATTATGCCTAGTCTTGATAAAGCGACATAATTATTGTTCAAGTGAAAATACATCACTTTCCAAATATGCTCCAACGAATTATATGAAGGGGAGCGTTGATCACTAGGGGCACATGCCCCCCCTTAAGGTCCAATGAAATGAAAATTTTACATTATCATAATCGTACAGCAAAATAACTTGGGCATTTTACAATATACAAGCTATATTTTATTATGATTAGTGTTGAAAATGTTGAAAATGCATATTTAAATGTTATTATTAAGTTTTCGTAGTTATAATCAAGAAATCTTTATTCCGTCACATGAGTCTGTTCGTTCAGTAGAAATTGTGGCCAAGCGGCTGATTCAGAGAACTGAATATAAGTACGAGAAATATTAAGACTTCAAAAATATATCCCGCGAAAAATATAAACAACTATGTATATGTATATTAACGAAGAAAAAAAGTTTGTAAAATTTTTGAGGAAAATCAAATGATTTTGATACATGGATTAAGAAATACTTTTTTTTATCAACAAATAATTGAATTATTATTTGATATAAATATCAATATCCAACAGCAGGGGTGTCGAACTGATTTGGGTCTATTTTTCATACAAAATGGGAAGAGAGTATTTTTTACCTTTTTAAATATATTTTGCCCCTAAATAAGCTCAAGTGTTTTTCATTAACGCTTCAAGGGCCACAAAAAATTAGGTTGAGGGCCGTATTAATCCCGCGGGCCATCGAAATTCGGCCTTCCCCAAGACAAAATCCTGGCTGCGCTACTGTAGAAGAGCTTAGGGTTTCATAGGTATAACCAAAAAACTCTATATATTCCTACGTCATTTGACCAATCTAAACAAAATCTTGCACATATTCTCTTTAGAACCTGGCGGAAGTAATAGCATATAGAAGATTCGAGGATTTCGCAGGTATGACCAAGAAATCCTAGACTCCCCTAGGCTCTTTGACCGATTTGAACTAAATTTTGCAAAGTTACTCTTTAGGACCCTGTGGAAGTAACGGCGCATATAAGAGTCTAAGGTTTTGTAGGTGTAACCAGGAAACCCTATACAATGCCTGTAATCGATCTGGCCAAAACTTGTCCAGATACTCTTAAGACCACTGCGGAAGTAAGGGCATATAAAAGAGTGTAGAGTTTTCACAAGTATAACCAAGAAACCCTAGACACGCTTTTTGACCGATCTAGATCAAATTTTGCACAGAAACTCTTTAAGACTCCGAGAAAATTTGGCAAGGATTTGTATGTGAGGCCAAAAGTCAAACCAGTTGACACTGCTTAAGATGAAACAGAGAGAAGACGGTAGAGAGAGAAAGAGAAAGAGTGAGAGAGATAGCCCATCTAATTTCCTTATTACGTGCTACAGCGATTAAAGATAGCCCAGTAGGTAGTTCTTTTTTTACCACCTTACCACTGCTCTGCTGGTCTTCGTTTCCTTTGTTGTGTTCATATAACCCGTGTGTTTATATAACAGGGATGGGGAGTCAGCAGCATAATAACCGACTTTGACTCCGACTCCGACTCCTCTCAGTCGTAAATCGTAAAGTCTATTCCAAATGTTTAAGCGGGAATGAATGTATTTTATATTTTCTTAAGTTACCACTTAAACTCAATTTTTAACAATCGATGTGGGCTTTTGTTAAACAAAATGATAAAACGCCTCATTCAAGCGTTAAAAGTTAGTAAATTTTAATATCTAGTTCCGCTGAAACTAAAGATACAGACTATACTTACATTAAATATCTTGGGTTAGGCGAACTGTTTTTATAAATTAGTCATTTTCATTTCATCCTGACTTTTGGTGTCATTTTTAATAAAAATTTTCGAATATATTAATTTTCATAAATTTTTATTTTATTTTATATAATTTATTTTTCATAATATGTAACTTTTTCCTTTTGACGTTTAATTTTGGCTACCAACATGAAACATGAAATAATCATGTGGCGGCGTTTGGTCCAATAATTTTTATAATTTTTATATCAGTTTGTTTGGACAGACACAGCCACCTCATGCCTTGCCTCCGCCATAGACAGCATGCTATGGATTCATTGTTTTTCAAGTTGTCAATTTTTTTGAGATTGTTTAATAAAAAATATTTTTTGACAGTTTTAAATCTCTAACACTGGTTATATTTAATTTACAATCCTGCAGACAATATAATCCCACATGCTGGTGACCCCGACATGATTTTTAATATTTAATGTGGTGAACTATCTGCATATTTTTTTAATTTAAAAAAAAGGTGTCAATTCAGTATTTGTGTCGAGTGTTGGTGACAACAGACATCAGTGGTAATAAAAGTTTGCAGTGCCAACAGTATTTTTAATAAACTGAACCGTGCGTTTAAAAAAAATTGCTGTGAATTGACTCAAAATGCCAGACACGGACGCGAATTTTTTTGAGGCTAGTACATCGGTCGCCCGCGTTGCTTTACGTGTACCTGAGTTCTGTCTAACGGATCCGGAAATGTGGTTCAGTTTCCTCGAATTGAGTTTTATCACTGCTGGAATAACCGCCGATTCCACAAAATTCGGCTACGCTGCTAGTGCGCTTTCCCCGAAATATACGATCGAGGTTCGAGATATATTATTACATCCACCACCAACCGGCCAATATGAGAAACTGAAGACGGAATTAATTTTTTTAACTTTTGATGAGTCGCATGCCCAAAGACATACAAATGATCTTAGCGACGCAGAAAAATAGCGAACTGGATCAAGTCGCCGACCTTGTCGATAGTGTGATAGATTACGCGTATCGGCGTAATCCACAATTATCACCGATAACGGATGCCAAGCATGACTTGCCTTCCGCGAGAAATAATGATTATTTATGCGCTAAAATCGTCGAGTTGAGTGTGACATTGCGACAGGAGATCACATATGCTCTCCGCCATTATCTCCGACAAGAGATCGCCGCGGCGCTAAATCAGCCATCTTCAAGTCGCGAGGGCAGACCGCGAAATCGAGACAGGTCCCAACAACGCCAACGATCGAGAAGTCACGGCCGTAAGTTTTGTTGGTACCACTGGAAATACGACGTTGACGCCAAGAAGTGTGTTCCGCCCTGCGCTTTTCGGACGGGAAACGACGCGGGCAGTCGCTAACGGCGGCCAGCGACATCGGCCCAACGACGCGTCGCCTCTTTGTTACGGACCGGGACACAAGAATTCAATATCTCATTGACACCGGCGCCGACTTATGTGTGTATCCTAGGAAGTTTTTCCGTGGACCGCGTGAAAAATCTGAATACGAAATTTCCGCGGAGAACGGTACTGTGATCGCCTCATATGGGATCGAAATCCTCACACTTAACCTAGGACTGAGACGGGAATTTACATGGCGATTTGTATTCGCGGATGTGAGTCGCCCCATCATTGGCGTTGATTTTCTGGCTCATTTTGATCTGTTGGTCGACATCAAAAATGGCCGTTTACTTAACCAGAGAACCAACATGGTTGCAATAGAAAAAACAATGAATCCATAGCAATGCTGTCTATGGCGGAGGCAAGGCATGAGGTGGCTGTGTCTGTCCAAACAAACTGATATAAAAATTATAAAAATTATTGGACCAAACGCCGCCACAATCATAATGCTCGTTTCAATTTGAGAAACTAAAAATCCAGTTTAGTTCCGCTTAAACATAATAAACAGAGTATAAAGAAAATGATAAAATGGATAGGAGTAAAAACAAATATCTTTACTGCGTCGTATTTGTCTGTTAATACGAGCAGTATTAATCAAATTTTGAACTGGGAAGCATAAAGGAAACCGGGTAAAACCGGTACAGTGCACGCCGCTTATTGGAATCATGGATAACGTTATCATTCGCATATTGTTATCACTTTCGCGAAGAACGGGCCGGACGTATACAACTACATAAAAAAAATTCGTTTATAGTAATCATGATTTCGGTTTATGTTATCAATTTTTTCTTAGGATTATTTTCAAAATTGCTCTTCTAGTGGATAATTGCGCTGCATAAAGTGTAAATTGTCAATTTAAAAATATAAAAGTTATTTTTTTACCACCCAATACTACTTTGATAATACAGACGTGTGATCAAGGCATTATAACGGCCATGAAGACGTATTACCGTAAATAAATGCGTGCTAGAATTTTGAAAAGTATGAAGGGTACGCAAATTACAAGCGCTAATGATATAGCCAAGAAAACTTATGCTTTACATCTCATTACCATGTCGTGGAACCAAGTATCTAAAACAACAATTAAAAATGGTTTCAAACATGGTGGCTTTTCGAAAGCAGATATACGAGGTCTGTTCAAAAAGGATCGCGAATTTTGTGTTTTTTCAAAAATGATTTATTTATTCATGAATATCTATTTTGTCAAAGTAATTAGTATCCCCTTCAAAGTAATCCCCACCAGATATTATACACTTGTGCCAACGTTTTTTCCAATCCTCGAAGCACTTGAAAAAATCATTTTATGTCATCTTGTTCAGCACCTCCTTCGATGCCGTCTTTATCTCCTCACTCGTAGCGTAGCGTCGTCCTTTCATGGGCGTCTTCAATTTCGGGAACAAGAAAAAGTCACAGGGGGCCAGATCTGGGGAATACGGTGGCTGCGGCATTATTAGTGTGTTGTTTTTGGCCAAAAATTCGTGCACAAGCAACGATGTGAATTTCGCGGCGACCCGTCTCATGCCCAAATGATTGGTAAAAATCGAATGGCACGAGCCAATCGATATGTTTAGGTCCTCAGCAACTTCTCTAACGGTGATTTGACGATTGGCTAATACTATTTTCTTCACTTCATCAATGTTTTCGTTTGTTGTTTTGTACGTGCTCGGGCGTCCGACACGCTCTTCGTCGTTCACATCTTCTCGGCCCTCTGAGAACATTTTGTACCACCGATAAACGTTGCTTCGGTCCAAGGTAGCTTCACCATATGCCACAGTCAACATTCGGAATGCGACTTAATTTTGTTTTTCACACAAAATTTGATACAGATTCTTTGATCCATTTTTTAGTATAGGCAAAAATCGAAGACGAGCCAAAACACAAGCAAAGCAACTGTCAAAAATTGACTGAACGTCAAAATGGCCGAACTTGTCGGCATAAGTGAGAGACATGAGTACCTGAATATAACGCCACAAAAAAATCGAAAATCGAAATTCGCGAACAGACCTCGTACAAAATGAAAACAATCAGCCACCCGACAAGACGATAAGCGAGTTCGAGAAATGGATAGCAATAGATAACCAAATAAATGTTTCAGAGAGCGTAACAGAAGAAGATATTTGTCAAAGTGTAATGTGTAAAAGTCTGAAAATGTCATCAATTGAAAATAAAGTGCAAGAGGAAAATGCAGATGTAGAAATATTGCAACCTCCAACAAGCAGCGAAATGAGAAAAGCGCTGGAAGTTTTGCGGCGTGGTGTGCAGCAGAGGTCATCTGGTTTTCAGATGCATTACGGGTATGAAATTTTTATTAATAATTTGCTCCGCGAATATCAGAAACAAACAACGCTAGATTAATTAGTTAATTGCATAATTTATTTACTGTTTTTTTACATATGTATTTTTAATTAATTAATAAAGTTTTGTGTTCATGTTTTTTTCGGATATTATTATCAATCGGTTATTGTTATCAAAAACCCTGAGTCCCGATGTGATCACATTAAGCGGCGTGCACTGTATTGATGATTTTTAATTCAATTTTTGTTCTTGAACAGAAAATAAAATGTTGTTCCTGTTTCCGTGCTTTAAAAAATTCTGGTAATATGTTTATTTTCCTTTCGTTTTCGGTTTGTTCTCATCCTTGATAAAAATTGAATTTAAGAGTCGGGAGTCGATAACTTTATCCGACTCCCGATTCCAACTCCTCCAAAAAGCTTCGACTCCTCAACTCCCGACTCCCGACTCCGACTCCCCATCCCTAGTTTATATAACACATATATTGTGTTCTAATATATAAATTCTTCATACATCGATCTTGGAACTTAATCTAACATTAATTGTTTAAGAACCTCTGCTTTAGACATTGTTATGGCATCACATCATATTCCCATTATCCCATTTTAATTATCAGTTTATTGAACAATGCCTTGCAAGTCAATCAGTTGTGCGGGAGCATCAAATTCAGATCGGGAGTCAAGCTAGTCTATTTACTGGTATATAATTGGTCGGAACAGAAGTTTATTAGAGACAAGCATTGATAATACGGAACAGAGCGCGATGTGCTAACTTTGATTTAATTATGGTTAGTTCTGAGGTAAAGGTGGAGAATTGGCCATTAATTGTTCCGATTTGATAATTTACTACAAATCCTATAATTCTAGTTCAGTTAATAATGGTATCAAGGATTTACACATTCAATGCATGTTGGCATTGCTGTTTGGTTAATTATTACTTGTATTTCAGCATATTCAAATTGGCCAAATGTAGTTATTAAATAACGAGACATGTTTTAATAAAGAAAACGTACATCTTAATTACTTTCCCTTACTGTACGCACCACTGCATTCTGGTCTTCTACTGATCAAAGCAGCACTATAGATTAAGTAACTTTAGTATCTCAAAAGCTTTGTGGTTTTCTTCTACAACTCAGTAATTGACACGAAACGGGTACCTGAAGATTTTATTTTACTAGAAAGGTTAATAAGATGCTATGCATTTTGAATGGTTCTTTTTCAAGGCCTTCATCTTCAAGAACCGATGAAAATATCGACAGAATCCGGGATCTTGTGTGTACAGATCATCGGTTGACAGTCAGAATGATCGGGGAAGAGTTGAATTTGACTCACACTACCGTTCATCAGATTTTAACCAATGAAATGGGGATGAGAAACATATTCCTGTGGCTCCTCAGCCTCCTTATTCGCCTGACTTGAACCCTTGTGACTTTTTCTTCTTCCCAAGATTGAAAAATCACCTCAAGGGACGTCATTTTGGGACACTCGAAAACATTCAAACGTTCGTAACCGACCAGCTGAAAGCTATTCCAGTATCCGAGTTCCAGCATGCTATGAGGATTAGAAGAACCGTCTCCAGCGCTGTGTGGCTTCCCAAGGAAGTTATTTTGAGGGAGAGAGTATTGAATTTTAATTCTATTCGAATAAAAAAAAAAATCAGTCCTGTTACTTAATTTACACACCTCGTACATAGAAAGATAAGCAAAATTTTTAGATAAAAAAAAATGTATATATATAAAATACAGAAAACCCCAATTAGATTTAACATAGTTAACAAAGTAAATATAGAGAAACTGGAGGAATTTAAAAATTATTATCAAGCATAATTGCAAAACTTTATATTTAAAAAGTCAATATTGTAAAGACTCTGCTAATATTACTTTCATTTTGTTCTTAAATAGCCTATATGATAAATTTTTGCGTGAACCGGGTAGATGGTTAAAGAAGATAACTGCCAAATAAACACCATTTCTAGATTTGGATAACCTAAGTCTAGGCCAATGATGGCGAACCTATGACACGCGTGTCACGGGTGACACTCCAAGACATTTTAGGTGACACGCATCGTTTACGGACGGCCAAGAACAATAAACGCATCTGGGCTTAAATATTTGTCGACTTGAGGTCAAAAGTAGAGAATCTGGAGAGAAATCGTTTGGAGAATGAAAAAGAGTGCCAACTACGAACAAGAAATTTGGAGTGCTTGGAACCGATCACCAGACACTTTAGCACTGAAAAATCTAGCGATGGCTTTATTTTTTCATCTACGTATTTTTGTGAGATCTTATTCTCGGCGTTAAATAATATTAAAACCAATAAAAGAAACCGACTGATAGATGAAGTTAGTAGCGCTTGCTTGGGCTTAAAGTACACGAAATACCAACCTTCAATTGAATTTAGCAAATGCAAATCAGCAACAAAAAAGTCATTAATTAAGGAATTATTTGTTTTTGTGTTTTTAACAAATAAATACATCAAAAATATAACTATTTTACAAGGGCTGCGAATATCACAAAATAATGGATATTTCTAGACGTGACACGGTACCCGAGTTAAGCTAGGTTTTTACCCAATTTTGACACACCGACCTCAAAAGTTTCGCCATGACTGGTCTAGGCAGTTTGATGTTACCACCATAGCGAACATTATAATTTAAGATTAATAAATAAAACACTCGGTAAGTTTCACAAATATAAGTTCAATATACTCTATACGTATTTCGGCAGTGACGCCATCTACAAATCGTTCAAATTACAAACTGTTTAGTAGCTAGTTTGTAATTTGAACTCCTGTAAATGGCCCCACTGCCGAAATACGTATAGAGTATATTAAACTTATATTTGTGAAACTTACCGAGTGTTTTATTTATTAATCTTATATTAAATATGTTTCACCGAGAATACACGGACTCCTCTATCAATTAAACATTATAATCATGCCTCGAGGATACGGTACCACAGTATCACAGATATTTTTGATCCGATAATTATTTTTAATTATATTTAATTTTCAAAGCGTCCCTCTCCCTTGACAGAGGTGAGGGATGCTTTGATATTGATACGGTTGGTGTTTACATAAAATTTACAACTAAACATAAAAATAGTAGTAAATAATGAATCAAGCTACAAATATTTAATATAAATTTAAAACATTCACTGAGAGTGGGATAGTAAAATTTTTAACAGTGGGTTTTACGAGCTGTGCATCCAGTATCTCTGCTGCATTTTTAATGTTCTGCATATTATTAATTTGGTTATGTTTTCATGTTGTATGCTGTCTGTGGATTATATATTTTTTGTTTGGAATATATGATCCTGATCCTCTTATATTTCTACCTACATACACCGTCAATGAAGCTGTCATCCTGAGAATGGATTGCTGGTTATATCGATACAACCAGTTGGTGATTGAAACATCAGAGAGACATTTATCAAGTGTTCTGTCAATTGTTATGATCTACCAATCATTTCTTCTGTAATACTATACAGTGCTTGGTTATCTTAATTTTTTCAGCTTCTCCATTTACTATTTCAAAATTTGGCTGAGACAAAACATTAAGCGTAGTGCTTCTTTTCCAAAACCTTGATATGATGTAATAGATTCGTTAAGGTCAGAAGTGGTAAACAAATGTGAGCCACGGGCCGTTTTCCATGTAAATTTAACTCACGTGGACTTTATGCTATTAATTTATTTTACCATTGATATCGCAAAACATATTTTTATCCTAAATAATATATTCACGAAATGAAGTATCGAGATCTTTTATAAGTGAAAACGAATTTAGACAAGGATGCGTACTCAGTCCGCTACTGTTCTCACTGGTACTAGACGTCGCCATAAAATAATTAAGATAAAATATTAAAGACTACTCTGTGGGCTACTGGGTAATGGAAAATGTGAAAGTAGCAGAACTTTGCTATGCGAATGACATGGTTATAATAGCAAGGAACGAAGACGAATTCAAAACAGCTTGAACCAATACAATAAAGAATTGAAGAAAATATATATGAAAATTAGCACTTAAAAGACAAAAACAATGGGAATAAGCCGGATTAAAAAGCAACATAACATAAAAATAGATGAAAAAATAATAGAACAGGTAGGAAAATTCGACTACCAACGCACAGTTTTCTCGGAAGATGGAAAAATAGATGAAGAAATTATGGAAAGAGTAGGCGCAGGAAGAATGTTCAACTGCATTAAATCATCGTTCCTAACTAAAAAATAAATACCAACCAACATCAAGGTTGAGATCTTCAAAAAAGTGACTGTACTGATTTTGACATACGCCTCAGAATCCTGGACCACCACAAAGATGCACAGGTCCAAAATAAGAAACTCAGAAATGAGATTTCTAAGAAAAATTTAAGGTAAAACAAAATTGGACAGAATAAGAAATGAAGTATTTAGAGAAAAACTAGACACAAAACCAGTTGAGACTATAATAGAAGAAGAACAGCTAAGATAGCTGGGACATATATGAATGAGTGAAGACAAAATAGTGAAAAGAGTTTTTAAAGTAAGAACAGTGAAGAATGTTAGACCAGGATGACCGAGAAAAACCTGGCACCAAAAAACAAAAGAAGTGGCAACGAAGAGAGGCGTTAAATGGGAGGAGATAAGAAAATTAACATAGGAAAGAACAGGATGGAAAGAAGTTTAGATAACAATGCCATAAAATAAGTAACTCGACTACAGCCATACACCGCAAGGTAGAAAGTCTTCAGGACTAACTAAGTAAATAAGTATAATATATTGCGGGCTACAAGATGTTACTTCGCCGGTTCTCATTTCGACATCCACAGTTAAGGGTCATCCATGAGTCATAAGTAAGTATGTGCCATACAATAATTTAGTGGAGACTAAGCTTTAAGTTTCTAAAGTAGACTTCAAGGAATCGATTAAACTCTATAGCACTATAAATTTGGAATTTGATTTCCCCTCAGTTTTTTTGGTAGAGAATTAGTTTGATATTTCTAGAGAATAGTTTTATATTTATTTTTCAGTTTTTATTATTTGGTATGGCATAATGTCTAGGTGAGATATTTGTGGTAGCTGAAACCACAATATTTTCGAGTATGAATTCTAAGATACAGGTATTCATTTAAGGAAATGCTGAATTGGCTTACGGTTGAAAAGGCCAAGAATTTATTTGAGAATCTTTTATCTGTATTGAAAATCGATCGCACGATCCCCCACTTACAAAGCTAATGAGAATCACTAAGTTACTCCAATCACTATCTCGATCACAATCTCTCTATTTCTCTATTTTTCAGAGAGCGATTAAGATGATCATTTAAGGCCTGAGGGTTTACAATGCACACGTGTGGGACGTCGGCGAGTTATATAATATGAATGCTATGGTGAGACATTACGTCGTCTCATTTGTGTAGTATGCAATTTAAAAGACTGGAGAGACAATATTCCAAAATTTATGAGTTGCTTTTCGGAGACGGTATTGTCAATGTGTGTCTCTTATGGATTTAGCCCTCATCGTTAACTTGTAATTCATAGTGTAAATATATGTACAGGAAAACCATGTAAATTTTAAACCCGTATCATAATTAAAGTAGGTTAGTTAAAATATCGAGTTTAATTCCCCGAAACTTTTAACTTCTTCCTAAGAATCATTGCAACCAGATGCGGCCCCGGGGGGATTCATATCTGAAACCGCTACCGGATTATGAACTAATTATGTAGGAGATCTTGAGTTTGAGGAATGTACATAGTAAGTACAAATGAAGTATATAAATATTATATTTATACTTTGGATTTGTAGAATTATAAATAAGCAATTTGCAGTGTATACCGCATACAGTGTTTCTTGTTTCATTTCGTAGCATAAATTATTTATTTCATACAAGTGGCATTAAGAAATGCAACTGAAAGAGAACAGAATAAATTATTTAATAAAATTAAAATTTAAATAATTTTTAAGAACACAACTGCACAATTTTTAATACTATTTATTTTGTATGGCAATATTTGTACAAGGTGTGTCATTATCGCATTAATTGGAGTGGTATAGTGAGGAGGGGACACGAACGCAAACGTCATAGGGGAGCATCACGTAAACATGTGTGAAAATATAATTGGGACACCGTTTTCCTTTTTAGGGGTTTATAAGTATGACAAAAAGAAGAAAACTTGTACCATTACTCTTTCGTCTGTCTTTCTGTTTAGTAAAATTTTATCTGGAAAAATACTTTTCAACAGATTTTCAGCTATTTTCATTTTTAGGGTTTTGTAGGTATGACCAAAAAACCCTTATACCGTCATTTTGTCGTCTGTCTGTCTGTCTGTCTCTCTGTCTGTCTGTCTGTTCGGTAAAAATTGTAGCCAAACGGCTAAACCTAGAGAGTTGAAATTTGGCATGCTTATACAACTCTTTGACCCACATATAGGAAAAATACTAAAACATCTAAAAAAACATACCCCCCTAAAAATATAAACAAATATGTGCTCATCGAAAACAAAAATATTTTTTTTAAGTTTTGAGTAGGGTATCAAATGAAAGCCCTTAGTACGTGGATTAACGATCAAAATTTTATTTTTGCAAAATAAATTATTTTGATGCGATTTTTGCCAAAATTGTGCAAAAAATTTTTGTCCCACACCTGTAGCCCAGATGGTTTAAACTAAAAATCTAAAAAAATTCTAAGTAATGTATATTGGTGTGAACCGAAATAGTACAACAGGAATTTTCAGATTATGTTTTAGGAAAATAACGCATTTTTTGTGGTTTTTGATTCACAAAGTACAAAAGTTATACCAATGTAAGACAATCACATGCAAGGCGTGCTATAGCGTAATGGGTTAGAGCACTGGTGTCGTTAAGCTAAAATGCGCTGGAAACGAAGGGTTTAGAGTTCGAGTACGGAGTTTTTTTTTTTGCATTTTTATTATGTTGAAATTATTTTGTCAAAATTCTAGTTATATTTTGACAAATGTTGTATTTAATTTTTAAGAGCGTAAATTTAATAACCAGTCTTATTATATGATTAACAGACGATAAATTATTTTAAAAATATCGTTCATTTTGCCATGATTACTACAAAGTAAAATTTGTCCTACACACTCAGCATACCGCCTTCACTTATTATATACCTGCAAAACCCTGAAATGTGTGAATATTCACACTTCACATCAATTTTTTGATATGTTCTAAATAATATCTAATTGTTGAAAAAATGTGCATGCATTAGCAAATTTTTATGTTTTAGTGCATATTTCTGATGACTTTCAGTGCATTATATGGGTGTATAATCAAGGTTTTTTAGGTCATATTTTGCCGCTCTTATTATAACACACTGATAGCGGAAGATATAAACTCTCAAGTTTTTGATATTTATCCGCAAATTGTTTCAGAAATAGCATCCTTTCTAAGAGTTTTGTAAAAAAAAAAATATAAGTTACATGAGTAAGTGAAAAAAAGCGTTCGGAAAATAGGAAAAATAAAGCATAGTTGCTACCTCACGACTACGCATTATTTATTTATTTATTTATTTATTTATTGGAAAGCAACACAATTGCCTTGTGTTGCTGGAATAGCCCAGTAGAGTGTTCTCTTGTAAAAACACGTTATATGTTGCAAGTTGCAATTAATAACTATAGTACATATTCAGACATAAAAAATTACAAAAAATTGTAAGGACAAATAATGAACAGACCCGCGCCGTAGATAAGTGAAAGGTTGTAATAATAATAATAATAATAATAATAATTTATTGACCAAATTACATATACATCTATTGTTTTTAGTCAGTCATTATTAGGTACATACGATTTCATATACAAAATTCAATATTGTCAAAATTACTAAAATCATAAATGGGATTTTTCAACAAAATGTCCTTAACTTTATTTGAAAATTCTCTGCATGATAGTTGTTTAATCTCCTCGGGCAACACATTGAAAAATTTTATACAATAGTAATTTGAGCTATTTCTGGATTTGTTCATGCGAAGGTACTGAGAACGGATATCGTTTTTTGAGCGAGTATTGTATTCATGCAAATCTCCAACAGTAGTGAATTTGCTCAAATTCTTATGTATTAGCAAGAGACAATTATAAATAAATAATGCTGGTAAAGTCATTATTTTGAGACTCTTAAAATAATCTCGACATTCGGCTCTGTAGGCAGCGCCGGCGATAATTCTGACTGTTTTACGCTGAAGGCTAAAGATTCTGTCAGCGGACGAAGAATGTCCCCATATAAGTATCCCATAGTTTAGGTGGGATTGAAATAATGAAAAATAGGCTTTCAATACGACCTCTTTACATACTTCGTATTTCAACCTCCTTATCAGATAAATGGTGGACCTAAGCTTTCTACTAAGAAATTCTGTGTGTTGGTCCCAACGTAAATGAGGATCTACGTGGATTCCAAGAAACTTTACGTAATGAGGGTTTTCAAAGTTATGTTTCCTAGTAGTAAACAGCAGGGTCTGGGATTTGTCCGTGTTTAAGCATAATTTATTGGTGTTAAACCAAGAATTTGCTTCAGCTGTCAAGGATCTATTCTCGGAAAGGAGAGCACTTAGATTGGAGTTTCTAGTTAATAATGTTGTGTCATCTGCGTAGAGAACTGTTTTAGAAGTCATAAAAAGGGGTAGGTCATTAACATATATTAAAAAGAGTAACGGACCAAGTATGGAACCTTGTGGAACACCAAACTGTAACGGAAGAGTTTTAGATTTATTGTTGTCAAGCTGAGTGAATTGTTTCCTATCCGATAGATATGATCTAAGCAAGGAGCAGCTGTTTTCATCAAAACCATAAAGATATAGCTTATTTAATAAAATGTTATGCGAGATGCAGTCAAATGCCTTGCTGAGATCTAAAAAGGTACCAACACAGTATTCACCAGCTTCCAATGCGTCCACAATATAACCGACAAATTCCAAAACGGCATCAGTTGTGCTTTTGTTAATTCTGAAACCAAACTGAGAGTTGGAAAACAAATCATTTTCGGTAAAATATTGAGTTATTTGTTTGTAAAGCACTTTTTCTACAATTTTTGAAAAAACTGGCAGAATAGAAATGGGGCGGTAATTATTTACATTATTGATATCTCCTTTCTTATGCAATGGAAGAACTTTTGCTATTTTTAGCTTGTCAGGAAAACAGTTTTGTAAAATACAAGAATTAATTATTTTTGTTAAAGGTGAGATGACCTGATCCTTGACCGATTTTAGTAATTTAACCGACAAGCCATATGCATCGGGTGTGTTACCACCTTTCAAAGAATTAATAATCTCCCGTGTAACAGTTTCACCTACTAGTTGAAATGAAAAGGTTACATGAGAAATTTTGTTAAGGTGGTATTTAGGGGGTAAATTAGATATTGGAATGTTCTCAACTATTGATTTGGCAATTTCAGAAAAATGCTTGTTGAACTGATCAGGAGTAATAGAAGTATTTACAGGGCTTTTTGTATTTTTCCTATGTCTATTAATAATACGCCACGATGTTTGCTGCATATTGTTAGAATTTTCCAAGAGATTAGAGTGAGCCTCAATTTTTGCCTTAGAAATTTCTTTACGATAAACAGTTTTGTAAACATCATAGGTAATTTTGTTCCTGTAGTTGGGGTTTTGTAGAAATATTTTATGTAAATTATTGAGATTATTTCTCATTCCACGCAGATGTTCATTAAACCATTTCACTTGATTGGAACATGAAGTTTTTGGAGAAATTTTAACTTTCTTCATAGGAAAAGACTGTTCAAAATTTAATAGAATTGTTTCAAAGAATCTGTTGTACATTTCAGTACTGTCAGTAATATGATTTAGAAAATCCCATTGGATAGAGTCGAGTTTATGGAAAAAATGAAAGATGCCTGAATCAGAGATATTTCTGTGGTAACTATAAGAGGCTACATTATTTGTAGAAACATTATAATTGTCTTGCAAGAAAAAAGTTGCGACAATACCGTTATGGTCAGAGAATCCAATAACTTTATTCATGTTTTCTTCAGCGAGGTTCATATTTTGGAACAAATTGTCAATTTTATTGTTTCCGCGAGTGTTAAAGTTTACCGAGGAGATTAAATTAAAACTACCTAATAAATCTGTAATGATTGTTACATCTCGGGTACTAGTATTAAAATTTACATTAAAATCGCCACAGATTATGATATTCATTGACTTATCTAAAGTTTGTAATATTTTGTTTAAATTACTATTAAAAATTGCAAGGTCGGCAGAAGGTGCTCTGTAAATACATACAATAATTAAGTTATATTTACTAACTAGTACGGAACTGACTTCACAATGATATTCAATATTTAATTTATTGACTTTTAGTAAAGGGGTAGCTTTACAGTTTGACTTACACAATATCATTGCACCACCGCCGTTCATAGATTTACGGCAGATACAGGAAGGGCACTCATAATCGAGTAACTGGAAGAAATTCATCTCCTCTTCTTTCAACCAGTGCTCTGTGAGGCAGATAAAGCTGAACGGTTTATCCGTTAAGTAGGCTTCCATGATTTCCATTTTGTTCCTAAGTGACTGCATATTCATGTAGAGTAAGTTGATTTCGTCGCTATGGTTATTAACGAAAAAACGTTGGAGTTAGGCTACCTATCTGATTGACGTCCAAGGACGGCAGTAGATATCTTTGCTTAATAAAGTTAAGCAGCTTTTTTTTGCCCCTATGATTGAGGTGTAAGCCATGTCTTGATAGATCAGTCAAAGATAGTAAGGAGCTGGAATCTATCATTGAGGCGGACTTGAACACTGAGTACAATCGCAGGTTATTTTGAACGACCATTGAATTAAATGCAGTATGATTATTCCAGAAAGGCGTAGAGATTATTTTCAAATTTGTGTGTGCAAATTTTGGCAGTAAATTAATTAGAAACTCTTCTGAAATAGTTTTATTTCGAAGTGCGTTGTTTGTACCAGCAAGTAAAACAACGAAGTCATTTTTATCCAAGTTATGACTCAAATTGCAAGCAATGTTTGCAATGTCTTCGAAACAGGCATTCGGCGTAAAATAGCACACAGGTTCAAAGATGTTGCTGTCCAGGATGTCGTGAAGAATTGTGCCTCCGTAGCGCCCCTGACTATCCGCAATAAATAATATTTTTCGTTTTTTTGTGACTAGAGATGAGCTGTTTCCAGTAGGTAAAATGTGTGCGGATTCTGAACACCGAGCTTTATTTGTAGTGGTGATCTTCTTTTTTAATGTATTAAATTCAGTTTGCAAGTTGGTTTGTACAATATTTCCTATTTGAATGGTCTTGTTTAGGTCGGAGATGGTTTGCTCATACTCAGTACAGTTAGTGCAGTTGAAATTTGGTAATTGTGAATTATGGGATAAGTTGTTTTTTAGACACTCTATTGTTGCCATCTGTTCCGCAATTTTGTTATTAAACACATCTTCAGCTTCCATGGCGAGTGATTTAAATGCTTCTAAGTCTGCTTTAATTCTCTGCAGGTGTAATGATTTGTCCTTTAAATCGGTCTCAAGTTCATGAATGCGGTCGTGTAGGGTAGAAATCTCATGTTCATTATCTATAGTGTCCTGGACGGGGTGTGCAATAATATTACCAAAATTAAAATTATCTAATAGAGTAACTAATAGTGATTTTCTAAGATTTTTAACCGTTAATCCTTTTGCGTATAACAAATTTACTAGTTCATTCATAGTGTAATTTCCGTATGAAGTCATTTTAGAAAGAAAGAGAAAAGTATTATAAATAGAAATAAAACAAAAATAAAACAAAATACAAAAATAAAATACAAATTAAAAATGTTAATGCTTAAAAGTGTTGGTAATGGTAAATAATCAGGTGTGGCGATATAATGCAGAAGAATAAAAACAAAATAAAATTCATAAATACTGATAAATAAATAAATAATAAACAATAATAATTATAATCATTAATACTACTATCAATCATTCATTTTCTTTTTAAAATACATATAAAATTGCAAAACTCAGTGAGTGGCAAGTCCGAGCAGTAAACGTTATCACAGTAGTGACACAATCACAGGTCTAAAATTTGTAAATCTAAAACTAGAATACCTTAAAATAATATAAAATTAAAAATGTTAATGCTTAAAAGTGTTGGTAATGGTAATTAATCAGGTATGGCAATATAATGCAGAAGAATAAAAACAAAATCAAATTTATAAATACTGATAAATAAATAAATAATAAACAATAATAATTATATTCATTAATACTACTATCAATTATTCATTTTCTTCTTTTAAAATACATATAAAATTGCAAAACTCTTGTGAGTGGCAAGTCCGAGCAGTAACCTTTATCACAGTAGTGACACAATCACAGGTCTAAAATTCGTAAATCTAAAACTAGAATACCTTAAAATAATATAAAATTTAGTATAAAAATGGCAAAATTTACAATATAAAACAATAGAAATAACTCAGTCATATAGGTACATAGAAATAAAGCATTAAAAAATCAAAATTAAGTAATTACAACGTGATAATTAACAATACAATTGACAGCAAAGGGTACTGTTGAGAGCCACTGACATATTAACAGTAATGACAAGTAACAGCTGATTACCAAGTAAGAAAAATTATAAGAATCATAAAATTATGAATTAAAAACAAAATTTTCGTCAAGACTTACATGTTATAAAACTACACTGATTGAAATTTTGTATAATAGTCAAGAAATTAAAATTTGTTACTGATGAAAAAATAATAAAAATTGAATTTTGTTTTAACGCGGAAAAAACACCTGTCACGCTTACAACCAGTGGCACTCAACGTTGTGCGGCGCCAAGAAATCAGAGGCGCCAAAACTCTAAAAAAAAAGATAGATAATATGTTTAATCAATTAGAAACAAAAAAAATCGTTCCTTACAATAAAAAAATTGATGTGAAGTGTGAATTTTCACACATTGCAGGGTTTTGCAGGTATTTAATAACTGAATGATGATTATTTGGGATGCCAAAACAAATTTTATGTCAAAATATTTTTTTATGAATTTTAATTCGAATGCCTAATACCATTATTTAAGTTTCTAAATATGTGCAGTATTTTTTTTACATAGCAAGGTTCATTAAGATTTTGAAAATTGCGCCTATGGCTTCTATTGGTTGCTTAAATCATTAGCCACGCCCTCTGATTTCGTATACATCAAACAGAATTAAATTATAATTTCAACACTTCCCACTGGTTATTAAATTTACGCTTTTAAAAATTATATGCAACATTTGCCAAAATATAGCTAGAATTTTTACTGTTAAATTTTTTAATTTTTAATATTAAATAATTTAAACAAAAGAAAACTGCAAAAAAAAAAATTAAAATTGACAGGATTCGAACTCTAGTTTACAAGTTAACAGTGTTTAGCAAATTAGAAAACCAAGGACTAAACACACATCGCTATCAGCGCTGACGTCTGAACTTGGTTACATAGCGAATTAAATATTTAACATATTTTGGTTAAAAACACAAAAAATGCATTATTTTCCGAAAACATAATCTGATCAAAAATTCCTGTTGTACTATTCCGGTTCACACCAATATACATTACTTAGAATTTTTTCACATTTTTAGTTTAAACCATCTGGGCTACAGGGTGTGGGACAAAAATTTTTTTGCACAATTTTGGCAAAAATCTCGTCAAAATAATTTATTTTGCAAAAATAAAATTTTGATCGTTAATCCACGTACTAAGGGCTTTCATTTGATACCCTACTCAGAATTTAAAAAAAATATTTTTTTTTTCGATGAGCACATATTTGTTTATATTTTTAGGGGGATATGTTTTTTAGATGTTTTAGTATTTTTCCTATGTGCGGGTCAAAAAGTTGTACAATCATGCCAAATTTCAACTCTCTAGGTTTAGCCGTTTGGCTACAATTTTTACCGAACAGACAGACAGACAGACAGACAGACAGACGACAAAATGACGGTATAAGGGTTTTTTGGTCATACCTACAAAACCCTAAAAACAAAGGTGTTAGGATTTGCACAGGGTGGTTTCGCGTAAGCACATATAACACAAGTTGAGTAACTTATTTATTGTGAAAACTAATATTACGAATAACTACATATGACACATTCACGTTGGACCACACACAACGGTTAAACTTGACATACTGAAAATGTTTTGTGTGTTAAATTATCACAAAAATATAATCGTTCATTGTCTGCGGTCCAGACGCTAGTTCAGCATTTTCTGTGATACAGGCATCGCATGATATCTAAACATGTACCCAAACAAAACTGATTTAAATATCTAACACTTCCCCTCGATGCGTGTACCACTTGAACAATAACATATTATTCAATGTTGAAAAATATCGAATTCATACAGCGAGTATGATTGGATTTTGGAAGTCCTTTCGTTAAGAAATCCGCGACCATATCTTCACTCGGCATGTACTTGGGTTCGATCAGCTTATCATTCACGGCTTGTCGAATGAAATGACATCGCACGTCGATGTGTTTACTTCTTCCGTGAATGGTGGGATTTTCAGCTAGACTTAGGGCTCCACGGTTGTCGTTGTAAAGTGTTGTTGGTTCCTTTACTTTTGCCCCAAGCTCTTGTAAAAGAGTGCGTAAATATAACGCTTCCTTGGTTGCTTCGCTCAACCCCATATATTCCGCTTCAGTTGAGGATAGAGCGACAGTCCTCTGTTTTCTGGATTCCCACGACAATGGGCCGTTGTTTAACGTAAAAACGAATCCAGTGTATGAACGTCTGTCGACAGGACAATTTCCCCAGTCGACGTCCACATAGCCTTCCAATGTCTTTGAGTTAGGGCCATATGACAAACCTAATTCTGTCGTTCCCTTCAAATAGCGCAGCACTCTCTTTGCTGCTATCCAGTGGGAATGTCCGAAGCAATTATTAAATTGGCTCAAATAACTTACAGCGAAACTGATGTCGGGTCTCGTAGTTGTGGCCAGGTAGGACAATGCCCCGATTAGCTCGCGATATGGCAGCTTTGTATCTTCATCCGACGGTTTCTCTTCGGGAAGTAGATTCGGACGAGGTAGCATCGGTGTACTTACGGGTTTACAGTCTGACATCCCGAAACGTCCTAGGATATCGAGTATATAACCCTTCTGAATCAGGATTATCTTCCCCTCCTTCCTTAGAAATTCTATTCCTAAGCAGTGGCTTGCTTCTCCAAGGTCTTTGACTTCTAAACTACGTCTTAGGTGTGACACTAAATTTTCAACAGACTTACGTTTCTTGGTCACGACCAAAATGTCGTCTACGTAGATGGCAATGAGTATGGTGTCTTCTCCTCTGTTAATACGGTAGATGCATGGGTCGGACTTGGTTGGTACAGCTCCGTACTTTCGAAGAATGTCGTCTAACTTTGTATGCCAATTTCTTCCAGCTTGCTTTAAGCCGTATAATGATTTTTTCAGTCTGCATACTTTATCACCTTTTTGTAGTTCTTGAAGCATCTTCTCACACTTCTTGATAAATTTGTCAGCACGCTCTCCGCTCTCGATGATTCTTTTCAAAGTTTCTGGAAGCAATTTCGGGAGCTCCATGTGAATCACTTCTTCCAACTCTCCGTTTAAGTAGGCAGTTGTGACGTCGAGCTGATAAATTTTCATATTTTCTTGAGCAGCAAGGCTTATTAAGCTTCTGATGGAACTTGTCCGGGCAACAGGAGCGAACGTCTGGTTAAAATGGATTCCTGGCTGCTGTGCAAAACCTTGTGCAACAAGACGCGCCTTCCTTCTTTCTAGATTACCATCTGCTTTATATTTGTTTCGCAGTACAATTCGGCTTCCGATAACACGCTGGTCTTTGGGGCGGTCGACCAATATCCATGTATCGTTTTTTATGACTGATCTAAGTTCACAGGAGATAGCGTCGTGCCAGTCTTCGGCATCCGGTCCTTTCAAAGCAGTAACTAGTGGAACTTCAGCA